>CM060934.1:993506099-994756099 GCA_030765085.1 Allium cepa | reverse complement strand
ATATGAAATCTTATCTTAATTAGTGAAGGAATGAAGAATTTAAACAACAAAAGATTATGCAGTGACAACATGTACAACTTGATTTACTATGAACTCTGTCAAGACATGGTTACAGCAATAAAATAACCCTATCACATAGCCCAAATCTATTCTATCTTGATGTATATAAATATGGTTAAAATAATGTGATATGATGCCTGCATATTGAGAAATGTTGTGCTTGTTGGTGTGCATGTCAGTATATTAATATACACAGAGCTTTGTTCCAAAATTTACTGAATTTAGATTTGATTTAAAAATCAAAATTCATTTATATGACCTTCTTAGGCTATGAGTTGTAATAAAATCTATTTGTTTTTAACAGAATACCAAATTTAAAAATATTGTCAACATTTATCTGATGCTAGTCTTAACAGAAGAAGAGAAATATAGTGAACTTCAATTTGAATCAGTTTTTTTTAATTTAATAAATTCTGGTTTCAGGATTAAAATCTGAATCGCTACCAATATCTAGGATTTTTAGTACCAAAATCACGATTTTTAAGTGAGTATTTATTGTGAAATTGTATGTTGATCATCGAATGGGGTTCGGGCAAATTCTGATGATCGGCAGATCTAGGTTGCTCGTATTTCTAGTCAAAGTTGGTTCATGGAACGAGGACACTGGAAAAAATAGTCAAGAATTTTACGTTGCACCGCGGTGACGCAGCGAGATCAATCTAGGTTTTTAGTGGTGGTTTTGAGTAGGGGTTGGTTTCGAGTCGATTTCTCTAACCTTGGTGAATCGGAATCAGTAAAGGTGGGTGGAATAGTAGCGCAGTACTACGGCGAGTCTCTAGATCTGATGTCGAGAACTCTGGTGATCAGTGAAGGCGTCGCATGGCGGATCTTGGTGATCGACCTTGTTTGTGTTTCGTTCGAACTGCTGGATTTTGTTTGCTTTCGATTTCTGATCTTTTGAGTAGTCAGGTGTTATGAGGAAGGCTTGGGCGACTTGTCAGAGGCGAACGTGGAGGTCAGATCATCACCGATGGTCGGTGCATGTGTACGATATGTCAGCATATCGGTTCTGGTTATGTGAATGTTCTTCTCGAGATTAAGCTCGAGTTAAATGTAATTAGTCTCGAGTGTTACTTCGAGTGTGTTAGCAGGTAATCGTGTTTCAGGTTGAAGTTTTAACATTTAAAAAAACTGAAGCCGTGACAAGATGAGGAAACTCGAATATCGGTTTGAATAAAACATGAATGGGCTCGATTCCCTGATATGTTAACAAGTTCTAAATTTAGATAAGAAATAACAAGTTTTTATGTTCAAACTTGATTAAGTATACATAGGTTATCATCCATTTCAATTTAAAATATTTAAGGTTGAGAATAGAATTATTTTGAGTTGCAAAAAAATTCATTATTTATAACCCTTTAAAAAGTTTATTTTAAATATCAGGGATAATGTAATTATATAGGTTTAAGGATAATTATTAAATTTAGGTATTGATAAAAGGGTTAATCAATAATTGGTGGAATTAATTTATAGTTAATCAATTTAGGTGATTAACTAACGATGATTTATGAGAATAGTTAGAGAATAATTAATTACGGAATGTAATTAATTAAGGGTGATGAATGAGAATAATTAAGAGTTAAAAAGGGTTGATTAATTAAAAGGAATTAATTAATTGTTTGTTAATTAAGGAATGTGATTAATTAAGGGTTTAGTTAATCAATGTAAGTGATTATGAGATAATTAATTGGGTAATAAATTAAGGACTAATGTAATTAATATGGATGGGTGAAGGTTAATTAATTTGTGTAATTAGATGGGAGTTAATTACTGATTGTAATTAAAGGATAATTAGTCAAGGGTGATTAATTAAGATGGATAATTAGAGAATAATTAATTAATTCGCTGTAATTAATTAAGGATTAAGCAAGTAGGATATAGCGTTGGAAGGAGTTCATTTAATTTATTTTAAATTAATTAAGGATAATTTGATTAAAATCATTGCTTATGAATAGCTAAATGTTATTGAATGCTTTGTATTGTTGTTATGTTTGGTGGATGATTGTAATGCCATAGGATAGGGTGTTAGATATGGATTATCTATTTGAAAAAAAAAATTCCATGTGAATCTGTTACTATGGGCATAAATGGGATTGTTTAAAGTTTAAACAGCTTTGTTTTTAAGATGATTTTGAATTCAAAAAGACCGAGGACGGGTATCAGTAATACCCGAAACAACTCCGATTTGTAATCTACATGAATTCTATATGGACTTTGGAATAAAGTAAGAATACTTAAAATTTGACCTGTGGAATAAAGTGTTGAGCATGGATAACAACGAACAAATTCACAAGTGAGAGCTTGAAAACTAATTCACATGGAGGTTTTGCAGTAAGTTTTTGCAAGTGCACGAGCAAATTGCATTAGAATGGGAACAAGTTACGTTATTATCGATGCATTTAGTATGAAAATGATATACATGCATGACAATAACATCCATGACTTTTCTTTTCTTCAAAGTATGCATGTATGCATGTGGTACAAGTTGGAAAATATGCGTTGAAAATTTGTGTGAGAGTTAACTGGAACAACTGAAATTTTGAATGCAAAATTGCAAATTTTAATATTGATCTGAAAAACATACATACAGGATACCATATACATTTAGTCTTTAAAAATGGATGTGTGCTAGGTGCTTCAGTGATATTCAATTGTTATGCGGCTAGTTGATCACCATACATTATATTACAAATTGCGAATGCAGTTATGCAACTGATGTGTTCTTGGTTTTACAAATATGGATTATTTTTATAACATATTTTCGGAGCACGTTTGCTTTGGTTTTACAAATCTTCCCATTTATTTATCATATCCGCATTAACCAAAGCCTTGTCTACGTCTGCATGAAAAAAGAGAGTGAACTTCTTCTCTTTTCCTGGTAAAGTCGTGGGTTGGATGCTTCCATTAATCCAGATGCAATGATTCTGCACTAATCAAACTTAGGACTTTTAGAGTACGTCTTTTTCTCTCGTTCATGTCTAGAACTCCATTAAAATCGGTAAATTCTATTTCAATACAGATCATTACTTAGTAGTCCCTCTAAAATAAATAAAATTTTAAAGACTAAAATACCCTTAGAAAGTATGTATTTTATATGTAATGTAAAATATGTACTATAAATTTACGACAGTATTAAAGTATGGATTTTTAATTAAAGTATGTATTAATGTGAGTAGCAATACCTCTACGTCTCCATGTGAATTGAAAATCTTGTATATATATACACTCATATATATATATATATATATTATATTTACATCTAATGTTCTAATATATACGATATAGGAGGGAAATATGTCTTTCAGTATAGACAAAAAGTGGATAAATGAATCTGATCAAAGATCTACATACTATATAGACGGGGTGAAGAAGTTTATTAGTTTTGTTGATGAAAATGGCGGTAAGAAAGGAGTGTATTTATGCCCTTGCACTCGGTGAAAAAATATGAAGACGATCAAATTAGATGACATTCATTTTCATTTTCTTAGATGGGGTTTTATCCAATCATATACCGTATGGTATTTTCATGGGGAAAAAAGGGTAGAGAAGGAAAAACAACAACCAGTTAGTCATGCCACAAGTACCGACGAGTCCGAACATATTATGATGGAAGATCTAGTCAATGATGCAGATAGATTTCATCATTTTCAACCGGAAAATCCATTGTCTGATCATGCTAATGTTGGAGAGCCGTCTACGGTTGATGGCAATTGGCAGGCCATTGAAAGTAAGAAGTATAAATCACTTTTTGGTAGCGCAAAAGAGCCACTGTATCCTTCATGTTCAACAGGGTTGACGAAGCTGTATGCCATTGTGAAACTGAATAGCTTGAAGACCCAATACGGCTTTTCAAATAATGGTGTGACTGCACTCCTCGAACTAATAAAGGAGTTACTCTCCGAAGGTAACACGCTGCCGACAAAGTACTCCGACGTGAAGAAGTTAATTAAGCAAGTTGGGATGAATCACAAAACTTATGATGCATGCATCAATGATTGCGTATTATACTGGAAAGATGATGCGAATAGAGTTTCGTGTACAAATTGCAACGAACCAAGATATATGACATCATTCAACGAAGAAAGAAAAGGCACCAAAGTACCTCGAAAGACATTAAGACATTTTCCTTTAATTTCTAGATTAAAGAGATTGTATATTGTACCATGGATAGCAGATGCGATGACCTGGCATGGTCGTGCCAAGTTTGATCCAACCGTAATGCGTCATCCATGTGACACTTCTCAATGGAAAGCCGTATATTATTTTGACCAAACGTTTGCTGTCGAGCCACAAAATGTCACACTTGGAATAGCAACAGATGGTTTCTGTCCACATGCTTCTCTATCTAACCCTTACAGTTGTTGGCCAGTAATTGTAGTGCCATATAATCTTCCTCCGTCTATGTGCATGAAACGAGAGTTTTCAATGTTAACACTGTTGATTTCTAGGCCAAAACAACCAGGGAAGGATATTGATGTTTATTTACAGCCGTTGATAGACGAGTTAAAGCAGTTATGGGAAGGAGTCGTTACATATGATTCATTAAATAAATCCGAATTCACAATGAGAGCTAGGGTGTTGTGGGCAATCCATGATCACCCTGCTCTTGGGACTTTATCGGGATGTACAACTCACGGTTATTTTGCATGTCCGGTTTGTGGGGAAAACACTTGTTCTTATCATCTTCCTGAAAGTAAGAAGGTGTGTTACATGGGACATCGAATGTTTCTTCCTAAAGAACACAAGTTTCGATACGACAAGACAAATTTCAACAACGAACAAGAACTTCAACGTCCTAAACGGACATTGACTGGTTTTGAAGTTGAAAAGAAAGTAGCGAAAATCAAAATGAAAGTTGGTAAACACAAAAGAAATTAGTCGAAAACGGAAAAAGTCAATTTATGAAGAAGTTGACATTGTTTCTGCATGGTACAGGAGGTCTATCTTTTTTGATTTACCATATTGGAAAGCAAATATGATTCGCCATAATATTGATGTTATGCATACAGAGAAAAATGTCACAGAGCATCTCATCAGCACCATTATGGACCATAAAGATAAGTCAAAAGATGGCATCAATGCATGCAAGGATTTGAAAATCATGGGTATAAAACAAAAGTTGTGGGTGATGGAAGATCCTGAAACAAATAAAATAATCATACCAAAGACAACTTTCACTTTGAGCAAAGAAGAAAAGATACGGTTTTGTACCGTTTTGAAAAACCTGAAAGTGCCCAACAAATTCTCTTCAAACTTCCACAACAATGTGAGCATCAATCCTCCCGAACTAAGAAATATGAAGTCACATGATTACCACGTCATAATGCAACATTTGCTTCCGGTATTGCTTCAACATTCTTATCCACAACATAAGGATCTGCGAAATGCTATTCATCGTATTAGTCTATTCTTTAACATTTTGTGCTCAAAGGTGATCAATAGGGAACACCTTATAAAAGCAAAGGCTAGTTTGGTAGAAGCAATGTGTGTGTTTGAAAAACATTTTCCACCTGTATTTTTTGATATCAGTATCCATCTTATGGTTCATTTAGCCGATGAAGCATTAATTTGTGGTCCTGTCAAATATAGATGGATGTATCCCTTTGAACGGTAAATAACTAATTTCAGTTATGTACATTATTATTCGATAGAAATAGCTATTATGTACAATATATAATTGATCACATTCACAGGTTGATGAAAACATATAAAGGATATGTGTGCAACAAAAGATATATTGAAGGTTGTATTGCAGAAGGATGTATCGTACAAGAAGCTAGCCTTTACTGCATGGAATATATGCCAAACGGAGGTGATGGCAATCATAAACATTCCCGCGAAGCGTTTTTAGACGAGGACGATGAGTTTGCTGGTGAGATACCTTTAGATAATGGTAAAGATATAACATTAACCCAAGTGCAGTTTGAACAAGTGCTAGATGGGTCCTTAATAAGTATGATGGATTGGATGAATGGAAGAAGTAAGTTCACACCTTTGTTTTGAATTTCCATTTTTTAATTCAATTTATGTATTCGTTTTGATATGTGTTTTCCGTAGGAGGTATAACTCATATGCGAAAAGTACTAGATTTCAATCACGAGGCAGAGGTACAACTGTCGAAGTCGTTCAAAGTTTTACTCTATGGTTACGCAACGAGGTATTACAGCATCTTAAGTAGTTCACGTGTTTATAAGTTGGCAATACACCTTCGTGACCATGTTTTGTTTTACTTATTTTATTTTATGTAGTTGTTGAAGTGCATCGATGTTGATCCAACTCTCTGGCGGCTAGTGCATGGGCCGAAGTTCACGGCGCTTAGTTATACTAAGTACCAAGTGAATGGTTTTTTATTTTCCACGAAAATGTACGAAAATCGTATGGTAACACAAGATAGCGGTGTATGCATGAAAGCAATTACAAAATTTAGAGCGAGTGGTAAAGATAAAAATTATAAGGAAGCAGAAACAACGTATTACGGAGTCATTCAGCAGATACTTGAGTTGGATTACACTGACTTCAAACAAACAGTTTTTTATTGTGATTGGGTAAAGGTCGAGGATAGGATCAATGGTTGAAAAATAGATCTTGTTTCAAACTTGATCATGGTTAATTTAGGCTAATTGAAGAGCAAAGATAGCGTGAATGATGAGCCATTTATTCTTGCATCAGAAGCGAGTCAAGTGTTCTACTCAACAGATTTAAAAAATAACGGTTGGTCTGTGGTTTTGCATACACCAAAACGGTTGACTACAAATGTGGATGACATTGAGTTTCCTACTGTCTATCAATCAGCTTTTGAAGATAATGAAAAATTAGAAGACCTTACCAAAACCATTTGTTAACTGATGAATTGTTAAATGCTTCATTTCTCGTTTGAATTCCTATTCCTTGGGGTAGTAGGAGTGTGAGATATCATTGAACCAAACAAAAATTCCTATTATTTCAGGACAGCTGAGTTGATATATTTGTAGATTATTTGTTTTTCCTTTTCTTTTTGTAATCTATGATACAATTACAAATCAATAATGGTTTTTTAACCGTGTGCAGGAAACTATGTCACAAAATCCAGCATCATCACATTCATCATGTTCAGAAGAAAAAATAGTTGATCAAAACTTATTTGGTATTCCAGTCTCAGAAAACACTGGAAAAATCGCCACTATGCTGGGTAAACTAGTAAGAGCTCATGTGCCAATATCATACATAAGTTGGAACAAAGTACCCGGTACATATAAGGATGATGTTTGGAACCAATTGGTGGTCAGTCACTCTATTTTGCAATGTATATGCACTCTATTTTGCAATGTATATGCACTACCTGTTGCAGTCGGTTTCTGAAACCCGTTTTAAGTCTGATAGAATTGATTAACTTGTTTATGTATTTTACTTTTTGCAGAAAATGTATGCGCTCGAACCGCTTTCAAAGGAATTTTTTTAAAAAAGAATGTCCAAGGCTTTTAGTAGACAAAAAAAAAAACTTGAGAGCAAGTTTTTATGACACTTTCGACAATGACGAAGAACGAATGAAAAATTGTCCACCTACAATTGCTCAAGAAGATTGGAACGAGTTCATAAAAAATGAAGCAACGCCTGAAGCGAGCGGAAGAAGGGAATTAGCCAAAAAAAATAGATCATTGCTCAGTTATGCTCACCATACAGGCCGTAAAAGTCACGCTAGAATAGAGCACGAAATGGTAAGTTATATTCATTTTTTTTTCAAAAATGGTAAAAATCACAACTAACATATTTTATATATTGCAGATCGTTGCAAATCCATCTGCAAATATCAACCGTCGTCATGTATGGGAGAAGAGACACACGAAAAAAGATGGTAGCATATCAGATGCCAATTCTTCGTACTTCGTAAGTTATTTCTGCTCCTAAAGTTAAACATGAGCAATTTTCTTTCTTTTATGCACTATGTGTCCATATAAGTATTATGCAATCTCAGGATCAAATTGCGAAATTGAAGGAAAAGATCACCGATAGTGATGAGGAAAAATTGACAGTGGATGAAGATATCGTATCACAAGTGATGGGAAAGGATACAAGGGGTAGGAGCCGCGGTGTTGGGACTGTCATACCAAAGACTAATATTAAGGCTTCTGCTATTGCACATAAACGATTGAAACATGTTTGTGGAGACAATGCTGAGTTGAAAATGAGGATGGGAAGTTTGGAGGGTACGGTGGGAAGTTTGGAGAGTACAGTAGGAAATTTGTCTGGGCAAATGGAGCTTCTGATCAACATGGTGGGAAACATAGAACAAGGAGAACGCAACACACAACTCAATGCTTCTAAATTCGTTGTTTCTCAATCCCAGGATACGACCAATGTGGTGAACAATCAAAAATATGAAATCCTCAACTCTGATCTAGATATAATAGCAACAAGTATTTATTAGTTGCTTTTGTTCTTACTTGTTTTCTATGCAGTTATTTTGTTGGATAGATGTAGACAATAAATTTTATTGCAATAGGTACTGTATGTCGAGATTCTACATCGTCCAAAATCCATGGGAAATCTGTACCATCCACACATGAAAAATTGGTTTTGGACAATATACTGCTACCAGATGAGAGAACCAACAAAATAAATCATCAATTTGCAGAGACCTTTGTTGATGTTGGAGTGGGTGGGTATGTGTGCCATCCGAAGATTATGATTCGATATCTTTAGTAGGTATGTGAGCTCATCCAAAAATTATTTATCTGGTTTTTGATTATATGCCATCCAAAAATTATTTATCTTTAACATGCCATTCCTTAGTAGCAAAGTGTATGTCCATATCCAATATATCTTTCTTACAAGTATAGTTGTTGTTTTATTTGATTTTGCATTTGCATATTTCTATTTTAAAAAAAATCAACATACACAATTTAGAACAAAAAAATTCATTGCATTTTTCAATTTTCATATCATTTTCAATTTTCAATTACAATTTTCAATTTTCATTGCATAGATCATCTCCACCACACTCTATTCCCTACCGTAGTACAATTACCAATACATACAATTAAACTGCCTCCTCACTGTTGGCAACTATTGACAAGAGCTGAATCTTCCATTCCCACAATCTTAACTACAATATCACTGCATACACATAACCTCCTCTGCCAATACCATTTCATCCTCCCTGTTGCTCCTAGTCAACAAATCCTTCAACAACCACACTGCCTCTTCTAACATTCCCTCCTCTATCACACTCCTCCTCCATATTATTACCACCATCTTCAATTTCCTACCTCATCCCTGACATCTCACCATCATCCACCATTCATCATGTTCACTATGCATAGCCTTATCTCTCACAAACTGTCTTACAACAAACTAACATACAAGCTTCTGTCCACCTCTGCTCCTCACAAGTCATCTCCGCTTCATTATAATCAAATCACAGTCAACCAGCAACAATTCAACTTCATTAACCATCATCCATCTCCAAGACACAACCCCTCTGATCAACATATATCATCATCACAACTACCTATGTATTCCCTCTACAACTGCACAATATCATACTTACCACAACCATTTCATCCCCACCTTGCATACATCCATCTACTACATCACCCATAGTCAACAAACAACTCACCTCCTGCAATAGTTCCCTATCAACCTCTACCTTCAAATCCCTGCGCAACTACACCAACCACCTCACTACAACATCTGCCCCCTCCACTATCAACACTGAAACACAACTACAATTGCATATCACCAAAAAGCAACCTCCTCCAACCACTGCCATTCCCACTGCTCCAGTCATCCAATACAGCCACACATCTTGCCCGTTGATCCACATAACATCAACCACCATGCCACAACCATAAATACCAACTACATACAACATAATTGCTTGTCATACAACTGCTTTTCATCACAATATCGTCACAGCCATCACAACAGCCCGCTCTTCAGCCATCATACAACAGTTTTGCACTCACTGATCACCGATCACCACCCTATACCAATTCAACAGTTCACACCTTCATCTGCATTTCATACATTCACCTCCTCCATACAACAAGTGAAATCAACTTTCCTGTATCAACTACTCATAACCACTGACCATTCATACCTGAATATAACAAGCAAAACCATCCACCTGATCACCTAATCAGAAATAGTGCCACTACCAGAAGCACTGAAATCACCATCTCATTGTCTACTCTACTTCACCGCTCTGCCTTGCCACACATCACCCATGACCATCTCTGATATCACTTCTCGACAGAAAACCAACAAACATACCACATTCACATCAATATTAAACTGTGCATTACAATTCATCACAACAACTTCCTCCTACCACCTCTGTTTCACCACCCACCGTACACTGTCCTTCCTCCTTACCTGCTGCCCCTGCCTCACTTCCCTCCGTCAACTCTCCACATCAAACCACTTTCACCATTCATATGACTAAGTCATAGTTATATGAATCTTCCATGGACAAAAAAATTAACACTGATGGGAAAAATTTGTATTTTGCAAGTAAAAAAAGGATCGAAAGCAGTAATTTCCAAAGGAACAAATGAAATAAGCCATTGCAAGTAAATTTTTTATTTATTTTATAGATGAATGATAAGCCATTTAATTATTTTATAACCATCCATAACCAAAACCGTTAAAAAACAACAAAAATAATAACAAAATAAAATAAAACTAAAAAGCTTAAACAAACAACCTTCATGATTACTGTTTGGTTTCAGATAGTTGTCTCTCCGCATGCAGATATGAAACACCAGTGGACTAAATCAGACATTTCTAGTGGCTTCAAATAAACAAGAATTCATATTGCAGAAGCTTTATGTTTAGTCACCTCCTTTACAAATTTATCTGTATCTTTTAGAAACTTTTAAATAGGCTTACATAGTTAAGTGCAGTCCAACTCTGGTACTCACTTACAGACACCTGAGTCAAGTTTGATAGCCCTGTGTCGAACTTAAACACTGAAACATAAGTAAATTAATGGTTTAGTTTAGAAATATAAGAAGAGGTTCAAGTATCCATTTCGAAAAAAAAAATACATTGATGCAAACATTTTTGAGTAAAAAATATATTACTTAAGTAATGGTAGTGTATTCTAGCATGAGCCTGCTCACCAGTGGTAGTGTTTGCTTATTGAATTTGTCATAAAAGTACATTAGAATTCGTTAAAAATTCTGTACAAGTTATTCACTGTTCTATACAACCTAGTTTTCTATTTCGTATCAATGTTGTGCCTGAAAAGATATAGTACATGTTTCCTTACTGAAGTTATAAGTAGGGTAATGTGCTTATCATTTAGTTGTTGAGTTGCTTTGGTCATAGCATAGTGTATGAAAACAAGACATGCTGCAAATCAATTGCATTTGCCGAATCATAAATTGCATTTGCCGAATCATAAATTGCATTTGCTGAATTATAAATATGGAAACCTGAATACAGTAGTAGCAGTGTAGCACGGGCTTATTGACCTTAAACATATACCTGTTCATGTTTTCTACTTTATAAGTAATGACCTTAAAGCACACCATCCTTTTTACAGATAGTTGAAAGAGTCCGAGTCTGGGGGTAAGCTTGGTGATCTGGATGCATATGAGATTGAAGGAGGTGAAACAAAATCTGAAATACTTCAAAATCTTGTAGAGTTCCAGTTTTCTTGTGTATGCAACATGGAAGTTCATATTATATTTATTGTTGCTGAGAAAGTGCTGTTGTATAATACTTCAAAATCTTGCAGAGTTCCAGTTGTCTTGTTGTATATTATAACATATATGAGCAACATCTTTTCCAGTTATTTTGTATAATACTGCTATTGTGTAATATTGACCATATTTTGTATAATACTGCTTCTATTGTAATCCAACTATTGCCGTATCTATTATTGCTTCTATTGTATAATACTGCATCTATGCTGTTGTAATTCACGGCTATGAGCTGTGTCAATTAGATACTACTTTTATTGTATTATACTGCATCTACGGTATTGCAATTTATGGTCATAAGCTTTGTAAATTAGATACGGCTTATTGTTGTATCTATTACATCAATTAGATACGGTCAAAAGCCGTATCTAATTCATGTGCACAGTATACGAATTAGATACGGCCCTTGGCCGTATCTAACTGGAGAAATAGATACGGCCACTGACCGATCTATTTCTCCAGTTAGAAACGACCCATGACCGTATCTATTTCTCCAATTAGATACGGCCCATGACCGTATCTAATTCGAGAAATAGATACGGTCATGGACCGTTTCTAATTGGAGAAATAGATACGGTCATTGGCCGTATCTAATTCTCCAGTTAGATACGGCCAAGGGCCATAGCTAATTCGTATAATTAGCTATGGCCCTTGGCCGTATCTAATTATTAAACACGTTTTATTTTGATACGGCTTAAGGCCGTGCCTAATGGTATTCGATACGGCCCTAAGCACTGCCTAATTAGCCTTTGTGGTGTAGTGGATTGATATGTTATACATGCACAAACACATATGTATATGATACATGTATATATATAATATAACATAAATTAAATAATACTATATTATTTTGTAAATTTAAATAAATATTTCGTTTAAAAGAATTTAGAAATGTACTAAATAAATTAGAGTCCATAGGCCCCATAAAGATGCAATATGCTTAAAAAAGTTGAAATACCCCTAACTTCTACTACGGGCTGGCTCAGTTCCAACAATGGTATTAGAGCCCAATAGACTATGCATCCTAAACTATCATGTTCGTGTTAATTATAAGCTCACAGCCCAGATAGCATGGTGTCTAGAAAGGTAGTGTCTAGGTTTGACTTTAGGTAAGTAGGTACTGCCCTACCTAGCTACTAGCATGCCCAAACAAATATGTGATCCCGAAGGTTGTCCTTAATAGTAAAGGCCCAATTTGAATTAGCCCTTCAGCTAATACTCAAAATTGTTTGAAAATTTAAAAATATTAGACTTTAAATTTAAAACTTAAATTTAAAAAGATATAAGTATATTATAAAAGTTATAATATGATAAAAAATTCAAAATGTTTGAAAACACACAAACACACACATATATATTAATTTCATTTTTTAATTTGTTGTTAAACCGAAAAATGGATCAATGCCCATAAATCAAATGAAAGCATAGTTCTTTTATAAATGTAAAAGTAGTAGATATCTTAGATCAAGCAAGTAAGGAAAGCAGAAAAGTAAAGAACATATAGGAATTTTTATAGTGGTTCGGTGTAATAATCCGGCCTGCGTCCACTTTAATCTCTTTTATTAGTTGTTCTCTCTCTAGATTATAACTAGTTATATCAGATCTTACCACTCTCTAGTGGATCTCAGATTTACAATGGAATTTCTATTCTGTTTTAGCGGTAGAGGATAGTAGTGAAGAAGAGAGAGAAGTCTCCAATGGCAGAGAGATCAGCTCCAGGGTGAAGTGCCGAAGATCGGGGAAGAGTATCCAGTAGAAAGATCCTTCCTTAGTTGCAGGTAGGGTGATATTCCTAAAGAAACAGTCGTGTTGGGTTAGAAGTCCACTTGGAGCAAAGTCTAAAGATCAGCCCAAAGTCACATGCCAAATCGTAGAATCCTCCGAGTTGACCAAACATGTCGGTACCGACTTAAACATGTCAGTGCTGATATGTTTCCTTAGTTTGAAATACTTCAAACTTTCTTGCATCTATTTTATTACTCCTTTTTGCACTATCTCATGTTGTTTTTTTCCGAAGGTTTGGTTGATTTTGGTGATCATTCCTTCAACATCTAATTTATTCTGCTGTTTTACCTGCTAACGCTTCAACTCTTGAATTAGATCATCCAAAACCCTTGGAATTCACTTAGATACACATGGAAAGGAAGGATAATAACTCATGTGAAGTTGGAGTGGATGATTGTGGAGCAAAAACATGTCGACGCTAACTTATTTACTTAGCATATTTTTGGATAAATTTCCTCTGAGCCATCCGTTTGCTTCATCTAAGTGTGCTTATTAATATTCAAGTTATTTCATCCTCGTTTTGATCTTCTTATTCCAACTGAAATGTGTTTTAGCTCAGAAGCAGGTTAACATTTGCCCCTCAAAGTATGTCTTTCGAAGGTAAGGCGTGCTTTGCTCAAGAACAAGTTCTAGTAATCAGTCTTCAATAGTTGAGCTATCTGGCCATCCCTTTATCTTAATCTTCGTGAATCGTCCAGTTCCTTCGAATTCTCTTGCAAATCACAGGTCATTCCGAACCCATTATAGATAAGGACACTAGCTCTTGCTTAATCGTTGTTCTACAACACAATCATTCCGATTTTATTTGGAGTTATTACATCACATATCTAAATCTTCCCGTATTCAACCAGGATTTATCTGTTTATTCTAATTACAAGGAATTCAAAGCCTTTTATCAGAACTAAATCTATTTATGTTCTAAGGTTTGATCTCATTGGATCATTTTACATTTAATTCAATGTGCGATCTCTTCGAATCGTTCATGATCCAATCTAGGATTCGATCTCTCGGACCTTTTAACTACTAATCCTGGGTTCGATCTCTGCAGATCATTTATCTCTCAATCTAGGTTTATGATCTCTCTGGATCCTTGTTGAATCCGCTTGGTCTCTGGTAAAGCAACTCAATGACAAAGAAAGCCCATTTGTTCACTCTTCGATGAGGGGATTTACTTTTCTTACAAGCTCATCAACTCGCTCTTCGATTAGGTAGTATGCACCATACACTCCAGTCCTATCTCTTTGGACATGACTTAAAGTGATTAGTATCACACAAGTTTATCTGCTCGCTCTCCGGTCAAGAGACTTGCACCCTGCACTCTAGTCCTGTCTGTTTGGATGGAACTTAAAGTGATCAATATCGATCATCGCATTCTATGTGGATTTTTCAAAAAAATCTTCAAATAAAAGCAAACAAGAAGAAGTCCAAATTATCCATCCCAGATATCTGACTCAGAGTGTGCCTGGGGACCAATTTAGGTCCTATACGGTCCGAGGTTATTATTGTCTTAAAAATTCATCCCAGACATCCAACTTAAAGTGTTCCCAGAGGCCAATCTGGGCATTATACACGTGTAAGTGGTCTGAGGTTATTATTATCCTAATTATTTAAAGCAAGAAAGAGTGAAGCAAGGGAGTTGAACCTGGCTTCCGACGATCCTAGTCATGGAATTTCGAGTCTTGGACCAAATCTTTGGTTGTTCCTTGATATATTTGCTATAGATGGTGGTTGCTCCGGCTGCACCATTGCAGTTCGATTCCTCACATATTGTTGCAGCTGGGTTCTCCGAACCAGCTCTTCTATCAAATCATAAAGGCATCGGCACTCGTTCCTTTCATGTCCCTCCAGCTCAAGGAAGATGCAAAACTTTTCAGATCTTTCCTCCCAATCAGTGAGCTCTCTCCTAGTTGGATGTTGATAGGGGATCTGCCATCTAGTATCCAGATATGTCCTCTTTTGGGACTCTGTTAAATAAGTGTAGGAGTAGAATTTCAGCTTCCTCCTTTGTCGTTTCAATCCTCCAAAGATATTACCAGCTCTTCTCTTTCCTTTGTTCTTTCCATTCCCTGCGCTAGATAGTCTCCTGCCATCCACGGTGTTAATGTCACCATTCTCAGCTTTAGTGTTTTCTTGACACAAACATCTCTCAGCTTAATGGTTGAATTCTACAAGATTCATCGGTGGATCCCTTTCTAGTGCAACTTTGAAGTCGGCCTTTCTCGCGACTCCATACACTACGACTATCAAGATTACTAATGGATCCGTCTTATCGACCGTGGCTGGTGCTGCATTCAATCTCGTCAGATGCTTCTTAAGGTCTCTCCCGGCCTTTATTTCACGCTCAATAGCGTCACCACATTTTTTGGTAGCTAGACGTAAACTCTAAACTATCTCAAAAAATTATTCACCAAATCAGTCCACGTGCTTGTGGACCATTCTCTAGTTGTCTTAACCACATCGTCATCAAATTCATTAGGCATAATAGGAAGCACCACCCTATCACCTCCTTGGAAGTACCCAACACCTCCATATGTCAGATGTATCTCAATTGATGAACCGTTGGATCTGACTTTTTGTTGTACATTTCCAACCTCAGAAGCTTGAAATCAGGAAAATTTCTTGCATTACGTATATTAGAAGTGAATGGATTCTTATTCACATCCTCCAAACTCTGATCCGAGGGTCAACCTCTAACTATTCTTCTTACCATTCAGCAATTCGGTTTTCACCGTACAATGAAGGTCTTCATCCAAAAGCGATGTTCTGTCCCTTGCTCCCATGGGGGAACCCCAGAACATACTCCGGCACATACTCCTCTTACTGCACATTAGCATTCTGACCTGCTCCTCTAGTTTCATTCTATCCTCCGTTCCTACGGAGAGGATCCGACACATACTCTTTCGGTCGTTGCCTATTCACATTTTGATTTGCGTTTCTAGCTCTTATGTCATTTTCTCTTGACATTCTAGTACGTTCCTTGTTCACATTAGCATTGCCCCTAGGTATAATTATCTTAGTATCGAGTTGTACTATTGGTGGGGGCATCATTCTAGTTTGTTTGCTCCAACTTCAGATGTCTATGCATTAGCTTCTAGCACTTGATTCGAAATTTCTCCAACTCTTGCTATTCCTTATTATCCCATTCTTTGAAAAAATCCTTCAAGCATTTCCTGTTGTTGAGTTAGTAATCCATCTTGCATCTCTTTCGCCATTTTCTCCATCTCTTCTTTGGTTATGTAGATGGATTGATGAGCATTTGAGGATATTTCCTAGCTGCTCCCATGCTTTGGTTGGCTTGCTCTAGCCTTAGATCTAGTTTTAGTCCTCTTCATTTTCTCCAAATTTTAGATTCATGCTTCAAGTGTTCAGATCTGGTTCTTCGCTTTTAGTGAAAACACCAAAATGTTAAACCAAAAGATGGATTGACACCAAGAAATCAGACGAAAGCACCAGTTTTTTATAATAAATATAAAAATAGTAGAAATCCTAAATTAAACAAGTAAGGAAAGCAGAAAAGTAAAGAACATATAGGAATTTGTATAGTGGTTTGGCGTAATCTGTGGCATACGTCCACATTAATCTCTTTAATTAGTTGCTCTCTCTTTGGATTGCAACTAGTTATATTAAATCTAAACACCGTGTAGTGGATCTCAGATTTACAATTTTTGAACCAAAAATGGCACAAACACCCAATAGAAAGTAGAAGAGAATAAAAAGTGAAGAGAATAAATTAAAACGAGTAATAGATAAACACATAAAGACTTATAGTGGTTTGGCAAACTCTGGCCCACGTCCACTTACTGATTTTATTGCTTACCTTATGCCCAAACTTTTTATTCTTTTCTATGTTCCATTAGGCGTTTGTACCCTTTTTGGTTCAAACATTTTTATGCTTTCACTAGGAAATACTTAAACATTTTGATTTAAGATTTGAAAAGGATTCTAAATGGCTAGACAATCAACTAGAAGGACTGATGTGGGAGGAAATCAACCAAGGGGTAACCAAAAGGCATCCTAAGGAGTTAACCTTCTGTTATTCTACATAACCAAGGATGAGATGAAAACTATGAAGAATGGATTACAGGAAAGGATGATGGCATGACAATAGAAGATGATGGAGAATTCTTTAGAAGGATGGGTTAGATGGGAACAGCTAGAGTTGCAATAAATTAGAATCAAAGACCGAAAGTCGTAGCGCAAATAGCTAGAGTTGGAGTAGAATGACCTAGAGCAAACCCCGACCAAAACGTATGGGTCGGTACCACCCTCCAAGGGCTCGGGGGAATGAGTCATCCCGGCCTTGGATGAATAACATGCATTTTGGAGCTGAAGCGGAGCGTTTGGATGCGAATCGGAATGCAGAAGCACAATCGGAGGAGTATGTACTAGAATTCCCTCGTAGAGTCAGTGCGTAGGCTAAGAATGCTACCCTTAGAATCCCTTTGAATGACGATGACAGGCCTGCTGAGATGCTAAGGCGAGTTATGAGGGTGGGATTGTTTAATCAAAACATGGAAGATGTGAACAGTAGTCCAATCACTCTGAATATTCAATATGCTAGAAATTTTCCTGATTTCAAGTTACTAAGATTGGAAATGTATAACAGGAAGATGGATCCAATACTTCATTTGATGAGGTACATCTAACACATGAAATGGGTGCGATTGAAAAGGTAATGGGACGTTGTTTCCATTTATATTTGACAGGTTTAGCAGCATAATGGTTTAGATAGCTGGAGAGCGGTTCCATTGGCACATGGGCTAAGTTATTGAATAAATTCGTGAAGCAATTCCAGGTACTTTTTCCATGACCCAAGAATGCAATGACACTTGCACATATGAAGCAGAGGGCCGGAGAAACCTTTAGAAGTTTTTTGACAAGATTCAATGCGGCGGTAGCTGCAATTGATAAGCCGATTCGCTAATAGTTTCGATGGCTAGGTTTCAAGGATAACCGCTAAGACAGATTTCAAGATTTCATTGGAATGGGATCCTCTGAGGGATCTTATAGAGTTTTATCATGAGACTGAAAGGTTGCTGCGCCAGAAGGATGCAAGATCGATGGGGAAGAGATTAATGCTCTAGATGGCAGAGGATCCCTCAGAGCAGGCTCTAGCAAGGTTAAAGGAAACAAAAGATGGATAATAACTTTGAAGGA
This sequence comes from Allium cepa, assembly GCA_030765085.1. NCBI lineage: Eukaryota > Viridiplantae > Streptophyta > Magnoliopsida > Asparagales > Amaryllidaceae > Allium > Allium cepa. The sequence continues at coordinate 994,737,410 of CM060934.1, read as the reverse complement.
TCAAAGTGGAAAAGAAAAGGACCGAGATTCTCTTCTTACATGGATTTAAATGAAACACAGGAATATATTTATCGAGATACAAAAGGGAAGATCCCTTATCGAAAGCCAGCAAGAAGAAAGCCTACAGAGCATGAAAGGGCATCAAGGAAATAGTATTTCATGAGCTGGGTGGGCATAACACAAATTACTGTAGACACTTATGGGATCTGATTGAGGAACATGTAAGAGATAATCGATTATTGTAGTATGTAAGAAATCGAACTGCGGTGGCAAAAAAGGAGTAGCCGCCAACTGCAGCAAATGGAAATGACCCTGGATCAAGGTTAAGGATAGTCATCTCTTGATCGTGATAGCAGGGAATCAGGTCTGGTTCTCACACTCTATTTCCCACTTTCAATAAACAATGCAATAACACAGTCTAGCCACTTACTCATGTATGAAATCTTGAACGGTCCTTTAGCATGCTCTGAGCTGGATGATAGACTGTAACGTCCAGCAAGGCAATTATCTTGATGTTAGACTTTGTGTCATTTTGAATGTTTGAATTTTATTATTAAAACGCACTTGAATGTGATGCCTAATATTGATCACTTTATGTCCCATTCGAAAGGATGGGACCAAAGTGGAAGAAGTAAGTTCCCTCATCGAAGAGTGAGCAGATGAGCTTGCTTATCATTGGGTCCCCTTATCGAAGAGCGAGCGGATTAGGCTCGGTAAGGGCCTTAAATGGCCATGGATTTGATTATCAGCCCCGAACGACTATGGATTTGATTATGGACCCCGATGGATTTGATTATCAGCCCCGAATGACTATCGATCCCGAACGACCATGGATTTTGATCATCAGGCCTGAACGGCCATGGGTTTTATTATTAACCTCAAATGGTCATGACTCGATTAATGGTCTAGAGAACCATGGATTTGATTATCGGTCCTAAATGGTCATGGATTTGATTAACAGTCTGGAGAGACCGTGGATTTGATTATTGGCCTCGAATGGCCTAGGATTTGATTAATGGTCTTGAGAGACCATGGATTTGGTTATCAGCCCTGAATGGCCATGGATTCACTTGCCGGTTCTGAATGACCGTGACTTCAGTTAACGATCCGAGGAGATCATGCGTTAAACTGAATCTGAAACGATCTTGAGAGATCAAACCTACGAACATATATTGATTTTGATAAAAAAGATTTGAATGCCTTGAAATTAAAACAAAATAGATAAATCCCGAATGAACATGGGATGATTTTGATATGTAATAACTTCGAATGAAATCAGAATGATAGTGATATAAATCCTAGATGAACACAAGTTGGTTTTGATATGTGATTTAATAACTCTAAATGAAATTGGAATTTTGATGATGTATAATTACGCTTAGGCGAAGTCCAGAGTCTTAGGCTATGACAGGTCAGGAACGACCTGTAATTAACAAGAGAATTCGGAGGAGCTGGGTGATTCATGAAGATCGAAGTAGCTAGAGAACTCAACTATTGAAGATTGACATCACCTTTGTTCTTGAAAAAATCACACCTTCCATTCGCATGATGTGCTTTGGGGCAAATGTTATCCTGCCTTTTGACTAGGCAGTATACGGACAAACCTGATGAGTCATACTTTGAAGTTATCAAGGAAAGAAACCCGAAGAGGTGACCATGAATCCAAAAAATCAAGTACAACCAGGATCACAACTCAAACACAAAACCACCATAAAATGACAAAGCCCGAGGCCCATAAGTGTAGGGTTGGTACAGACCCCTAACCATGAGTCCGTACCGACCCATGTACACTCCCCCATAGGAGTCCATCTTCTTCCTATAAGCCATATTTGATGTCAAAAGCTTATTTCCAGTATTATTAAGTCGATCCAATATAATTCTCCACTAAACAAACTCCTAAATTAGCAACTTTGTTCATTTACAACTCCATCATTTGAACTCCAAAACAGGCTATTATTTATGCAAACAACAACGAAATCATGAAGCTAATCACAAGATGAACCAAAGCAAAGAGTTCAAGATGACTAGTTTGGCCATTACCGATCCCTAACCATGGAGTCGTACCGATCCATACCAAACTGATGATATAGCATCCTATTTTCAAGGAGAACTAGTCTATAGCAAGGAAAATAGCCTAGAGATCTTTTGTGCGAGATTTTATGCACCATACCTCTATAAATAGAGGGATATGGGTCATTTTTCAAGATCTTTTGGCTATAGTTCTACTCTACTCTATATTCTTGTAACTTTGAAAATCTAAGTGCCGGAGTGGTACCGACCCTTCCGCCCTTAAGTTAGAAGATAAACAATAAAATCATTAAGTGGACGTAGGCCGGAGTTTGTTGAACCACTATAAATCTTTGTTTGTTCATTTCTTACTCATTTTAATTTATTCTCTTCACATTTTAGTCTCTTATACTTTCTATTGATTGTTTGTGTCGTTTTTGGTTCAAACAACAATGGAATTTCTATATTGTTTTAGAGGTAGAGGATAGGAGTGCACAAGGGAGAAGTCTCCAATAGTAGAGAGATCAGATCCAGAGTGAAGTGTTGAAGATCAGGGAAGATATATCTAATAGAAATATCCCTCCTTGGTTGCAAGTAGGCTGGTATTTATGGAGGAACGTCATGTTGGGTCAGAAGTCCACTTGGAATAGAGTCTAGAGATCGGCCCGAAGTCACATGACAAATCGCAGAATTCACCGAGTTAACCAAACATGTCGATACCGACTTATACATGTCGATGCCAACATGTTTCCATTGTTTAAAATACTTCAAAATTTCTTGCTTCCATTTCCTTACTCCTTTTATGGTGTCCCATGTTGTTTTCCTTGATGGTTGGTTGATTTCGATGATCATTCCTTCATCAATTAAATTATTCTACTGTTCTAGCTACTAACTCTTCAACTCTTGAAATAGGTCATCCAAAACCCTTGGAAATCACTTAAACACACATGGAAGGGGATGATAATAACTTATGTGAAGTTGGAGTAGACGATTGTCGAGCAAAAACATGTTGGCACTGACATGAACATGTCGGCACAGGCTTGTTTACTTAGCGTATTTTTGGACGAATTTTCTCTAAGCTACTTATTTTCTTCAACTCAGTGTGCTTGTTGGTTTTCAAGTCGTTTTATCCTTGCTTTGATCTTCTAAGTCCAGTTGAAATCTGCTTGGGCTCAAAACGGGATAACATTTATTGATAAGATTAATAAAATAAATTAATAAATGTATACATGTATTATATATTATGATATTTGTTATGTTGTTTTAAAATGTTTAAAATGACATATATATACATGCATGTATATGATATGAATTTTGAAATTAATATAATTAAATAAAATAAATTAATTAAAAGGTTAATTAATTAAATGATGTATTCATGTATACGATATATGTGTTATATTATAAAGGTAATAGTATATAATAAATATTTAATATAAATGTTATATTAAGGTAATATGAAATTAATTAAAATGTTAATTAATTTCATTAATTAAAAAGATTTAATTAATATAATATTATACATAAGACTATTATATAAGTAATAAGAAATATAAAAGTTATATAATAATAAAACTTATGTAATATATGAATGTATAAATTAAAGATGGAACATTAAAAAATCCTAAATAGGTTTAAGGAATAAATACATATGTAAACGTACGTATACCATGATTTCCGATATGTCAGGCACTAGAATGATGAAAGTGTTCCATAAGAAATACATTATTTCATAGTCGATATTGCTCAATATAATATATCAAAGGTTATAAATCTTTAATATATTGTTGCCCTCTACCATACATACACATACACACACACACACACACACACATATATATATATTAATAAATTACTTGCATACTCCTTAGTTGTTGAGCAAACTCAAGCTAAGGATGTTATATGTAGTATTATTAATAAATTGAATAGATGAGATAACTATACGTATTTTTTGAGCAAACTCAAGGTACGTATATTATACTGTGGCTATCTTGATATGGTAGGTACGCATGAATAATTTTATTTTGATTTGTTGAGCAAAATCAAGGTCGAAATGAAATTAGAGCAAGGTATTAAGGGTTAGGTGTTGTATACGATACAACCGATAAGGAGTTATCAATCCTCCATAAAGCTATGACTTGTTGAACAAACTCAAGGTCATTATTCTAAGAAGGACGAGCCCCAACACCTACTAGTGAAGTTGAGAGACTTCAATATTTCGAATTAGGGTTTGGAAAAACATAAAAGACTAGCGGGAAATTATTAGTAAAACGAAACATAAAGTTTCATCTTACTAATATTATAAGAACATCCACTACTATTAGTCCTAATAATCTACCACTTATACTTGCAAAAAATGACGACTCCCAGACTATTTTCTAAAAATGACAAGCTTACTGGACAAAACTATACTGACTAGCTAAGAGAAATTAAAATATCATTAACTTACAAGCACCTACGGTCGGCTATTTCATGCAAATCGTAAGAATAACCCACCGATGATGCAGACCCCAAACTAAGACTTATGAAAAATAGATGTCAGATCTAGAGATCGCACAAGTTTTCATGTTGTCTAAGTTAGACAAGCCATTGCAAAGGCAACACGAAATATGTCTGTCCATGAGATATTTGATAGTCTCAAGGCCTTATTTGGTGAACACTCACGTTTCGCAAGGTATGAAGAAGCTGTTCAATATCAAATGAGCAAAGGATAGAAACCGGACGATTATGTGCTGATGATGAAGGGCTAAATTGATAGGCTTTCATAATTGGATGTACAAATAAGCAACAAATTACAAGTAGATTCAATCCTTGGTTCACTTACTCCTTGGTATAAACCGTTCATACTAAATATATCATGAACAAATTGAATGTGAATCTCGTGGAGCTCCTCAATATGTTAAGGTCAACCGAATCACAATCTAAGAATCAAGGGGCTGTACTTACTGTAAAGGGTAATACATCATCTCCGAAGAGTTCGAAGAAGTGGAAAAGATAAGGTAAGAAAAACAAGAAAAGCAAGAAGACTGATGACAATGGTGAATGTCACCACTGCCAAAAGAAAGGTTAATGGAAAAGGAATCAACCTAACTACTTAAAGATTGTCAGAGAAACAAAGCAGAATGGTTCCATGGAACCATCAGGTACATTTTTGATTCAAAATTGTTTTGTAATTAATACAATGTCTTATGTCTTAGATACTGGATCTGGAACTCATATTTGTAATTTGTTACAGTGGCTTAGGAACTAGCATCGCTTGGAAAAAGGAGAGACGAGGCTCTAAGTTGCCAATGGATCTATTATGGATGCAACCACAGTAGGAGACTATCATTTAGTTTTGCTTAGTGGAGTGGTATTGATATTAAATAATTTCTATTTTGTGAAAGATTTCATTTGTGGAATTATTTCTATTTCTAGATTGTCTGAGACTGGAAATATATTTCATTATGTAAATAATGTATGAACATTAGTTTAGATGAATAAAGTCTGTGATGGTATTCTTGAAAGTGGCATTTGTGTAATTAATACTAATTACATGTGTTCTGTGAATATTTTTTCTAACAATATAAATGATGATTATCTTTGGCGTTGTATGCTATGCCATATTAGCGAGAAACGACTACAAAATTAAAAACCAAAGGTTTTCTACCATCAATTGATTCTAAATCATTTGACATATGTGAACCGTGTCTCAAAGTTAAAATGACCAAGCATCCCTTTAGCTGGGGCGATGAAAGAGTTGAACTCTTAGGGTTAGTACATATTGATGTATGTAGCCTAATGCTTATAATCACCAAAGACAATAGTTCTTACATTTTTACCTTCCTTGATGATTTCTTGAGACTGGGATATGTGTATCTTATGAAGAATAAATCTGATGTCTATGATAAATTTGTGGAATATAAAATTTAGTAGAAAACCAAACATGCCATAAGATAAAATTCTTCGATCGGATCAAGGAGGTGAGTATGCTGGATAGGATTTCTAATAATACTTAAAAGATAGTGGGATTATCTCTCAGGTTACTACACCCTATTAGATGTGGTTCTTTCTGTGATGAGTAAGGCTAAGTTACCTTTGTCCTATTAAGGATATGCGTTAGAAATCATGGCCCATATGTTTAACTTGTTACTCACTAAATCTGTACCTAAAATACCAGATGAGATGTGGTATGGTAAGAAACCCTAATGCAAGGATTTGAAGGTGTGTTGTTTTCCGGCGTATATTAAGAACTTTGGTCCAAATAAATTAGAAGCAAGATTGATTCTGTGTAAATTTATAGGAATCCTAAAAACACGATGGGATATATATTCTACAATACCGATGAACAAAAGGTCATTGTTTCTTGACACGCTATCTTTGAAAAAGGAATTTCTATCTAAGAAATGAACAACGAGGTTGTATATTTGGATAAGATCCAAGAAATTAACACTAAGGCTGAAGCAATGGGAGAACCAAGTTCATCTGTATACGAAAACACGCAACCTATTAGAAAATCTGGTAGATAATCTCATTCACCAAAGAGATACTATAGTTTTTTGTGGATGGAAAAAAGGAGGACCGTGTCTTAGATGACGACACTCCACTATTTTTCCAAAAAAAACTATATAGTAAAGACTATATACTTTGGCTTGGAGCAATGAAATCCAATATGGTTTCCATGCATGAAAACAAAATATGGACTTTTTCGGATCGGCTGCAAATGGATTCTTAAGAAAAATCTAAATGAAGATGGAGGGTAGAGACTTATAATGCAAAACTAGTTGTGAAAGGATTTCATCAAATTCAAAATGTTGATTATAATGAAACCTTTTCGCTCATAGTCATGCTTAAGTCCATTTAGATTATGCTAGTCATTGCTGCATTTTATGACTATGAAATATGGTAAATGGACGTATAGACAACTTTTCAAAATGCTGATTTAGAAGAAACCATTTATATGTCATAGCCCGAGGATTTTGTGGTTAGAGGGAGTAAGGGGAAGCCTTACAAGTTGTTGAAGTTCATTTATGGACTTAAGAAAGCTTCAAGGAGTTGGAACAAGTGTTTTGATAAAGTAATTAAACTGTTTGGTTTTTATTATAACACAGAATAAGTGTGGTATAAAAAAAGGAACATAGCAACACTATTGTACTCCTTGTGCTCTATGTCGATGATCTATTGTTAATTGGCATTGACACTTCGTTGTTGCAATCAGTGAAAGCTTGGCTTTTCAAGAACTTCTCTATGAAATATTTGGGAGAAGCGGCCTATGTACTTCATGTAAAGATCTATGGAGACATATCTAAGAGGCTGTTGGGATTGTCTTAATCCCTATACATAGATACCATATTGAACCGGATTGGCCTCCCACTGGTTCGTTTACCTTTAGGCTGGCGATATACACTTATCGGTCCAGTAGTGTGCATACTTCAAGACTCGCTTCTTTGGATCAAAAAGGAGGATTATGATGGATGAGCTAAGCAACATCATGCAGTGTTCGAATGAGTCTCTCAGCTCACATGTAAACCACTTCAACAAGGAGTCAATCCATGCAAGAGGAGTAAACAAGGATAGCTTGGCAGTTGCCCTCTATTCAAGGGTGCGATACTGGTCCTAAATGTGGAAAGAGTTATGAAACAACCGGCCTCTTCCTTGATCGATTTCCCCTAAAGACAAAACATGATTGCGAGGGTAGAAGAGGCCTACCTCTCAGATAGTGATAAGGAGATATATGAAACAACAAAGCTCGTCTAAGAGAAGAGAACAACAACAAAATGAATATCCGACAAGAAAACAACAAATATCACTCGTAGGATGGCTTGTGTTTCAAACCTAGGTACAAAATCATGTCACCTTGTATCATGACTTAGAAACCAATTATTCGCTACATAAGATTGCATGCCATGTCAGCGGCCTCCTCTCTCCCGGTCTGGGTGGAGGGAGGAGCCCAGAAGTAATATTAGTTTTGCCAGTTCCATCAGTTCAACCATCCTCCACCAATGAGCACGACATCTCAAGAATGAGATAGAGCGGTTGATTCACGAGGGTATATTTATGCACTATATAACCACCGCTGACATCGAACAAAGAGCATCTCGAGCTAATCCACCCGCCTAGCCACAATGGTAAGAATATTGTTGAATATGCTAGTATATGGTTTTCGTTTGATGATAATAAACATATATATATATACTCATTTAAATGTATTTGTTACTGTACTATTTTATTTTTCACATAATTAAATAAGTATTTGTTGAATAAAATAAATAACATAGAATTTAATTTAAACAAATATTTTATTCAAATAAATATTTCATTACAATTTTGAATCGTACAAAATTTGAGCTCTCACTATATATACACAATTTCAATTATATTACAATTCCGATTACAACACAAATTTCAATTTACAATGTTCATCTCAGTACATATCACTCATTTACTCGTATTTATCTTCAACTCTATTCCAGATTGAATCTAGCATCTGAATTATCTGCAAAATAAACACTTACACAGTAAAATTGGAAAAGAAATATTTTGCAGTGTAAAATAAAATGTGTTTCTTTGAGAATATTATTTGCCTCCGTTATTTGAGTTTTTCGTCATCATTTCTTTTGAATTCATAATACACGAACAACTTATGATATGATACCGTGTCACTATATATGCCGCAAGGCCGTGCACACCGATATACACTTGATAAAATTACAGGGACAGGTGAGCACGAGGTCAAACCCGAGCCAAAGCTGGGTTCAACTTAGATGCAATATGAAAAAAATAGAATGTCAAGTACAAGTTTCAATGACTGGAACAAGCTCGAACACTCTTGAACCAGAGATGTATGCATACGAAATGAAGACTGCAATATTTTTCATGCAACTAGAGTCAATGAACCCAGACCACCATATGTACAAAGTATCAAGTGCAGACCAGATAAAACAGAGTCTTGAGCAGACATAGAAAATGGATGTACACATGAAGTTCAGCACACATGAAGAACTGCTCCAGATAGCATGCACAGAATCGAAGCAATGGAATCAAACATAGTCAGACTTCAACATACAACAAGGTCATCAAAGAAGTCAAACCAAAATAGATATGGTCACACAACACAATGTCTGCAGCATGATCAACAACACATATACACACACATATGTATGTATGTACATATATGGTGATACACAAGTTCAATACCATAGACAATGCAACCATGTATAAAGCAACCAGACTGGAAATATGCAGCAGCAAAGTCACATTCATATCAGCATAAAGTATATTAATTGAGGCATGAACTAAATAAAGCAATGGAAAAGTCCAGTTACAGCATGAACTGGCTCGAAGCTGCATCATGGCACGAACTCACGTATGCAACTAAACTCAACCAAAATGTATATGCATATAAACCAAACAAAGGAAGTGTTCAGGCATAAACATGACTATAAGAACACAAGCAAGGTCAATAACATCTAGACTCAAACGTACAACTTCAAGTCCACAGCAGGCTAGTACAACATGGCAACATGGGCATACATAAGGACTTTAAGAGCAATGTTCGATATCAACATTAGCATTCAATTAGTGAAGCAGTAAGCAAAGTGACAATGTATACATATGCATATGGTCAGGTACAAGCAAAATCAGTGGGACATATATGGATCAGTCAACAAAATGAAAATATTCAACATGGTAATGCCAAAGCAATTCATGAAAATTCATAACTATTGGTTACAATTTTAACAAAGTCAAGGCCGAGATAAAATTCAATCAGAGGTCATATGGAACATCGAACGAAATATTAAAAAAGTCGTTAGCAGTATAGAACGAAGGAATTTGAATGTGTTTAGGCAAATCCAAATATATCTAAAACATATTCAACCCATGATAAAATGAACAAGTCAGAAAATATCACAATCATTCAATCAAGAATCGAATGGCCGAGCAATACAAATGATGAGTTTCAAGTCAAATATACGAAAGAAAACTTAGGGACTTTAATCCCTATTCAAACCCAAAAATCATCATCGGCAAAATCCAAAGAATTCGAGTTAAAATAAATCAGGGGGCAAGCATTGTCCAGAACTCAAATCAAGTCAAGTATAATTCGAAAAAGGGAAAATACATACCAATTCAAAGCACGAATCATTCAAGCTCGACATTTGAAGCCACCACGAGTAATAAAACTAGAGATTCAAATTGAGGAAGCATTCAAAGAAGAATGAAACCATATAAGAGATCAATTCGAATAGAGTAGCGATTTCATCACAAAGCCCTAATTTTCCCAAAGAGGAACGAAGTAGACATTACAAAGTAAATAGGATAGTCGGCTGAAGTAAAGTAAAAGGGAATAAAGGGAGACATCTTTATATTTTTTATGGGCCAACTGTTTTTATTTGATATTTGGGCTTAAATATATAAATAGGGTTTTGTTAAGTCTTTTTATTTCATTTGTAATTTACTTTTAAAATTTGGTGAATTTCTTGTTTTGTAACCAGGTTATGAATTACAGTGGTGTAGTTTGAGAATTCATAAATCAATGGCTGAGTTGTGGCAGGGTTTTGAACGTAGAGTTAGGTTAGTCGATAGCGGGTGTTGCAAGTTTATGTGTGTAAGCTTCTGACTACTTAATTTCTAGTAAAAACCTTGGGGGCAGCATGTAGGTAGTGTTTTATCGAAGCTAGGTAAATCTATATTGTTCTATTTCTGCTTTTATTATTCTGCTATTATCTGTGCTGCAATTATCTTATATATTTCCGCATTAATTTTTATTATTATTAGTATCACCCTATTCACCCCCCTCTAGGGTGAAATCGATCCTACAACAATGACAACATAGCTGCCGTCAACATTGAAATATTATCCATATATGGAGGCTCGTTGCCAAAAGCAACAGAGGGGGATAAGCATGCTATAGGAGAGAGCTCGAGTCACAACACCAAATACACTCAATCGAGCATCGAGCTCCAAAGGCTCCAAGGGTTGAAGCAGAGATAACAGACACCACCTTCACCCATGAGGATAAGAAGGGAGTAGGAATTCCCCCATCACGACCCTCGGTCATCTTAGTTAGCATGGCTAGTACAAAAGTTAACATCGTCTTCATTGATAGGGGAACCTCGGTCAATGTAATGTTCATGCTGGTATTTGACAAAATGAAGCTCCTTGCCTCTAGCCTCACTCCTCGCACACTGCTCATTTATGGGGTTAGGGATGTTGGCATAATACCTATAGGATAACCTCACATGTAGTCACTTTCGACCAAGAACCTCTCACAACCAAAATTTAGGTAAACTTTACAGAAGTGAACTACTCGAACACTTATAATATCTTAATAGGTAAACTAACATTGGCAGACCTAGATGCTATTGTAGCCTAGCTCCAAATCACGATGAAGTTCCTAGTCAAGAGAGGCATATGATGTGATCGTAACAATCACCAGGCACTAGATACTGCTACAGCATATCACTACATCAAGAAAAGAAAAGGGTTCTCAAGTTACAACAAGAACTAGGCACACTTAGTGGTGGTAAACCCAAGAGAACACAAGGGCCATGCAACACTCCTATTCATATCGATGGATCCCACAACATTAAAGTCATTAAAGAGGCATCAACATCAACTACCAACCTAAGAGAACATGCAAGCCACTTAGTGCTCCCATTCGTGTCGGGGGCCAAGACAATGAGGTTGATATGGGCCATCTTTCACTAGCCAGCTCATGCAAGATTAGGGAGCCTATAGCAACACAGAATGAGCTGGTTCATCCCTGTTGGCAGGTGGGAACTACAAACGCCGCAACTCCTCCCCTATCAATGCCGTCAGAGTCATTTACAAGAGTTTGAAGCGACCGTAGCTCCTAGGCATGAGCACAGATGTCCATCATGGTTGAGGAAATCATAGAGTGCATGGTACACATGTTGGATGAAAACCATTTGGAAACCAATGCGAATGAAAATGATGATGACCCGCTTTACCTCTATATGGGAGATCTAATCCCCGATAGTGTGCCGACAACTCCACTTAAGGCGATATCAATTGATAATGACAACCCGAGCAAGGTCGTCCAAATTGGCATAGAACTAAGCTCAGAAATAAGGGATGAGCTAATATGCTTCCTAAAGCAAAGTAGGGACGTGTTCGCCTAGGGGCACTTTGACATAACCTGTGTAAACCACTCTATCATCTGCCATACTCTTAACATCAACCCTCAAAAACTCACCATGTATGACAAAAGAGGAGACCTCTCAACCCAGAAAGATATAGAGCACTCAAGGAAGAATTAGAAAAGCTACCCATTAATGGGTTCGTTCATGAAGCAGAGTACCTGGTTTAGGTAGCCAACCCAGTACTGGTTTGCAAACCAAGTGGGGCCTGGAGAGCATGCATTGATTTCTTGGACTCAATAAAACATACACAAAAGATAGTTTCCTACTACCTCACATCGATTGACTTGTAGATTCAACTAACGAACATGAGCTCCTCACGTTCATCGGCGCCTATTCTGGATAAAATCGAATCTTAATACATGGTCCATACCAAGCGCGTAGTTCTTTCATATTAAATAAATGCAGGGCTCTACTGCCATAGAGCTATGCCATTTAAAGTTCACAACATAGGTGTAACCTACCAATAGCTCATTAAAAGAATGTTCACATAATATATCGATCGGTCTATGGAGGTGTATGTAGATGATATGCTAGTAAGTCAAAAAGGGACGAGGGACATGTAAAGAACCTGGCGGAGACTTTTGATATACTCGATCAATATAATATGAAACTCAACCCTAAGAAGTGTTCCTTCACAATCCATTTAGGGAAGTTCCTTGGGTTTGTGGTTAGTGCAAATGGGATCAAATCCAACCCTGACAAAAATTAAAGCGATCCAAAATATGCAAATACCTCGCAAATTTAAATAAGTGTGGAACTTGAATGGGATGGTCGTGATGCTCAGTCACTCTATATCTAAAGAATTAGATAGATATACACCCTTTTTTGACATCATTAAGAAGGGGAAATCATTCGCTTATAGCGATGAGTGCACCAAGTTGTTTAAAGACTTGAACTGGCATCTGGGTACATACCCATACTTTCCAAATTGGTAGACAGAGAAGATCTACACATATACCTCATAGTCACTGATCATGCGATCGGTGTTGCCTTAATTCAAGATAAAGGGAAGACTCAACAGTCGATATGCTATGTTAGCAACAGGTTGTTGGGCCCAGAAAATATACTCAGTTGGAAAAGTTAGCCTTTTCCTTCTTATGGTGGCCCAGCACCTTCGGCCATATTTCCAAGTTCACCCAATCAAAGTCCATACCAATCGGCTACTAAAGCAAATGCTATGTCATCCTGATACATCACCCAACTCTTAAAATGGTCCATGGAGCTAAGGCAACATCACATCACCTTCCATCCTCGTAGTTCTATCAAGGGTTAAGCCATGGCCGACATTATATTAGAGTGCTCGAACCCGAACAACGTGAGGTAGAACAATCACCGATTTGAAAGCATGACAAATGTATGTTGACAATGCATCTAATGAGAAAGGGGTTTGGGCTGGCAGGGTCCTAGTTATACCCGAAGGAAAAGAACTTTACTTCACTGTCCACCTTAGCCTAAAGGCCACCGATAATGAAGCCCAATATAAAGTCCTCATGGCTGGTCTTAGAGTGGCTAAAGAATCGCAGATAGAATCTCTATATGTGTTTAGTGACCCATCACTGGTCATCAACCAGGTTGGTGAATGATTCCACGTTAAGAGCGTAACATTGGCCATATATGTTGTAAAAGTCAATAAACAAATTAGCATGTTCTCAGACCACAAGCTAGAACAGATACCACATAAAAAGAACACCAAGGCCAACCAATTGGCTAATGCAGAAAGCAACCTCCAAGAAAGTATCCCTTGGGTCCCGGTAAAGATGCATACCACCCCTTACTTTAAGTCGAGGGCAACTACAATAGAAATTGATGAAGCACAGACTAATACATGGATGACACCATTGTAAAAATATCTTATAGGCGATGAATTACCCATAGACAGGGAAGAGCTTGGAAAGTTATTTACTAGGCACTCCAATAAATGGTCATGGATGGGAAACTATATTGGTAGCGGTATTCCATTACCCTTCAAATAGCAAATGAATAAGCCGATCGCATGCTGGAAGAGCTACATGAGGACATGTAGAGACTACGTCGGGGCAAAGCCTAAGAAAAAAGGCTGCCTATGATGGTTACTATTGGACGACTATGATCATAGTCCCAATGGATTACGACAATAAATGCGACCTATTTTAGCGGTTCAAAAAGGTTCCTAGAGCTATGCTAACCACGATATTGTCCCATTTCCCATTAGATACTTAGGGATAGATCTCATAAGAACGCTTTTCAATCCTAAGGGAGGGTACAATCGTGTCATGGTTTCCATCAACTAATTCACAACATGGGTTGATATGGAACCCCTTAATGGGGTCACCACACTCAAGATTCCAAGCTTTATAATTAAAAATATCATTTGATGCGTTGGGCTTTCAAACAAGATCATCATTAGTAATGGAACGCAGTTCGAAAGCAATCTGTTCAGGGTTTCTAGGAGAGGAATGGAATCAAAAAGTTATTTTCCTTAATTGCCCATCTGAAAAAAATAGGTAGGTTAAGGCCGTGAAAAATACTATCAAGTCAACATCAAAGAATTGCCTTACCACACTAAAGGGAAATTGGGCCGAAGTCCTCCCACTTATATTTTGGTTGTACCGAACCTAAACCAGACGCACACCTTTCTCCTTGGCCTACGGATATGAATCCATTTGTCCATCGAAGTAGATATCCTATCCCTTGATGTATCACTCGTGACCCTCGAGAAAAAGGAAGAACTATTAAGGCTCGGGCTCGATGCATTAAAAGAAAGAAGAGCGGAGGAAAAACTCCATACCAAGGCCTATAAGAAAAGAAATAGCTAAGTGCAACAATGCAAGGATGAAGCTCCACTGGTTTATCGTTAACGGTATAGTTCTATGCCAAGTCTTTGAAAATATGAAGAACCCAACCGCAGGAGTATTGGGGCCAAACTAGGAAGGCACATACATGATTAGTGTTGTACTAGCTAACAAGGCTTACTGCCTTTCACGTCTAGATGTCACCCATGTGCCGCATAGTTAGAATCTGTTATCTCACCTTTTAGCCAAGGCTAGGATATCAACAAATCGGCTAGAAAGGATGGATATCAGGATTAGAAACAAGGCTATGATCGGTGTCATCAAAATTTGACCGAGCTTCGATCAAGACGGATCGATTGGGAATGATGAAAATGGCTAGAAGAGGCTACGTTTCAAATTTTAGATCAATCGGAGTTCGTACGCTCGAGATGTGGATGGATAAAGATTCGTAAAGGTTGGTTCGTATCGATACTGTTCGTATTGATCACGTGGCAGTATGGATATGGGAAGGGTGTTCTATTTCGTTTCGATAGTTGTAGCTTGTATCGACCTAGTCTGTATCGATACGAAGAAAGAAATAGCTGGATGGATGCGAACACGGATAACACACATGGCTTTAGATCAGTGGTAGTTCGTATCGATCGGAGATGTACTCGATGATTTCGTATCGATCGGCATTCGTTATAGATTGGTAAGCCTTCATATCGATGCATTTCCTATCGATCAAAGCATGGATCGATACGAAGAGCATGGTGTCGATCGATACGAAAGCTGCAGCGCTAGATGGATACGAAATATAGATGGGTACGAAGACTCTGTACTTCGAACCGATGAATTCTAAGGAAACGATCAGCATGGAGCAAAGGATATGGATCGAAGCACGTGAAGTTCGGATCGATGCGATGAATACAACTATGGATATGGAACCTATGGACACGTGGATGAGGGATATGAAGGCAATCGATACAAATAAGTATCGATACGTACGATTCAGCCTTCGTACAAATGATACTTGCACCGATCATAATTGATAATCTACAATAGAAAACGCTATGAAATTTACAGAGGACCTTCCTGATGAACTTAAGAACCTCCATGACCAATCTTGGCTCAATTAGACCACTTTTGGATCCATACGAATTGAACATGCATCGATCCCAAATTGCTTTCAATCGGTCTGGTGGGCCCACATTCGAAAGGGAAGAGGTATTCCAGGTTTTGGGGCGGATATTTTGGATCTACACCTATAAATAGGGGTCTTATGGCAACTAAAAGGGGGATCTTCTCCTTCTCTGACGCTGAAACTTTGCCACTTTTGTAATTGATACTAAAGGCTTGTAACTATAAGTATAGTATAAAAAGGATATATTCAAAGTGGACGTAGGCCGGATTGCCGAACCACTATAAACCTTGTGCTCCTTTCTGCTTTCATCCATATTAACTTCACTGTTTCTCCATTTTTATTCTCTACTTTATCTGAGATCTGTGTTTGAATATTTTGGATTTGCGTATAAACACTGGTGCTTTCACGGCTTTTAGGGTTTGTGACCAATTTTGACGCAAACACTTTGGTGCTTTCACTGAGAAAGACTAGCACCCGCTATACCAGATTCGAAGTTCAGATTTGGAAAGCTAAAGGACCAGATCTAAAAGGGACCATGGTTAGGAAATCAACTAGAAAGACATTACCAGAAAGAATTCATCATGAAGGGAGTCAGGAGGCTTTCTGAAAGCTAAAGGACCAGATCTAAAAGGGACCATGGTTAGGAAATCAACTAGAAAGACATTAACAGAAATAATTCATCATGAAGGGAGTCAGGAGGCTTCCTCAGGAGCAAATCAGACCTCAGCTTTCATTATTAGAGATGAAATAGAGATGATTATGGGAGCTATGCAGGAAGAATTGTTGAAGAGGCAAGAGGAGATGATGCAGAACCTTCTCAGACAGTTTGGACAAGCAGGAACACATGGAGCCGCTGGAGTTCAGATCCACGTAGTTGGAACAAAAGGACTCAACAGGCAATCGGATGGAGCAGCTCAACAGGGCATAACCCTTAATCAGCACACAACTATTAATCTGGACAAATCCAGGCTCAGGGGCACACCACTTGGCCATGATGAACCGATTCATGAAGGAATTCTAGGTGAAAGCACACAACAAGATGCTGGCAGAAGCATAAGAGTACGTGATAAAGAGTATGTACAAGAATTCCCTCGGGGACTCGGGGGGGAACCCTTGGTGGACAACGCTGGATTGGCTGAGATTATCAGGCGAACTATGCACAGAGGTTTAGCAAATAGAGATTTGGAAGAAGTAAGTAGGAATCTGTTTACCCATGAAATCAGAACGGCTTGGAATGCACCGGAATTCAAGCTGCTTACTTTGGAGATATACAATGGCAAGACTGATCCTACCAATCATCTGATGAGATACACAAGACATATGAAAGTGCTGGGGGCATCAGAGGAAGTTATGGCCCAGTGTTTCCCTTTGTACTTGGCGGATATAGCTGCTATAGGTTTAGGCAGTTAGAGGATGGATTTATCAGGACATAGACGGAATTGGTGGACAAGTTTTTAAAGCAGTTTCGGGTTCATATCAAAAGGCCAAAGAATGTGATGACGCTAACGTCGGTGAAGCAAAGGACGGGAGAATGGCTCAATGCTTTCTTAACTCGGTTCAATGCAGCAATTGCTTCGATGGATCGACTGGATCCATCAATGGTTTTAATGGAAGTAGTGTCAGGAGTCAGAGATAATTCAGATTTCAAAGTGTTATTAATACGGGACCCACCAATGGATCCCGAGGAATTCTTTCACGAAGCCGAGAGATTCCTTCGACGGGAGGATGCATGTTCGGATATGAAGTTAAATGAAGTAAATGCGGTCAAGGACGGAGAACCTTTCAGTGAAAACTCGGGTAAGGATAAGGATAAAGGAAAAAGGAAGTCGAATGACAACTTTGGTAGGGCAAGGAATTGCTGGGGAGAACCAAAATTCTCCACTTACACAAGACTGAATGAAACATTGGAACGGATATACCTTGAAACTTGGGATCACCTTCCTTATTGAAGGTTGGCAAAGAGGGAACCCACAGAATGTGAGAGGGCCTCCGGAAGGCACTGTCTCTTTTATGATCTGGACGGGCATGATACCAACATTTGTAGGCATCTAAAGTATAAAATCGAGGAGCATGTAAGAAGTGGTCAGTTGCGGCAATATGTCGGAACTTGGAATGCGGTGGTGGAATTGGAGCAGCCACCATCTACCTCAAATGACAATGGCACGAGATCCAGGAATGATGGTCGATTGGTTGTCAACTGACAGGAATGATATGGAATAAGAAGCAAACTCTGGGCAAACAGCCAAGTCACGTACTCATGTACGGGGACGGAGTAGCCCCTAGGCATGGTCTGAGATGATGATGAACCGTGACATTATAGTTTGTGAAATCCTTTTTTTTAGTTTGGACATTTGCTTTTTTATAGTTTGGTTTCAGAGTTTGTCTTGAACTCCTGGTTTTGTTTGCTTTCTAGTTTGGACTTTAGTTTGGATACTTGTTTTCTGGTTTGGATTTCTGATACGGATTTTTGGTTTTCTGATTTGATTTGGATTTTGATTGGATTTTTATCTGGTATTTGGTAAATGGCCGTCGGGTATGGATTATGCCTAGCTAGGGGTAAGTCTCTTTGTCCGAACGTGGCGAATTGACTTAATCAGGTCGTCGAGTATGGACAATGCTCGACGAGGGTCCGGAGCGACCAAGATTCAGCTTAGGACTTAAGCCTTGTATTACTAAACATTCAGGGACACTGAACTAAGGACACCAAGGTGTTTTTCAACAGAGGTCATCGAATGTGGACTACGCTTGATAAGAACCTGGAAAGGTTATGAATTCGAATATCAGCTATAAACTGCTAACGATTTGGATATCGACCCGGAGAGGTCATGGATTTGGTTATTGGTTACTGGATATGGATGGAATATGGACTTGGGATGTCGGAATCAGAGCTTTTCAAAACACACCTTCTTACCACGAGGCATGTTTTGAGGGAAAATGTAATCCCACCTTTTGGTCAAGGCCAGGATATCAACAAATCGGCTAGAAAGGATGGATATCAAGATTGGAAACAAGGCTATGATCGGTGTCGTCAAAATTTTGCCGAGCTCCAATCAAGACAGGATCGAATAGGAATGATGAACAGGGCTAGAAGAGGCTATGTTTCAAATTTCAAGTCAATCAAAGTTGGTATGCTCGAGATATGGATGGATCAAGATTCATGAAGATTGGTTCGTATCGATACTGTTCGTATCGATCACATGGCAGTATGGATATGGGAAGCGTGTTCTGTTTCATATCGATAGTTGTAGCTTGTATTGACCTAGTTCGTATTGATATGATGTGAATAGGGATAACACACATGGCTTTAGATCGATGGTAGTTCGTATCGATCAGGGATGTACTCGATAATTTCATATCGATCAACATTCGGTATAGATTGGTATGTCTTCGTATCGATGCATTTCGTATCGATCGAAGCATGGGATCGATACGAAGAGCATAGTGCCGATAGATACGAAAGCTGCGGCGCTAGATGGATACGAAATATAGATGGGTACGATGACTCTGTTCTTCGAACCGATGAATGCTAAGGAAGCGATCGACATACAACGAAGGATGTGGATCGAAGCACGTGAAGTTCGTATCGATGGATACGTGGATGAGGGCTACGAAGGCAATCGATACGAACAAGTATCGATACAAATGATTCAGCCTTTGTACAAACGATACTTGTACCGATCATAACTGACAGTATACAAATGGTAACGCTATGAAATTTTTAGAGGAGCTTCCTGTTGCACTCCAGAACCTCCATGACCGATCTCGGCTGGATTTGATCACTTTTTATTAATACGAATTGAACACGCATCGATCCCAAATCGCTCTCGATCGGTCTGGTGGGCCCACTTTCGCAAGGGAAGAGGTATTCTAGGTTTTGGGGTGGATATTTTTGGATCTATACCTATAAATATGGGTCTTATAGCAACTAAAAGGGGGATCTTCTCCTTCTCTGACGCTGAAACTCTGCCACTTTTATAATTGATACTAAAGGCTTGTAACTGCAACTACAGTATAAAAGGGAATAAAAAGGATTGATTCAAAGTGGATGTAGGCCGGATTGCCGAACAACTATAAACCTTGTGTTCCTTTCAGGTTTCATCCGTTTTAACTTCACTATTTCTCCATTTTTATTCTCTACTTTATCTAAGTTCCGTGTTTGAATATTGTGGATCTACGTATAAACATTGGTGCTTCCATGGCTTTTGGGGTTTGTGACCAATTTTGGAACAAACAGAATCCAAAGCACCTTTGAGCCTACTATATCTAAGATCCTGTAAGCCACAATCGTAAGGTGAGAAACTTTTTGTAATGTTCTACCTTCAAGTGAAATATAAACGGAATATCTTCAGACAATCATCACATAGTGCTAGCAAAAACAATAAGGCTATCCTGTAAGGACAAACCATACAATGCTCTCTTCCTAGATAGGGAGCATCATCAATCAAGGCTATCCGATGGGGTCAAGCCAAATGATGCTACCTATATCGAGAAATGCCAAGACTATCTGAGAGAGACCAGCTATAAATGGATGTATTCTACATCGAGGAATGTCAAAATGGCCTCATAAGGATGCACAAGCCAATCAACTCTCCCATCCTTGCTAGGAACACTTTTACTCGGATGGTACAATGACCCATGTTGTGGCCTCAATTCCTACTTCCATGGTTTACTAATTTGTGAGAATGCACAAGCCAATCAATGCTCTCTTCCATTCCAGGGACAATGTTGCATGAATGGTGTGACTAACCACGTCATGGTTCTAATTCCTACATCATGGTGAACTACTCCATAAGAATGCATGATCCAATCAATGCTCCCTTTCTTGCCGAGGACACCATTGCATGGATGCATAACCATCCACATTGTGGTCATAATTTCTGTGTTTGTGGTGTACTACTCTATAATAAGCACTAGCCAATGCTCCTTTTTGTGTCAGGGACACCATAGTTGGATGTTAGGACCACCCAAATCGTGGTCCTAATTCCTACATTTGCACTACTCTATTAGAGGAATTGGGTTGGTTTACAGAGGGTGAAATAGCTAGATTTTAAAAAATTCTCTATTTGGACCCTAGTGGGTCTATGAAGTCTAAGGAGGTTCGCTAGATCCAATCTAGTTATCAAATAAGACCACATTTTATTTAACTATATTTTACATTTGTTAATTAAACATATTAGTGAATTCAATTGAATATATCATATCTACATTCAATATCGACATAACATAATATAAATATCCGTATAACTATACATCATCTAGATATTAGGCTTTATATCTATTTTATATACATATCTCTTATACTTACATATACATGTAACAAATTCACATACATATCGGGAATATAAATTTCTAAATATATACATAGGTTTGGATATACTATAATATATGTGTATGGTTTGTATACACATATTGATAGTATCATATATACATATAATTTAGACATATATACACATATATGTGATATTTTATTTCCATTTTTTTTAATATACGTACAAATATGAAATTATGAAAACAAATCTATATAAAATTAGTGTTATCAGCAAATTCCATAGTCTTCAAATAGACTCGAATGATGAAACTGGCCTAATAAATAGTGATAAAGTGGATACAAACCACTAGGAAATCAGTACAAGGAGATGGAGTAGAACTTTACAAAATAGATAGCTAAAAATTAACCAACCTTCACAACTTGGGATGCACAAGTCAGACCTGAGTTATGCTCGAAGTGAACCTAGGATGGATAATGGAAAAACTGAAGTAAAACTTGAAATGAGGGAATGAATGAAGAGACAACCCAACATTGAAGCTACTCCAAGCCAAACTCAACCTAAGTCAAGCTCAACTCGGCACCGAGCTGAGGTGTACAACTGGGGTACAGGTTGTGGCACATAGCTCGAGTTGGTTATGAGCCTTTTGTGAAGCGATATGGTTAACATAGAGAATGCATATAGGGAATTTTGAAGCCAAATTCACCAATCTTCATCTATTAATAGGAGTAGAGGCTCACTTGAAAGGGAATTTTGGCTTCCTTTTCTTTTCGAACTATCGATTATAACAAGCTGTGAATTATACATCTGGGTTACGCTCCATTCGATTCTTACTGGGTTCTAAAAATGGCTTTGTAGAAATAAAGGATAATAAATAAAAAAAACGATTAAGTGGACGTAGGCCAGAGTATTTGTCGAACCACTTCAAAAATTATGTGTTCTTTTCTTTCTTTCATTCTCTTTTCTTTCTAATTTCAATATTTGATACTTCATTGGGCGTTTATGTCATTTTGGTCCAAACAATTGGACATTTCAAAATAAGAGAAAGGTAAAAAGATGAAGACGGAAATAAAATTTTATGCAAGAATTAGATCTAACTAAATCAAAATTAAAAGGAAGTAACATGATGTAATATGTTAAACCTTTTTTAATATTATTAAAATAATATATTCAATACCATATAAATTTCCTTATTTAATCATAACAAAACCAAACCCCTAAAATTATAAATCTCAAAATACACACGATCACCGTAAGAAAAATTAAAACTTTATCATAATTTAATGCATTGTTATAATGACACAATTAATTCTACAACATCACACATATACTTTATACTACATGCATAAAATAAACTGAGATTTAACTCAAAACATGTACTTGACAAAACAATGAAACCGATTAAATCAATTTAAAGCAAATCGATCAAACAAAGGGTTCAAGTTGAAATTAGTTTATAGTTAAATACAATTTAATAATTATATACATATATAAATGATTCAATTAATCAAAATATTAATATCTTGATTATAAAAGATTTAAACTGAAACACCATTAGTGAATTTCATTGAAGCAAATCAGATCTATAACAACAGCAATCTCAAATCCAACAAATAAGAAAATTAATTTTAGAACATAAATAAATCAATTATAAATAGGTTTTAGTTAGACAAATAAAAATAAATTATGATAATAAAAAAATTATAATAAAAACAAATCTACAGCAAGTAATGATTTCAGATCCAATCAAAATAATATCAACACTTTAAATAAAATTATATATAAGGTGGATTTTGCACTTAATCACAATACACAAAATAATTTTGACATAGATTCAATAAGTGGCAATGAATACACATATATGAGAACTAAATTAGATCCAAACATCATGAATGAATTTAAAATGAAAATCAAAATAGAAAAATCTTGCCCTTTGTAACACATTGGTTTGAGATTTCTCCTCAGATCTTTGAGTAAATCAACACTCAGCTTTGCAAGAGAATGATGAACAACTTATTTTTAATTTCATTTGATGTTTTTCATTTGTTTTGGAGTTGTGGTTTCAAAGAGTAGAGAAGGTAATTTCAGTGATAACAAAAGAGAAGAGAGGAGGAAAAATAACTCAGATACGGAAAGGAATGAGAGGATTTATTTTAATGGGAGAATAAAAATATTTTATATTCTCTTGTTAAAAAGTCCACTTTTAATCCTCAATTAATTTTCAATTAAATATCATCCATATTCCTTCTTCTATCTCTCAAGTGTAACAACCGCATCATTCCATTACATGGATAGTTATTTCCAAAAGCTTGTTTAGCAATTAAATATTTTTCAAAAAAACATACATACAAATACACACACGCGCGCGCATATACAACATTTATATATACATTCAAATGATTACTAACAACACCAAAACGTCAATTAAATTAAATAATAATCAACGTTTCTCAAATAATAATTAGTTTAAAATATTTCATAAATTAATTAAGTTGTATGGCTTTTTAGAGAATTCCTAAATACGATTGTGTGACTTAGAGGTATGAAATCAGTCGACGATTAGTTTTGAACAATTCAAATATTAATGTTCGTACGTCACTTTAACTAGTGGTGTCACATTTGGGCCTAATCCATCGCTTATAGACCTTTTTGGTAAAATCACATTTTTAAGCAGTACCATTTAATAATAATTATTTACACATATTCTCTTCATTACATTGTATCATTTCAAAATTTATGAAATTTGTTTTTGGTCAAAATTCAAACATCATCCATATTCAACTTGGTTAGTTCATACACAAAGTCTTTGGTTCAATAATAACATCTTTATTGACCGTATTACTCTAGCTAAAGATTTTGACTTTGAGTTGACTACAGTTGACCATGATACAAACCTCATATAACTAAGGAGATGAATTCTCCACTGAATAGTGTTTCACTTCCAATGCTTCCACTCAGACCCAACTATAGTCATTCGATAGACGTTGTGACACGATTTAACTATAATCAAAGTGGAGCGTCCACATTGAAGTTCAATAATATTCTCAAGTCGAAGGAACCGTGTAATATCACCACTTCAAGATTTCTTATTTAACCTTAAATAATATTAACAAACATAAGACTCTTGATAAGTCATTCCATAATTATCCAATAATTATTAGTACATAACTCCTTGTTGCCCCCCAGTAGCCATGAATAATACACTGCCTAACATTTGGAGAGCATCATGTTCTTTAACCTTAATGGACGTATGGATATTCTTTCTCAAAACATCTTGTTAGGAATATTTGAATAAAATTTATTTTATATTGTGATTAATTACTCACAGTTATAACTATTTGCAACTACAATTACAAAATATTTCATTTAAGGATTTTCTTATTATATGAACTAAATTTTTATTGAATTAATTATATCATTATATAATAAAGTATATAATAGGGAACAAATACCTTCATTATGAACAAGATTAGTCATAGAGTTATATATATATATATATAATAAATTACATAATTGCCCCTAAGGCATATCTCTAACTCTGTCATCCATGAGCATGCACGAGACAATCAATGCTCTCTTTCATGGTAGGGACACTGTCACATGGATGGCTTGACTATCTACATTGTGGTCCTGATTCCAATATCCATGGTGTACTGCTTTGTGAGGGTGCACGAGCCAATCAATGCACCCTTCCATGACGGGACATTATCGCATGGATAGTGCAACCACCTACGTAGTGGTCCCGACTCCCGGGTGTATGGCATACTGCACCATGAGGATATGCAAGTTAATCAACGCTCCCTTCAATGTTGAAGGCATTAGCTAATAGATGGCATAACCACCTACGTAGTGGTCCTTGTCGTTGCCCGCCCCCCTTAATAGGAAGGGGCACTAGTGATGAGATAGGCAAGGTTACCCATGAAGTAATCTTGATTTTATCATTAGTAGTGCTGCCCGCTTAAAGGTACAAAGATGAGTGCATCCTAGTAAAATTCGAGCGACGAAAATCCCGAATGGTGTAGGTCGACAAGCGAGGCAGTTGTAATGGAGGGCTCCTCATTATAAGCTCTTAGATATACGCGCCCTCGACACAGGCACATAATGCCATAACAAGACGAGTTCATCACTCTACTTTGATTTCCTAATTAAGCACTATGATTTTTATAAGTGTTTCACTTTGTGTTGTGTTACTTTTAAAAAAATCATAGCAGCATAGGCTACCTGACAAAGGAAAAATGTATAAACAATCATGTCGAGCAAATATAGGGAGGCACAGGTAATGGAATGACAAATGGATATACAAGCACATCAATAAATAACATTCATATCACAATATTGTTCATTACAAATATTGAAGGCCTCACCTAACTTGCAAACTATTACATGAAAAGAAAGGAAAAAGGTGATCATCTACTATGTAGCTCAAAGGGGCATGTGATAACCCTAATTTTGATTAACAATATTTAGGATATTTAATTAGATGAATAAAATAAAGTAATGTAAAACGATATTTGGGAATTGATAATTAATGTGGGTCAAGCCTTAATTGACAAACTAATAAGATTGATTAGAACATTAATAAGAAGAATATACGAGAAGGACAAAATAGGAAAATAGCATATTTCCTTATCATAAACCTTCCTATTCTCATTCCTCCCTCACTTCATTCACAAAAATGAAAATTAAAAAACTAAGTCTATCATCATTAGGAGCAAATAGGAAGAAGAAAAGCCAGGAAGCAAGTTTAAAGCTAAGGGAAAGTCAAATCTAAATTCAAATCTCAAGTTTTTATAACCCATCAAGGTGAATAATAGTTATGCATCTCAAGTTTTATCTATTATTTTTGGTTTTAAGTATGAGCCTGAATCTTTTGCTTGTATTATGCCATTTTGATTGTTTGGATGATTATATGCTTGAATGATTAATTTAGGATTTATTATAAAATTATTTAATAGGTTTTAAGTGTGAAAACTTAGTTCTTGGTACCTAATTGACTTGAATTTTTGATAAGATGTTAAACACATTATTTTAGAAGTGGGTTTTTAATTTCATAATTTTCTAAGTAAGTATGAGTTTATTATGAATTTTCTAAGCGGAAAAAATAGTTTATTTTAGGTTTTAACTAGTAAAAATAATTAAATAACGTTTTTGGTCCTAAAATTTGTATATGTTGAATAATATATAATCAAAATTATTGTGATTTTTAGGAATTTTTCCCATGTTTTCATGATTTATTATGAATTTATTATGCTAAAAAGGCTTAATAATTATATTAAAATATTAGTATAAAATAATAGGTTTGCAAATATATTGGGAATTAAATTTCTAGACTTTTGTATAATTCTAAAAATGTTTCGATAAAGAAAATTATTTTCTGATAAAATCTTGACAGATAATAGGAGTTGGTGAAAAATGATTACTTTTACTAGCAAGAAAATAGTTTTCCTGGTAATTACAGCTTTGCCATGCCGAGGTTTACTATGTCGCACTTTATTATGCTGCGTTTATGGCCTTCGATGCCAATCATAGGTGATACATAAGACATCAACTTCGGTTGATATAAAATGGATCGGCCTTGGTTAGATTATGAAAGAAAGTATCAAAGTCGACATCGGTAACTTCGATGTGAGTAATGCAGCATCGTTTTAATGACGATGCCGACTCCATAAGGCAGTGATGCTGCTAGTTTACTATATTAAATCTCTTGTATTATGACATTGCAAATCATCTATGTCGGTGCTAATGATGCCGAAGAATTTCAATGTTGACGCCGACCCTATAGGGTAAAGATGTCGCTATTTTTACTATGTTAACTTCTTTAGGCGGTAACGCCGATCCCATTACATTTGAAGTTGATATATAATGGTGATAATGACACCGCATCTCTCTTTAAGGCATTGATGCTGCTAGTCATCAATATCATCATTCCCATGTCTTAAACTTTATAACTTTATACTACAAACCTATGAAACTCGATACTATGATAAGCGACATAGATTTATATAGACCATACTGTCTTGTGCTTTATTAAATCAAGTTCTTTACCATAGTTTTCAATAATAAGAAGATTGTGAAGACCCATGTCGGTGATAAGCATGCCGCACTTTATTAGTTTAATAGTTTTATTTTTTTGGCAAAGTAGCCTACAGTTTTGAGGAGCGACTACCTCAAAGTGATATCGAATTTCACTAATGTTATTTTACAAAAAAATAAATCATGGCATAAATAATTTGGATAAAGAAAAGGGCTATACTTTCCTAGTTTTAAAGTATGATTTCAACGGTAAAATCATTTATAAAGAACTATTTTTTCAATGAAATAAAAAGGGTACTTAGCCCAGAATTTTACTAAAGAGAATATTGTTCTTATCATCGTTAGATAAATTGTGATAGGATGAATTGACTAAGAGAGTAGAAAACCAGATGAGTCTGGTGTAGGTTACGCCGTATACTTCAACTGTTAGCCCCTAGTTGATATTAGTCCATAATTCCAGTGCATAGGGCTTTGTCATAAGTAAGACTAAAAGTAGGTTTACGCACAGAAAGGAACATACAAAATGAGGTAGGTTATTGGTGAGCCCACAAAACCATTAGGATAAGAGTGATCCTAAGAATAGTAAATTTTGGACAAACCATCCAATTGCCTTCTAATAGTATGTTGGAGACTTTGAGATATCTGATAAGCCCAGATTCAGCCGTAGGTTTGTAGTCACCTTGAGAAAATATGACGTTGGGACAGATAGTCCCTTGATTTAGATAGACTGGTCTTAATTACCCATGTTGGATGCATGCATATTACTATTTTTATTGTCTATTTTAACCTTGTGGTTGTAGGAGTTTGATTTGCAGAAGACATATTTTTAAAAGATATTAGTGAGGGGAAAACCCGTTTCACTCAACGACGTGGTCTCACTAGATATCCATAAATCTAGATGGCATATTATTATTTACACCATGCTTTTTGTCTCACTTGAAGTTTATGTTTTCCTCTTAAACTGCTCAAAATTTGATTTGAGTAGGTCGGGAATGAGGGTTTACAGGTTGTTTAGAAGGGACAGATAAAGCTTCCGGAGCTGTGCAGGAGGTAGAATTAGCTATGCAGGAACTTATCTATATATATTATTCACTATGCTGAAGTTTTATTTTGTTGGAATGTATGTGATGACAGATATTATAACTATCCAGTAGTAAACTCTGATCAACCAAGGGGCATTTTCATTTATCGCTCTTGGAGTATTTTACAATAATTATATTTTATTTGAACCTAGGGCAACTTTCGGATTATGTAATGAATATGGAATATTTTCTTTGAAATGAAATGTGAAAGTTTTTTTAAAAATTATGTTTAAGAAAATTTCATATTCTTGTGCTTCTGATGTTACTGATACAAATAACATAACTGCATTTTGTCACCGAAAATTAATACTATAGATGATTACAGCATTTGTATCACTTAGTTTCGGGTCTTAAAATGGGGGATGTTATAACTTGGTATCAAAGCATAGGTTTATGTAAAACTAAAAGAATTTTGAACATAAAAAGACTTGAAAACATAATCCAAATGAATTAGAGAATAAGATTGGGGGTAGAGGATGACGCTATAGTAACGTACTATTTGCTATATAAAAGTATATGTCCTATCCTATTTCTCCCATCTCCCTTAGACCTTTCTTCCATTTCTTACTAAGGTTTGAATGCATATTTAAGGGAAAGTAAGATATGAAGGCAGGAAACCGAAGAGTGAATCTTAGTGGAGGAAGCACAACTACCAACGGAAATATTCGCCCCAATACTAAAAGGAATTTGGGTTGAGAAAAACTACTAATGTATGTGTTGGAACACCATCGCTAGATATTGGAGCTATGTGTCAATTCTTCATCAACATGATGCAAGTAGGAGTTGCAGCTGGATTGGTTGGTGGAAATGTTGGGGGAGCAAATCTTGAATTTTCAATTTTCAACAACAATGCTGTTTTGAGTATGCCAGACTTGGAGGAAAGCCATTCATCGAGAAATGAGGATGCTATTGAGGTGGAGAATTGGCTGCTCCTTTGTGAAAGGATTTTCACTGATGTACGTTTGAACGGTGAGTAGAAGAGGAGGATGGCATCTAGATAACTGCAAGGAGCTGCATTGTACTGGTGGAACAATGTGACTATTGGAGTGCCATAGGAGAATTTGGTTTGGGCAGAGTTCAGAAGGAGGTTTGAGGAGAGATTTATGTCTGAAATTTCCAAGTCAACCTTGTTAAGGAAGTTTCCTGAGTTAGTACAAGGAGAAATGACTGTGTTGGAGTATGCCACAAGATTGGAGGGGTTGTCCAGATGTGAGTATGCTATAGTTGATACAGTGATAAAGAGAAATGAAAAGTTTATCCAAGGATTATGACCAGAGCCTGCTAGGGCAACCTTGCCATATCTTAAGGATCCATGTGACGTGGTAGTGAACATAGCACTAAGGAATGAAAATATGCTTGCTTTTGTAGTGGTAATAAGGCAATGGAGTCTCAGAGTGGCCGAAATCTGAAAAGAAAATTCATTCATAAAAAGGGATCTCAAAAGGATGGAGGTACTAAGAAAGGAAAGCCCGAAGTTATGCGTTATGTGATAAGAAAGTGCATTTTGTAAATGAATGTCATTCAAGTGATGGAAATAAGGTGATTGGGAGAAAGAACATCAAGTGCATTAACCGTGACAAGATTAGACATTATAAAAATTAATGCAAGGAACGACCAAGGGTAAGAAAGGGAAAGTGTTTGCTTTGAAAGCATCTGCCTCGTGATCCACAGCAGAGGAGAAAGGAAAGGCTGTGATGGGAGGCATGCTTTTAATTTATGGTTTACCTGTTAGAGTACTATTCGATACTGGTGCATTACATTCTTTTATTTCTCTTGCTTAGAAGATAAGCTAGGTTTAGAAACATCATACCTAGTTACTTCCTTAAGGGTTGCGATCCAATAGGAGGGTATGCAACTCTGGGGATGAGATGTGACCAGTTAGAGTTTGAATTGTTAGGTCGTATATTTGCCTGAAACTTGCATTTGTTTGATTTCATAGGCTTTGGGATTCTTTTGGGTATGAACTGGTTAAGTAAATATGATGTTAGGATAATTTTTCAAGTTACGAAAATATCATCGAGACACCCTAATAGTAGCGGTCGAATTATATACTTAGTAGATGACTCCAATTTTGATGTTTGTGCTTTATTGGGTACAATGGAGGAGGAAGATGAGTTAAACTGAGTTTTGGTTGTTTGAGAGTTTATTGATGTCTTTGAGCCAGTGTCAGGACTACCGTCAAAACGATCTGTTGAGTTTCGAATAGTTCTTGTACCTAGAGCTGAACCTGTTTGTAGACTGCCTAGAAGAATGACACCTATAGAGATGGAGTTAAAGGTGCTGCTAATTGACTTGGAATAATAAAACCAAGCAGTTCATCTTGGGGAGCAGCCGTGGTATTCATATAGAAACCAGATAGATCATTAAGATTATGCATCGATAACAAAAATTTGAACGAGAAGATGGCGAAGAACATATATCTTTTGTCGAGAATTGATGATTTGTTTGATCAGTTGAGTGGAGCCGAAGTATTTTCTCAGTTGGATTTGGCAACAGGGTTCCATAAATTAAGGATAGCAGAAGATAGTATTCCTTTGACGGCATTTAGAATAAGATATGCTTCGTACGAGTGGTTAATAACGCTATTTGAGTTAACTAATGCACCTTCTTTCTTCGTAGATTTGCTGAAATGAATCTTCCAAGAGCATTTGGATAGATTTGTGTTAGTATTTATAGATGACATTCTAATATATTCTAGGAATGAGCAAGATCATGAGACCCATCTTAGAATAATGCTTGAGACGTTGAGGCAACATCAATTGAAAGCGAAGTTTTCAAAGTGTCATTTTTGAAAGAAAGAAGCGAAATTTCTTGGTCATGTAGTCTCAGAAGAAGGGTTGTCGGTAGATCCATCAAAGGCAGAAGCTGTTAATAATAAGAAGAGACCCAAGACAGTGACTGAGATAAAGAGTTTTCATAGACTAGCTAGCTATTATCAGAGATTCATTAATGATTTATCTCGTGTAGCAGGTCCGATGACTAAACTAACAAGGAAAGATGCATAGTATGATTGGATATATATATATATATATATGAGGATGCATTCCAAAAGCTAAAACATTTATTGACTAAGGCGTCGATGTTAGTTGTCCCGGATGAAAATTGAGATTTTGTAGTGTATACCGATGCGTACGAAACATGATTAGGAGTTGTGTTAATGCAAAAGGGTAAAAGTGATTGCCTATGCTTCTAGATAGATTAGACCGCATAGAGTTAGATGTTCGACTCATGGATTAGGGTTGGATTTTTATCTTGATCATAACGGATAGTTAAGGAAGAAGGGATGGATATGTGTTCCAGATGTTAGTAACCTAAGGAAAGAACTTCTTAGGGATTGTCATCGATCAAAGATTACCATTCATCTTGGAGGGACAAAACCGTATCAGGATATGAATAGGAGTTTCTTCCGGGAGGGTATGAAGGGATGTAGGCTTATTGGTAAAATAGTGGCTGACTTTCCAACAAGTAAAATCCAAGCATTGGAAGCCAAGTGGATTGCTTCAGCCTTTAGATAAACCTGTATGGAAATGAGATTCTATATCTATGAATTTCATACATGGGTTGCCAAGGTCGAATGAAGGAAATGAAAGTATCTGGGTTGTAGTAGATAGAATGACTAAGAGTGCACAGTTTATACCCGTTAAGTCAACAAGGACGACACCTGTTTAAGCTAAGCTATTTCTGAAGAATATAGTAAGATGGCATGGGATTCCTAGTAGTATAGTCAATGACTGAGATTTATTATTCACTAGCGAATTCTGGAAGAGACTACAAGAGATTTTAGGTACCAAGCTCAAGATGAGTACCACTTACCATCCATAGACCGATGAGAAAACATAAAGAGTTAACAAAGACTTTGAGGATTTGTTAAGGGCTTGTGTGCTTGATTTCAAAGGATCATGAGAAGACCATCTACACTTAGTCGGATTTTCTTATAACCATAGTCACAAGACTGGTATAGGAATGACACCTTTTAAAGTTTTATATGGAAGGCCATGTATATCACAGTATGTTGGTTGAAGACCAGAGATAGATTAGTTCTTGGTCCAGGTTTATTAAGATAAGCCACGTGAAAGATTGAGTTAACCTGAGCTAGGACGAATGAAGCTCAATCTAGGTAGAAAAGTTATGCAAATAAGAGACAGAAGACTTAGAGTTGATCATGTTTTCGTCAAAGTATCGCCAATGAAGGGTGTAGTAAGATTTGGGAAATTAGCACCTAGGTTTGTTGGACAGTTTCCAATTATAGAAAGGATTACGGAACCCGCTTATAGGATAGAGTTACCGAGCAGTTTGGTAGGAGTCAACAATGTCTTTCATCTTTCTCATCTTAGTAAGTGTGCTCGAGATCCAGAAAATACTATTACTCCAACTGCATGGGAAGACTTAGTGGCAGAACCAAACAGGACTATAGTTAGACATCCAGTTCGTATTGTAACTAAGGATAAGAAGAAGCTTAGGAACAAGACAGTCAAATTAGTAAAAGTCTAGTGGAGTGACGACAAGAGAGATTGTACTTGGAAGATAGAGGACATGATTAGAGGCACTTATCCTAATTTGTTTGATTT
This sequence comes from Allium cepa, assembly GCA_030765085.1. Taxonomy (NCBI): domain Eukaryota; kingdom Viridiplantae; phylum Streptophyta; class Magnoliopsida; order Asparagales; family Amaryllidaceae; genus Allium; species Allium cepa. The sequence goes on along the minus strand of CM060934.1, from coordinate 994,704,414 downwards.
TATATCTTACATCTATGCTTGTATGTTTTGATGCATGTACCTTATCATAATTTCGAGGACGAAATTCTTTAAGGAGAGGAGTCGGTGACAATCCTATTTTTGATTAACATTATTTAGGATATTAAATTAGATAAATTAAAGATCAACAAGAATTCAACGCTTTTTATTAACTTGATGGTACAGAATTTCTAGGTCTAGAAATTCATTATATATAATCGAACCTTTTCAAACTATTTCATTTCAAGAACCAAAAAAATTTATGCCAAAATAACTGATGCCAAGAAGTACAAAAGGCTTGGACACGTAATGGATCTTGAAGCACTATTTCTACATCTTCCCGAGAGATTCGGTTTGACACTTAATATGGGTCGAGCCTTAATTAATGAACTAATAAGGTCGGTTAGAACATTAATAAGACTGAGGATATATGAGGAGGGAAAAATAGGAAAAGAGCACATTTCCTTATCGTAAACCGTCTAATTCTCATTCCTCCTTCACTTCATAAAAACAAAAGTTAAAAACTAAGATCAACCATCACTTGGAGCAAAGAGGAAGAAGAAAAGGAAGGAAGCAGGATTAAAGCTAAGGAGAAGTCAAATCTAAATTCAAGCCTTAAATTTTTTTAACCCATCAAGGTGTAATATTATGCATCTCAAGTTTTATCTACTATTTTCGGTTTTAAGTAAGAACCAGAACCTTTTGCTTATATTATGCCATATTTTAATTGTTTAGAGATTATATGCATGAATGATGAATTATAGGATTTATTATTAATAGGTTTTAAGTGTGAAAACTTAGTTTTGATACCTAATCGACTTGAATTTTTGATATGATGTTAAAAACCTTATTACAAAAATGGGTTTTTAATTTCATACTTTTCTAAGCAAGTATGAATTTATCATGAATTTTCTAAGTGGAGAAAATAATTTATTTCAGGTTTTAATTAGTAAAAATAATTAAATAAAATTTTTGGCTCCAAAAATTTTATATATTAAAAAAAAATTGTATAATCCAAGTTATCGTGATTTTTAAAAAAATTTCTATGCTTCTATGATTTATTATGAATTTATTAGGCTAGAAAGGCTTGATAATTATATTAAAATGTTAATATAAAATAATACGTTTGCGAATGTTTTGGGCATGAAATTTATGGACTTTGGCATGTTTTTGAAACGATTTTTATAAAGAAAATTATTATCCTATAAGATTTTAACAAATAAAGGAGTCGGTGAAATGAAATTACTTTTATTAACAAGAAAATAGCTTTCATAGTAATTACAGCTTTTGCCACGTCTAGATTTATGATGCCACACTTCATTATGCTGCGTTTATTGCCTTCGATGCCAATAATGCACGATACATAGAGCATCAACTTCGGTTGATGTGAAATGGATCGTCCTTGGTTGAAATATGAAGGAAAATATTAAAGTCGACGTGAGTGATGCAACATGGTTTCAATGACGGCGCCGACGAAATAAGGTAGTGATGCCGTTAGTTTACTATATTAAATCTCTTGTACTATGACGCCGCAAATCATTCGCGTCGGGGCTAATGATGATGAAGATTTTTATATGTCGATGCTGACCCTATAAGGTAGTGATGCCACTATTTTACTATGTTAACTCCTTTAGGCGGTGAAGCGAAACCCATTACCACTACCAGAAACACAGTTTTCCATGGTGGCATATAGCCGCTATAAATGAAAAGTATAGCGGTTCGATAAATGCTATATATCGACACGTTATAAAAAACACATGCACATTTGTAGCACAAAATTTACCGCTCTAAAATAGTCATATTTAATAGCGCTTATTTTCTGCTATACTATTTTATTTATGGCGGTAGGATATCTGTTATTTTTATCTATCATAGCGCAGTATGGATGTTATAAAATTGCATTAACTTGTTGCAAAAAGTAATAGGCTCTTCATATCAACGTTATACCGCTGTAATATAAGTTTCTATAACGCATATTTTACGCTATTTATGTATTATTATAGCGGCTGAATATATTTCTTTTTAATGGAACATAGCACTGCACGAGAGCTATAAATAAAATTTATGGCGAGTTTATAACCCCTATATATGGACATGTTATAGTTATACAACTGATAATTCTGAAATGGTTTACAACACCAATATGCCACTATAAAATGTATAGATACAACAGTGGTTATTTACCGCTTTTCTTTGACTGTAACAATAACAGTTTTAAGCGCTATGGTTTTGCATCCTGCTATGTATTGCAATATATTAATAACATATCAAACATAAATCTTTCTGAAATAAAAAACAATATGAACAATGTAAGAGTCAAAAAATATAACGCATTGTATCAAACATACTAAATATCCATAGACATCGCATTAAACAAATCTAACATATATAATATCCTACGTATGGTTTCAGCAAAAGTAGCAACAAATGTTTAAATACATCCTAAAAAGTTATCTATGTTTAGCGGAGGACAAATATGTATCACACACCAAATATCAATTCATCTTTACCCCAAAAAATAGTCAATATCCAGATCCTACTTCTTTCCCATCTGCAGCAAACAAGACAAAGATATGCAATCGATTAGAACTACCTAATTAAATAGAATGTTATGCACCTATACTCTATAAAGTATGATTATGATTGTAAATGTGACTGTCATCTGAATGTAAATAATAAATGAATTGAATTGCAAAAATAATGATATGGCATGAGACAATAGTGTTCAGTAATAAAGGAAAATGTATTTTCAATGCATGCTTCAAGCTGCGAATTAACATCTTATCCACCACATGTCAACCTAGTTGGATTTACAATCGCATATTTCAGATTAAAGAACTATATTGCTCAAACATGAAAACCAAATTAAGGATTAGCAGTACACATGACAAGTAATCTATACTATGCTATGAAATTTGACAGCAAGTTTGTTCGGTTTAAGGGCAATAATTGGAGTGTGAAAGATGCATGGCATGTGCGGCTTACAACAATCATTACTTAAAAATTTGATTTCAACTACCTAGGCATATATATATCGTGATATGTTGTTCCAGTGACATGTTGAATGTAAGTACCATTTAAAAAAAAACAGCAAATTAGAGTTTAGAAGAACTGCAAATAGGAAATTCTATTCATATTTCGGTAAATGGTACTTGTATATTGTGCAACAAAAAGAAAGAGTCTAGTGAGCATTTACTTTTTATATGTGAATACCTAAGACATATATGACAAAATATAAAACTAAAACTTGGGACTGAACCTAAGTAAACTGTCCACATATTGAAGATTTACTTTGTCCCAATCCCTTAAAATATAAGTTTGGATTTGAAACGATTGAATATAGCCTAACTAGCAAAATAAACTTATCAAATTTCCTCAAATTGAATAGAAAAACCTCAAAGGAAAATTCTATCACGAGCGACAATTGTTATTTTATTTTTAATAAATATTTAGATGGTCCCACTGTTTCCTTCATGGATTATGTCACAAAGGCGACCGCCTCAGAACCCTAGATTTGTACAGTATATTTAATAAAATTATACAGAAAAGTTGACCACACCAAAACGTACCAGACAATTTGTAAGCATGTGACATACAAGTAAAAAATTGACCTTCACATGTATTTATAAGAGCATCTATTTGTTAAGGAAAAAGAAGAAAGGATAAAGTATAGATTAAAATAAACTACCGTTGTCCGCGGGTGTGGCGCAGTGGAAAGGAGGCTTGAGTTCTGATAAAAAGACCCAGGTTCGATTCTTAACATACGCTTCTCTATCCTATATAAATTTACCCGGAGGTATGGAGGCTTGGATGAGCGGACGGCTTTACTATACCCTCTTCAGGAGTTTACCGACCCGCCGGGTTCTCCTGAGTTTTCAAAAAATAAAAAAATAAAAAAATAAACTACTGTTGAAACTTCTTTATCATTCAGGCAAGTTGTGATTAATGTGTAAAAACCACACAGGAAACAAAACCATCATCACATCACATGTAGCAAATAAATACATCAACGTAAAAGATAAAAAATAAAAAATCAACTACGGTAGGTTGTAAAATGATCTGGTTATGTATGCAAAGTGCATAACCGGTATTATATTTATGCCTAAGCAATGGAATGGAAACCATTTCCCATGTCCTCGCACTAGTCCATTAACATACAATGAAGAATATATAGGAATCTATAATTTTGTCTTTGGTTCTGATGTATGAATTACTAGCAAAATAAACAAGTTAAGTACTAGAGAAAGAATCTCTGAGACAAGGGGAACAATATCACTCCATTCAACCCGAGATACGAAGAATTGTCCAGACGACATTGCAATTTTTGATGGACTGACATGACTAGAAGAGGATGTGAAAATATTCAATCGATATTGCAATCTTCCTAAGAACAAGAGGAATCTTTCTATAGCTCTCCTAGATGAAAATCTATAAGAAAATTTATAATATCATCACAAAACCAAACGGAGCCTTTAACTTTATTTACTACTCAATCTATAATTTTAGTGCATAATCACAAGCCCAGCTCAAGGTCCCACTGTTTCCTTAGAACACTTATTTCACACTTGTTACTTATCCAACAAACTAAAAATAAAATCAAATAAAATTTATTATAATCTTTAAAAAGAATCTCGAAAACTGAAGTGTTATAGTGCTAAGTTGTCCAAGTATGATTTTCAAGATTATGAAATTTTCTTGAACACAAGAATATATTGTTACTCTTGAAATCTTCATAAAATCAGCTGCAGTAAAACTTTTCTGATTGAGATTGGCAGGTCCCACTTACAACAATGTTTATGTAGGATTTCTACGGTGGTATGTAGATGAGTAAAGAGGAAGGTCCTTTATGGATGGCTTTTGGGATTGAAGACGTTGGAAAGCAACATCAGCGCGGAGGCTGTGAAAGTAGCGATCGGAGAAGGAGAACTTAGTAGCCATTTTTTGCCAAGCACATATATTTTAAATGTATATTATTTAAATTTCAAATTTCATGCATGTTAGTTAGTTAATGACGGAAACACGAATATATGAAAAAACGGAATAAGTTTAAAATTCAAATTAAAACATGAAAAGTGTAAAATTCAAAACTATGTGGGAATTGAAAAATGTAAGATGAAAGAATATTGCACCGCAATCAATCAAATTTGACAATTTCAAAATCAAAGGTGGATGTTTAGTTTTTAGATAATTTGAAATAAATTAGATTAATTATCCGACTAGTTTTGACCATAAGAATTCGCCAACCAATTTGCCATAATTATATTTCTACGATTGAATCCAATCTAATTTTTAAATTGGATTGGTTTCAGTTCGATTTTTCTGGATTGAATTGCATGTAAGGTGCTAAAAATACCCTCTTGAGATTTGGAGTTAGGCTTAGTCAAAATCATGAGGTCATCAGCAAAACAAAGTGATGTGATGGTAGGATCTCGGCACTTAGGGTGGTAATCTACCTTCCTTTTAGAGAATTTTTCATTTAGTAATAAAGTGATCATCTCCATAATTAAAAGACAAAGACATGAGCTTAGCGAATCCCCTTGTCGAATGCCATGGGTTCCTTGGAAGTAACCTGAAATTTGGCCGTTAACTTGTACTGATTATTTCGCACTAGAGATGCACACTTCAATCCATTTAGAGATTTTGGTTGGAAAGTGCATTCAATTTAAAGCATAGGAGATAGATTGCCAATTTATTGAGTCAAATTAATTTTCAAGTGGCATGTCGGGCTTAGAAAGTTCCCTTCATATCCAATCGATGCCAACCAACGTCCATTGGAATTTTAGATAGATAGACCTAAAATCGGGATGAATTTCACATGCTCCTGATGTCAATAGACATATTCCATTGCACAATAATGAAGACTGTCCCTTTGATAATAATTGGGTTTGAATCAAGGACTTTCGTTCTTCTATTTTCATCCTCGAATAGATAAAAGAAAAAGTTTAAATCCAATTTAATTTTGATATCATTCAACTTACCCTGAACAAGTCGAAGATAAAGCATAATCGTAGAATAAGAAAGGGGTTTATCTAAGAAAAACCCTACCAAATAATATTCCCAGTAACTGGTACCTTCCTTCACGACACTTGCTAGCGGTATGCACGAGTTAGACTTTGATAGATATATATATAAATTTCGAGGTTTGTATTTACCAGCACTTTTAGGTAACTTCCTAAATAGACTTGACCAGGTGCTTCCATTTTTAGCTACTGGATCTGACATTTCCTTGTTGCTTGCTGGTGGAATGAAAGAAATGCTAGGATCTATGTTTAGGTTTGTGGTTGGTGAGGAGGAGGAGGTAAAGATGAAGTGACGAGCGTAGGGTTAAAGGCTAGATGGTCAAGGGCTACCGAGGTTGGTTTAGTTAGGTTAGGCGGTGGCGGCGAATCAAGTGGGAGGAAAAGCGGGGTTTGCTTAGTGTGTAGGGGTGGAAATTCTGAAGGATGAAAAATAAGGGGATTAAAGGAAAAGGCCATGGCTAGGGCTTCAAGCTCTTTTTCAACCTATTCAAATTCGATCCATTGGATAATTAATCCATGTGCATCAATATAATCAACATACTATTTATTTTACCATGCATGCGTAGAGTGCATACTTCATACCACCATTAAGTATGTTTTACGCTGCCAGAACATACATTTATTGGTAGGTAGAGAAATCACTACATCAAACAATCCATTTTGTAACATGTTTTCCCTTTCAGTTTACAACGCTAATAGCCGTTACAAATTTCTAACGGTTATACCCGTTACAACCATTTACAACGATTATTGCCGTTAGTAAATATGATAATTTCATAAATACTTAAAAGGATTATGGATAAGATTGTAAATTTATCTTCGATAAATCGTTATCTCATTTCGCACAATAATCATTTCTCACTCTCTCACGTTTCATTTGTACCGGGTTTCGTTTCCTCCACTGCCTACCACCGCCTCCATCTTCTGTCACCGCCTCCTCCCTTTGTTCTATCAAATCGACGAAGATGATGGAAGATCTGGGTTGCGAACTACAAATCTTGTGTTTTGCACTTCCACCTCCGTCTACTCAGGTATGAACATTTTTATCAAATTCATATCAATTTCTTACATACGAATTGAAGGATTAAATACGATTGGCTCATTAGCTCCAATTTTTGTGTTTTATTATTAGATTTAAGCAAGCCATTAATATTTTTTTAGTTTTGTTCATCGTTTTGAACTTTGAAAACTAAAATTTCATAGTTAGTTGCAGTTTTCATTATGAATTTCAATAAATTTTTATTAACTTCTGAAACCCACTGCTATATCAGTAAATCTTTAGGGTGTTAAATTCTTTGCTAACTTTGATTCCTTTAATGTGAAGTTTTTGAACTTTTAGTATTGTTGAATTGGTTAACTTTATTCTTTAAGCTAAATTATTAATTTATGATTATTGCACTAATTTTCCTAATATTTTTTTTTATCTAGATTGGCTGTGATATATGGAGAAGCTTCAACTTTTATAGAGAAGCATTGATTTTAGAGGTAAGTTCATATTTCTAAAAAAGTGCTTGATGTATAGATGGATTTACAATCATTGACTTCAAATTTGTTTTGCATTTTTATACAAATGAGGTAAGATGTATGCTAATTGTTTAAGTTATTATCTCCAGGGAAATAGCTCAACTTAAAATATTGGGCCTTGCTGGTAAATCGATACAGTATTAACTCCAAAATAACAGATACTATGCAGTCTAGACTTTACTGAATCTTTTAAAATAGGCACCACGGTATTAAGAAGATGATCCTATGCCTTTTTAAGATTGTTCCTGAATAGGTTATAGTGAATTCATTACTTAAAACCGTTGTAAATGATCTCAACATAATGCCCTTTTGATTCAAAATTCTCTTATAATTTTCCTAACAAGAATTTTTTTTTGTTATTTCTAGTTATTTTTTTGGTTGGGTCTCAAAATTAGACCTTTTATATGTTTGTACCTTCAAAAGGTAAATAAATAGTAGTAAATCAAATATTGATTTTACTACTGAAATTTTTGACTGTATGTGCTTTTAAATCTTTTCCAACTCCTCCAAGATCAAAAAATCGAGGGAGATGAATTTTCAGACACATATTTTAACATCCAAGATGTTAAAATATCAACTCTAGAAATGTGTCGGGATATCAACTTGATGTCCAAGTTGTAGATTCAGATGTTTATAGATTAATGAGTATATACATGCATGAATGCGAGAAATTTTGGTATATGCAGGCTGTTAAATAATATTTAAGTATGTGAAAACATCATTTCTTTTTTCCTTAACATAGATTGAATTAGTTTTTCTTGAATGATTTTTATATATCTTTATTTGAATGTGCGATAGAACATAATAATGGACCTAAAGTACAAAGAAAATATAACCTGATAATTATGAAGGAACTAGAGTGAAATGTGTAACCGGACTCGAATAATATTAGCTTCTTAGTTTTATGTTTGGATAGAGGGTTAAGCCAACAAAAACAATAATCCCTTCAATTTAACGCTTCGTACAATATTTAAAGAGCCAAGCATATTTGCTAGTATTGCCATATGTTATCACAGACACGCGACCAAAACATATTGCCTTTTGTTTATGAATAGATTAAAGCCTACATATGACTATGGAGACATCCTACTAGGCTAAAAATCTCTTGTTTTGTTTACGAAAATGTTTGAGTTACATAATAAAATCATCCATGCTTACCGATGCTTTATTGAATTTACTGAGCCCATATTAGTGTAAATATTTTAGACTGAGCCCATGTTTGAGTTATAACAGATTTGATATTGGTAATAAACTGATGAGTGGAGACAATATTTTAAAATTAAAAAAATTCTATGAATATTTATCGAAAACCAATAAACGTACCTCTATGGAATCAAAATAGTACACATCGTTAATAAACTATAATTTGATATTAGAGGCTTATACAGGTGGTTTGCTAGGAGCTCTTTAGGTTGTAGGTGCTGGACTAATCTTCTATAAAATTAGCTTATCATTTTATTTTATTTTATCGGAGAGGTTGTATTTGTCCATGGTGACTTAACAGATTATTTTGGACTGTATTATTTAGATAGCCCTTGTATTTGTACATTGTCTTAACTAACCTTATGGTTTAGTTCTATTAGTGAATATTTATTATGGCTCGGTATCACTTCAAAAGATACCTTTAGGCTCGGTTTGGAAAAAAAATCCACCAATGAGAGTACCAAACTATGCTATGTTTATCATTGTCGTATGTCAACTTAATCTTGGTGTTTGGAAAATATAAGGTCATCTATATTATCCCTATACATTTGTATGCATATACGATAAATTAGTTCGCATAAATGTACTTTATTTGGATCAATATCCACAAAGTTCGTTTTTAGAAGCATGTAAGAAGGATTCATAGGAACCGCTACTTTCTAAATCTGAAATCAACATACTTAATCTTAAAAAAAATTATGAACAGAACAGTTTAAGCTTACAAATATTTTAAACTTATATGAACATTCTAATTACAAATATTTTTGATTCACATTAAAAGCATACAATATAATTTATACTAAGAAAACTTAGTAATGTACCTTCAATCCCATAAATATGTTGGAAACAAAACCAACCGACTCCTCTGTGAAAATGAAATTCCTATCACAAGTTTCGTCTTCCAATATCTCCTTGTTAAGTTTGTTATGCTCTTAGACATATAAGTCATGAATGTTCAGAGGTGTTACAACTACTTTTAAAACAATAACTGGAATGGTAATCAATTGTGATAGCAACTACCTGCATGCCTTCTGGATAATTAACGGGAATGTAAATCAACTATTTTTTATACATATGTTTTTTATGAGAAATAAAATTAGCAGGAATAAACTGAAGATCCCTTGTTTAAGGGGGAGCTTCACGTTGAGGATGAAAAAATGAAGATATACAATGAACTGAGAAGGACAGAAAGTTAATGTTTATGGTAAATATTTAAAGGTGAAGAAAATTTGTTACAAAGAATGGTTGCAATTTGATATTTTGATAAATTGCATAGGATCATTAAGTTATATATGTCTTTATAATAATGTTCATATTTAGAAAACAGTTGTATACGCAGTAGTTAATTTGAGGTAAACAAATTTTGGAGCAACAATTTTGAATACATCTTAAGTGGGTACGCAATTAAAGCATTCAAATGTATATCATTGTGATTGTGTAGCCTTTTGTTTTGCACTATGATTTGTTGCGAACTTGAGAATTTGACTTATAATGGCCAATTATTTACATACTTGATATAGATCAAATAAAAACATAGCTGTTGTTAAAATGGTATGGAAAATTTAAATAGAACGGTAACAAACAACGCATGTATGTGTAGGCTACCTTTCTCTACTCAAACATAGAAAATGCAAATGAAAGTGTGACCGATCCTAGAAATCCCATGAGAATGTCACTAGCTCCGGGGTTAGATGATGCTTTTGTAAGGTATGAACCTGAACATAAACATATGATATTTTATCCTGAGTTTTTATAGTAGAAAATATTTGCACAATTCAAGTAAATAACAATAATGATATAGAGTCAGCGACGAACTTAGAATGGCATCAAGTCCAGACGGGGAAAAATAGCCATACACAAATGCTGCAAGAACAGTAGATAATGCACAACAGATAATTGGATGGAACACTCTCTTTACACCCGATGGCAACCTTAGTGTACAAAATGAATATAGATCTTTCATTAAAAATCAGAAATAACAATTGTAGGGTTATATTTTGTACCTAGAAATCAGACAAACATTTTTATGATATATATTTGTAGTAGAAGCAAGTTACCCACAATGGGCTCTACAGGCATTATTTTTGTTTTCACTATTTTTTAACAACCAATGTTGTGTATCCCGCTATTGTAAGTGAAAACCTACATGCTTGCGCACACACAGATAAAGACACACACAAACAAATATGGGGAGAGATCCATATCCCTCGAATTTAAATTCCTTTAAATCTATCATACAAAATTTTATATCAACCGTTTTCAAGATCATTCCATAATCTTATTAAAACCCATACCATTCTCATGAATTTTTATATCAATTCATTTTAATATTCAGGATTTAATTGAAGCTGCAGAGGAGAGGAAAAAATTAGAAGCTAGTGTTAATGGTAATGAAGAAGTAATTAGTTTGAAAGATTTTGAAAGAGATGTCGTTGCTGAAGTTTTTGAAAATGATAAAAAAAAGAAGCTATTGTCGTGCAATTAGTTCTACTTCTAATGTGAAGCACGTAAAACCCACTCAAGCTTCAAAAGCAATTATCAATTACAAAGAGAATGAAGATAAGCGATGTAAAATGAAGATGCATCGGAAGATTGATCAAATGCATGAAGAAAGTAGAATAACAATTCAACTCTAGCTGAAATGCAGTAATGTATAAGACAACTTGTTAGTTAGATTGGAATGAATTAGATGACACTAAGAATAGAAATTGGTTCAATTATCAAAAGAAGAAGATGATACTGAACTTTATTTATAATATTTCATTGTATACAAATATTTTGTAATCTGATTATATTCTCTGTTACAGCCTTGTACAAAAAGATATATGATGTATTGGGCCAAATGCAAAGCCCATGGTCTGTAACTAAATACATGAAAGAATAAAAGATATTCAGATTCTCTGAGAGCTGGTATACTATCATATTACGCCTATGTCAAACCCAGCTCCCAATCTAGGGTTTGTGATCTTCTTCACAAAAACACGTTGTCATTGAAAAAATACCTAAAATAGTTCAGATCTGATGCAAACACGAGCTCTTCTTAGTTTTGCTTGAGATATTGAAAGATGTTCTTGCGAAATATGTTTGTTGCCTTCAGATTGAGATAAAAAATGAGTCTTGAGTTGAAGAACATGTGAGATCTGAGGTAAAATGAGAGGATGATGTGCTGCTATTGAGGAGTCGCCTTGGTTGATTCAGATCTGATGCAAAGTTAAGTTCTTTTCCGTTTTGCTTGAGCATTTATGCATGATTTGCCGGCTTGAGCGTATTTTGTAAGGTGTTCTTGCAAAATATACTTACTGCCTTCAGATTAAGATGGAAAACAAGTCTCGAATAGTTGAACTTGTGCGATCTGAGTCAAAAGAATAAAAGTTGAATCTTTGTTGATGAAGAGAGCCTGAAAACAGACATACTGCTGAAGTATGAACAATTATCGTTCTACTGATGTTGCTTGCTGCAGCTTCAACTCAGAATGAATGCAGCCATCATGTTCTGTCTAACATTTGAGGTCCGTGACTCTAAGCTTGTCTCTGAACCGAGTGAAGTTTATCTTTGATAGTGGCTTTGTTAGAATATCGGCAACTTGGTAAGTAGCAGGTATGTGGTTAATGTCTAATTTTCCTTTAGCAACTTTCTCACGAACAAAGTACAAATCTAGCTCCATGTGTTTAGTTCTGGAATGCAAAACTGAATTAGCAGTGAGTGACACTGCACTTAAGTTATTACACCATAATGTAGTTTTACTATCAGTTTTGATTTGAAGTTCATTCAATAGTGACTCTGTCCACATTGTTTCTGCCATGCCATTAGCAATGCTTTTGTATTCTGCTTCTGTACTAGACCTGGATACAATTGTTTGTTTTTTTGAACACCATGATACTGGACTTTTGCCTAAGTAAATGCAATATCCACTTGTTGATCTTCTATCATCTATGTCACTTTCCCAGTCTGCATCTGCATATCCAGTAATGCTAATAGTTTGACCTGCTTCAATAGTTAGTCCATAATTTAATGTTCCCTTAAGATATCTCGATATTCTTTTGACTGCTCTCCAATGTTCATCTGTTGGACATTGCATGAATTGACTTACTTTATTTACACTGAAAGACATTTCTGGTCTGGTGATCATTGCATACTGAAGTGCACCTACAATACTCCTGTATTGACTGTCATTTGTGATTATTTCTCCTTTAGTCTTTGATAGATGAGCATTGGCTATCATGGATGTTGAGATTGAATTTGATTGATCCATTTTGGATCTAATGAGAATTTCATTGATATATTTTTTCTGACTGAGATGTATCATGGATTTTGAAGATCTCTTTACTTCGATTCCCAGAAAGTAGTTCAAATTTCCAAGATCTTTGATTGAAAATTCCTTATTTAAATGTTGAATAAGATTGTTGAACTCTTGATCATCACTGCCTGTAATAATAAAATCATCAACATAAATTAGTATATAAGTGATAGTACCAGAATCAAACTTTGTAAAAAGAGAGTTGTCTGATTTTGTGTAGTTGTAACCCAATCTGAATAAAGTTGTCTTCAATTTTTCAAACCAAACCCTTGGTGCTTGTTTGAGGCCATAAATTGCTTTGTTCAACCTACATACTAGCTTTTCATTTCCCTTCCTCATGAATCCATGAGGTTGGTCCATATAGACTTCTTCCTGCAAAACACCATTTAAAAATCCATTATTTACATCTAGTTGTTTTATTTTCCAATTTCTATATAAGGCAATACTAAGAGCAATTCTAATTGTGGAGGGTTTCACAACTGGAGAGAATATTTCATAAAAACCATTTTGTTGTGAATATCCCTTTGCCACTAGTCTTGCCTTATATTTGAAAATTAACCCATCAACATTTCTTTTTAACTTGTATGTCCATTTACAGCCTACTATGTTTTTATCAGTAGGTTGAGAAACAAGATCCCAAGTCTTGTTCTTTATAAGAGCATCATATTCTTCATTCGTTGCAGCCTTCCATTTGTCATTCTGCATAGCCTACCAGTATGTGCTTGGTTCTTCATTTTCTAGAGCTGCATTGTATAGTTTTGGCTTGAATATACCACTTTTTGCTCTTGTAATCATGTGATGCCTAGTTCTTTCAGCAATTTGTTGATGATCATTGTTATTCACTTCACTCTCTTGTGATACATTAGGTGATTGTAAATCACTTAATGTCTGACTTGAATTTTGCTGCATTTGACTATCTGACTGTTCATTTGAGCTGGTGTGTCGGATGATTCAATTTGTCCATGACCTGGTTCTAAAGAGGACACTGTGTGTTGTGGACTTTCATTGCCTTGAGCTTTATCTTCAGAAATGTGTGCTGCTTTGTCAGTTATCTCAAGTATAAATACCATAGAATATTTTGCGTTGTAAACTTTCTAAGAAGTTTTAATTGCTGCATTGCTAAAGGGAAACACTTGCTCATTAAATACAACATGCCTAGAGACAAATATTCTACCATTATTAGATAAGCATATGTAGCCGTTTTGATTTGCTGCATAGCATAAAAATGTGCATGGCGATTACCTATAATTTAGTTTGTGAGAATTGTATGGTCTGAGATAGGGAAAGCATAGACAACCAAATACTTTTAGACTATGATAATCAGGCTTGACATTGTAAAGTATTTCTAATGGACACTTTAATTTTAACACCTTTGCAGGCAATCTGTTAATTAGGAATACTGCAGTGGCAAATGCATCAGGCCAGAACTTAAGTGGCAATGATGCATTTGCTAGCAGTGTTAAGCCTGATTCCACTATATGTCTATGCCTTCTTTCAATCAGACCATTTTGTTCTGATGTGTAAGGACAAGTCGTCATGTGTATAATACCTTTCTCTTGAAAAAATTTCTTCAGAGATAATTCTGCACCATTATCTGTCTGCGGTATTTTTAGTTGGCAGTTTGTTTGCTTTTCTGCCTGCACTATAAATTGCTGAACTGCATTGTATGTTTCAGACTTTGTCTTCAAAAAATATATTCACACATATCTTGAATATGCATCAACAAAAGAAATGTAATATTTGTACCCATAGTTAGTTAATATGGGTGCTGGACCCCATAAGTCAGTTGCAACAAGTTCTAATGGTCTGTTGTAACTAGCTTTGGAGTCCATAAATGGCAATCTGTGGCTTTTACCCATTTGACAATAAGTGCAAATATATGGAGTTGAAATATTGTTAAAAGAAATATTATTTTCATTCAACACTTGCTTAACAATATTTACATGAGGATGTCCAAGTTTACAATGCCAAATATCAAATTTCTTACAGTCATTCTCAGAATTGATTTCAGAGTTATTACACCATTTTTCCTTACATTCTGAGATTCTTGAATTAGCAACAATGAAAGTATACAATCCCTTAACCTCTCTACCTTGTAAGAGAACATTTTTTATTAGTGTGTCTTTAACTAAACAGTGAGTAGGCTAGAACTCAAAAAACACATTATTATCTTTGGCAAATTAAGAAACACTTAATAAGTTTTTCTTGACAGATGGTACTCTTAATAAGTTATGCAAGTATAATTGTTTTTTCTGATATATATCCACTACCAGTATGAGAGATTTTTACAAAATTTCCATTTCCCATAAGTAATGATTGTGTACCTTTATATTCCTTGTTGCCAAGATTCAAGTTTGCCAAGTTGTTAGTGACATGATTTGTTGCACCAGAATCAGGATACCAGCTGTTGTCATGAATATCTTCAATTTTTGCACTATCATTGTTGTTGCTGTCACTTTGACTTCCAATTTCTTGCTGAGCACTTATTAAATTTGTACCGGGATTGTTGTTTCTTGCACTGTTATTGTTTTGCTGAGATGAAGTGTAGTTGATGTCAAATCTAAAATAGCATTTACTAGCAATATGACCAATTTTCTCACAAATCTGACATCTGAGTCTACTGTTTCCACTATTATTAGACCATCTTCCACCTCTTCCTCTTGATCTATAAGGCTGGCCACCCCTCTGATTGAAGTACTGCTAATTTCTATTGTTAGGAGTTTTTGCTTGACTCTTGTTTCTGCTACTCTTTGAGATGAAATTCAGAGACATATCTGATATATTTGATTTCTTTTGTTCCAATCTACCCTCATGGGCTAGGAGGGTAGAGTGAACATATTGAATTGAGAGTAGAGTTTCTTTTGAAGATATAACTGCTACCACTGATTCATATTCATCATCTAGCCCTCCAAGAATTGATAATATGTGCTCTGTGTCACTTACTTTATGACCTGCAGAAGATAAGTGATCACACAATGTTTTCACCTTTACAAGATACTCTCTCATTGACTGATTTTCCTTCTTTACATTTTGTAATTGTCTCTTGTAATACATAATCTTAGCTGCTGACTGAGTACTAAAGATTTGTTCTATTGTGGACCAGATCTCATGTGATGAATTGCATCCAATTAACTGTGGAAGCAGATTAGCACTTATAGATGATATTAGCCAAGAACTGACTAAGCTGTCTTGTCTTTGATGTATCATGAATTCTTGATTACTAATAAGTTTTCCATCCTTATCTGCAGTATACTTGGGTGGTATGATTATAGTGCCTTGAATTTATTGCTCCAATCCATAAGCTTTGAATGCAGTTTCAACCTGAACTTCCAAAGCAAGAAATTAGTTTCATCAAGTTGAATGGATAACAGCTGACTCTGAGGCTTGATAATTTCTTTCAGGAGTTCTTCAGTGGGATTAAATTTAGCATTAGCGTGAGTGCTGGAGGAGGCAAAGATGTCTTGATCTCCTTCAACCATTGATTCAGAAATCAAGAACTATGATTAAAGAACTGGATATTGCAGTGGGACAAATAAACTGTGCAGCCAGGAAATTCTTGATTGTTCCTAGGCAAGGCACTACAGAGAACTCGATCAATAGTCTTTGCACAGGCATGTAAAAGAAAGAAAACACTGACGATGGGAGATGTTGTGTTTCCCAGATGATTCAAAGCAGATGTTTTTTTTATCTTGATGTGATGATGATAACTCTGATCTTGATCAAAAGAAAAACAGAGAAAGGAAATTTGATGATGAGAACTCTCTTGATTCTCAAATGACTTAGATGAAATGCAGTTTGATCAAGATACGATGATATTAGATATGATCTTGATCAAAAACAAGGGTGAAATGATGATGAGAATCTTCTTGATTCTCAAGTGATTCAAAAGATGCAGCCTAATCTTGATATGATGATTTTGAGACTGATCTTGATCACCGGCACGACATTTGCTGTTAGGTAATACGTGGCTCTGATACCAAATTATCAAAAGAAGAAGATGATACTGAACTTTATTTATAATATTTCGTTGTACAGAAGTATTTTGTAATCTGATTATATTCTCTATTACACCTTGTACTCTGTATTTATACAAAAAGATATATGATGTATTGGGCTAAATGCAAAGCCCATGGTCTGTAACTAAATACATGAAAGAATAAAATATCTTCGGATTCTCTGAGAGCTGGTATACTATCATATTAGGTTCGCATACCGAGCATCATCCTAGCCTTACTTCTACTCCATCTAATGTAGTTATTGGACCTCATACGGTTGAAAGACAAGTGGTACAATTATTGTCACAAAAACTAGAAGTGGTAGCTAAAGAACATCTTGAAGTGCAAAAGATTTGTCATGGTAGAAAGGTTGGATATGGAGAAAAGGCTGTTTGGGTGGAGGATGTTCTTAGACCAAACGAGCCACTTTTTGATGCGCCTCAAAATGATCATTACACATTGTCCGAGTTGGTTGATGGTTGTTTTGTAGTTTGGCCTGAGTGTCGTATTCGTTGTTTGTAAGCTTCTAGATATGTTGTAGTAATGAAATTCAAAGTTGTCACAGTGAACTTTGTAGAATTTGATATGTACTATTTCGTACGTTTGATTTTTTTATAATTTGATGATATGTTAGTTTTGAAATTTAGTTTCGTGTTTTCTGTTGTTATAAATTCGTATAGATATAGTTGAATGAAATACTACTAGATGCTGAAAAAGATATGGTTCAACTATACCAAATTTGTAACACTTATAAGTGTCGGTAATTTTGCTATTTATCTATGTGTGCGAGGAATTCCCAACGGTTATAACCATTGGAAATTAAAATATTCCCAATGGTTATAACCGTTGGGAATATGAAAATACTCATAGGTTATAATCGTTGGAAAAAAATTCTCAACGGTTAAAACCATTAGGAATACCAAAATTTCTTAACGGTTTTAACGTTATAAAATATGTAAACAAAAATTATAACGTACCTACTACCAATGGTTATAACCGTTGGGAATTTGATTACCAACGGTTATAACCGTTACGAAACGACAATTCTGGTGTTGTGAATCATATATATTTCTACAAAGTACCAACCGAATAAAGTGAACTTAAATTCTACCCTAATTTCAAAAATCACTGAATGTGCTAAAAATTCGATCGATTCACTCAATTGTGGATGAGCTAAAATCATAAAAGTGCTTAAAAGTATCTCTGTATCACTATAAGTTGTTTTGTAAAAAAAAAACAGTATATTCATTCAAATTCATTAATATTTGGAAAAAATATACATTTTAATTTTCCATAGCTTTAAAAATAATTAACATTTGATGATGTTATCATTTATGAATATGTTTAGATATTTGTTTCTTCTAAAATCGATTTCATGAAAATTTAACTAAAATAGATGAGCCATTGCAATGTTATATTAGATGATGTTTAATTTCATCAGCAAGATTCATTTGTTTGATGGAAAACTGCTTGTGAATATTAGTTGGAACTGTTTTGTTTCATCGACCGTTCATTAATTATTTGTGTTATTCGGAAACGCAACATTATTAATGGTACTAGTAAGAATAAAGATATGAGCTTTTAGCAACACAATAATCTTTAAAGGGACTAATTTAGATTTTTTTATAAGTAGTTTATTATTTTATAAATTATATTGTTTGAATTACAATATTACATTCTATTTACTTTTTATCATAATTATATTCAATTCATACTTTATTCAACTTTAGGAAATAACAATAATTTCAATAAAAACACAATCCCACTAAATGATATCTTAACTCTTATAACAAATCTTGTTCGAAATGACGTAAGTTTTTGGTTTTATTTTCACTGTATATATTATTATGTAACTAATATTTTAAATACATTAAATACACAAGTAGAAAATCCTTAAGAAAAGTGTTCAATTGATACAATTACAAATGCGTTTGTAAGTATGTATCAATATATACTTGTCCTTAAATATTCCTAGTTAGGATTTGTTGAGAACAAAATATCAATAAAACCATTGACACTAATGTATGTAATGCTCGATATAGAATGAACGACAAATTAGTCATGACCATTAGGAGCACCAAGGGGTATGGCGTGTGTGATTCTTTGGAACAATTGCAAATCAACTCATTGAAAATCTTATATAACTAGTTAAAAAGTTAGATTAAGATCTCTGTAATGATGTGCAGTAGTCTTTTGATTTATAAAATACTATAAATCTTAAGTGTATATAATATATTTTGACTATGATTAATCACATGATAGTGGTGATTGTGTTAAGTGGTTGTTAAGTGGTATGCCCTAGGGCAACTATGTAGTTTGTTACACATCCTAACTTTGAAACCAATCTCTTTTGAAATAAACTATGATTTTAGTTTTTGTTTTCTACTTTATATAATTTTATATTATAAGATAAATAAGTGATTAAATAATTATTTAATAAATAGAAAATCCCTAAATAAAGTATTATATGGTTGTAGTTATAAATAGTGTTACTACAAGTATTGAATCGTAAGTCAAAGTACTTTATTTTGAATATTCCTAGTCAAGGTGTTTCAAGAAAAGGGTACTATGTAGTGACCCGCGGTTCCGTACCCCTTGAGTTCATAATAATTCTTCCTTGCTCACCCCAAAATGTACGAAAGAGCGAATAAGTAGGGAAAAGAATAAGAAAGAGGTAGAAGAAAATAGAAAAAAAAACAACAACACAACAATACAGAATCTCACAATCACAGCGAAACAAAATATAATATATAACAACAGATTTTTATATAAAAGAATCTGTAATCGTTTAATGCTTACAATCATCAAAGTACACAATCCTTACATCAAATCTGGACAGTTATAACAACTTGTCCTAACATGGCGGAAATATTCAAACACGTGATATACGTCTGAACTCCTCCAGCTCGTCTCCTGAGTTCTATGGCATTTTAACCTGAATCTGTAATACTTGATCTGACATGAGCATTATAAAAATAACACCCGAGTCATTCTGGAAAACTAGCGTGAGAAAACATACTCAATTGAATTATTAGAGCTATCAATATCCTTTGAAAACAAAAGTATCTCGTAGGACCATGCCACAAATAAACACAACGGGTTTTTACCTTATGATAACCAAAAACATTTTTATTAAATCCATCTGATATTATAATAGTGTCTATAGAAAGTAAATAGAAAATAGTTGAAATGCTTGCATCTCATGTTCCAACATAGATGGGCATTATCAAAGCCGTACGACGCTTATTGAAGAATGGATTCCATCGATTGATTGGGATACTAGGGTACCGCCCGTTACAGTTTACCTTTAGCACAATATACCGAGGACCACTCTATGATCCCCTACTACAGAAGACCGGCCTACTCCTAACCTAGATAGACCGAATAAGATTACCACGCGGTTGGGATCAACAACCGCCACACAGCCGAATAAAAGGGACTCTAGATAGGGGTAACCTTACCCTGCTTGGGTGCGACTCACTTATCCTTACTGCATCTCCCTTGTTTTAGTCATTCCCGGTTGATGAGGCTTGAGGCTACAGTACCTTATAAAGAACACATTCACTTAGAATGCTCATCGTCCTCCAATGACAATGTTCTGATAGCATTCGTCCATACAAGTTGTCCTGGGTCTGGACAAACCGAATCACCGTCTTTATCATCATCACGGTATTCATTCGTTACGTTCCAACGGGATTGAAGTAGTTTTTGGATAATCAAATCTGATCCTGGACTCTTCGAAATGATTACAACATTGGCCAAAATTTGATTGTCGGTTATTTAATTATCAATAAAACATCCATAAGCAATTATCTAACCTTATTATAATTTTTTCCTAAAATATTTGCCTTCAAAATACCTTTAAAAGATATATCTATCCCTTCCAACATTTGAAAACAATCTTTCAAATACTTAAATCAGTAACACCTTAACACTTAGGAATATTTCCAAATTTCTATTTTCTATACTTAGGAAAATATTACTAGTCTTATTTTCCAAAAATTGTTTCAATATTAATGTTTCAGGAAATTATTCCATAACTTTTTCCAAAAATCACCGGAATCAAAAATAAATTTCCTCTCCTCAAATCATATCCTTTCATAAGTCCTTTTACCCGAATCTCGAGAGAGTTTACAAAATATTTTTTTTTTCAAATTTCTATAAAATTCTTTATATATATAATAAGTATATAAAAGATTAATAATTTATTTTTAAGATATCTTCAAGTAATTATTAAAATAAAAAACACTTTCATAACATTAATAACTCATCTTTAGTTATATAAATAATTTTCAAAGCTGATTTTTAAAAGTTAGAATTTACTAAAATAAATACTTCATATTTAAAAATCTACTTACCCAGCATTTAAATCTCAACCGATTTAAAAATTCCATAGCTTTAAAATAATAAAATTTCCCTTTTAAATAATCTCACCTCTTATAATCTAAAATATATTTTTAAAATCTCAATAACCAATTTTAATTTATAACTTTCTCTCAATTTCACAACATATCGATTTATCTTTGCTTCCCTAATCATTCCCATTTCAAAAATAGAATCTACTTTTTTTTTTTTCTAAACCCCGTTTCCATATTCTAATATAAGTTCACCCTATGAATTTATATTCTAATTATCATCTAATGTTGAATTCCTTTATTTATAAACATCGTTTATAAATTTTACAACCCTCTTTAATTTACCTATTTATAAAACAAATCTTATTTATATAATTCCGTTATATACACTCATTTCTTATAAATTTCTATTACACTTTCAATTAATTTTCAATATTGATTTTGACTCCTTTTTATATTTCCAGAATATCACTTATAAAATTCTCTTATATAATTCATTTTTAAAATCCCATTTAATAATTCACAATAGTTAGGTATAACCAAAAATCAATATATTTTTTCTAATTCAATTCTTTAAAATAACTTTAGTTCCCATACATACTTTTATATCAAATCCCTTTAATTCCATAAGTTTTAAAAATATATTTATGGTATTTAAATTATCAAATTTCAAGCCAATGCAATAATAGCATCCAATAAATTTCAATCGCTAGAATCATCTATAATGGATTATTCTACACAACTCATATGTCATCAAATATGAAAAAATAAACAATAAATTTGAGGAATCCAATTGGATCCCTCCAACCTGTTTTCCTGCATCCACAGATGTTAAAACAACATAAAAAAATATCAATCCCACTCTGAGGGGGATATCGCGGTATATAGAGTCATCCGCAATTATGCGATACGTATAGGGTCTCAACCGCTATAATGTGCGGGAATATCCTTCCAACTACTAATATATATCCTACTATATATATAATATATCATTCAATGGATATTTTTTTTATTAAATTCAACCAATCATCCAAATTTAATCTTAATCGTTTAAAATTAGACTCAGCAATCGAAATGAGTGAGAATTTCTCACCTTGATTTTTAAATTTGCCATCCGTTCCAATCTCGACTCGTTCTTTCTCGATTTTTTTCTTCGTATAAAATTTATAAGCCACGATAATCAATACTAAATCCACTAATTACTCCAATAATCAATATAATTAAAAATAACCTCATCGAGGATCTGGCCGTTTGCTTTTCATGCTGTCATCGAGTTCAAAACAAGCTTTTTCCCTATCGCTCCCTGCCCACGCTACCCAGAACCTCCTCCCATAGCCAATGCTTCAAATCTTTCTTTTTTCCCGCACCATCGCGTTCCCCTTGAGCTACCACCACCTGTGCACCCCACGGCCACTAGAAGAGACGCGATACTCCCCACGTCCAGTTTCCCTTCCCCCTACACCACTGACCATTGCCTAACTACACCGACCCCCTCAAACTTCCTCACTCACAATCGAGCTTGCATCCAACCCCTGGCAAGACTTCCTTTACGTGCTCGCCCCTTCGCCCGGATCTCAATTCGCCTACCTCCCCTTTAGCTTGCGTGCTTCCCCTACCCTTGGCGTGCCTACGCGCGAGCCCTCTGCCTTCATATCAATTTGGAGCTTCTTTTTTTTAAACGAATGATTTTCGTTCGTTTGTTATTTATTTTATTTTTCCTTTCTTTGGTTCGATTTGTTTTCAGATGGTAGAGTTAATGGATACGCTATTTAAAAAAAAGAGTATCTTTGAGTGTAAGCTGCTATAGCACGTGATTAGGGTGTTGGCTTTTATAATTATAAATAACTATTATATCTAACATATCTCGCATTGGTTAACTAAAATTTTGCAATCCTATCGAGGCATGCCGCTAGACGTTTATAATGTTATACCCCTATTTCGAACGTAATGGAAAAGGTTTTGGGTCTTAATTCGATCGTATGGAGAAGATAGCTTGACCCAATCATTTTATTAGATTTTCGATATTAATTTCAACGTGTTTCTATTCCGTACGACCAAATGATAACCCTAAACACTACGAAATTGGAAATTCGATAATAATACAATATTACGGATCCATTGAAACTGGTTTCGTTGAAATCTGATTGTGTCCCGGATGGCTATTTTTAAATGTCAATTTTAAAGATATTTTTTTAAATTGAACAAATCACTTTTAAATTCAATTTTAAAACTTTTATTATCTTCATTATTATTAATATAAATTTTACAAGCCTTTAATTTTTTTTATCAAGCTTAAAAGTCAAAATACAATAATTTAACCAATATTCCATTATATAATTCAATAATTTAAATTATCCAATAGATTGCTATATTTAAATTCTGAATTTATTTCATAAATGAAAACCAAATTTTCATATCCAAAATCAATTATTCATCCAAGTTAAATATTCAAAACCATTTAAATATTCCTAATCAACGTCAAAAAATCCGGGTCGTTACATATTAATACATCCATTAAAACCAAAGTACGTCCATTTGTTGGGAAGTGTATTACTCATGGCTACTAGAGGCTTCAAAGGAGTTACATATTTGTAGTTATTGGATGACTACAGAATGAATCGATTGGAAGTTTCCCGTTGGTTGATAATAAATACGGTCATATAGAAAATCTCATTGTGATAATTTTCACAATTATTTCAAC
This sequence comes from Allium cepa, assembly GCA_030765085.1. Lineage (NCBI taxonomy): Eukaryota > Viridiplantae > Streptophyta > Magnoliopsida > Asparagales > Amaryllidaceae > Allium > Allium cepa. Next base: position 994,680,322 of record CM060934.1, on the reverse strand, counting down.
TTGAGAATACCATGAAACTTTAATGTGAGTACTCTATTTTGATTATGGTTAAATCATGACATAACATTCATAAACGACTATAGTTGAGTCTGAGTTGAAGCTTTACAAATGAAACACATTTGATAGGGAAGTCATCTCCTTTACTGTAAAAGGTTACTATCACGATCAACTGTGGTTAACTCAAAATCAAAATCTCTGACTTGAGCATAATGGTTGATAATAAATGTTATTATTGAATCAAAGTATTTAGAGATGGACTATATAGCAGTATACATATATTGTTAGAGTTTTAACCAAAGCTAATCTTTGAACATTGAAAGTGATGTAGTGATTACGAAGAGAATACGCGTATAGTATATTATTTCTTAAAGGTGTTACTTAATAGATTTAAAATACGATTTTACCTTAAAAATCCATAAGAGGTGTGTTTGGCCAAACTATCACGCCATTATTTAAGATGATGTGTGAACATTAACATTCTAAATGTTCGATATTAATCATTGAGCGAACTCGCACCTTTGAGTTGCACAGTCAAATCTTTAAAGTCTCTTAAAAATCGCGGTGATTTTTGTTAATTCAATCAACTGATATTACTATTATATTCATTATTGGTGTTTTATTGTTTGCGATGCTTCTGATAATTTGATAGCTTTTGGAAAAATTTAGACTCCCTCCAACGGTTATTGCAATGTGTATATAACTATTGTATATACATTTAACAAGCGAAATGTATTAATATTAAATGAGATCTAATATTAGCAAAGTATTCAAATGTGGGTTTAAATATGGTAAAGGGGTAAATTTTTAGCGAGTTGCATATTTGATGAATAGTTGAAAAGGGAAAGAACTTTTTATTGAGAATATGTCTCTTCCTATTCCTTCTCTACAAAACTAGCCTCCAATCTCATTCTAAAGTACAAGAAAACTCTAGCCTCTATACACCATAACTACCGCATTAAGCTATCATCCCCAAACAAAAAAAATATCTCCTTATCTGTTGTGTTTCCGTGAGCCTTGCAAACTCAAAAAAGTTAGATATTGATTCCAATATAAGACTCTTAAATCAACGTATGATAAACATGCTAGTTGTATGGTAATATCTTCTTTTAAGTTTATTGACCATGCCTTAACACCAATTCTATGTACTTTGGCCATCTATATAATTTTCTACAAATGTGAATTCTTTTATATTATTTAATAAATTTCGCATGAACATTTAAATGATACTGATTTTAAAATTCGAAAAAGGATAAAAACTTATTTTGCTCATGACCTTGAACTAAGAAATACATATTTGAAATTAATTTCAAAATATAATTTTATTACGGCATATGAAAATATATTAAATATTTGTTTGCGCCAAAATTGGTCACAAACCCCAAATATCATGAAAGCCCCAGTGTATGAACACAGATCAGTAGCATATGATTATTGATTACAGATCTAGATAATGTAGAGGATAAAAAGAAGAATGACAAACTTAAAACGGAAAGAAGTAGATAGAGACACAGAATTCATAGTTAGACAGAGACACAAAATTTATAGTGGTTCGGCTATCTCCGGACTGCGTCCACTTCAAAGATAATCTTTTATGACTTTGCACGTTGGTTACAGTTGATTACAGTAGTAATTTTTGGGTACAACAGTGTAGTTTGAGTACAATAGTCATTTCGGCAGAGTCTGGACTTAGCAGAATCCAAAGTCTCTATTCTGTAGCCTTTGGGATGCTATTTATAGGCGTAGGCTACAAATATCTCGATCAGATCTCGGAAGACCACCTCTGGCACGTGTGTGGGCCCACACGATCAATCCCATGTGATTTTGACTCGATTCGCGATCGATACGAACGAATATTGTATCGAACGAGATCTTGTCCAATCAAATTAAGATCGATCATGAACATTCTTTAGGTTGTACGCAAGCTCTTGTGAAAATTAGGTGATATTTGGACTTATAGATTGCCAGTTACGATCGATGCAAGCTTGAGCTTTTTGTCTATTTCTTTGTTCATATCCATGCCGTTCGTATCGATGGTCACGCATCGATAACCCTGTACGTGATCCAATAACGTGCTTCTTGTTTTTAGGATCAATCCGCATTTTGTGCCAAACGATCGAGTCGAACACTTTTACGTGTTCTCCTCGTATCGATTGTTTGAGGCTCTATTTGTATCATAGCCCATAGGTCGTTTCGTGTCGATGCTGGAGTGTGTCCTTCGTGTCGATGGATGGACGACCTTTTCATATTGATCACAAAGTAGTTGATTTCGCATCGGTGGGATGTGACTTCGTATCGACCTGTGGCCAACCGATAAGAAGTATGTTTTGAAACTAGATCTATACGGAATTGACTTACGTGTTTCCGCCGATGGATATGAAGTAGTCGTCCACTTAATGGATACGAAGCAGGCTTTAAATGATCGATACGAATAGACTGGAGGTAATGGATACGAAGAGAGATCAGTGGAATGAAATGGATCGATCCGAAGGATATCGAACGATGTATGCGAATGAGCTTGTCTCTATGGCTTGCACCGATCATTTCTCGAACATACGAACTCGGATCGACTTGGAATTTGAAATGTAGCCTCCATTAACCTTGATCATTGATCCTAATCAATCCCGTATTAATTGGAGCTCGGTCAAATTTTGATGATATCGATCACAGTATTTTTTCCAATCAATCTCTGATAGTGGTTTCCATCCATTTTAGCCTATTTGTTGATATGCCGGCCTTGACTAAAATATGGGATAACATTTTCCCCCCAAAATATGTCTTTTAGTAAAAGGCGTGTTTTGAATAGCTTCAAATCCAATGTCGTGAGTCCATATTTTATCCATAGCTATAGTATCCTCAATCAAGTTCGTGGCTTTTTGAAGTCAAATCAGTATCCATATTAACTTGTGGAAGTCAGTAATCAAATCCTATGGCCTTTTTGGACTATTGATGGCCACTTTGGACCCTTGCTAAGCCCATTCCAAACTTAGTGATTAATTAGAAAGATCCTGTCACGCTCTGGTGTTGCTTTATATCCCTTGCACTCTGGCCCCAACAAGGGCATATAGCGATGCCTTTTTCCTTCTAGACCGATAATAGCCTCTATGGGCTCTTGCTGGATCCCATCCTGCCGCCCTCCAGTGAAGGGAAAACAACATCGAGTGAGCCGATCCTGTCGCTCTCTGACGAAGTGGCAGCACCCTCGCACTCCGGTTCAGCGTCCCTGAACATTAAGCGATGTCATGGAATAAATCCTAGGCCGATTGTAGCCATTCCGGCTCTTATCGAACACCGATCCAATCACTCTCCAGTGAATGGGGAACGACGTTAAGTGAGTTGACCCTGTCGCTCTCCGGCGAAGCAACTCACTTCTTGCACTCCGGACCCCGTCTCTCCGGGCAGGGTCATAAAGCGATCAATTTCAAATCGACTTTCAATATTCATCCTTTAACTTTTTGGTCAATGGTTTATCTCATGAAATTCAAGTTCATTTATTAAATTCAAATTCCAAATGTTCAATCACAAACAAAGGAAAAGTTAAACACTGCCTTTCCGGGCAGAACGGTCTACTGCCATCTCAGAGCATGCCAGGGGATTTCTCTAGTTCCCTTACATATATAAGTGGAATAACCGTTTTATTTTGAAATCAAATTTAAGAAATTTATGTAATCGACTAAAGTTCAAGTCCTGAACTTGGCCCTTGCCATCATGATCAAAAGATGAGGACTCGTGATCCCGACCCAGGATTAAATCTGTTAGGTGCAGGCGGTAGTTGCTCAGGTCCTACGACCACTGTCCGATCTCTCACGTATTGGGGCAATCTACTACTTCTGACATGCTCTTCCAACTCATCCTTCAGATGGCGGCACTCATCGGTAGTTTGCCCATTTAACTCATGGAATAAGCAGTACTTTCCACTTCTACATTCCCGTTCTATGAGATCTCTCCTGGGTGGTTTCCGATAGGAGAGCTGCCCCTAAGTCTCCTTGTAAATCCATTCCAGATTTGCCATCCAGTCAGCGTATTGTTTGAATCTGGGTTCTCGGAATTTCTTCCGTTTGTCAGGACCATCATATCTATCATCATTCTTTCGCTTTCCTTTGTCTATTCCAGACTGTTCTTTGGAGGTTCCTTCGCCTTGCACGGCGTTTATTTCCTGTCTCTTGGCGTGTGAATCCTCTAACCCAATAAATCTTTCAGCTTTATGATAGAATTCTCCAACGTCTTGTGGCGGATCTCTGGCTAAAGAATCCTTAAATTCTATACCTTCTGCAACTCCTGTCACCGCCGCCATCAAAATCATCGACGGATCCGGGCGATCTACTGAAGCCACCCTCGCATTGAATCATAGAAGAAAACCTCTTATGGACTCTCCGACCCTCTGTTTCATCGACGCTAAGGTCATCACACTCTTGGGTCGCTGTCACATGGACCCTAAACTGCCTCATGAAGCATTCCACTAGCTCTCCCTAAGTTCTAATTGATCCATTCTCTAGCTGCCTGAACCAAAGCGCGGCCAAATCTATCAAATACATAGGGAAACATTGTGTCACACATCCTCGGATGCCCCTTGCACTTCCATACGCTTGATATATCTGGTAATATGCATGGTCAGGTCTGATTTTCCATCATAAGCTTCCAGCATGGATAACTTGAATTTTGGAGGATTCCTTGTATTTCTGATATTCGAAGTAAACAGACTCCGACTAACTTACTCTAAGCCTCCGCTCGGCAACCCTTCCCTCATAATCCGTCGCACTAATCCAGCCATTCGTTTGTCTCCGTCTAGGGGTTGTCTCCTTAGCAAGTTTACATCCTACCCCGCATGTCCCGAAGGGCATTCTGGGTAATATTCTTCATGTGGCTCATTAACGTTGGCGTTGGCTCTAGCCTGCTGAGCTCCATCTATGGGTCTTCCAACGTCAGATCCCAAAGGTCTGCCCCTAGGTCCTTGTTGATTGCCTTCAAGCTCTTCGTTTTAATCTTGGATCTGACCTCCATTAGTCTTTATAACTCTAGCTCCTTGTCCTATATTTGCAGCAACTGTAGCCGGCCTAAGGTTCTGTGCTTCGGCTACTCTCATTTGCTCAAAGAAGCTCAGGATGTTTCTTGTTGGCTCTTCAGCAATCTTTCATGCATTGAATTCATCATCTCCTCCATCTCGTCCCTGGTGATGTAGATAGAAGCTTGTCCTTCTCTAGCTCCAGAAGAGGCTTCTTGACTTCCCTCTTGTTGGCTCCTTTCGGCTCTCTGTCTTCTACTTAATTGCCTTTCATAACTTTTCAGATCTGAATACTTAAGCCTTCAAATCCAATATCCAAGCGATGGAATCCCTGAGTTCAGTTCTCAGTGAAAGCACCAAAGTGTTTGCGCCAAAATTGGTCACAAACCCCAAATATTGTGAAAGCACCAGTTTATGAATACAGACAGCAGTATATGATTATTTATTACAGATCTAAATAATGTACAGGATAAAAATGAAGAATAACAAATTTAAAACGGAAAGAAGTAGACAGAGACATAAAATTTATTATGGTTACAAACCAAAACTGCGAAAACCTAGAAATATACATTCGGCTATCTCCGTCCTACATCCACTTCAAAAGATAATATTTTATTGACTTTGCTTGTTGGTTACAGTGGATTACAGCAGTAATTTTCAGATACAACAGTGTATTTTGAGTACAATAGTGATTTCGGTAGAGTCTGGACATAGCAGAATCTAAAGTCCCTTTTCTGTAGGCTTTGGGATGGTATTTATAGGCATCAGATGCAAATGTCTCGCTCAGATCTCGGGAGATCTCTTCTGGCACGTGTGTGGGCCTAGCGATTGATCCCATGTGATTTCGACTCGATCGATGATTGATACGAATGAATTTTTTATCGATCGAGATCTTGTCCAATCGAGTCGTGATCGATCATGAACATTCTTTAGGTCGTACGCAAGCTTATGTGAAAATTTGGTGGTATTTGGACTTGTAGACTGTGAGTTACGATCGATGCAAGCTTGAGCTCTTTGTCTGCTGTTCGTATCCATGCCGTTCATATCGATGGTCTCGCATTGATAACCCTGCACGTGATCCAATGACATGCCGGTTTTTTAGGATCGATCTGCATTTCGTTCCAAACGATCGAGTCAACCATTTTTACGTGTTCTCCTCGTATCAATTGTTTGAGGCTCTATTCGTATCGATAGCCCATAGGTCATTTCGTATCAATGCTGGAGTGTGTCCTTCATATCGATGGATGGACGACCTTTTCGTATCAATCATAAAATAGTTAATTTCACATCGATGGAAGGTGACTTCGTATCGACCTGTGGCTGATCGATATGAAATACTTTTTGAAACTAAATCGATACGAAATTTACTTACGTGTTTCCGCCGATGGATACGAAGTAATTAGCCGCTTAAGGGATACAGAGCGGGCTTTGAATGATCGATATGAACAGACTGGAGGCGATGGATACGAAGAGAGATCCATGGACACGAAATGGATCGATCCGAAGGATATCAAACAATGGATACGAATGAGCTTGTCTCCATGGCTTGCACCGATCATTTCTAGAGCATACGAACTTGGATCGACTTGAAATTTGAAATGTAGCCTCCCCTAACCTTGATCATCGTTCCGATCGATCCCATCTTGATTGGAGCTCGGTCAAATTTTGATGATATCGATCACAGTATTGTTTCCAATCAATCTCTGATAGTGGTTTCCATCCTTTTTAGCCTATTTGTTGATATACCAGCCTTAACCATAAGATGGGATAACAATATTAATTCTTGACCTTATAAATTTTATATATAAAATTATTTTGATTTAAAGCAAATATATATATATATATATATATATAATTAGAAAATGATATTTATATTGATTATACATTGCATTATTAACAATGTAAAATAAACTATATTTGACCTAAAATGTTACATAGCTAATTTTTATGTGTGCGTATGTGTGTGTGTACATGCACATATGCAGATGTGCTTGTGCATGTAAATTTTTGTAATGCTACAATATATTTTTTAGGTTAGTAAAAGATATTATAAGCAAAAGAAATATTTAATTTAAATAAAATTGAATGCATATATGTGTATATATGGGGTGTTTTTAAATAATCATGAAGCTTTAAAAACATAAGTTATATATAGAAGATTTAATATGCAATATTTATATATAGGAATTTTTAAATACAAATCAAATTTTGAAGTTTAATAATAAATATGGAAGCTTTAAATATAGGTTGCGTATGGAAGTTTTAATATGTAATATTTATACCAATTATAGATTATATATGGAAGACTTAATATGCAATATTTATACAAATTACTTTGAACATATACATACATACACACACACACACAGAGATATATATATCTATATGTATGTATGTATGTATGTATGCATGCATGTATGTGTGTGTGTTTGGGTAGGGGGTAGGCCAAAATATTATCAATAATATGTATTCATATATTATACACATATGGTGTTAAATATATATGTATACAAAACCATATATCGAATACTTAAACATTTGTGTACACCCACACTGAGAGTACGTATATATGTACATACATACACAAACATATACACACACACAAATCCACACTTGATATGTATATGAATGAGCTCATATGCATATGTATGGTATGTATGTATACAATGGTTATAAATCCCAATAACCATATGTGTGTGTGTGTGTGTGTATATGTCATGCACATGTTTAGTATAGTTATATTGGACAATCATTTATCATATATCACATCTATATCAAGATATACCTAATTAAAATATAACAATATTTTAAAAGTCTAGACATGATTAAATGATAACTATTTATTTGTATAAGCCTCTAAGATTTGGTTTTGAATTTTTTTTAACATTTACCCCATTTTACCCAATAGCAAATGGACCCGACCCTACATTAAGAACATAATTAGGTATAAGTTGAACCAGTTGAAGTAAAACTCTATAAAAAAGAGGATTTATATACTTTGAAATAGATAGTATTGGCAGAGTAAGGATGTGCCCTAGTGGAAATTAAATAATTTGTTATATAAACTTAACTCTATAAATAATCTTATCCAAAATTAAGTATTCTTTTAGTTTTTTCCTATTATATGTATTATTATATTGTGATATAAATAATAAATTAATTACGTTAAACATATATATGTAGAAATTTTTTAGGAGTGGTGTTTTATCGATTACAGTTACGAATGTGTTTATAATCATGAATATCGAATCGATAAAAATACAACAGTAATTTCTTAAAAATTCAGAATCAAGGTATGTCAAGAAAAGGATATCTACAAATCTATTGAGACTAGTGTATATAGCACTCTTCATATGATGAACGGTGATTTACTCATGATCATTGATGTCACAAAGAGGTTCGTATTTTGGTTGTTTAGAACAATCACAGAATGACTCGATTAGAGTCTTCTATAAGCTAATATAACTAAGTTAAAATAGAAAATCTCATTGTAACAATGTTGTAGATCTCAGATAATATAATGTAGAGAATATAAATTGAAGAATAATAAAATAAAACAGAAAGCAAGTAAAGAGACATGGATTTATAGTGAATTTTTGACACCAACAAATGTACAAACAGTCTTTTGACTTGAGGGTATTGTCGATCTTAGGTGGCTAGGTTAAATTTTGATTATAAATACTTGGCATGGTGACCTTGTTACGACCATAGTTCGATATACATTAAACTACTGGAAGGGAGACACTACCCAAGAGAGGATTGATTTCATCGCTATGAAAGGTTAGTATTACCGTAATTGGTATACAACTTAAAAGACAAAATATATGGCCAAAGTAGATTGGTAAATGATATCGGATTGAACCAAGGACTTTAAAAGCTATTTGTGAAATTAAATACATATATTAAGATTATTTTACCATGGACCAAACTCTAGATATCTAAATGATATAGCGACGACAAAAGGAATACGTGTATAAAATGTCGTTACTAGAAGAGCTTATTTTAGACCAGAAATTGGATTTTGCCTAAATGGTCTATAAGCATTGAACTTGGCCTGATACCATGCTTTAGCAAAGTCCATACATGCTTTCGTATTTGAATTGTTTAAATCTTGACCGAGGATCGAGTTCGTACCAGAGTGCCAACACAACTGCGCTGTTACTTACTTTTGGGTTTGACCAATGACAAAACAGATTCATAAATTTATAGTAATAAATTAATAAAAATGTTGTATGAATGTTTTATGGTAATTTTAACCATTTATTTAAAGCTTAAAATCTATTAGAATGATGTACAAAAGTTGATACATCAGATCGGTTGAATAAGGAGCTTGAATTAAATAATTAATAACTGATTCAAATGGGAGTCAAGGACTTTTTGACCTTACCAGGTGAAGCATACGGCTTTCCATAAATTTTGAAAGACTGGACAGAGTCTTTTAGGGATAGAGCAAAAAGGGGAGGAAAAAGTGCATATCTTTGGTAATAAATAGTCTAGCTTCCATACCTTTTTCAGTATACTTTTCTCATACCTCTAGATACATATTCCTCCAGTTGTGAAGCCTTCATTTCAATGTTGCAAACTAATGAAGAGGGAGAGATCGTGGAGCTCCAAGAGAAAGTAGTAAGAAAACAATGTATTAAGCTCTTGACACGACTACATTGGGTGAACAATAGAAATTTGAATGTTTATGTGTGTGTATAATTATGTTCATTACTACATCATTATTTAGAATTAGCTAAAAATTAAAATATAATTTTGGAAATTATTTATTAAATTTAAAACTATTTTAAACATGAATACAATTTAAATAAATAAGTATATATGTGTATATATATATATATAATAATAATTTTCATTTTAAATAAAAAAGGAAAAGGTTTCGATTTCTAAGTTAATGCGCGTGCACACACATATATAATTAGTTTTATTTTATAATTATATATGTATTTATTTATTTATATATGAATCAACTTTTTTATTTGTTTCGAATTTAAAAAAATTATATACGTACATACACACACGCATGTACACATGCATGTGTGTGTATGTCTATATATATATATATATATATATATATATATATATATATATATTCGCATGGAACTCAATTAAAAAAATTATCTCCTTTTTCTCTCAGCACTAAAATGATTTTTCTATTTATGTTCAAATTTCAAAATTTTGAATTTTTAAAAATATGTTTGTTTGGCCAAAATAAATTAAATAATTTTTTTTTATTTTACCAATTCTTTTTCTATTCGAGATTTTAAAAAATTATATATTTTATTTGAATAAGTTTATTTAAATATTCCAAATTTGAAAAAGTTAATTTTCTAAGTCGAAATTTTAAAACCGAATACGCACACACACACTTTCTAAATAAATCATTTATAATATTATATTTAATGGTGACTGCTAGAAGAAAAAACTCTTGAGCTCAAGATAATGGCGATTAGTCTAAATCATCTTCTTTTTTTTGTTTTAAATTCTTTTTTCCTCCTCCGTTACATAGACAATTTAGTTGTAATTCTTCTTCCAAATCTGATAGTTCTTCTCACTCAAATTCTCGTGTTCATGTGCCTCGTCCTTTTTCTACTCCAAATTGGAAAAAGGGATTTTACTATTACAAGTGTGGAGATAAAAATCATATGGCTAAAGATTGTTGGAATCCTATTCATTGCTTTAAATGTGGTGTGTTCGGTCATAAGAGAATGTCTTGCCCTTCGATCTACAATCCAATCCTAAATTTAGATCCTCTATCTAATTTCTCAGATTCATCTTTCTCGAAATATCTGAGCCTTAAAGAACATCATTTTTATTTCTTTATTGAGTTTTTGGGTTTAAGAGGCTTGTTCTACGAATATTGTATGGGTAATAATGAGGAAAGCGATTATCTTTTTAATAAAATTTATTGGCATTTTGATTGTTTTACGACAGATAATATTGGACAATTTCCAATTAATGAAGATTGGAAAGAGTCTCAATCTAAAGTGCCTTTGAAAATGGATATTACTGTTTATGTCAGTGAAGGATTGCCATGGGTTAATATCAAGGAGTTGTATATGAATGACTCGGGATGGGATTGCCAGATTGATAGCTTTCTTTCAGATCATTGTGTCAATGAGTATTGTTTTCCAAAGGTTGATGATATTTATGTTGATCCAATTGATTCATATGTTTTAGTTGATCTAGAGTTTTATATTTCTAATGTTTCAGAAGTTAATTGACAATGTTCGTTAGTTACTGATTGTTTTATGAATAATGGTCTTTTGATTTAATTCGAGTGGCGAGTAAGACTCATATGGTCGGTAATAAGCATTTTCTGTTGTTTGAAGATCGGGTAGATTCTCATTTAGTCAGCGATGATTGTGTGGAAGTGGGAGAAGAGGTAGGTACTTACAATGGTTGCTTTGTTGATAAATTTTATGGTTTCTTTTGTGTTGATAGCCGTATGGGTGGTTTGGTGGGTCGGTTTTTGGATAAGAGGAAATTAAGTCTGTCAGTTTTTAGTTTTGTGAGGCCAGGTTGAAGCCGGGACTGTCTGGGGTTAATAATGAGATTTTATACGTTACTTCTGCTCTTGGTGTTGTTTCAGTATGGTCTGATGTTAGCTTTAAGATTGCTGTCGTCTTGGTTGGTTTTAGCGTGATTGTTTATTTAAGTGATTTCGTGCTTGCCGTTGAAGACATTTATGGTGATTTTGTTTCTATGGATGGGTCTTCTTGTTTGGAGGTGGTTTTATATCAGTTAGGTAATTGCAACATTAATGTTGGCAAGAAGGGTATGCAGTGTTCTTTTTTGTGTGATGTTATAGAGATAGGTTGGTCTTTTTTGATGACTAAGAAATTGAATTCATGGTGCATTGTTGTTAACAGGGTGAGGAGGCTTTAGGAATGGTTGGATTTGGAAATTAATTTAGGGAGGCTATGTTCTATTGGGGATTTGTTATGTGATTCTAATAAGATCATTTATATTTACTTTGATTTTTTTTCAGATTTATAACTACTGTTGTCGGGCATCTTATAGAAGATCTTCTATTCATGCTCGTGTTTCTAATCCTGTTCCCAAAGCTCATAATAGAATTAGTAGGAGTAGTTCAACTGTTAGCATTAAAAGAAGTCCCAGGTTGAAATTTAAGGATTCTAGGTCTTTTGCTTGAGGTTTTGGTTGTTGTGGCGGGTCTTGTGGAGTTGTTGTAGGTTGCTTATTTCATGGAATCGTTTTTGGTTGTCGAGACTGGTGTTGTGGAGTTGTTGTTGTTGGTTTCTCTATTTGGGGAGTCGTTCCTGTCTTTTTTTATGTTTTCTTCTATAGATTGTTTTGAGTGTGCCTTTCGTTTTTAGACTTTTGGGAGGGTTGTTTTTTCTTCTTTTTGTATGGGAGGTTTTGGCTACCTACCAGGCTTGTTGGCAGCTCCTTTATTACTGGTGTTATATATATGTACATGTGTGCTCTCCTCTTTTTAAGAGGATCACACATTTTCTCAAAAATTTATAATATTATATTTTGTATTATTTATATATCTAAATTATATTAATACACTTATATTATTTTATACTAAATTGAATTTTAAATGGCCCAAAACTTATTAAATTGGTACTTGTTTGTATAATTATAAAATATAATTATGATATTTAAACTATCCCTTTTGACATTTTATAGAAATATTCAACACGCTGACATTTTATTGAGCATAGGATACAACGTTCAATTTCCACTATATATCCTAGGATAATTTATCAGCCTATAATGATGTGGTTTTCGTATTACGACTATGAATATCACAAAATATTAAAATATGAAATTAAAAATAAATTAATAAATTAATTTCAAATTAAATTATTAATAAATATTATTTTTAGGAATTTACAACAAAATAATTTATTTAAATTAAATAAATTAAAAAATTATTAAATTTTTTATTAATTAAGTACTAAAATTAATTTATTATAAACAAAATATTATTTACACAAACATAAAATAAGATCTTATGAAATTTAATAAAAGGATTTTTTTTTTAAATTAACCATTTAACCCCCTTCCGGTACACCTGATCCAACAATGATATCAGAGTCCGCATTATGTTTTCAATATGTAGGGCACTACTTTTAGAAAAGTCAAAGTAGATAGGCGTCGAGGGAAAAAGTTCTTAAACTATTGAGAATGTTACTCTGATTAAGGACCACTCTTGAGTGGAAAACCTCATGATTTCATAGTCTTTACCTAGCTCGTCAAAATGGTCTATTTTTAGTGTATGCCCTCCCAAAAGTGTTTTGAGTCTTAGGTTAATTCAAATATTGCATTTTAAAATTATAAAATTAGTTTAAAATTGTTTTAAATTAAATAATTACTTAATTTTATAAATGGTTATAAAATGTAAATTTGAAATTATTTTAAATTTAAATAAATATAAATGCTATATTTATAAACTTAATTAAAAAATAAATTAATAAAAGAAATACATATGAATACATGTATACACATAATTTAATAAATTATAAATGTTATAAAAATGAAATGTATAAAGAAAACTTGAGGTTGATTAAATTAAATCCCATAGGACTTAAAGGATTGTACATTGGATATATATAAAAGATACATGACATCATGAGTTATACTCATTATAATCATCTCCCTTAAATAGCTTATAATACACTACAAAATTAATTTTAAATTATGAATTTAAAATAATAATATTCTCCATCATTTATAATAAAAATAGAGTACATAGCAAACCTATGATTGTTGAGCAACCTCAAGCCATAGAACATCTAAGGTCATGTTTATAGAATGTTTATTTAGCTTTTTAGAAATCTCTGGGATTATATAACTCCCTTAGGATATCGCAAAATGATGGGTTTAGGATATCTAATGTACTTCATGATTTGTTGAGCAATCTCAATGTCATGAAGATGATTAAGAGCATAGTTAAAAGTATGTTAGGAGTTATATATAAGATATAACTAATAAAGTGTTATTTAACATTTATGTTGTATTGAGCAATCTCAAGGTTGTGGTAACATGATAAACTGATACTAACACGCACTGAAGGAATTTATGTAATTCCCTTATCTCTTTTAGGGTTTTTTGTGAGTTGCATAATTCAGTGGGAGCTTACTAAATAAAAATACAAACCATTCTAATAATTACAAAAGCATATGTAATGTTATCTAATTTAGTCTATTAAATTTTCATATATTAAAAGCACAAATGAAGCTATTTTTGGGAAATAATAAGGTAATAAGCGCAAATAATAAAGACTGACTAAAAAAAGTTAAGATAGCACTCACGTATAAAAAGCTCTTATATGTCGCCAACGAGCCATTAGCCAAACCCGATGATTACGCACCCAAAATAGTTAAAGTTTACGAGGATTGGTCAATGGACTATGAACTTTCCCACCACTACATGTTGTCGACTATGAGCATCAAGCTCTAAAAACAACATGAATAAAATGAATATTCGTGACAAACTCAAACTCCTACAAAAGTTGTACAGTGAGTGGTCTCTTACCATATGGTATGAGATTTCGCTCAAGTGTACTGTCAATATGAACTCACTCAAGTGTACTGTCATGGACCTCCTTAATATGTTAAGGATAGCCAAGAGTTCGTTCTGTGCAGTGCTTGCTATCAAAGGTAGCCTTTCCTTGAATAGTTCAAAGAAGAGAAAGCATAAGTCTAAGGGTGGAAAAGGGAAGACGAAGGCACAAGAGAAGGGTGATTATAACTTTTTGTTGAAGAATGGACAATGGAAGAGGAACTGTCCATACTACTTAATGACATTAAAGGGGGAAGGAACCAAGTTTCACTCCTAAATGTATTTTTCGTTTAAAAAACTATTTATCTATATATGCATCTAATTAGGTTTAGATAATGGATCTGAAACTCATATCTGTACTACATGGACTTATGAGCAAGCGGCTCGTTGCTAGAGGGAGCATGGAATTTCAAGTTGCTAATGGAGTCAGTATAGTTGTGGTTGCTATGAGAGAATACCACGTAAAGATTACAAGTGGTTATTTTGAACAGTTGCTATTATGTACCAAAATTTATTAGTCGAATAATATTAGTCTCTCATTTGATAGAGAATGGTTACAGTTTTATTTGTAAAGAAGATATTATGAATATTTATTATGGAAATAAAATAGTTGGATTTGGTGCTTTAAATAATGGTATTTATGTTCTTAATTTAAATCAAGTATCTGTTGTTGAAAATAATAATGCGTCTAAAGTAAATGATAGTTACCTTTGGCACTGCAAACTAGACCATATTAGTAAGAAATGGCTTAACAAGTTAAGAAACCAATGGTTTCTACCATCGTTTAATTCTGAATCATTTGATACCTATGGATCATATCTTAACGGTAAAATAGCCAAGCACCCATTCTGTGGAAGCAATGAAAGAGTTGATGAACTTCTAGGACTAGCACATATTAATGCATGTGGTCTGATATGTACAACTACCAAAGGTGGAACCTCAAAATTCACCAACGATTTTTCTAGAAATGGATATGCGTACCTTAGCAGATACAAATTAGAGACCTATGAAAAATTCGTTGAATATAAGAATGAACTAGTAAGCCAAACTAATAAGAAAATAGAAATACATCAATCTAATCGAGGAGGTGAGTGTATTGGATCTGAACTCCAGCAGTACCTAAAAGAGAATGAGATTCACTCTCAAGTCTCCATACACTCCACAACACAACAACGTTTCAAAGATGAGAAACAGGACTTTGTTAGATAAGGTTCGATCGATAATAAGTGACATGGATTTGCCTCTTCTATTTTAGGGATATGTGCTACAAACTATAACATATATGTTCAATAGATTACCCTCTAGATCTATGCCTAAAACACCATACGAGTTATGGATTGGGAGGAAACTCCACCATAATTATCTTAGGTTTAGGGTTGACTGGCTTATGTAAAGAATGTAAACCTTAGCAAGGTTGAGACAAGATCGGTCTTATGTAAGTTTATAAGGTATCTAAGAGGTTCTCATAGACATATATTCCATCATACGAGGAATAATAGGATTTTGTTTCCATACATGCCACCTTTTTGGAAAGGGAATTTCTCTAATAAAAAATTAGTGGTAGTAAGATAGACTTGGATGAATCCAAGAAACTTCCATAGGGACCAAATATATAGACAGTAATTCAACATCCATTGAAAGTACGCAACCTATTAGATGGTCTAATACAGAAACTCATGCATAAGAGAAGTACTACAGGTTCCTCAATGATGGCAAGAGCATGGATTGTGTCATTCATCACGACGACCCCTTTATGTACCGACAAGCCTTGGAAAGTAAATGCTCTGGCTTGGTTTAATGACCCATTAATTTATGAGTAATTAATCATAAGAATAAAGGTTTAAAAATTTTAACCAAGGAATTAAATAAGAAAAATGGATCAAACAAGGTAAATATTTGGAGGACATTTATTTACTCATTGTGTATGCGAGATTAAAGTAATAATAAGAAATTATTGAACGAAAAATTCAGGGAATTTAATTTAAATAAGATATAACTAAAATCGATTATAAAAAGGTAAGGATGAAGATCTTATTAAAGATAATTAATTTTAGCCGATATAATATGAACCAATTTAAATACATGAATAAGGGAGATTCGGTATTAAGAGAAACAAATTAATATAACAAGAAAATGAAGGATTTCCAAATCTAAACCCACATTGTATAAGTACTACTAAACATATCCTCATCCTCATTTATCATCCATCCCCTTTAAAATAAAACAAATTAAAAGCCTAGCCGGCGGACCATTATTAAGAGAAGAAGAAGATGAAAAGAGATAAAGTCAAGGAAAGCATAAATCTTTTAATGATTAATGCAAATCAAAGGCTAATGTAAGTAATATAATTTCTTTTTAGGTTGTTTTTCACCTATGTTGATTGTGGCTTAGTTATTTTATGTTAAAGTTCATATAATATGTGTTTATAGATCTATATCGAATGAATATTTTGGATTGAAATGGCTTTATTGCGAAGTTTTGCTATGATCCCTACTCTAATGCTTCTGAAATGCTATGAAAATTCATAATGATGGATAAAACATATTTTTAAGGATGAGTCATAAGATAAAATATTTTCCTATCTCAAAATATATAGTCTAATTATTAGTGAATTTTTGAAAATTTATAAGTATTTTTATGATATAAAATTATCATTTTAGAAGTAAAATTAGAATGTCGATGCTAAATAATAAGGCAACCGAAACTAATTAATGCAAGCAACTTATATGATTAAGTAATAAGGAGACAATATCCTATAAAAGTGCTATAAAATAAGATAAATGACACTGTCACTAAAAAATAGTGGACGCATTACAAATAAGGAGGAAACATATGGAAATTTATGCATAGACATGTAGACGAGAGTAGTTTGTATTGCGGCTTTCTTATGCATACTAAAGGGAGAGATTAGGCCTAAGTTGATTTGTTATGGGTATAACACGTAAAAACTAAAATGAATTAAGAAATGCTAAAATAATTTCTAAGTAAATTAACTACGTAATAAATATATCAAAAGGTGATGGACGAAGTTTTCAGATGTGGGTGTCGGACGAAGGCATTCTGAACGAGAATGTATAAACCAGGTTTCCCTAAGACGAAACCTTAAACTAATGATTCGATAACCATGACCTATTGACGTTCAGAGAGAGTCAATAAGAGACATGTTAGCTTTCGGAGGAAAGACAATACTGAAACCTAAAGCTTGAGATAGTCGAAGGTAATATTTAGAGTTTTCTAAAGTAAGATGCGTTGCGAAAGAAGTTCTTAGCCTTAAGATGGCCAAAGGTAGGTTAGGAGCCTAACAAAGCTGAAAGAATAGCTAAATCCATAACCTAATAAATGAAAATTTTGGTAAAGTTTGAAAAGGTAAAAATAAATGAGAAGTAAATAAGTAAGAACCTACAAAAATGCGGGTTTGGATGGGTCATTGACGCCGAATGGAGATGCTCACTCGAATGCACCTACTTTAATAGGTAGGGTTCAACATTTGACTTCTAAAGAGGCGCGGGGTGTCCTGTTGGGTTTTATGCATTTGCGAGAGTAGTTGTAACTCTCTTATGTGGTTCAAGCTTAAGAAAAAGAAAACTGCTTTAGGTTGTACTTTGCAGTATAAACATAATGAACCGAGGCTTCTTAAGGTTGTACTTTGTAGTATAAACATAAAGAACCGAGGCTGCTTAGAGTTGTACTTTACAATATAAACATACTAAACCGAGACTACTTACGGTTGTACTTTGCAGTGTAAAACTTAAGAACCGAGATTACATAGGATTTACCTTGCAGAATAAATTAAGTAAAGAACTAACCGAGATTGCTTGGGGTTGTACCTTATGAATCTAATGAATATGTTACATAACTGGGAGGGTTTGTACCTTTTGGTATAGAAACTATAACGAAACCAAAAAGTTAGCTTTGTAGCTAGTATTTCTAAATCCTGATTTTGATCCTAAGTTGAGTATTGTGTTTTGAGACCCTAACCTTAGATGGCGCAGGTGTAGTTTTGTTGAGACATGTAACATACATTTAAGTAAACATATATTTTCTATGATTTATGTCTTATGATTGTCTTATATTTATTTTGTGACCAACGTTAGTGTGGGGGAATACCTGTTTCATGCTTTAGCAGCGTGGTCCCACTAGTAGAGGAATATAAAAGGGAAATGATATTTTTCATTCCCTGAGCAGTTAATGCGCTCGGTAGATTCAAAGCGGTGGAGGTGCAAAAAGTCATAGCGGGGATACATCGAGGATATATAGCAGGATATAGCGGATGACTCTAAAATAGCATATAAAACTCGTACTTAATGTTTTTACAAATATATAAATGGTAATTAAATGAAAAATTATCATTCAATTGAATTATAAATAATACATAAATAATTTTAAATAAAAACATGTGCGGATATACTTTAAATAAACAAAAAACGGTTATATAACATAACTGAATTTGGTAGAATATTAGAGTATTTTCATTTCTGAAAATATATTAAAAAATTAAATCAAATAAATTAGTTTCATAATTTTATAATGTATAAATGCAATTTTTCAATTCATTTTATTAAAAAGATATAGCGGAAATAGTGGAGATAACGGGATATAGCGGGGATTAAAGCGGAAAGGCTATATTTGGGGCTATATGGAAAAATCGTAGCGGTAGAAATCCGCTATGAGATATAGCGAGGTTGTAGCGGGGTAATAGCGGGGCATTAACTACACAGTTCATACCAGACTTATGTTTGACCCGTATATTTATTGTTTTTTCCTATAAACTCTTGGTAATCAGTTGAGCAATTTGAGTTTATAGGTTCTGGGATTTCACTTATCAGTCAAAGATAAGGCTTTTAGCGAGACTATTTTGAAGATGAAGATGGGCAGGAGGCCGTACTATTATTATCTTTTGTAGTAGTTTAAATTTTACTATGTAATGTAAATATTATTTAAGTCCAAGAGAATATAAAGGTTCTGCATATTCACATGTCGGATCTTTATACTACTTTGTAATAATTTATATTTTACCCATATGTAGGCTTAATTTGGGATTTTTAATATGTAAAGACAATTATTTATGGTGAAATTTAATTACTTGCTCTATTTTCTTAAACTATTGAAATATAAAATTATATTGATCTCATTCTGTCGTCGAAAGATAATTTCAATGTGACCATAGCACATTGTAATTCATCATTGGGTTTGTGAATGAGGGATGTTACATTTTGGTATAGGTTTGGGGATACTTAAGTTAAAAAAACTAGAATTAGTTAAGTACTTAGTAGAATAATGAACATCTTGAGGAGGGCACACGCTATTATATATAACATACTTATATTTACTATATAGATCTATATGTGGATATATCTATCCTTCTATTATTGTTTCCCTCTTTCTTTCCATTTTCGATGAACACTTGCTTAATAAAGAAACATGATGAAAATGAGAAGTGGACTAGTTATGGTAGGAGGAGAAAATGCAAGAAAGGAGACTGAAAGAACCCAAACTAATGGGATAAACGAAGGTGAACCACACATGGTTGAAAACGAAGATGCTCCCATGCCTAATGTGATGATTATGGATGTGAACACCTTGTTTTCGAAATTTATGGTGAAAATGACAAGGGAGAATATGTTGGAAGCTCTTAAGTTAAGGTCTGCAGTAAGAGAGGATTTCTCGATGATAAACTAAGACTACCAAAACTTAAGAGGATAAATGTTTAAGGGGAGGAACCTACGGTTGAAGTGCTGAATTGGCTACGAGTTTATGATAATATCTTTGGAGATCTATGATTTAATTATGCATAAAGGAGAAGGCAAGATTAAAGGAAATTTCATGATGATGCCATTGAGTGGTGGGAAATGGTGATAACAGAGATCTTCGAGGAGGAGATCACTTGGAACCAGTTTAAGGAGAGATTTGAGATTCAGTTCATATCTGAGTCTTAATGGAGTGTGTTGTTGTGAGAATTATTGACTCGAAGCAGTGAGATCTTTTGATGGAAGGTTATATCCAAAAGTTAAACTCTTTGGTTAAGTATGGAAGAAAGTAATTAATATCCCACTAAATAAAAATGAGAAGTTCATCTGGGGTTTGAAGCAAGGTCTAGATCTTAAGATGGTGGTG
Source organism: Allium cepa (assembly GCA_030765085.1). Lineage (NCBI taxonomy): Eukaryota > Viridiplantae > Streptophyta > Magnoliopsida > Asparagales > Amaryllidaceae > Allium > Allium cepa. The sequence continues at coordinate 994,659,669 of CM060934.1, read as the reverse complement.
CACTTGGAATCTCATTTTTAAGCTCGTAGTGGACATGACCCGAAGGTATGATGGGATATATCGGGAAAAGAGGGGAGTCGAGACAAAGCCCAAGGAAGTGCAAAAGAAGAAGTTCACTCCTTATGTTAAGGGAAAGAAGGCTATACCAAATAGAAGGAGTGCCGAGACCGTTATTGCTAAAGTTGGTTATTTTAACTATAGGCAAAAGGGGCACTCTGCATCCAAGTGTCCAACACCGAGAGCTCAGGAAAAGATGAAGTTTTTTAACTACGATAAGGTTGGGCATCAAAAGAAGGACTATCTAGAGTTGTAGGCTAGAATATTTGCTTGGGAGGGACCAAGGGAAGGACCTACTATCGAAAAGTAAGGCAAGGATGTTTTTTTGAAAGTATGGCTTGGTTTTACGTATTACAGTTAGGATATTGTTCGATACTGATGTTACACATTCAATTATAGTTGAAGATTTGGTTAAAAGACTTGGGTTAGTGGTTACCTATTAAGTCATTTCCATACTTGTAAGGAATCCGACAAAAGGATAAGCCATTCTTGGATTTAAATGCACTAGCTTAAAGATTGAGTTAGGCAGGTGTAAGTTTTTGTGTGATCCTTACGTTTTTAATTTCATAGGCTTTAGAGTTATTTTAGGAATGAATGGGTTGGAGCGTTATGGTGCTAGAATATATCGTGTCAAAAGAATCAAAGCATTGAGTTACCTAGACCAGAATGAAAAAGTACTTATAGTTTGGAAAATCCTAAACCTTGGTTCAAAGGAATATTGTTTTCTTTAGATTCGAAGGATGGTGGTATCAGAGAAGTATGAGTTGTTAAAGATTTTCCAGATGTCATTAAACTAGTTTCGAGATCATCGCCCTCGAGTGCTATCAAGTTTCGAATTGAGTTGATACTAGGGGCCAAAATATTTTTTGACCCACTAGCAGAATGCCTCCGAATGGGATGGAAGAACCGAAGATGCAACTAGTGGCATTGGAAAGAAAGAGATTTGTGAGGTCGAGTAGTTCACCATAGTGAGCTTCGACTGTATTTGTGAAGAAGTCCAATGGGTCTTTAAGATTATGCATTAACTATTGGAAACTAAATGAGAGGACTATGAAGAACATATATCCCTTGTTGAGGATAGATGATTTGTTTAATCAGTTGAATGGAGCTAAGGTATTCTCGCAATTAGATTTGGCTCTAGGATTTAATAGACTGAGATTTGCAGAGGAAAGCATTCCATTAACTACTTTTAGAATGAGGTATAGCTCATACAAATTGGCTAGTGATGTCGTTTGGACTAAGCAATGCCCCTGCATTTTTTTATAGACTTGAAGAATCGTATTTTTCGAGACCAATTAGACCGATATGTGCTGTCATTCATAGATGATATATTTTTGTACTTAAGTGATGAGAAAGAGCATAAGGTTCTCCTAAGGCTTGTGTTGGAGACATTGAGACAACACAAGTTAATGGTGATATTTTCTAAGTGTCATTTTGGAGAAGAGAAGTTAAGTTTTTAGGCCATGTAGTTTTGGAGAAAGGCTTAGCCGTAAACCCTTCAAAGATTGAAGCCATGAATGGATGGAAGAGACCTAAAATTATGATGAAGGTTCTTAGTTTTCTAGAGTTGGAAGCCTACCGTTAGAGATCTATTAAGGACTTCTCTTAAATAGTGGCGCTAATGAGAAGACTTACTCGAAAGAGCGAGAAGTATATGTGGAATAAGGAGTGTGAGACATTATTCCAAGAGCTGTCAAGTTTTAGTTATTCCCAATGGAAATGAAGTCTTGATTGTTTGTACAAATGCTTTGTGTTTGGATTAGGAGTAAGGTTGACGCAAAGAGGTAAGGTAATAGCGTACGAATCTCGGCAGTTGCGATCCTATGAAGTTAGATATTCAACATATGGCTTGGAGGTGGCAATTATTATCTTCGTATTAAAGATTTGAATAAATTATCTTTTAGGAGAAAGGTTTGACCTATTTGTTGACTATGGATCCTTGAGATACTTGTTCTCTCAAAAAGAGTTGAACATGAAGCAACAAAGATGGTTAGAATTTTTAGCATCTTGTGACTTTTGGATAGAGTATGCCTAGGGGAAGGGAAATAAAGTTGTCGATGCCCTAAACTGAAGGTAGTAGAGTTTTGTTTTGGCAAGATAGAAGAGCGGAGAGTTTTGCAAACATTTGCTTCCTACAATATTCACTTTCGATTGAGTGCTGGTTTGAGTAGAGCTTTTGAGATACTATCAAATTTAGAAGTTCAGCCAACTCTCATGGAAATGATTATTGAGAAGGAAATAGAAGATCCACTCTATGCTCAAAAGGTTAGTGCCTAGATCCTAGAACTAGAGTTGATGAGCTAAAAGTTTTTAGAGTGGATGATAGAGGTAAACTTCAGAAGAAGGGATGCTGTATGTTCCTAATATAAGGGGGTTGGAAAGAAGTCTTGAATGCATGTCATCGTTCAAAGTTTGTTATTCACCTAGGAGGTACTAAGATGTACCAAGATACGAAGCGAAGGTTCTTCTATGAAAAGAGGGATTTTGGGGAATATGTGAAGAGATGTTTCACATATCAACAGGTTAAGAAAAAGTATTGGAAGCTAAGTAGACTTTTGCAGGCTTTGGAAGTTCTAGTGTGGAAGTGGGATTCAACATTTATGGATTACATATGGGTTGCTGAGATCTTGGGATGGAGCATAAGTAGATAGACCAACAGCCTATTTGACCTAGCGAAACCTGGGAGGACGGTAGCAAAGTTCATCGAAACTTATATGAAGACTATAGTCATACCATATGGAGTTCCAAGTACTATGGCTAGTGACCAAGACATGTTGTTTCCTAGTGAGTTTTGGTAGAACTTGCAAAGTGCTTTGGGTTCTAAATTAAGTATGAGCATAGCATACCATCCATATCAGTTGGATAGACCAAAAGGGTCAACCGAGTATTTGAGTACTTATTGCAAGTTTGTGTGTCAGACTTCGGTGGATCTTCGAAAAATCACTTACACTTAGTAGAACTTTCATACAACTAATAGTTACCAATCCATCATAGAGATGGCACCTTTAGAGGTGTTATATGGAGACTTTGTAAGTTTCTAATATGTTAGTGTGAGATGGGAGATACGCTCATGTTAGGATCAAATCTTATAAGAGAAGCTTCGTAAAGATTGAGATAGTCCGAAAAAGGATGAAAGAAGCTCAATTGAGGTGGAAGTGCTACACCGATAGGAGGATGAAAGTCTTGGAGTTTGATCTGCGAGATTATATGTTTGCTAAGGTTTCGCCGATGAGAGGCACGATGATGTTTGGAAAGATAGGATATTAGCTCTTGGGTATGTTGGTCCATTTCTGTTACTAGAAAGAATCAGAAATGAAGCATATAGAGTTGAGTTGTCGAGTACTTTTATCCAGGTCCATAACATGTTTCATGTATTGCAGTTGAGGTACTGTATCCAAGGCCTTGAGGCGGCGGTGAATCTAAGAGCTACTAATGACATGGTTATTGAACTAAACATGAATTATATTGGAAAACCTATTCAGATAGTGAACAAAAATGTAAAGAAGCTTCAGAATAAGGAATTGAACCTGGTACGGGTCCAATGAAGCGAGGACCGAGAGGATTGTACTTGGAAAATGAAAGATAAGGTCAAAGGGACTTACCGCGAGTTGTTTGTTTAGACTTAGCATATATGTTTGCTATGCTTTGATTGAATCATATATATGTGTGTGTTATTGTGGTTAATTCGCTATGTATTAGTAGATGCATTAGCACATTTTCTTATGACGCATGGGTTATGTAATTATACTAAAGTAGGTATGACATAGGTTGGGAATTACCACCATACCTTATTTGAATTTCGGGGGAAAAATTACTATAAGGGAAAGCTTATAATGACCTATAAATTAACGATTAATTAGTTATAGGAATAAAATTTTAAAAGTTGTAATTACCGAATTAAATAAGAAAAGAATAAATCAAACCGGGTAAATATTTGGGGAGTCATTTATTTAGTCATTATGTATCCGGGGTTAAAATGATAATAGGAAATTGCTGAATGAAATTTTAAGGAATTTAATTTAAATGAGATATAACTAAAATCGGTTGTTAATATGCAAGGAGAAGATTTATATTTTAACAAATGAGACCTTATATTAAAGGCAGTTAAATTCGACCATATATAACGAGAATCAATTGAAATACATGAATAAGGGAGATTTCATATTAAGAGAAACGAATTAATATAATGAGGAAAAGAAGGAAATCAAAACCCTTACTACATATTTACCACTAAACATATCCTCTTCCTCATTTTTTATTCATTCTCTTTAAATTAAAGCCAAATAAAAACCTAGGTAAATGCCATTATTAAAAGAAAAAGAAGAAGAAAAGAGATAAAGTCAAGGAACATATAAAGCTTTTAAAGATCAACGCAAAATAAAGGCTAAAATGAGTAATATCATTTCTTTTTAGGTGGTTTTCACCTATGTTGATTGTGACTTCATTATTTTTTGATAAACTTCATATACTATATGTTCTAATTGATAGATCTAGATTAAATGATTATTTTTGGGTTGAAGCAGCTTTATTTGGGAAGTTTTGCTATGATTCCGTAATCTAATGCTTTTGAAATGCCATGAAAATTTAATATAATTGATAAAACATAAATTTAGATATGACTCTTAAGTTAAAAAAAATTCCCACGTCAAAATATTTAGTTATGAATTTTTAAAGAAAATTCATGTATTAAATAAACAAGGAAAAATGGATTAAATATGGAAACATGGGTAAAACTTGCTAAAGTAATTATTTATGAATTTCTAAAATTTTATAATTATTTTTATAATCAAGAATAATCATTTCTGACTGTTAAATTGGAACGCCGAAACTAAATAATAAGGCAATCGAAACCAATTAGTGCATGCAAGTTACATGATTATGTAATCAGGAATAAGAACCCATAAAATTACTGTAAAATAAGGTAAATGACATTATCACTAACTAAAAGCGGAGGCGGTAGGAACAAGAAGGAAAGCTAACATTGAAACCTAAAGTTTAAGATGATAAAAGTAGTATTTAGAGTTTTCAAAAGTAGGATGAGTTGCGAAAGAAGATTCGAGGCTTAAGATGACCAAAGGGAGTCTAGGAGCCTAACAAAGCCGAAAGAATAGCTAAAGCCGAAACCTAACAAATAAACAATTAGGAAAAATTTGAAAATATAAAAATAACTAAGAAGCAAATAAGTAAGAACCTACAAAAATGCGGTTTAGAATGGCTATTGATGCAGAGTGGAGATGCTCACTCGAATGCACCTACTTTAATAGGTAAGGTTCGACATTCAACGTCCGAACGGGAGTAGGATGTCCAAGAGGGTTGTACGCTTTTGTGAGAGTGGTTGTACTTTTCAGTATGAATCTAACAAATGAGTTACTAAGATTGAGAAGGGTTGTAGCTTTCGATATACAAACGACAATAAACGAAACCAATAAGATAGTTTCGTAGCTAGCATTTCTAAATCTTGATTATGATCCCAGTTTAAGTATTATGTTTGGAGACCCTAAACTTAAGATCCTGTTGGATATAGTTTTTTTGAGACAAGTTATGTACATTTTAATGAATGTTATCCAGCCTTGTAACCTGGCTATATTCGGGCATGTCAAGTTGGTCGAGCTAAGAAATTATCCAATAGAAAATCAAGAGTAATAACTATCATGCTAGGATACCAAGTGAGGTGAACAAATGAAGTCCAAAGGTAACAACTAATCTCCAAACAAAAACCTGCACACCTCATACCTACGTTTAAAAATTTCAAATCCCAAGGGAAAAAAGTCGTGGATCGATGCCGATCTCCGATCAGGTTTCAGTACCGATCCCTAGAAGCTCTTTCATCTTGCTAACAGCTCCATTCCATGCCAAGTTAAGGAGTGTACTAGTGAACCCAAGCATTGTGGGATGGATTGCAAGCACATATCAACCACCACAACCAATGCATAAGTCAAACACTATCGCTCTATCCCCGAACTAAGAAATTCACTCAGGTCTAAAACTCTAGCAATGCAAATAAAGCATCAAAGATGAAAACATGAGCAATATGAGCCTCCACACGAGTTAAATGGAGATTCAGAAGGCAGATTCATTGATCGGTATCGATTCCCTAGCATGGATCGATATCAATCCCTGATTATTCATGACATGGCAATGATCTCATCAGTTAGCTCTCTTAGACATGGGAAACGTGGGCTATAACATGGAAGGGAGCTTTTCGATGACCTACAACTATAAATAGAGGAGGAGGCGCATTGTTTGAAGAATTTTTTTCAGCTGTTAACAAGTTATTTTATTCTTGATGTAATTCCACGGATCATTAATAATCCCTAAGAGTAGTTCTATAAAAACCCATCAAAGACTTCAATAAAGTTCAAGTGGACGTAGGTCTCTAATAAGCCGAACTACTATAATGGCCCTGTGTTGTTGTTTTTCTCATTTTCAAGTTATTTTCTTCATTTTATTCCCAACTATTAATCTTTGGGTGTTTGTACCAATTTTTGGCGTAAACATTTTCGTGCTTTCATTGAGAAACATATCGATCGATACCGAACCCTGAGTTGTTAACTTGGGTGACGGAGATGTTGCTGATTTGGATAGTGTTGTTGGAGGTGATGTTGGTCATGTTTATGACAGTTAGGATTTTAGAGTTCAAGCAGTTGCTGTTGAACTGCCTCGTAGAAACTCATAAGAATGCATCAACTGGACGAACCATTTACGGAGCCAAACACTGGGTGCAGGCTATGATTATTGTTGTCTAGTAGATGAAGTCAAGCCATATTCACTAGCGGATATGGTAAAGAAACTAGTGAATGAGAACCAACATAGTAGTAATAATGAATGGGGCTTTTCCCCTAACAAGAACCCATTTACCAAGGAGGTATTACGTGAGGAATACCATGGAGGTTCATAGTGCTAACGATACCATTGTACAATAGGATGACGAATCCAAGGCAGCATTTGCTGAAAAACGAAAGACATATGGACACGGCAAAGGCGACGGATGCCATGAGATGTAGATGTTTTTTTATTTTTCTTGAAGGTGTAGCAATGATGTGGTTCACTCGGCTTCCATCGAGGTCCATATCTTCTTTCAATCAGTTGGCAAGGAAGTTTGTTGAGCAATTCTGTTTGCACACAACACGTCCCAAAGATGTAGTGTCGTTATTAAACCTCTTCCAAGGAGTAGAAGAATCGCTGAAAGACTTTTGTGCAGGTTCAATACGGTGGTGAGGGAAGTGAGCAATGCGTATGAGGACATTGTGTTAATGGCTTTAATCATGGGAATATATCCCGATATAGACTTTGGAAGGTGGTTAATGATGATACCCCCATCGACAATGAATGTTTTCTATAGGAAGGTGACTCGGTTCTTGCACTTGAAAGAGATAAGTATGACCACTGGGAAGACTGGTGGTGACTAGTTGGCTGAAGTAATTCAAAGTAATGTGGCTGTGATGCAATTTGGTGAAATTTCAGAAATGTAGCCGTGAATGTTGGAAACAAAGGTAGCAACCAGAAGAAAAACAATCAGGATGGTGGAGGTAGGAAGCCTGATTTCAAAAGACGCCTAAAATACAAAAGCTATATACCATTGAGCAATTCGTTAAGAATATATTCCATGTAATGCGAGGTATTGAACAATATAAGAAGATGACTCCAGGTTGAAGCACCTATGCTAGATCCCTTAGTGATATAAGCCACTACTGGGTCAGTGATTATGAGGAAGGTGTTGGTTAATTATGGTAGTTCAGTGAACATTTTGTTTTAAAAAGCTTATGATCACATGCTGATGGATGGCCAGGATCTGAAGCAATGCAAATCTTAAGTTCAGGGATTTAATGAAGTGGTGATAAAACCTATGGGCTGTGTAAATTTACCAATAGTTCTAGGTGAAGGTGACCGTAAGAGAGTGTGGGTTGTGACCTTTATGGTGATGGACATTTTTTTCTGCTCATAACGCTTTATTAGGCTGATTGTCCTTAGCTAGCTTTCAAGTGGCCCTTGCCCTGTGGTTCTTGATTATGAAATTTCCTAAAGATAATGGGGTAGGCATTATTCAAGGAGACCGGAGTGTCAAACGTAAATGTTACATCGTAGAGCTAAAGGAAGCAAAGTGACTTAAGAAAGAAAAGGATGTAGGGAAGACTCTCTATGTCAAGACGGTGGACACATAGCAACCACCACCTAATCCTTGGCAAGATTGGCACTAAAGATTCCACAAAGCTATGGATCCAAGAAAAGAGCCAGAGGAGTAAGGGCAGCCCTTTCCAAGCTGACGATATACATCCTAGTCAGTTAGGATGATCCTACACGAGTGCTTAAAATCAGGTCCTAACTTGTCATAGGGAAAAGGAAGGAATTGATGGGTTTTCTCTAGGCAAACCTTGACGTCTTTGCTTGGACGCATTCTGAGATGTGTAGAATATCATTGGAGATAACATGTGATGCATTGAATGTGAACCCTAGGTGTATCTTGGCAAAACAGAAGCGGCAAAGTTTATGTCGAATCGATCCGCTACATTAAAAAGGAAGTGGATAAGCTAAGTGACAATGGCTTAATCCATAATGCTCTATACTCGAAATGGGTATCCAATCCAGTCTTAGTTAGGAAGTTCAACGGGAAATGGAGGACATGCATCGATTATTCAAAATTGAATAAAGCATTCCTGATGGCTAGTTTTTCGTTACCAAAAATCGAATAACTGGTAGATTCAACCGTCAGCTACGAACTGTTTTCATTCACGGATGCATACTCTGATTATAATTAAAGACCAATGCACATCACGAATTAGGAACATTCCAGCTTCATAACTAATCTAGGACTGTACTGTTACCTTGTCATGCCAATTTACCTGAAGAACAATGGAGTCACTACCCAAAATTTTAAGGTAAACAAAAACTTCCTAGAGAAGCTCCCAAAGTCGGTCCATCCGTCCATCGGATCCTTGTTCAGTTAGCTAGTTACCTCCGCCAGTAGACGACCAATCCACCATCTTTAGCAGCCGAATGCACCTACTTCGCATATTTAAACACAATGGATGGAAGCTCAGCCCTCAGCCATCGCCACTTCCCATAGGATCCCAAAAGAACGGCGGATCCCAAGCTCGTCTGCCCAATTCAGCACGGCCTCCTACCGCAGCCTCTTTTGAAGTTTCCCATGTGCAGCTCCTCAGAGGCCATTCTCGCATACTAGGATGACCGCCTCCTCAAAAGCCACTTACTCTTCTATGCATAATGACCGAACGAAGCCCTCAGGTAGCCTGCCTTCCTTTCATTCTGGCGATCCTCACATTCTAGCGATCCTCTAAAGATGGTCGACCAATCTCTCTTAGGAGCATAAGCCCAAGGTTGCACTCCAGGGTCTTTCTTGGCATTTTTCCCATAGCAGCCAGAGATGCCCCAGGCCTCTTCAGCACTCGTCCGATCCAGTCCTTCATCCCAATCAATGTTCTAAATACCACACCTTTCATGCAACACCATTTCTTAGTGGCCTTCCTCCCCCTCTAAGGCTTAGGTCCTCTCATGGCATGATCCTAGTATCAAAAGTAGCTCTGCTCTCACATGACCATCCATCGACTTCGCTCTCCACATGGCTGCAACCGGGCCTTACATGTCCGCCCTCCATTGGATTCCTGGGTCGTTCAGAGCCGACACCAAATTAGCTCTCTCAACTCCTACCCTAGGATCTACCCTACCGTGCTGTATCGACCGCCTTATGTCCTTAACAATCCTAAACCCACCAATATGACCGTTCGCTAAACCTAAAACAGCTTACTGTGAAGAACCTTAACCATTCTCAGTCCAATTGCTTCGAAGTACACATCATCAGAGAAAAGCACTGTTGCTCTGCTAACGGTACTCCACGCATAGCCCTTTCCTCTTCCCCACCTTCCCAATAGCCAATCAGAACACCTACACCCTATCTACTAAAGCCTACTGCCTTTCCTAGCTCTGCCATAGACCCCTCTTTCCAGATGGTAAGAAGTTTGAGCCGTGGGCTCGAATCTGCTCTCTAGCTGGCTCCCATCCTACTTCCCCTCCAATCCACGGCCCAGAGCCTCTCCTGCACTATTGTCCTAAAATCTCGACCAGCCATTCACACCCCCACATCACCTATATATACCAGACGCCATATCATATGGAAAAGGAAGCAAAGAAAGGACGAACAAAACAATTTCTCCAACTCCTCTCCCTTAACAACTCTCTCCTTCTCTAAAGCCTCTCTAATGGTTGTTTCGTCCGACTTCCATTAGAGAGAGCCTCCATCCAGCTCTATCACTTAATCCAGCATGCTCTACCACCATCATCGCCTCCAATAACAAGCTTATCACTCTAGCTAGAGGCACCTCCTTGTGGAGACTACCTTATGACCACTACTAGAAATACCTCCTTGAAGAGTTCTTCCGTCTCTAAGACTCCTCCTCAACGAGCAACCCTCCGATTGGCCTTCCCTCAGGTCTCCTCCCTACGAGACCCTTAAACTAGGATGTTATACTCTTGTAATATCTAGTCTAGTCCTCTTTATTATTCTCTTATAACAGTCTATGAATTGTAAAACATCGATATTGTAAAGGAACATAACAGTGGACGTTGGCCACATAGGGCCGACCTCCATATATCATTGTGTATTTAATTTCTGTACATAGTTCTCCCTAGGATCATCGTCTGCCATCTCCCACTATAGGCATGTCTCCCTGTCCGCTCCAGACCGCCATACTCCCTACCATAGGCAAGCACATATGTCCTCTCCTGCCCATCTCAATCTGCATTCCTCCCAAGCAACGGCCCAACGGTAAATGGCTAATCCAGCGGCCCATCGCCGATGGGCGGTCGGCCCGCAACCAACCATGTGGCTCAAATGGGTACAAGCCCTCCACCAACCGCAAGCCTTCCTTTCAGGGTTGACTCATCCAAAAATTAAGCTTAGCGTCGACGCGGCAGTATCCTCGTCGGTGCGATCGCGTTCCAAGGTTCGGTCGGGTTTTTCGTATTCATGACAAAAAATCGAGTCAGCATTTTGGCACCCACCGTGGGGCCCAATCCCATGACCATAAGTTTGAAAGCCTCACAACAATGATCTGGTCCCACATTAGCCAACATCCTAGCTTTAGCCGCACAAATCCCCTAGTCCTCTTCCTCTCTCCAACCAAGAAAAAAGAAGACCAACCAGAATAGAGAGGAATTCATATTCCTATTTTACAGTCCTATGTTCTCCCGAGAGAAGCGGCCATAGTCTTGCATTCCCATGAGATATGGTCTCATCCGCATCCGTCAGCCCTCCTACATCCTCAGGATGTGCTCCACGGACCTCCAGGTACTACGCTACTCGATAGAGCGCCCTTCGCTCTCATTCGTTCTCCCTTGTAGTATCGGTAGGCAACTCGTGAATGATACCTCTCGACTTGAAGGACAAGATATACAGTCTGAAGTTAAGAAGCATCTTCCCCGCACCAACGGTAGCAGCCTTGAATTCCAACCTTTATCCTCCTCCCGAGACCATTGGTAGCAGATTCAAGCATCGAAGGGAAACCCTATAAAAACCCTCGGGTTCACAAGCATATCTTCCTCGGTCTCACACGGCACTCCCCAAGAGTGGCATGGCTAGCAGTAGTTTCTTTGGCCCTTTTGACGGGCTACCATGGCCTCCCTCCAAAGCTAGCATGTGCACCTTACACAGCCTGAAACATTCTAACGTCCGTAGTCACACATCCTACTTCAGTCAAAGCTAGAGTCTTGAAGCAGAGTCAACACTTCTACCATTTCATCCAAGCAACTTGGGTAGCACCAACATCCTTGCACCCTCCGTAAATGTCCTCCTCTTGACCCGGGGGTGTCCACCACTGCCTAGAAAAGTCCAGTGAAGGTAAGCCATGGCACATCCAGGGTCTCAAGAGGAACGCCCGAGATTATGGGATTCATCCAATCACGCCCATCCGATTTACCCGGAACGGTAAGCGGGCAATAGTGCTCCAGTTCGACACGGGTTCGAATTGGGCTCAGGATCATATCTTCGTTTAATCAATAGTGCATCCCCATCGCAGACCGTGGAAGTAGCCACGCGCTTCAACTCATGCCAAGAAGCTTTGAATCAGTGAGGTGCCTGCAACGCGCATTTCAACTGCAATTTGATGTTCACTTAAGCCGGCATGGCATGGATCCCCCAGACAGGTCCTCCTCCAGCACTCCTGCAGCTATCCCCATCTGCGACCATCCTCCATCAACTTTCCAAATGTCGCAACACCAGGTCACCTGAATCTGAAGCAGCCAGAGTGTTTTGCAAACCGAATTGTTCTCTCCGGTCGATCAAGCAATTCCCCAAACACTCCGGGCCAAGAAAGGAATTTCCTCCTGTTGTCTACCCCCAATCTGTAGTTAGCAAGAAGGCAGACACACCAACTATCCTCTCAATTAGCATGCCAATGGCTTGGGGACATCCCATCTTCAAAATCCAAAAAACTGCAAAGAAACCTCCCCATGCCCTCCCTCCAGTTCCCAACCACTCAATTCATCAGCAAGCCATGGTTATTCTTCCTCATCATCCCAGGATCTAGCCAGAATTAGCCAGCGCCCCTGCAGCGACCATCTTTCAATTACGATTGGATAACGCCGCCTTCTGCATGAGCTCTTGTTAAAGCCTCTTCTAGGGATGACCCTGTCGGTGGTGTTCCCTCGGATCCGGATCATCCCAAAGAATTCAAATCTGCCCTTGCAAGCAAAGACAGACTTCAGAGGCAAAATGTACTCAAAATTTTAGGTAAACAAAAACTTTCTGGAGAATCTTCCAAAATCAGTCCATCCGTCGGGTCCTCACTCAGCTAGTTGGTTATCCCCATTACCGGGCAACCTGTCCACCATCTTCAGTGGCCAACCACGCCTACTCTACATCCAAAGACACAACAGATGGAAGTTCATCCCTCGATCATCACCACCTCCCTCAGGATCCTATAAGAACGACGGATCCCAAAGCACATCTGCCCGATACAGCATAGCCTCATTCGCATCCTCTCTAGAATTTCCCGCATGCGACTCCTCTGGTGCCGCTACTACATACCAAGATAACTACCTCCTTTGACGTCTACTCCTCTACAATGTGGAACAGCTGTACAAAGCCTTCAGGCAACCCGCATTCCTCAACAAGGCAACAAAAGCTCCCAACATTCTGATGATCCTTTGAATCTGGTCAGCCAATCTCTCTTAGAAGTATAAGACCAAGGTTGTACCCTTGATCCTTCCTTAAAATCCTTTCCCTTAGCAGTCAGAGCCGCCCTCGGCTTCTTTGGCACCCGCCCGATCTGGTCCTTCATCCCAATGCATGCGCCAAATACCACACCTTCCATGCAACGCCATTTCCTAGTGGCCTTCCTCCCCCTCTAAGGCTCGAGTCCGCCCTCGACATGATCCTAGTATCAAAAATAGCTCTGCTCTCACATGACCGTCCATCGACTTCGCTCTCCACATGGCTGCAACCGGCCCTGCATGTCCTTCCTCCACCGGACGACCAGGCCATTTGGAGCCGACAATGGACTGGCTATCTCGAATCCTACACAGAGATCCGCCCGACCGTGGTGGAACGAGCACCTTATGTCCTTAGCAATCCTAAACCTACCAACTAGGACCGCCCGCTTAACCCGAAACAGCTTACTATAAAGAACCCAAACCATTCTTAGTCCAACTACTTCGAAGTACATGTCATCAGAGAAAAGCACAGTTCCTCTGCCAACAGTACTCCATGCGCAACCATTTTCTCTCCCCAACCTTTCGAATAGCCAATCAGAATGCCTGCACCCCTGCCTACTAAAGCCTGCCACCTTTGCTAGGTCTGCCATAGACCCTACTTTCCAACTGGTAAGCAATCTGAGCTATGGGCTTGAATATGCTCTCCAACTGGCTCCCATCCTATGTCCCCTCCAATCCATGACCCAGAGCCTCTCCTACGCTGTTATCCCGAAATCTTGACCATCCATTCACAATCCCACATCCCCTATCTGATGCCATACCATATGGCAAAGGGAGCAAAGAAGGAACAAAAGGACGTATAGAAAAATTTCTTCAACTCATCTCCCTCACCAACTCTCTCATCCTCCAAAGCCTCTCTAGCGCCAGCTTCGCCCGGCTTCCAATAGAAAGAGCCTCCATTAAGCTCTACCACTCAACCCATTGTGATCTACCCACCAAGCTCTTCCACTATCATCACCTCCAAAAGCACGCTTATCACTCCAGCCAGTGGCACCTCCTTCTGGAGCCTACCTTCCGACCACTGCCAACAACCCCTCCTTCAAGAGCTCTTCTATCTTCGAGACTCCTCCTTAAGGGGTGGCCCTCCCTATAGGCCTTCCCTTAGGTCTCCGCTTCGCAAGTCCCTTAGCCTAGGATGTTATACTCTTGCAATATTTAGTCTAGTCTCCTTTATTATTCACTTGTAAAAGTCTGTAAATTGTAAGTGGCCGAAAAAGTAAAGGAACATCACAGTGGACGTAGACCGCATAGGGCCGAACCACTATGTATTGTTGTGTATTTGCTTTCAGTACTTAGTTCTCCCTCGGATCATCCTCTGTCATCTCCTGCCATGGGCATGTTTCCCTGCCCACTGCATCCCGCCATACTCCTTACCATGGTCAAGAGCCTCCGTCTGCTCATGCCCATCTTAATCTGCATTCCTCCCGAGCAATGGCCCAACAAAAAAGCGCATATCCGGCCGCCCTCTTCCTAGAGGTGGTCTGCTTGCAACCAACCCTGTAGCTCAAATAGGTTTGGGCCCTCCACCAATAGTGAGCCTACCCTCTAGAGTTGACTCATCCAAATAATAAGCCTAACGTCGACGTAGGGGTATCCTTATAGGTGCGATCGCATTCCGACGTTCAGTGGAGTTTTCCGTATTTGTGACGAAAAATCGAGTCAACACTACCTATGAAAGGCTAGTGAATTCGATGTTCAAAAATTATATGGTCGGTGGAGGTCAACATCAATAATATGTCAGTGAAGTCATGGAGATCAATGAACCATTTAGAGGACTTGTCAAAAATGTTTGGCATGCTTTGAAAATATGGAATGAATCTCAACCTGCTAAAATGCTCATTCGAAGTCCCGTCAAAGAAGTTATTAGGTTTCATTGTGAACTCAAGGGGAATTGAGGCCAATCCGGAGAAGATTGAAGCCTTGAGAAATATGGAGACCCTAAAGACAATTAAAGAGGTATGGAGTTTGAATGGGAAACTAGCAATGCTAAGCTGATTTATCTCAAGGGCAACATGCAAATGCATACCATTCTTCAATGTCCTCAAAGTAGAGAAAAGAAACTTTGACTGGATACAGGAATGCAAGGATGCTTTCCAAGCCTTGATCGACCATCTGGAAAGACTGCATGTCTTGTCCAAGCCTTTGGAAGGAGAGGATTTGTTGGTTTATCTGGCAGTATCTATTCATGCTTTGAGTGCTGCCATTATACGTGAAGAAACTAGAATCCAAAGGCCGGTATGTTACATCAGCAAGCAATTAACGGGAGCTGAAAGAAACTATCCAAAGCTGGCATATTTCCTGTTGATTGCAACGAGGAAACTACGTCCCTATTTCTAAGCTCATCTAATTAAGATGTTGACTGACCAGCCTATAAAATAGGTCTTACAACGACCTGATACCTCTGGGAGATTATTGAAATGGAATATCGAACTGAGTTAGTATAGTATATCATATCATCCCAAGAGGGCGATCCTAGGTCAAGCGTTGGCTGATTTCATCGCCGAGTTCACTACTCGAGATGATGAGTGGGAAGAAATTGTAGGGCAGGGTGCTTAATGGAAGCTGTACATGGATAAAGCGTTCGAAAAATGTTGCTCAGAGCAGGAGTAGTTGTAGTAAACCTAAAGGAACGATCAGTTTACTACGCCTTAAAACTTGAGTTCCCCGCAATGAACAACGAGGCCAAGTATGAAGCGTTAATTGTGGGACTCAAGATCGCAATGGAATTGGGAGTCACGACCTTGCACATATACAGTGACTCTCAGTTGGTGGTCTGCCAGATAAGGAAGGAATTATTGGCAACGAGCGCTAGGCTAGCCCATTATTTGAAGAAGGTTCTGGAACTGCTCAACGATTTTGAGTATTGCATGATAACGCACATTCCCAAGGAGGAAAACACGAAATCTGATTCTCTAGCCAAGTTGGCTAGCTCCAGGGATGCACAATTCATAGGTTTAGTTCTAGTAGAAGTATTATCAACTCCAAGCATCGACCAAATGGATGTTGATTGGATCTTGGAGGCTGAATCGAAAAGGATCATGGATGACTCTAATTAAGGAGTACCTATTGAAGGGAACCCTTTAGGATGGGAGGAGCAAACAAAGGAAATTACTAAGATAGGCTCCACGATTTATTGTCTAGGATGGGCTATTACACAGAAGAGGCTTCTTTATACCCCTGCTATGGTGCGTCACCTACGAAGATGCCAAAAAGATCGTTATGGATGTTCATGAAGGATCCTGTTGTGACCATATTGGAGGCAAATGTTAGTAAAGAAAGTTCTTCGCGATGGATACTTTTAGTTGACCATTAATAGAGATAAAAGCGATTACACCAGGAGTTGCGATTGGTGCCAGATATTTTCCAAAATTCCTAGAGCCTGACCTATAGATATTACGCAAATGGTCAATCCATGGACGTCCGTGGTATAGGGAATTGATGTTATCGGTGCTACTTATGTCGAAGGGCGGGGCAAAGTATGTTATTGTTGCGGTTAATCATTTTACAAAGTGAGCCAAGGCAGAACTACTTGCCACGATCATCATGAAGAAAGTGATCAACTTCGTAGTCAAGAACATTATCTGTCATTTTAGGATCCCATAAACGATCATTTTTGAAAATGGGACCCAATTTGATGGTGCATAATTCAAGAACTTCTGCAGCAAGTATCAAATTATGAAAATATTCTTTGTAGTAGCCTATCCACAGGCGAATGGATTGGTGGAAAGTGTACGAAACCATCAACTCCATTCTAAAAAGCGATTAACAACGGCCAAAGGAAAGTGAGTCGACTAATTAACACTCACACTTTGGGCCTATCGAACGACCCATAAATCTACAATGGGTCACATTCCATTCGCTTTGGACTCCGAGTTGAAGGCCATGATTCCAATAGAATTGGAAGTGCAATCTCATTGAAGGTCCACTATGATCCCAATAAGGATGAGGAGCTCATGCTTGAGTGCCTCGACATAATAGATGAGAAGCATGA
The DNA here is from genome assembly GCA_030765085.1 of Allium cepa. NCBI lineage: Eukaryota > Viridiplantae > Streptophyta > Magnoliopsida > Asparagales > Amaryllidaceae > Allium > Allium cepa. Next base: position 994,642,397 of record CM060934.1, on the reverse strand, counting down.
TGAAGCTGATTTGAAAGTTGTTGTTCATTAGAGCAAACAGGTTGGTATTACAACACAAAGGTCAGGAATTAAAGACCATCAAGATTGGAAATCTCGTTCTTAAACGAATCTTCCCTTGGTCAATGAACATGGGCAGGATGTGGGGAGGTTCGTATGCTATCGAACAAAAGCTTGGGGATGGACCATTCAAGTTAGTGACTATAGATGGAATTTCACTTCCGAAGGTGTGGAATAGTGAACTATTATGATGTTGTTTTGCTTAAGACTTTCTTTGTACATATATTATCAATCTCAATGTAAAGAGGTGTTGTAACAATCCACACCTTTGATGGGCTCGAGTTTCAACTATATCAAAATCCAAGTCCATTAGGGCATGAATCGTTGGTTTTAGTAAGCTGTAAAGTGCGTAGTGCATCACAACATATAAAACGTGTACGTGAAACGATTCTAAATCGGTGCCTCATATATGAATGCATTCTTTTATTTAACCATTTTGAAAAAATGATGCAAACAACCTATAAATACTAGCAGTTTTACATGTATGCAAGTTTTCAAAAGGGTTTTTTAGGCACAGGGAAGAAGTTGCAAAAAAGTTTAGTCTCAGGGACAGCAAGTTTGTTTTTTAGTCTAAAGGACACTTTGCAGTGTAAATCACAGAATGATAGAAGTAGCTATCATTTTCTGTTTACACTATAAAGTGTCCTTCTGACTAAAAAGCAAACTTACCGTCCTTGAGACTAAAATTTTTTGTAACTTTTTCCTTGTGCCTATTTTCCTGTTTTCAAAAATCGCTTCTCACACAAAAATTTCACACTCCCACGAGTAGGAGTATGGTTCAACCAATTTTGCGTCCCTACTATCCAAAACCTAGCACATAATTTTTAACGTTCAAAAATTTTGAAAATTTAGTTTTTGAATCTATACTCCTATGTCAGAAATGGAATTTAGATGGAAAATCTTAAATTTCCACCCTTCTCTAGGATACTATTTTATTGTAACTCGGAACCTTCTCTTTTGCCTCTAATATTTTTTTAAATTTTCCAAATACAATTTACATAAGGAGGTTGAATTTTGGATGTTAAAGCGTAATTATCCTAAGTGCAGGTTTTATCTCACTATCAACAGGGTATGGAAATAGAAATTCCGTAGTTAAAATAGCCTCTTCCTTTGTTATTATGTATGTTTTGTTTACTATCACCATTATCAGACAGTAAAAATCATACTTATTAACACATTGATGCTCCTTACGCTAGTATGTGGCATCTGAAAATCAGAAATTGTGACGACCTGGAATTTTTAGTTGTTTTAAATTGGAATATTTAATTGATTTTAAATATTTAAATGTTAATTTTTGACTTCAATTAAAGTATCACCATTTATTTGGGTAATTTAAGAAAAAATTCAATTCCTCTTGTTTTAATCCTTGTTATGCTAGGAAATTTAAACAAAATATGTTTGTATCAATGTAGTATCATTTTTAAAAATAATTTCAGGTGTTTTTATCGAATAAATAGTTCAAAAATTTAATATTACAGTAAAAAAAGATTTATAATAGAAAAATTAATGAACACTATTTCAAGTTTGGATTGTACAAACTGATTCACTTGAGTAAATAACGAATTGTGATGTAAAAATCAGGATTTCTGGTGTTGGGTTTGTCGAGATTCATCGAGTTGTTCGAATTTGTTTCAAACGTCGATTTCTGGTGATCGACTATGGTTTCGGGTATCGAGTTGAGCATGGTGGACGCTTGCATGATGGGGATCTCGGGAAAATTGAGTGATGAATTTTTTCATCACCAAGGAGGCGGTATGGTACCGTAGTGGGGTTTTAGGACTGCTTTGGGTCGATTTGGTTTGCAAGGTTTTCACGATGCCGTGGGAAGGCTGGAAGCAATTGCGATCAGAGGAATCAGAGTATAGGGCCAAGGGGAAACTCCAATATGGTTGACAGGGATCCTCGGGGCGAGTTGGTCAGCGATTGGCGTTTTTCTTCTTTCTTTTCCGATCGTGTTGGTTTTCAATTTTGGACGAAGAGCTCGATTTTCGTTTTACGGTCGATTTCGCCAATCTGGAGAGTCGAGGGTATTGGGGAGTTGATCATCGACCTAAGAGTGGTTTCGGCGAGGCGTCGATGTCGGCCAGACCCTTGAGCATGTGCACACATGCACATCAATATCTGGTGAAGTTTGGGAGCAGGCAGGTTATGGGATTCTCGGGGTTATGCTCGAATCGTTTGGGGTATGACTCGAAGTAGCAGAATGCAGTTTCTCGTGTCAAGTTGGAAATTTTGAGGTGAATGCTCGGGTTTGTTTTTGTTCAGCTACCTGAGTTTTGAAGAATTATGTAATAGGAGTATATTTTATTAAAAGGAGTAGAAATTCAAGTTTTATGCTTTAAGAAGAAGGAACAAATCAAGTTTTCAAAGTTTTGAAGAGTTTGAACAAGTTTTTAGGTATTTTAAAAAAACTATTAATGATTAGTTTCAAGAAAAATAAACTAAGTTTCTAAAATAAATTATTTGAACAAGTTTTCAAGTTTAAATTTAAAAGTCAAATGTTTTAAATTGTCTTGTTTGAAATAATTTTATTAGATTAATTATGTCGTCAATTCCTAATTGTTTCTCATATGAGTTTAATGATTAATTAGGATAAGGAATAAGTCTTTAATCAATTAGGATTGTAGTTAATTAAAGGTAATTAATTTATGAAACTAATTAAAGGGGTTATTATCTAACTTAAGTAATTAAGGATATTAATTAGGGATAACAAATTTAAGAAATTGAATAAGGATAATTACTTAAGTTGGATTAATTAATGTAAGTAATTAAGAATAGTTAATTACTTAATGCAAATTAAGGGAGTTTAATTACTTAAATAAAGTAATTAAGAGTAAATTACTTTGTGTAATTAATTAAATAATTTATTAATTAAGGACATTAATCAAGGGTTAATTAATTAAAGAGTATGATTAATGAGAGAATAATTAATCAATATAAGTGGATATAGAATAATTCATTTGAGTAACTAATTAAAGATACAAATAATTAATATTGAATGGACAAAGGTTAATTAATTTGTATAATTAGTTAAGGGCTATTACTTAATATAATGAAGAATAATTAATCCAGGGTGATTAATTAAGATGGATAACTGAGAGATGATTGATTAATTGATTTGAAATTAATTAATGTTATGAAAAGATAATCTAAGTGATTGAGGTTAGTAATTTAATTAGAATTAATTAAATTAATTTTGGAAGAAATCAATTTTTTCTTATGATGATTGAATGATGTTAAATGCCTTGAATTGATTATTATCTCTGGAATGAAACGTTTTATGATATGATATGCTTGGGTGAACTATGATATTGAGGTTATCTATCAATGAGGAATTGCTATATAAAAAGGTGACATCTTGTATTTAAAGTTGAATTGTGTTTCACTTAATAATGTGGGTTAAGATGGTTTTGAATTCGAAGAGGCCGGAGTCGGGTATTAGTAAATACTCGAAACCACTTCGATTTGTAATCTCCTATAAATTCCTTATGGATTTGATATGTGAAATCAATAGGCTGGAAATGGAATGATTTAAGTAATTGGACTTTTTAAACTATGTAGAGGTACATAGATATTTATGTGTGAAAAGTGTTGACTAAAATAAATTGAGAACTCGTAGTAAGGAACGAGTTACCCTGGGTTTTAAATAAGATTTTGAATTTGAATTTCATGCTTGATGGGTTTATTCACGCTGGTTCCCAGCCTGACCCAGGTGTTACTTTGATGTAATGCTCGGGTCAGACCGAGTATTACAGGTTTTCAGGTAAGGACGTTCTGGAGCTCAGGAGGCGAGCTAGAGGGCAGGAACGTACGGAGCATATACCGCTGTTTATATTGTAGTTGTCTTGGACATGTTCTTTTAAAACTGTCCAGTGTTATGATATGGATTGTAACTCCGATGTATAAATTATAAATGTACCGATACAGTTCTTCTTTGTATAACTATTATTTATGTGATATTATATTTTATCCGCTGCGAATGTGAGATTCTGAGTTTGAGTTTTATGTTCTTCTTCTTTCTCTTTATTCTTTTCACTAACTATTTGGAAATTTCGGAATCGAAATTTCCGGGTCGTTACATTTGGTGTCAGAGCAGAAGGTTAAGCGAGAACCTTGGCTCTAGTGGGGAATACTCATTAAGGATAGGGTCAATGGTACCCTAGGATGAGTTGAGTGTATATATGAGAGAGCGTACTTGTTATTTTCTTATATAAAGATTTTAAATGATTTTATATAAAATTATATTTTATATATAAAGCAATATTTCTTTCTAATAAATATTAAGGAAATTGGTTGTTAAATTTTTGAATTAAATTAAGAAGTAATGTAATACAACCAAATTGAAATTGGGATTAAATTAAGTGGTATTAGAAATACAACCGAACTGAAATTAAATAAAGTTAAGTTTGAAATGGATTCAAACTGAAATTGAAATCTTAAAATTGGAGAAGTGTTTCAGAATAAGAGGATAATGAATGGCTGGGAGGGCATAGAAATAAATATGTATATATGTGTGGATATACATGATATCAAGGATAATTTGAAATAAACTCTAAATATTGAGTTTTAAATTTGGAATGGGATATGATACCCAAAGTGATAAGTTTTTGAACTTAATAAGTGGGAAGATTATTTATGAACAGTTCAAAATTTAAGATGGAAGTTCAAATTGGGTCAAGTTGACTGGATTAAGTAAAGTGAATTTAACTTGGAAGAAGTTAAATAAGTCTGAATGATCAACCTGATTTGGAAATTTCAAGGTGAAATTAAGATTTAACTTAGGAAGTTAAATGGTTGGTTGGAATTGAGAGTTTGAGTGATATCAAATTGGGTTGAGATCCGAAAGTTGGAAATGGATGGATGTTTTAAAATAATTTGAGTGACACCATCCTGTTGTTATTAATAATCTTTAAAACTGTAAATTGGAATCATTTTGGACTTAAATTTTGAATGTTTAAGATAAAACTTCAAAGGTTTGGTTTCAAAATTGAAATTTGATGATAAATTGAATTTCAAAGATTTAGTTGTTTAAAAAGGATTCGAATTATTATTTGAACTTTGAAATAGGATAAAAATGAAATTGGATTTGATAAATGAAGAAATGGACGGTAGTAATATATCTATTATTGAGATAAAAAGAAAATTTAACTTTAGTTTGAAAATGGAGAAATGGAATCACTTTGGACTTGAGATCTGGGTGTTTAAAATAGAATTTCAACTGAAATTGTTGAAAATTGGTTTTAAGGTTGAATTTGGTTAATAAATTGGTTTTTGAAAGATTAAATTGATTTAAAATGAAATTCTGGAATGTGGACTTTAAAAAAAAAAACTCGAATTTATATAATTTGAGATGGTTTAAATTTGGAAATTAAATTGAAATTAGTTCAAATTGAATTTGATTTGAATTTAATTGAAATTGTGATTGAAGATGTATAAGTATAAAATACAAATGGAAAATTTGAATTGGATTAATTTGAAACGATTTGAAATTGAAGTGGGTTCAATTTGAAATTAGTCCGAATTGATTTGAATAATTTGGAATTGTAATTAAAGTCGAATTGTTTTAAACTCAAATGGAATTTGAATTGAATTTGGGAGGAAATCAAGAATAATTCAACTTGATTTGGAAATGGAGTTTGAAATTGGAATTAATTCAAACTGGAGTTGAAATGAATTGAAATTAGAACTAGTTCAATTGAAATTTATTTGAATTACTAGAATTTGAGATCAAAGTTGAATAAAGTTAAATTTGGAAAGAAACTGAGGTTAATTCAACATGAATTGGGGTTGAATCAATTTCAATGGAAATTGAGGTTATTTAAATTGGAAATAAGTCAATTTAAACGGAAGTGGAAATTTAAGTTGAATTGTTGGGAAAGTGAACAGTTTGACTCTGGACTATTTTTAATATAAATTGTTTTAATATAAACCTATTTTTCCAAGCTATTCATTATATATACAACCTTTCTTTTAAAATCCAAACTATCTTATACTTGTTTTACAATTATTTTTGAAACTGTTTAACGATTTTCCAACCGTTTTATAAACTAATTACTATATTCCAACTATTTTACAAAACTAATTATTATCTTACTATTATTTTGTAATTATCTAAAATTTTTATAATTATTTTAACTATTTTACACCTATTTTACAAACTAATAATTATTTTCCAACTACTTATTTATTTTTAAAATTTTCAAGCTATTTTCTAAACAAACTGGTCGGAGTTCAAACTGTTATTGATTAAATACCCAACTGAGGTAAAAGTTGAGGCGATGATCCAAATTGGGATTAAAGCAATTGTGGATAAGTGGATAGAAATTTAAGTGAATGTGAATGGAAAAGAGAATTGATTTGGTTAATAATCAATAAAGATAAATACGTAGGATGTACGTATATTATTCTATTCGCATAGTGATTTGATCCAGATTCGAGCACAGAATTTCGAGATAGTATGTCGATCCGAGTTGGGATTTTTCACTCGATTTTCGACGACGAACCTGGATATGGATTGTTGATTGGTTCTGGATATTCTCTATCATAGTTATGGCTATGCAAGGAGAATGACGGTTTCTGATCAAGAAACCAGATCTGTGTTCGCACTAGGAAGTCGGGTGGACGATACAGGTTCAGAAGTGAAATCGTGTGGTCGAGTGAGCGACCAGATTGGTATAGCGTACGGATGATATGTGTACATCGTACGGATTTGAATGAAAATGATATTGAAAGGAGTAATCAAATTTGAATATTTGATTTTGAGTAAACAAAGTTAAATATCTTTGTTTTATAAAATGAAACTCCCCTTGTTGAATCTTTTGCCAGAAGAAAAGGGTTTTTGAAAATGTTTGAAGTATAAAAGGAGTTTTATACAAGTTTGTAATGATCCAAAGTTTTAAAAATTATATATATGTGTGTGTGTGTGTGTGTATATAAACGATCTTATGAGGATTTTGGAAAATGGTTTTGGGAACCTTTGGATTTGGAAAGGCTTTTGATTTTTGGACAAAATCAATATTGAATCTGGAAAGCCTAGTTTGAGAATTATCGATTTTGTGTAAAGGAGCTTTGTATGATATCATACTGGGTGTATGATTTGAAGATACTATATGTGTATGGTATAAAATGTTTTGATGATGACTCTGAAGAAAAAGGCGCTCCCTTGAAATGAACTTCTCAGGAGTGCCACCGGGTGGTGCTGCCTTGAGCCCCACGGGGGGGAGGGGGGAGGGGGTTCTAAAGTTGATCCTGTGAGGAGTCCGGACAAAACTAGTTCCTGGGGATTATGAGTAGAGTATACCATAGCGAAAGTCGTGTGTGCCGCTGAGAGCCAACATTCTGCGTTTGATTTTATATCGGTAGACTGCGACCTATGGTAACATAGCGAAAGTCGTGTGTGCCGCCGAGAGCTAACAGTCTGCGTTTGATTTTATATCGGTAGACTGCGACCTATGTAGGAGTGGAGAAGTTTCATTTCGACAGCGAAAATCAGAGGCCGCAGAGAGCCTGCAGTTACATGGACTTTTGCTGTGATGGCAACGTAACCCTGGAATGTAACTGCGATCTATCATGGGTTCCATGGTGTAATCAAGAGGCCGCAGAGAGCCTACAGTTACATGGACTTTAGCTGCGATGGCAACGTAACCTTGGAATGTAACTGCGACCATGGATGGGGGTGATGATTTCCAGAGCATTCTCACCAAAGATATTTCCTCTATTTTCAAAATAAATGGTTTCTATATTTTCAATAAAATTATTTTCCAAAAGTATTTTCACTGTGTGTTGAAATGGGTCTGCTAAGTACTTATAGATTTTCAGTCCTAATCCTGATCAACGTATGACCGAATTTCTGTGAGAACGAGGATGGACTTGTTGAAACATCGAGTTATAAAAAGTATTTTTATAAAACTATTTTAGTAATATTATATAGATTTTTCTAAAAGTGTTTTAAAAATGATCAATGAAAATTTATCTAATTTTAAGCATTTTAATAAATTATGGCTTCGTTCCTTTTCGAGGACGAAAAGATTCTAAAGGGGGAGAAATGTGATAACCCGAGTTTTGAAATATCTGTTAATTGATAATTAACTAGGTAAATTAATAGAGATACTGATTAAACCCATAAATTTGATGATTAATATTCATATCTGGGAGGATAATTAATTGATAATCTCCTAATATGATTATTTATAATGGGCAAAACTTATTATCTTCAACCTAAATTTAATTTGTGTTGTTTAATATATTTATGATTTGGTTTAAATTGAATTTGAAATTTGGATTAGAATATTGAAATTCAAAGGATAGACATATATTTGTGGGTGAATTAAAAGCATTGATTTGGATTCAATATATTAAATTTTCAAAGGGTATATTAAACTAGTATAATTATTATTTCTTAGTGTGCAAGTGGATTTTATCATTTTCTTTTTAAAATACATGTAAATAAATAAAGTGAAAGTTTAAAACATTTAATATTAAGACATATATTTGAGTTGATTTCAAATTGGATTTTTAATTGAATTTGAAATTAAATTGAATTTGAATATTTAAATTGAAGTTCAAAAGATAGTTAATTATATCTTAAATCATACTTTGGTTTTAAAGCGTATTTTCATGATTTTACTTAGAATATAAGATTGTTTTATATTAATTTCTTTTTAAAAAGAGATTGATTTATATAAATTAAAATGTATTTATAAATTGGATAATTAATTTTAAAGCTTTATTAAATATTTAATAAAAATCTATTTTTGCATGAAAACTACATGAGTTAACTCGTGAACATCTCTAATAACATGTGTAAATAAGTTAAGTGTGTTTAGTGACAAGTGTCACATTTGTTTTATATTATTTTCTTAATTTCAATAAATCAAAAATTTAATCCATAAAATTTACTTCATCTTCTTCATTCAATTTTTCCCATCTCATTTTAAGCAAAGAAAAAGTCGGTAATCTGCAAACCTGAATTTTATCAACTTCCACTTTTCAAACAAAAACTCAAGCTCATTTCAAAATTTCCAAATCTACGAGAGAAAATATATATATATATACCAAAGCCTGTAAATCAAATTCCAGTAAAAGATTAAATCAAGAAATTCAAAGAAAGGAAGCAATTTCAGTCAGGGATTTCCAGTTTTAGGGTCTGCAGTCCAAACTTTTACAAATTTCTAAATTTTCAGTCTCTGCTTAAAATCAAGTGTCAGGTGAGTAAACTCTAATTTGTTTTAACTTAAATCTGGATGCATGACTAGAAGCTTGATGGAAAATGTGTTTGCATGCCATTATACTGAATGTATTTGAATACAATCTGTTTGTATGTGTAGAGATATCAAAGTTATCTCTGTTTAAAAGTGCAGAGTACAATTTAAGAAAAATTTCAATTCCTCTTGTTTTAATCCTTGTTAGGCTAGGATATTTAAAAAAATATGTTTGTATCAATGTAGTATCATTTTAAAAAATAGTTTCAGGTGTTTTTATCGAATAAATACTTCAAAATTTTAATATTGCAGTAAAAAAAGATTTATAATAGAAAAATTAATGAACACTATTTCAAGTTTAGATTGTACAAACTGATTCACTTGAGTAAATAACGAATTGTGATGTAAAAATCAGGATTTCTAGTGTTGGGTTTGTCGAGATTCATCGAGTTGTTCGAATTTGTTTCAAACGTCGATTTCTGATGATCGACTATGGTTTCAGGTATCGAGTTGAGCATGGTGAGGCTGGCATGATGGGGATCTCGGGAAAATTGAGTGATGAATTTTTTCATCACCAAGGCGGCGGTATGGTACCATAGTAGGGTTTTAGGACTGCTTTGGGTCGATTTGGTTTGCAAGGTTTTCACGACGCCGTGGGAAGGCTGGAAGCAATCGCGATCAGAGGAATTAGAGTATAGGGCCAAGGGGAAACTCCAATATGGTTGACAGGGATTCTCGGGGCGAGTTGGTCGGCGATTGGCGTTTTTCTTCTTTCTTTTCCGATCGTGTTGGTTTTCAATTTTGGCCGAAGAGCTCGATTTTCGTTTTACGGTCGATTTCGCCAATCTGGAGAGTCGAGGGTATTTGGGAGTTGATCGTCGACCTAAGAGTGGTTTCGGCGAGGCGTCGATGTCGGCCAGACCCACGAGCATGTGCACGCGTGCACATCAATATCTGGTGAAGTTTGGAAGCAGGCAGGTGATGGGATTCTCGGGGTTATGCTCGAATCGTTTGGGGTATGACTCGAAGTAGCAGAACGCAGTTTCTCGTGTCAAGTTGGAAATTTTGAGGTGAATGCTTGGGTTTGTTTTTGTTCAGCTACCTGAGTTTTGAAGGATTATGAAATGGGAGTATATTTTATTAAAAGGAGTAGAAATTCAAGTTTTAAGCTTTAAGAAGAAGGAACAAATCAAGTTTTCAAAGTTTTGAAGAGTTTGAACAAGTTTTTAGGTATTTAAAAAAAACTATTAATGATTAGTTTCAAGAAAAATAAACTAGGTTTCTAAAATAAATTATTTTAACAAGTTTTCAAGTTTAAATTTAAAAGTCAAATGTTTTAAATTGTCTTGTTTGAAATAATTTTATTAGATTAATTATGTAGTCAATTCCTAATTGTTTCTCATATGAGTTTAATGATTAATTAGGATAGGGAATGAGTCTTTAATTAATTAGGATTGTAACTAATTAAAGGTAATTAATTTATGTAACTAATTAAAGGGGTTGTTAACTAACTTAAGTAATTAAGGATATAAATCAAGGATAATAAATTTAAGAAATTAATTAAGGATAATTACTTAAGTTGGATTAATTAATGTAAGTTATTAAGAATAGTTAATTACTTAATGCAAATTAAGGGAGTATAATTACTTAAATGAAGTAATTAAGAGTAAATTACTTAGTGTAATTAATTAAAGAATTTATTAATTAAGGACATTAATCAAGGGTTAATTAATTAAAGAGTGTGATTAATGAGAGAATAATTAATCAATATAAGTGGATATAGAATAATTCATTTGAGTAATTAATTAAAGATACAAATAATTAATATTGAATGGATAAAGGTTAATTAATTTGTATAATTAGTTAAGGGCTATTACTTAATATAATGAAGAATAATTAATCCAGGGTGATTAATTAAGATGGATAATTGCGAGATGATTGATTAATTGATTTGAAATTAATTAATGTTATGAAAAGATAATCTAAGTGATTGGGGTTAGTAATTTAATTAGAATTAATTAAATTAATTTAGGAAGAAATCAATTTTTGCTTATGATGATTGAATGATGTTAAATGCCTTGAATTGATTATTATCTCTGGAATGAAATATTTTACGATATGATATGCTTGGGTGAACTATGATATTGAGGTTATCTATCAATGAGGAATTGCTATATAAAAAGGTGACATCTTGTATTTAAAGTTGAATTGTGTTTCACTTAATAACGTGGGTTAAGATGGTTTTGAATTCGAAGAGGCCGGAGTCGGGTATTAGTAAATACCCGAAACCACTTCGATTTGTTGTCTCCTATAAATTCCTTACGGATTTGATATGTGAAATCAATAGGCTGGAAATGGAATGATTTAAGTAATTGGACTTTTTGAACTATGTAGAGGTACATAGATATTTATGTGTGAAAAGTGTTGAATAAAATAAAATGAGAACTCGCAGTAAGGAACGAGTTACAATGGGTTTTAAATAAGATTTTGAATTTGAATTTCATGCTTGATGGGCTTACTCATGCTGGTTTCCAGCCTGACCCGGGTGTTACTTTGATGTAATGCTCGGGTCAGACCGAGTATTACAGATTTTCAGGTAAGGACGTTCTGGAGCTTAGGAGGCGAGCTAGATGGCAGGAACGTATGGTGCATATACCGTTGTTTATATTGTAGTTGTCTTGGACATGTTGTTTTGAAACTGTCCAGTGTTGTGACATGGATTGTAACTCTGATGTATAAATTATAAATGTACCGATACAGTTCTTCTTTGTATAACTATTATTTATGTGATATTATATTTTATCCGCTGCGAATGTGAGATTCTGAGTTAGAGTTTTCTGTTCTTCTTCGTTCTCTTTCTTCTTTTCACTAACTATTTGGAAATTTCGGAATCGAAATTTCCGGGTCGTTACAATTTGATATTCTGTGATGAATTATACTTGGAATATTGAATGCTATGATTTGCTTGAATATATTTCGGTACATTGAGTTAAAATATATAGAATTGGATTTTTGAAAGAAAATAAAAGAGTGAATTTTTAAGCAAAATAATTGTAGAGAATTTGAATAAATTTAAGAATGAACTGGATAAAAATAAAAGCGATTTTAAAAAACTCTAATAAATAATTCTGAGTATGGAAAAAAGAGATTTTGAATAAACAGAAAAATAATGAATTATAAAACTTAAGTGATATTATTTAAAGCGATAAAGAATCTATTTTAAAAATTTAAGGTTTAAATTTATTTAAAAGGATAACAAAGGAATTTTTTGGAAATCTGAAACTGGTATTTTTTAGTTAAAAGATTTTAAATCATAAGTAAGAAATAAAAATATGAAGTTAATGGGTTTTGAAATAAATTGAGTAAGTGAAGAATTTTTTTTCAAAATGAAGTAAATCGGGAATCAATTTGGAAATTGTTCTAAGTGTTTGGAATCGAAATTTTAAAAGGAAGTTGAGTATATAAAACTTATAAACTTGGTTTATAAAGGTAAAGCAATATATCAGTAGATATTTGGAAGAATAAATTCACAGTGAGAATTTATTAATGGAATGGGTAAATTTGTTTAAAAATAAATAGTGATTTATTTTTAAAGAATGTGAAAGGGAAGCGTATTTCCCTGGATAGCCAAGTACGTTTTCAAAACAAATTTATAAGTATGAGTTAAAAGTTAAAGTTGTTTTAAGAAGTATGTTTTAGAAAATTTATTATTTTTAAATGTTTAAATTTTAAAGTAAGTCTTTTTCAATTTATTATAATAGTAATTTTTTGAAGGTGACTTGGTATTATGTTTTAAAAGAGGAAAATTTAGTTTATATTTTATAAAGTAGCTTTATTTTAAATATTCTTAAAGTATATATTTTTAATAAAGTATTAAAGTAGTTTTTCTAAATTTAAATGTTAAAATGTATTTTATAATATAGTGATTTAAATTATTTTAAAATCTAAAGTGTTTGTACTTGGTGATTTCAGTGGTAATCGAAAATATTTGGGGAATTTATTCCGTAAGAGAAAATGGTTGGAAACTATTTCAAATGGGATTGAAAAGTGGAAATATATCTTGCAAAGATATTTTGAGATAAATAAATAATTTGGTGAAATTATTTATATTGGATGGTTGTTTGTGAATGATAATTGATATTTAAATAACCGACTATCAATATTGGACAATGCGCTGATCGTTTCGAAGAGATCGGGATCAGAATTTATTTCCTGAAAACCACTTCGATCCGGTTTATACATTTTCGTGGGGAAGACGAGTTTGGATTCGAAGGTGGAGCAGTGAAGTGCAAGGGCTAGTCGCTACTAATCCTGAGGATGATTCCAAAATGGATGTAGTAGGAGTAGTGCCTTTGGTTCCGTTCGAACCCGGGACAGACTTGTATGGATGAATGCTTTCAGAACATCGTCAGGTGGACGGTGAGCATTCTAAGTGAAACGATCTAAAAGGTAACGCTTAGCCTCAAGCCTCATCAACCGGGAATGACTGAAAATCAGGGGTTATGCAACAAGGCTAGGTGGGTAGCACCCATTAGGGTGAGGTCATCCCTGTCTAGATGTCCCTTTTATTCGGCTTAGTGGTGTGGTTGCTGATCCCAACCGTGGGGTGATCTTACTCGGGATTATCCAGTAAGGGGTAGTCCCGGTCTTGTGTTGCAGAGGATTGGAAGTAATCCTCGGTACGGTGATCTAGGCCACGCACTGTGACAGGTGGTACCCCAGTGCCTAGTCATTAGTTGGAAATCCATTCTTCCTACGCGCCTGTACGGTTTTGATTGTGCCCAACTATTGCTGAAACGTGAGATGCAAGCATTTCAGCTAGATTCTATTTTACTTTCTATAGACACTATTATAATATCAGACGGATTTGATAAAAAGTGTTTTGGCTATCGTAAGGTAAAAATCCGACATGTTTATTTGTGGCGTGGTCTTACGAGATGCTTTTGATTTCAAAGGATTTTGAAACTTTAATAATCCAATTGAGTGTGGTTTTCTAACGCTGGTATTCCAGACTGACTCGAGTGTTATTTAACTGTAATGCTCGGGTCAGACAGAGTATTATAGGATATAGGAAAGGATGCTGTGGAGCCGAGGAGACGAGCTGGATGGCGATACGTACCTCCGTACTTGATTATTATTCCGATGTGTATTCAGTTTTGAGGACAAGTTTATATGGCTGTCCAGTTGTATGTTATTGATGTTGTTGAACTCCGATGATGTATTCTGATGATGTATGCATAAAATAGATATAAATTTCTTTTGTGTAAAGATCTGTTATTATCTATTATATTTTATTCCGCTGCGATGGTCAGATTCTGATGTTGTTTTCTATTTTCTTCTTCTTCTACCTCTTCTTCTTTAACCCTAATGGTTCGTATTTCCGTACATCTAGAGTTGATTGATGGAGAATAGTGTCGACTCAAGGGGTACGAATTTGCGGGTTGTTATAGAAATTTTCTCATTTCAAAAGGAAATTTTAAACACAATTCCAAAAGAATTCCCACCTTGCTAAACAGTTAAAGAATCGATTTCCCAAAAGCATTTAAACATCATATTTTATTAATTTATTTAGATTTTTTCTAAAATTATTTGAACTAAAAGCTTTCAAAAACATTTGAACTCAACTTTTCAAAACTATTTACAATTCCTTTACACAAAATTTATCCATCATTTTATTTTCTAAAATGTTCCGCTACTTATAAAATTACTTCTAAGACATTTCCAAAAACTATTTATCAAACAATCACTAAATTTCCAAATCCCTATTTGAATATAATTCATATCACTTCTAAATATACCACCATCATTTCATGATTTCAAATACTTCGAAACCAACTTTTCAAACACACACAAACAAAAATTTCCAAAGATTTGAAATAAAAAATTTCAAACCATCTGACACTCTATCTTCAAAATAAATCAAGCCACATTTTAATGCAATTGGGATTTAGTTAACGGGCTAACGCATATTATTAAACCTAGTACTATGTATCTAATCCTAGATTTGGGGAACCTTTTTATTTTTAATTAAAAACAAGGAACTTCTTACAAGCGTGTTAGCAAATTTTAGCTTTTAAGGCATAGGGTTAATGATATGTGATTCTGCAGTAACCTTGTCCTTTGTTTGCTTAAAATTATTTTTCCTAAAATTCTAAAGTTTTGGGATCTAAGTATTTTTTAGTTGCTAACTTATTTTCCTAATTTATTTTAAAAAATTCCAGCCTTACCTATAGTTTTTATTCCTAGTTAAGTGTCCTTATGGAATTTCCTTATTTATACTATTTTCCAATATATTTATATTTATATAGCGGTCGAATCTCATCCTTTCAATCCACACAATGATAAAATAGGAACATATCTCATACCATATCGTACGCTTTTCCAATAACTTAAGGGAGACAACTAGAGATTGCAACCCAAAAACCCTAAAAGAATTTTTTTTTCGAAAGTTGTCATTCGTCATTAACTGGTGTTAATGATGTTGTGGCCCAAACACTTCACACTAAATTAAGATGGAAATTCCGAATATGTCATTCAACTATCACCCATCTTCCTTTACTCTCCTTCTTAGCTCCTACTAAATGCAGTCCATCTATTACTTCAATTATTATATCTGATTATGGGATAAATTGTGCATTTCCACATTATAGTGAGTGAGCAATATAGGCTACACACAGTTGGAATAACACATCAAAAAATTGAGTTGGCGGAATAACTCCTACCGTCAATTTTAGCCTTAATAACCTTATGTCAACCAACATCCTTTAGGTGTTGCGCTATCTTATTATTTCTTCTCCAATTATTTCACCATCTTCTCCCAATGAAATATTCCTAGGTTCATACCCATATTTCTTAAATTCGACGGGGATTCCCTATTACTAACCTAAGTGCATTTATAGTCATTTTATTCATAGCTTAAAACCTTTACCCCGACTTATCTAGGTAGGGATCCCTATCTACCCCATATTAGAAACCTGGTTTGGTTCTCACATTCTTTATAAAATTAAAACTTCATAATCATGAAGTTCATAATCCAAAATCTTTATCTTTAAAATTATATACTCAGAAACCTTTTCATTAAATTCAAAAATTACTTGGTTCGAAAAAGAAACCATGCAAAATTTCCCTTGTCTAATTGATTTTTAATTTTTTAGGACTTTCTACCAAAGTGATTTACTTCTTTTAAATGTAGGATATTTGACCCAAAATATTCACCATGCTTAAACCAATTATCATACCAAACCATATTTTTCAAAAACATCTTCTACATCTTTAAACAATAAGAAGTAGAGTAGATAAGTATAATTTTCATCCCAATATTTTCATATACTCATGCTATTTCCGCTTCCACCTTTGTCGGAGATTTTCATAGCATAAGTGGAGGACTTCAAAAAGATATAAGTAATTGCAACATCTATCTAAGCGTCTATCTAAAGCATATGTGCAATTACTATATATATCCATTATTTTTTTCCATTTTTCCCATCCTATTATCTTTCTACTATATTATTTCTAACCAGATTACTAATCCTATATATATATATATATATATATATTATATCTAATGCTATTTCTATCCAAATTGTCGGGCGTTTCTACTCTTCTATACCCTATTTGCATCAGGTACAATTTTCATTCATCCATCCCTTAAAAAAAATTAAAATGGAATTTTCAAATTTACACAATAGGAAAAATCATTAACTACAACATATACTCTATTTTACATTTATTTATAAAACAAATGTCCCTTTTTAAAAGATCTTTAAATCCAAACTTTTTGACTTAGTCAATTTTATACTAAGAATTTCAAAATAAAAAATCATCCTTAACGAAAACTTTTATATCGAAAACTTTTGACTCAACATAATTTCAAATTATAAATTTCCAAATTTCCTTTGAAAAACCATTCAAAACATTTCGTGGTATTTTCAAAAACCCTTTTGCCAAATTATTTCACATGGGGTTGGACTTGGAAACAGACTTTAATTATCCATCCTTTTGGACTCTCCATCTTTTCCGTACATCTTTAACTCATCTCCAGCAAAAATACGGCTTATCAACTTGTGGTACTTAATGCACACCTTCTTGCAGGAACCTTCTCCACTTCTATTAATCCTTACTTTCGGATATTCGAAGTTTATAGCTTCTTACTTCCCATTTGTTTGGATGAAATGTGCATCAAACGTATCCTAGTTCATATGATCGACTAATCTATGCTCTGATATCAAATGTAACATCCTGCATCTTAATGGGTCCAAATTTAGACTAAATCGAAACCCAAGTCCATTAGGGCATGGATAATTAGTTTTGGTAACCTATAAATAACACAACTATATTAGAGTGTGACGAATATAAACTTATAGCAGGATTGAAAAATATAATATAACATATGTACTGACAACGTCTGCTACCTTGGAATATTATTCCTTAGGTATTTAATTGCCTTGTCAACGCCGAGCATGAATAAGAAAACTTCACCACCTGCAGTTCTAGTGTTTCTCCAGTAGCCTGTCCTTCTAAATTTAATCTACGGGTTGTTATGAGGAAGGGTCAAAACAATATTTTCATGATTGGAAAATTGCATACTTTATCATACTTTAATTTATGCTAATTGATTTCCATATAAGTATTATGCCTATTGTTTATGGCTAATCCATTAAATCTTATGTGTGCATACGATATGCTTAACCTAACATTCTCCAAGGTATCATTATATTTATATAAATATGTACGTACATACATACATACGTACGTACGTGTGCGTGTGTACATATATTCGTGTTCATATTTATCTAAATATTTCACTACCAAAAAATCCCGGCCACTTAATACCTCTTAAACATGAAGTGGACCATTCGCATCATCAATGTTAGTCTATCGATTCTACATGCAGATACTGATGATTCCTATGTATGACTTTATAATATAATATATATCATTCAATTATCGTACTGCTAACGTAACTCAAAGACTCGTCCATGAGTTAACTGCCCACCTTTGCCAAATAAACAATAAATTAATATCAAATAAAATTTTGATGTCTTTGTGTATTCCTTACGGATTCTATATTAGTAAGAAGTGAAATCCGTCAAGACATAACCTAAGTCTTTGCTAAAAACCGCATAGGACCTTTGCTGGCCAAAGCTTAAATGTCAGCCCTATTACTAAGTACCGATCCAACAACAACATCGACATTGCCCATCAACCTCCCACAACTGAAATCCTATTTAGACTAACCTAAGTAAATAAATGAAGATACCCATTCAGTTACTTACTATCTCTTATTAGATATGAACCAAATCTATTTCCTAAATGGTACTAGGCCAGTTAATACTTCAAACGCCAGGCGAATCCACGGTATATTTTGCCTTACCTATCCGCAATGTATATCCCTTTCCCATAGATCTTATGGTTGGAGATGTCCCACATCAGTAGTAAGTATACACAACTACTGGCAGCCTCTAGGTGAAGGGCAAACTTATGTTATGTAACTCTACTGACATCGCATTCCAACCCACTAAACCAATTTTACCACCCAAAGCCTAAGTGTAAGCCTAAGCCCAATAATTAACGTTTGTCGTAAATATATAATTGAAGATGTATAATTTCCTACTATGAAATTTAAATTGCTTTATAAATATAATTAATAGTATTAATGCTTACTTATTCACTACATTTTTATTCCTAATTTATACCCTTAGGCTTTGTTTCCTTTTTAATGTTCAATAAATATCTATTACCCGTATTAATTAGTCACTAATGTCTATAAGACAATCTCAAATCAATCCTCATTTAATTCTTTTAATCCCATATTAATCAGTGATTATTGTCAAATGATAGACAATCTCTAACCAGTCCTCATTTAAATCCTTTAATTTATTTACCAATTTCAAAATCCATTGATTATTCAATTTCCTCAGAAATGTCATATTAATCTCTTTAATCAGTCCTTATTTCATTTATTTTTAACTCTTATTAATTACAATTATTACCTGTCAAATTTATAATTAATGTCCATAAATCCTAATCCGTTAATATTACGCTTTTAATAGCTAATTACATATATAATCGTAAATTATGCAATTTATATTTTTATTTATTTTTGAACGTTAAGCGCATTTATATGTGTATATATTTTTATTTTCAGCTTTAGTTATTAATCCCTAACTAGAATTTTTATTTCCATATTTTAATCCATTAGAATTATCCTTCCAAAAAGGTTTTCCGTTATAGCTTTCCATTAGTTAACCTAAAATAAGATATTCACTTCGTTTGAAGTTACAAGGAATTCTTTATTTTTCTTTTATTGAAATAGACAATGTAAACTACAGAAAGCACATCCATACTTTACATTCCCTTTTTTGTATATTCTTTGCCAATTCAAACGCTGTATTTTTTCCTATGTATTTAAGAAATTAGACAAATCTATAGAGGTTACATGGATAATATTTCCAACAAATTAAAATACGTAAATTCACATTCCAATAAAATTATGGAAAAACTAAATTATACTAATATCTTTATAACCCAATTGTAGATGTGGAATAATTCTACACCTTATTAAAATCCAACTTTTATTAACTTAGGGACTGATTTCGAGATCTAGATGTAAATAATGTTCCTATTCGATTTCCTCAATTATAGAGTACATAGAAAATGTTTTATATGCTTAATTTGAGCCTACAACTCTTTAGTTCTTTATTTAGGTATAATAATTAAATAAAAATTCAACGAAATAAATTCCAATATCGTAAATAAATTACATAATATTCCACTCATCTTTTAAGCGTTTTTTATCCCTAGTCTGAATCCAATCCTTTACTTGACTCCTTTTCCTCTCTAATCTAAAAGAATATGTATAACAAGGGGTATACATACTGTTAGAATTACAAATATGGAAAGAGATTGGGGTTTAGGGGAATAAATTTATAATAATAAAAATTACCTTTTTATGCAGAATTGATTCGCTCTTTCTCTTCTTCTGTTTTATTTTCTACCCTTCTCCGATTATACATTTATATATAATATTTTATAATTTTTAGAAGTAGTGGAAAAGAGAAAATGGCAGAACTTTGCTACTTGGATAAGAAAATAAGAAGAGAAGTGAGAATTTATGCCTTTGTTTATAGGCGCACGCATCCATAGCCGTTAGATTAAAATAATTAAATTTAGGTCGTTGGATAAGATTCGAAGCTTACCATCATACTTCAATCGATCGACCACCTCTCTATAACTAGTTAACCGCTAGCGATTGACCAGCCCAATATAGAGGGTCGACCATAGGGTCCCGCATTTATCATAATTTATTTCCTTTATTTGTTTTTAATTATTTTTGCTTCGAAAACTTCAAATGCTAATAACTTCTTCATTTGAACTTCGATCGGGAACTCCTATAAATTTCTTAGAAAATCATCACAAACAAACTGGTGAAAGTTTCTTGACTAAATTCCAACGTTTTCTCAAATTCCATTTTTGGAACCTTGTTAATTGTTTATTAATTATCATTAATTTTACGGGTTGTTGCAGACATGATTCTTTGTTATTGTGGATATGAAATGATTGGCTTTGGGAATCGATGAATCTGCGTTCGCATTAGCTAAGTTTTCGCACTATGAACAAAAGAATGATTGAATGGTGCAAACTTATATAATACATAATTGCAAGTGCCCACAGACAGGTGTGATTCAAACCTTGTGGTCCATAACTGGACTTAAGGAACGCGATTGTTTCGAGCATTCGGAGTAGATACCAAATAACTACTTTGACCCATGACTTGGACATAAGAGTATGAAACACAAAAGGAGTTTATCAAGATAGTTTACCCTAAGTACCATTGCCTGGAGTTGGCAAACCAAATGATTTACATTGTAACAAAGATCTCCTTAGAGTTTGGCGGAGCTCAAACTCCTCATCCAAAAAATGGTGAGGTCAAAGATCCACACCTGGAGTTTGGTAAGATCTTCCCTAGATACCCTGGGGATGAACACCATATCCACTATTTTAGGCGATCAACCCCCATCATCGCCCAGAGTTAGGCGAGATCGGTTAAAACACACACGAGAAGGATGTTTAGACTACTGCTCTAAGCAATCGATTCCAACCGAGGTTAGGAATTAGCCTTGGTCGAACAAGGACAACAGAAGATAAACATTCAGGTCATTATTCTCCACGATACAGAATAGTGTAATTTTGGATATTATCGTTATTCAAACAAAGCTCGATTAAAAGATATCAAAGTGATCTATTAATTTAGCTAATTGATGATAGAGAAATGACACAAACGCATTTGAGTGAAAATAATAAACATGTTTCTCAATGCTTAAACATGTTGACACAATGCTTGAACAAAAATAAGTCTAATTTTATTAACATACTACTTAAAACAAAATGCAAGGATTATGCTCACACAACTTCAGCCTATTTACATGATTATTCGTACCGAAACAAAAGAACGACAAAAAAAGGAAGGTGTAGAATACATAGTTTATGATTTTTGTTTGATGATAATAAACATATATATTTTGGTATGCTTGATATAGTACTATTATAATATCACAAATTGATATAAATAGATCAAAATTGCATTACAACAAAACATTTTATTTCAATACAATTTTTTTCGTATACACAAGTTTCCTCAATATGTTTCTTACAATAATATACAGTACATTTTAACTCTCTCATATACAACATGTTTTACAGCTAGAAAATCTTCTACTCTAATATAGTTCTTGTCTTCTAACTTCAATTGTGTTTTCCAGTCTTCTACTTTGCCTGTCAAACAATAGCAGTAAAAAGGTTAAAAGAAATAAAATGAAACTACAAAAATAAAAAATATAACCGAATACGATATTGCCATAGTTTATAGGTGTGTTTGTTTTTAAATCTTAAACAGGAACCAAAAATAAATGTGCATGAGCAACATATGATGCATAATGTATCACTGTACATGCCAAAAGGTTGTGCATATACACAAAACGAACTTGCACCAATTCAAATGCAGGGGAAAATGTTAGGTCAATTCAAATAGCTCAACATAATGCAAATGCACGAGGTCAAGCCCATTGAATTTCTGACTCAACTCAAGGTAATGAGTGAAGCAGCAATTCAAAGTCAATCGTACCAAATCAAGTGCAGCAAAGCAACAAGTTTATGCAAGTGAAAAGGCAAAATGAACGAGTATAAGTCCCAAGGGTCAAGTGCACACTAAATGTATGGCAACAAGCATAAATGCAGCAAGGAATGAAAATTGAACATTTAAGGCAAAACTGAAACAGTAATTCAGACATGCTTACAAGGATGAACACACAAGAACAAGACCAGCCTCCATACAATCCAACCGACGAAAAGTCAGTCAGTTAAAGGTTTCTGGCATCATACATCCTTATCAACATATAATCACCTTTATCATCCCCTTAAGAAAATACAAAAAATCCACATTGCCTACAACCAAATTCTTCTACAACAACTCAAGCAACCAAGCCATCTAACAAAGTCAGGTTTGAAATACAAAGGCAAATGAAGGGAAATGGTGCGACACAGCATAGGTATGCACATGTTAGTGATATGAAGTTTGCACGGTGTTCAAAAAGTGCAAGTGTAGAAGCAAGTGCACATGCAAACAAAGGTCCAGACTGGCAATAATGAATACAATGCGTGCACACAAATTGGACACACATACCCAGTGTGCACCAGAACACCCATAGTAAATCAAGTTGTCGGGTTTAAATTAAAGTTATAAAGGTAACCAAAAAATCGGTGAAGTACAAAGGAGCATCTTAGGTGTTTAAGGAATTGCCAACTATTTAGATGAAAATAAGTGACCACAAAACAATCAACATCAATTCAATATATTTGCATCAATAAACATATTTGCATCAGAAAAATATTCGCATAAAAAATATGTGAAATAATTCAAAGTTGAATATGTCAATATTCTCAAATGGGATAAAATCAAAGTGTAGGAATATATATCAAAGTTGAACAAGTCAGAAATCAAACAACCATCAATCATAAAACCGAGAGGCCAAGGAAAGAATTTGAATAATTCAAACTGAAATACTCAAACAAAAATATAGGGATTCAATCGCTATAAATACCACCCAAATCATCATTGGAATCGCTATAAACTCACAACCAAAAACAACTAGACGACAAAGCAATTGAGAGCAATTAAATTAATAAGATTGATCGATAAGGCAGTCAAGGCAAGCATACTTCTTTGATTAATTTACTAGAGGAATAGTAAAATTCAAATATACGAACCCTAATTTCATATTGCAAAGAAACCAGCCAAAGGAAGGAAAAAAATGGGCTACGCATATTTTATCCTCTCTACACATTTTATTTCGTTAAGTCGTACATTGTTTTTGTATTTGAGAATATAATTAGGGTTTTGTTGTTATTTTAAGTTCTTTATTTTGAAGTTTATAAAGTTCTAGTTCTAACTAGGATTGAACTATAAAGCATAGTTCGGGAATTCATAACTCGGGATTTGAGTTGTGGTAAGGTTTTGAGTATAGGGTTAGAACAATCAGGTTAGCGGTAGTCGTAATTTTACAAGGACTTTAAGCTGTCGATCGTTTAATTCCTATTAGAAAATTAGTGAAGTAGTAGGTAGGTTTTTCTTAAGCTGGGTAAAATTGTATGTCGTTTTATTTCCGCATTTACTCCATTATTATCCACGCTGCAATTTTTATTATTGTATGAATTTATTATCAACCCTGTTCACCCCTCTCTAGGGTTAATTCAATCCTACAAGTGGTATCACAGCTAGGTAGACAAATTCATTTTATTTAACCAGGGCTAGTTTTAATAATGTTTTTTTTGAAGGACAATCTATTGCTAGGTCACCCATGTTTAAAAGTATTGATTATTCGTATTGGAAAACCAGGGTGAATTTTTTTTGGATACTATAGATGCATGGGATATGATTGAAACTAGCTATAATCTACCTACGGGAAACATATGCGGTAATGAATTTCCTAAGCAAAAAGGTAAGTATGATCCTAATAAGCTTATTTTACATCGGCCTAGTGCAAAAGCTATGAATTTTATTGTTTATGCCTTAAATAAAACCGAATACCATCATGTCTCACCGTGCGACTGTGTAGGAAATTTGGTGTACGCTTAAAGTAACTCATGAAGGTACATCACAGGTCAAGGAATCTCATCTAGCCATGCTCAACAATGAATACGAGAATTTTGTGATGACAAAAGATGAAAATATAAAGAAGATGCATTGATGATTTTTAAATATTGTATTTAATCCAAAATGTTGGGAAAATCTTACACAGAATTGGAGATGATCCGAAAAATTCTAAGAATCCTCCCAAGAAATTTCTTAATGAAAGTGACTCCATTTCAGGAATCCAAAGACTTGAAATAAATTAAGATAGAGGAACTAATAGGAAATCTCATCACTTATGAGATGGAAATAAAGGTCAGAGAAGAACGTGAAAGCAAAAATTCAAAAAAGAAATCAACTACTCTAAAAAGTATAACCGGTAGTGACGACGACGACGAGGATACGGCTGAGTTAGCACTATTAATGAAGAAATTCAAAAATGGACCCGAAAGTATGGAAATCTAACAATAAACCAACGAATAAAAACAAAAATTGTCGAAGTTCTAAATGATTCTGAAGAGGAAGAAATCATATGCCATAAATGTAAGAAGCCGAGTCACATCAAGCCAAATTATCCACAAAATCGAGTCGACAAAGCAAAGAATCGGAAGAGAAGGAGTTTTGCTGCCACTTAGGACAAGAGTGAAGAAGAAGACAAGGAGAACAACGATATTGACAAAGAAAAAGCCAATATGTACCTTATGGCAGAATCAAGTGACAGCGACGAGGAACCAAATGAGGTAGCCCACTTATTCCGTGATGATTTACTCATAGTATATCACGAATAAAACTCAAAGGTTGATAGATTTCAACAATGGCATAATAAACTAGAACAAAAATAGAAATAGTTTACTTGATATATTTATTGAGTTAGAACTGATGATTGAAAACATTAAAAGGTTTAATTCGAAATATGAGAAGTTTCAGTCTCCAATGGAAGAAATTAGCAGGTATAAAACTAAAGCTAAATTTCTCAAAAATGAAATTTTGACCATGAAAACCATAGGTGACACAAAAAGAGAAAATTCCATCAAAAGATGCATCTCACTTTTGAATGAAAATAATGCTCTTAGATCTAAGGTTCAACATCTTGAATCAACAATAAGAAAATTTTCGAAGGGAGAAAATTCACTAAATATGTTGTTAGGAAATCAAAAAATGGTTGAAAATAAAAAAGGACATGGATATGATAGAGTTGAACCATCTAAGAAAAGAAATTGTGGCAATATCATGTTTCACAAAGATTTTTCAAAATGTTTAATATGTGGAAAAAGAGGGAATAATCAAAATAAATGTCGTAATAGAAATAAAAACAAAACCATTAAACAATTTTGGGTTCCATAAGATAAAAATGTAAATTCTCTTACATTTAAATAAGTTTGGGTTCCAAAGGGTAAATTATAAATGCTAACATCTTGCTATATAAACGAATTTGGGTACCAAAGGCTACAAACGAATATAAGAGTGGTCCTACATCCTTGGTAAGACCACTCGACTTCTCTAACATTTAGGTACAGAAACGGACTAAGGAACGACTACGATAGAAGTGATTTTGAGTTGTTCTGTATGGTTGAAAAGCTATAATTCCACAGTCCTTAGCCTAGAAAAATGAGGTGGAGATCAACATACTTTGTATAACAATATTGAACATGAACACGACATCGAAGGTAAGCAAATGTATGATCTGTAAACCCCATGTTCTTTTTGTTAATTCCGTTTTTGTTGATATTACTATAGTATAATTGCCATGTCTTTTGCTCCTTAACTCCTATTTGCAAAATTCAAGATGTTCTATAAAATAGATTGAAAATTATATAAATTTTATTTTATGTGTTTTTTAGAATTTGAACTTAAACCTGTGAAAAAGTACAAATCATTTAGGATATTGTTTGAAAACAGTTTCAAAACTTCTTAACACAGATGTAGTAATTCAATCATAACTTGAACATCTTTACTTAAAATTTTAAAAATTATTTAGATTTGAGAATGCTAACTAATAACAGTACACTTTAATGTTTTTAATTTTTGCTGATTCATTTCTTAAAACCTTGAAAAAAAGCAATTGTTTCATTACATCGCTTGAAAAGTATCTTCAATTTATGCAAGCAAGTTTTAGTATTTCATATATAGCTCTTGAGTAATTCATCAACTTGATCCAAAACCAATTTTGGCGAGTAGCAATCTTGAATATCTAAAACTTTTATGTTTTGTGCAAAATCAAATTACGGACTTAAAACTTTCAAAATTGGAAAATGGACCGAATTTTCAAAATAGGAGTTGTCCGTTGCTTTGGTATAATGATTAACTTTCATTGCCTTTCTTCACGACTAAGAAATCAATGGTTGGAGAATTTTTAACTGTGCGTGCTAACTGATTTTGCACCTGTTTGACACAAATGACTTTGCAGAATATTTTTGAACAAATTCAAGTGATGTTGAGGGGTGCACGGTCTGCTTGTTTAATAATATATCATTTTGGGCAACTATAGTAAAAGTGGTATTAGATATCAATTTATTCGAGATCATGTTTGCATTTTCAACTAATTTTAAAGTTAGCAAACATTTTCTTTACAAAACCCCTTGCAATGAAAAGATTTTTTTCAATTTTTTTTTCTTTCAATTTTTCGATTTAGAATTTTTTTAAATAACTCAAATCTTTTACTTCGATTTTCTTTAATAAAAATACTCTTGTTTACTTTAGTAAGGGATTTACTCAGGAAAAGATGGTTCTTGACTGATCGAACCTTTTGAAATTTATCAAAATAAATTATTACTAGTGATTGAGAAAGCGGTGGATAGTGATTAAATTATACTTCATAGCTAAAGGAAGTATATGTTAAAAATTTCATGAAAATTGAACAAGTTTTATAATATTTTTAAATTAGCACATATTCCATAATCATTTCTATCACCAACATCCTTCTTTTAATCCATACACCAAAAATTTGATATAGTGTATAGAAGTCGGTATTTCAAAAATAAGTAATTATATTTTTAAGTGTAATTTATAATTCTAATCCAAAGTATTCACTCTCATTTAAAGTCCCCACAGTTATGCATGGATGAGTTGCTATAATATCTTTATATGTGGTTCCATTCTCATTTAAATGTCCTCTCGATTATGCATGGATGGAACTCATATGAAAGAGAGGGATAAATATTCAAGTAGTTTCCAACCTCATTTGAAAATCCTCATGGTTATGCATGGTTAGAAAATGCTTGACATTCTTTTTTAAAGTAACTACCAAACTCATTTAAAAGTCCGAACGGTTATGCATGATTTGTAAGTGCTTAACATTTTTTGTATAATATTTAAAAGAGTAATTTACAAAAAAAATCCTTCATTAAAAATACCACACCGTCGTCACTATATAAATTTCCCTTAAACCACAATCATGTCATCACTCTAAAGTGGAATTTGTCTATAATAAATAAAATAATATGTTTTTTGTTTGATTAATTGGAATTTGCAATATATATTTCTCTCTCGATATGGTTTTATGATTTTAATCAAAATTCATTACTATTTAAATTATTATTATTTTGATGATAACAAAAGGGGGAGAGATAAAGATTTTGGTGGTTGAGTAATAACCTTACTAATATTGAAGAGTTAGTTTTATGATTCAAGTGTCTGTTTTACAATTATTTTTTCAAGTCAATGTTTTATTTTAATTACGTGCATTTATGTAGAGGGAGTCTAGTTGTAGGGGAATATATAAATAGTGGGAGCTTGATCACATCACATTTAACACATTTTTTTGTTACAAAATCTTACTATATGTTTGTTATCATTAAAAAAGGATTGTAGAATACAATAGTTTATGATTTTTGTTTGATGATAATAAACAAATATGTTTTGATGTGTTTGATATAGTACTATATTGTTATATCACAGATTGAAATAAACATGTCAAAATTGCATTACAGCAAAACATTCTATTTCAATACAATTTTTTTGGTACACACAAGTTTCCTCAATATTTTTAGTACAATATACAGTACATTTTGACTCTCTCATGCACAACATATTTTACAACTACAAAATATTCTACACTAATATAATTCTTGTCTTCTAGCTTCAATTTCTTTTTCCAGTCTTCTATCTTTGCCTATCAAACAACTCAGTAAAAAGCCAAAAGAAATAAAATGAACTGAAAAAATAAAACTATAACTGGATACGATACTGCCTCAATTTATTGGTTTGTTGGGTTTCATATTTTAAACAAAAACCAAAATAAATGTGCATGAGCAACATATCACATGCGAAGTGTATCCGTGTACATGCCACAAGGACGTACACATACGTAAAACGCACTTGCATCATTTCAAATGTAGTGACAAATGCGAGGTCAAGTCAAACAGCTCAACACAAAGCAAACACACGAGGTCGAGCTCAATGAATTTTAGGCTCAACTCATAGCAATGAGCGAAGCAGCAATTCAAAGTTACTTTAACCAAAATCAGGTGCAGCAAAGCAACAATTTCGTGGAAGTGAAAAAGGAAAATGAACATGTACAAGTTCCAAGGGTCAAGCGCACAAAAAATGCATGACAACAAGCACAAGTGCGGCAAGGAATGAAAATGAAACATGTAAGGCAAAACTGAAAAAGCAATTCAAACATGCACGTAAGGATGAACACACAAGAACAAGACAACTCATTCATACAGTCCAACAACAGACGTCAAAATCAGTCAGTTCAAGTTTTCTGGCATCACACATCCTCAGCAACGTACAAGCACCTTTATCAACTCCTCAATACAACATAAGCATCCTCGCTACCTACAACCAAATTCTCCTACAACAACTCAAGCAACCAGGCCATGCAACAAAGTCAGGTTCAGAAATACAAAGGCGATTGGAGTAAAATGGTGCAACATAGCATAGGTATGCACATGTTAGTAACATGAAGTGTGCACGGGTTCAACAAGTGCAAGTGTAAAAGAAAGTGCACATACATATAAAGGTCCAGACGAGCAACAATGAACAGAATGCGCACACATAGATAAGATGCACACACCCAGAGTGCACCAAAACACCCACACTAAATCAAGTTGCTGAGTTTGAATCAAAGTTATAGAGATAACTAGAAAATGGTATAAAGTACAAAGGAGCATCTTAGTCGTTCGAGGCATTGCCGACTATTCAGATGAAAATAAGTGACCACAAAGCAGTCAACATCAATTCAATATATTTGCATCAGAAAGACATATTTGCATCAGAAAGACATTTGCATCAGAAATATGTGAAATAATTGAAAGTTGAATATGTCAATATTCTCAAACGGGAGCAAATCAAAGTTCTGAAATTTATATCAAAATTGGAGAAGTCAGAAATCAGACTACCATCAACCAGAAAATCGAACGGCCAAGATAAGCAATTGAAAAATTCAAACTGAAATACTCAAATAGAAATATAGGGATTCAGTCCTTATAAATACCACCCAAATCATAACTGGAAAAAATAGTCGAGTTCGAATAATAAATCCAAAAAAAAAAGTTCGTACCAAAATTTGCAACCAAAACTAACTCAACGACGAAGCAACCAAAAGCAATCAAAGCAACAAGATCGATCAACAAGGCAGTCAAGGCAAGCACATTTCCTCGATCAATTGACCAGAGGAATAGGCAACTTCAAATCAAAGAACCCTAATTTCAGATTGAAAAGGAACCGACCGAAGGAAGAAAACAAATGGGCTGTGTTTATTTTTTCCTCTCTGCATATTTTATTTAGTTGGGCCATACGTTGTTTTTATGTTAGAGAATATAATCAGGGTTTTGATGT
The DNA here is from genome assembly GCA_030765085.1 of Allium cepa. Lineage (NCBI taxonomy): Eukaryota > Viridiplantae > Streptophyta > Magnoliopsida > Asparagales > Amaryllidaceae > Allium > Allium cepa. The sequence goes on along the minus strand of CM060934.1, from coordinate 994,612,229 downwards.
TATTTTAACTGTATTTTGTTTTTAAATTTATAGAACTCTAGTTTTAACTAGGATTGACCTACAAAGAGTAGTTTGAAAATTCGCAACTCGCGATATGAGTTATGGCAGGGTTTTGACCCTAGGGTTAGATCAATCAATTTAGTGATTGTTGCAGGTTTATAGAAGATTTAAGTGGTCAATTCTTAATTCCTATTAGAAATCTTAAAAGCAGCAATAGACATGTTTACCAAAGTTGAGTAAAATTGTGTATCGTTTTTATTTTCGCATTTACTCTGTTATTATCTATGCTGTAATTTTTATTATTCTGTGAATTTATTATAAATCATACGCACTCCCCTCTAAGGTTAATTTGATCCTACAAAAGGATGTGACTATATCTTCTTCTATCTCCTGACCCCTTCTTCTTCTCCTCTGAAGAGGGCGTTCGAGGCTCACCAGGTTTCCTCCGGCTCATATCTTTTTCTGTATGGCCCTTTGAAAGATCACTTATCGAAGTCTTGGGGGCACAAAAATAAGCTGACCGGACAATGAGATGGATATGGGAGAAGGTATATCGACATCTTTCTCCTTCTTAATCTCCTTATCTAAAAGGACTTAAGTTTAAAGCATCTTCTCTATGGTATGCCCCAAGGAAGGATTGGGTGCTCCATTTATGACGATGTCCTCTTCCTCTTGTGCTTCGTCAATGCTTCTTGTCGCCTCCTCTTCTAAGGCATGAATCATTTCATCTCCAGGGCCTCGAGTCTTGCCCGCTTGAATATCTAGGAGCGTTTAGGATGTAGACGCAATAACTAATTCTATAACTGCATCTTGTGTCCCCACTGATAAGCTTTTTTCTGTAAAAGGGACAATCGAAGGTTGACCTGAAACTTGGGAAACATAAAAGCTGAGATTAGTTACACGATCAGTGTCATATGGACCATTTCAAATGTGGGTAAGACTAATGGTATACCTCGAAGAGATATGGATTTAATGTGAGCTAGAGTCCTACCAGAACCTCCCTCCTGAATGGGATATAATTTGAACGACTTTGAAGCAAGGTTTTGTCAAGGTTGTATTGATCCTTCAACGAAGATGCTGAAACCATTGTAACTTTAGAAACCATCCTGGCAGCAGAAACAGCGGTAGAGTCAGGAGGAGAAGTGATATTTTCAGTAGACAACGACTCAAAGGTCAAATTGGTAGTAACATTCGTTGTAGAGTCATATAGAGCGGATCTAGAGCCATCACCTTGGTCTTTTTGACCCCTGATAGCTGAATCAGGGTGTAGGATACGTTCAGCAGCCCTAAGGGCCTCTAGGTCCTTTTCATCCAGAAGGTCAACCTTAAGTTATTCCACATCAACCTCAGCCCTACCACAGAACTCTTTTTCTTGATTTAAAATATCCTCTCATGCCTGGGCCAGAGCCTCGGGATACCCTTCATTGAGCCATTTTAGGTTTCCAAACCTAATGATGTTTGCATTATAACTGATAAGCAGGGGCTCGAGCTCGTCTTTAACCGATTTCTCCACAACTTCAACCTGCTTTTCGATGTCTTTTAACTGAGACTTTCATCATCTCTTTCCTCACGGGCATCCAACGACTCTTCACAGTAGCCATGGGCTTGGGTGAGAGTGTCGTCCTTCTCTTTCTTCTCACTCTCAAGCAGCTTCTTCAATTCCTTTAGTTGTTTCTTAAGCTGCTTATTTTCTAATGATAGATTGAAACTCTTGTGGTGAGCAGCCTCAATTGTTTTCTGGTGGTTCTTTCGCTCTTCCTTGGATGACTTAGTCAGATTCTCTACCTATTTCTTGGCCTTAGCTAACGATGCATTGTGATTTTTGACCTCTTGGTTGAGGGTGGAGATCACATGCTTATCCTGGTCTATTTTTAACTTCAATCATCGAGCTCCACCTTTCTTTTGCAGGCGCCTTCAGAAATGACTTCAGCTATTTGCCTCCATTTCAAATATTGGTCATACACATCATCGATGTAAGCCAGTGTCGGTTCTGATATGTGAAGGAATGTCCTTCGGGTCAGGGATGATCATGACATCATCAAAAAAGATTTTTAGAATAGTGTGTTTCAAGGCATCCATATGAGGATTAGAAATAATTTCTTCCATTGCTTGAACTGATCTCTTGTTGGGCCTTGAATGGAGAATATCAAAAGTGGTTGGATCTGATAGTTGCTCAAAGTGACGTGACACATGAGAGGATATCGTCAACTGGGCCGAAGCAAAGGCATTTGGTATGTTTATAGACAGAATGTAATCAGGCTTTGTCGAGTACGGATTTAGACTGCGGGGCAAAGGTGACCAACCTGTATGTCGTAGAGACGATTTGGGAGATGTGTACTCTTTGCCGATTTCTATGGTCTTGGTCAGAACACTTCCCCAGACCAGAATCATAAGAAGAGACATGAGAATAATTGGATGACCCATGCTTCATTTGCTTGCTCCTCTGGCTTTTGATGGTAACGTACATGCCTTTATGCTCCATTGAATCTGCAAATGAAATGGAAGTGAGTTAGCTCAAACAAGATAGGAACATGGCATGATTTAAACAAAGTGTAGAGTTGTGCGGGTGTGTGTATGAGTCCTAGTGTTCCCTATGGACTATGGGCTTGGAGTTTTCTATCAAGGGTGATCTCCCTTGCGTGAGTGGCAAACACTTCATCTGGTAAACGGACGGAGAATCCAATATCCCTATACTGAGAACCGAACCCGTCTAGAATTAGACCGAGGTTCGAAAAATGCATTTATTAAGTGGAATAGGCTTTTCAATTATTACAATTGCTGGTGAAGGTTGTATGGAAGTTCACGGCGGGACGATCTTTATTTTGGGTCTTCACTTTAGAAGAAAAGCTTGATCACCACCGCCTTCATCACTTGAGGACTCACGACATCAGCATCATCTTTATCTCCTCCACAACTTCTTCCTTCCTCGACGCGCTCGTGTAATTCTCCAGTCTCCACAACAGGACTCGGAACTGAGGGCACTTCTTGGTTTTCATCATCATCCTGCGATGAAGAACCATCATCGTCTTTGTCACTAGCTTTGGGAACGTGGCCAATGTTACAGCCCCCTTCCTAAAGATTATAAGCTATAATGCCCCACCTTTATACCAATAATAATAATAAAATATTAAATAGTAATCCATAGTAATATTGTCCGCTAATATGGATAGTATGGTTAGTTAGGAGCGACTAAACGTGAATATTCCCTTATGATAACATCAATATGTTTTACTGCACCTCGTAATCATATATGATGTGTACGGTATCGGAACAATGCAATAAACATAATGGCTAAAAAGAAGTTCAGAACAATATATAACATCACGGAGAATGCTGAATCACATAATGCAATGGAATATATAACATTGACATGAAAATACGTACATAAGTGAGTCTACAAAGCAGTATATTAGACCCACATAATATACATGACAAGCCGAAGGCTGATATCAAAAGAATATATATGTATGTATGTATGTATGTATGTGTGTGTGTATATATATATCACGAGTCACCATCTCAACAAAAAACAACACTTATGCAAGTCTAGAACAAATATATATATATAACATATACTGCTATCTTCAAGCTAAGCAAGCATCTAAAGTCACTGAGTTCAGAAACCTAAAACGCCTTGGTCTAATTAAGTATTATAAAAATAATAATAAAATCAGGCTAGTTCTAATTCAAAATAGCAAGATTGAATAATAATATATATAAATCAATGAACTTTAAGAAATATAGTCATGGCATAATAATTATGTCAACTCTAATATAACCAAAATTGGCTGATGCACAATGAAACAGTCACAACATGAAATATGCCATAACAAAATAACACAAGTGGCATTGTCAAAATAGAGAGCACCATGTCATAAAATCAAAATTAGGCCCTTCATAGATGAAAAAGAAATATGGTGATTTAAATATTTTACCCAAACATGAAGGTTGCGAATAAGAGTAACACAAAAAGGTGTAATCACATGACAAGCGTGAAGCAACGCCGACACAAGACGAGCACGAAGGCTTCGATAGACACAAAACAAGCACGAAGGCATCACCGAATAAAAAATGAGCACAAAGTCTTTGCCGAACACAAGACGAGCACGAAGTTTACACCGAACATAAGAGGAGCACGAAAGCTACGTCGAACATAAGACGAGCAAGAAGGCTTCGCCAAACACAATATGAGCATGAAAGCTACGCCGAACTGGATAAGTGTGATATACTTTCAATTAGTTATTAAATGAATATTGTCCAATGTCCCATAACCACATGGTGATACTTAAATATTTAATAAAAGATTGTAAATTCCACTTATATAAAATACTAAGTTGAAAAGGTGCAAAATTAACCAATAAAGCAATACAAACGTTCCATACCACTTGTACTGCAAAAATCGTTTAGTTAAATTTCTTATTCAAGCGAAGTAATAGTTTTATATTGGATATACTTCTTTTAAAATCGTTTAAAATATCAGTATAATGGCAAAAAATATTTTAATTAAAAGTATGATTTTAATAGTATAATTTAAAGTCTTAATTTTGAAAGTAAATTTTAAAACAATATTTACTCTACAAAAGTTAATTTGGAAACTATTTCTCTCTTATAATTTTTTTTTCTCAAGGATACTCCTTAAAAAACACTTTGAATTTGGTATATATGATGTGTGTATAAATATTTTCATTGGATGAACATGGCATCTCAAAGCAAGCAAAGAGGAAATTTAAAATTTGAAAATAGGCAAGTAGAAACTCAACAAAACAAAGCTTAGAAGCAGCACATAAGCAACCTAAAAGGCACATGAGAAAGCAACACAAGAGCACAACACAGGGAGAAAAAGGGATAGCCAAGAACTTATGCCCATCAAACGATCATGATGCCCAGTCGACCGGTGGTGTTGTCTGGAGCATGTGTGCTCGAGGTAGCACTCCGATTAACGCTTGTTTGCCTTCTAGCAATCGAAACCTGGAATATTGAACTTGCAATTGCGTGCAATTAGATTGCTCCATAACATAGGGGTTAGCAAAGAGATGATTTACAATAAAAGGTTTTATAGGGTTTTCAAATTCAGTTTGTAGTAAATGCACACAAATAATCAACAACCATAGTCCATCCCAAAATTTACAATCAACCAAACTAGTTCAACATGCAAGTTAATTAGAGTTAAATGTGAGGTTTACTTACCTTTCTCCTATGAAGTACAACCAAATCACATACTTTAGCATGATTTCTTCCTAGCAGCAAACCCTAACAATTCTCAAATAAACGAAGAGCAACAAACCCAATTTCAAGTACTGTAAATTGAAACATTGATTCCTATGAGTCGTATTCATCGGTTTAATTTTATTACCTAAGACTAATTGCCTTCATAACTCATTAATTAGACTCAAAATTAAAAGAGATGAGGAATTTTTATTTTAGGCTCTGAAAAGAGGAAAAGAGAAAAAGTTTTGTGTATTCCTTTCTAAAGTGGAAAGACAAACGTACTAACTTTTTTTTTAGGCTATTCCTCCTTATAAAAAAAATTTGTTTTGGGATTTGGATTGTAAATTTCAATTAACATGAAAAACAGTATTTACTTATCTAATTAATTTCAAATAAAGAGCTTTAGGTCTCCAAATTAACTTATGAAAGAAAATGTTTTATTTATTTATTTCAAGCGATCTTAATAGATGGGCTTTATTAATGCAATTGCTTTAAGTATCAATAAAAGTATGATATTAAACCCAACCTAGAAGAATGGAAATTGCATCATAAATTATTTTAAACCTTTTACTCTTTATTTTCACTTGATTTATTTCTTCTAAAATTTTCTTTTAATTTTTAATAGTAAACTGATCAATTCCCCATTTTAATTTAAATAAAAAGATTAAACTTTAGACATTGTTTTAATTTAAATAAAAAGATTAAACTCCAATTTAAATCATTATGGATTTTGTTAAAGTAATTCTAAAAATCAAGGTTATTACATAAGCCCTCAAATTATCATCAGTAAGAAGTGCCTCGTATCTCTTTTCTCAAGTAGGACTTGATGGAGAGATGTAAGGGTGCTCGCCACGGTTGCGCCTCCAGGCCTTCTCAAGCTATCTACAAGAACAAAAAATAATCATATGAATAACTGAAGTTAAATTGTCCACATAAAAAAGGATGAAGGTAAGACTTATATTTGGACAGCCACCGTTGTGCAAAATCAAGTGGGCAGCGCACAAAAAAATCCATCTTTAAATTAGCTTAATTTGTTCTAAAGACCCATTACAATTTGATAACCCACGGAAGGTTCTAGATATGCAAGCGAAGGATATCCTTTCTAGTGTTTGAAGTTGTATAAGTAGTGGATCTGTCGAGTACTAGGCTTGCAATTTAGATGGCAGGCGAAAATGATATAAATGCTATTCAAAAACGCATAGCTATTGGGGTGTAGTTGGGCCAAAGCTAATCTCATGAACTACAAAATTGTGCGGATAAAGTTATTGAATGGCGGGATACAACCAGCCATACACATATACCAGTTACAAGTTATGTATCCTACTGTTGAGAGATGCACCTATTAATGGCATAATGGAACCAACATGTCCTTGTAGGGGATGCCATGTCTCTCACATAGTCTTCGAAGAGATGTCTCTTCAACCTTTGATGCGGGGGAATCTCGGGGATCGTCTAAAATAATAGCATCACCCATGTCAGTGCTAAGGGATGCCCCAATTGAAGACTCTTCAGTAGGAGCAAAAGGAACCATTTCTAAAGGCTGCACTGAAAGTGATTGTGCTATAGGATCGAGTAATATGAAATATAATAAATAACTAGTGCAGAAAATAATAATAGTAATAAAGTAAAATGACACCTGGAATTTTTATACTGGTTCGAACTCCCGTTCTACGTCCAGTCCTAGACTCCTTCTGGAATCAAAGCTAGCGATCCTTACTTAACCCACAGGAACATGTATTACACTGCCTGAGCAACCAAACAGGACTTGACTGTCTGAGTAACAGAACAGGACTTGACCGCCTATGCAACCGAACATGACTTTATTACAAAATAGATAGTCTTGACTTTATGTATTCTGGATAACACGGATTTGTCACTCATAGTACAACCTTCCTATAATCTTTTCCTCAAGAATGATGTGTATAAGTGTGTATGTATGAAGAATAGGAAGATTAGAATTGCTTATGAGATATGGAAGTGAGATTGTAAGGAATGAATTTATGAACTTATGTGAGCAATAGATTCGAGAATGTTATGCACGTTAGATCAAGAGAGATAAGAGAATTGAGTGATTTGATCATTGAAACTTGAGTGCATTTATAGTGTATCATGAGTTACAATCTCTGGCAAGAGTTCTCTGCGAAAGCCTAATGGATGCAACACTTGAGAAAGGAGATAACCTTTGAGAAAGAGTGTGTCTATTTATGATATTTGACTGTCACAGGATTCAGTCAACCGAGCATGATTATTTAGTCGAATGAATTCAAAAATATGGACAAGTTATATAACATACACAAACCCAGTCGACTGAATGGATGCCGTCAGTCGACTGGTCTGTATTATATATATAAATATATACACTGGTTCAGTCGACTGATGGCATCTGTTCAGTCGACTGAACTGTGTAGTTCAGTAAAAATATGTGCATTTGAATATGAAAAGAGTTTATAATTGAATGCAATTTCATATGTATATGAATGAATGAGAATAATGATTCTTAAGGAAAGATCCTAACAAAGAACTAGACCAGACTCTATATACATATTTCATAACTCTAGTTAAAATATATATAAACTATACGAACGATTCTTCGAGTCATTGAGTCTGGATGTTGTATCAGTTGTAGATTCATGAATCGTTGTTTCATATCAGCAGTCAAAACTTAAGATCCTACATTCTACCTCTTTTTGATGATGACAACTCCATTTGTAATGAATGAATCTCAACAAGCTTTGTTGATCAATTTCTCCCCCTAAGTATATACTTGATATTATGCTCGTTGTATCTCCCCCTAAATCTATGCTTTTACATTACTGTAAATAATTATTAAACGATATCTTTTAATTCTCCCTCTTTTTGTTGATGAAAATTCCATTTGCAATGAATGAATCTCGATAACATTTGTTGATATATTTCTCCCCTTGAGTATAAACTTGCTATTATGCTCGTTATATCTCCCCCTGAATCTATGCTTTTACATTCCTGTAAATAATTATTAATCAATATCTTTTCTCCCCCTTTGTCATCGACCAAAAAGAGAGTTCTCAAAGCAGACAATATTTAAAATATATGAATAATGCTGATAACTCAAAACATATGACAATGGTTAAAAAAGAAGGATAAATAACAACTTGTAGGAAGAATGGTTGTATATACTTAAAACAAATGAGTGGTTATAATGGATAATCAGTAATTAGAGTATAATATAAACTAAAAAATAAGTATAGTTAAGAAGCATAGTGTAGTGAAGTGGTAGAATGCTAGCTTATGCAGTTAGAGATCATGAGTTCGAGTCTGACAATCTTTAAATTTTTGAGAAAATTTTATTTTTGAAAAAAAACCTTTTGCAAAAATAATTATAGTTCTTTTGAGGACATAATTCCTAATTCTCTTCTAAGTTTAATGAAAATATTTTCATTCAAAGGTTTTGTAAATATATCAACCGGTTGATTTTCAGAGAATACAAATTCCAATCTGACTAAATCCATTTCAATATTATTACGAAGAAAATGATAACGTATGTCAATATGTTTAGTTTGTGAGTGATTGATAGGATTTTTAGATAAGTTAACAGCACATGTGTTATCACAGAAAATAGTTGATTTAGATAAATTTATTCCAAAATCTTGAAGTGTTTGTTGCATGTAAATGACTTGAGCACATGCTAAAGCAGCAGAAATGTATTCTGCCTCATAGGTCGAAAGTGAAACACAATTTTATTTCTTACTAAACCAAAAGACTAAGGATTGTCCAAAAGTGACAAGTCCTACTAGTACTTTTTCGATCCTTTCGACAGCCTTCAAAGTCAGCATCACTATATGAAACTAACTCGAAAGGACATTCTTTCGGATAGAAAAGTCCAAAATATTTGGTTTTGCTTAGATAATGCAATATTCGTTTCACTGCTCGCATATGTGTTCTTTAGGATTTGCTTGAAATCAAGTACATAAACAAACACTCATTGTTATGTCAGGTCTACTAGCAGTTAGCTAAAATAATGATCCAATTACACTTCGATATAATTTTTGGTCGACGCTTTTGCCATCTTCATCTCTATCGAGATGTATTGATGTACTCATTGGAGTTGGTTTGGCAGAAATATTTTTCATACCAAAGTGTTTAATTGGACTATTACAATATTTTCTTGATCAATAAAAATTTCATTTTCTAATTGTTCAATTTGTAAACCAAAAAAATAAGATAATTCTCCCATATGTGACATTTCAAATTCTTTGGTCATTATTTTAGAAAATTCATGATATAATTTTTCATTTGTAGAACCAAAAATAACATCGTCTACATAAATTTGAATAATTAAAATATCATTTTTAGTTCTTTTAATAAAAAGAGTTTGATCAACCTTCTCTATTTCAAAACCAGAATCTATTAGATAGCTCTTAAGACGTTCATACCAAGTACGAGGGTGCTTGTTTTAGACTGTATAAGGCTTTCTTAAGTTTATAGACGTGGTTTGGAAATTTTTCTTGTGTGAATAAAGGAGGTTTTTCAACATAAAAATTTTCTTTTATATATTCACTTAAAAAAGCACTTTTAACATCCATTTGATAAAGTTTGAAATTATGAAAACATGCAAAGGCCAGTAAGATAGGTATTGCTTCAAATCCTGCGACTGGAGCAAACGTTTCTTCGTAGTCGATTCCTTCTTCTTGATTATATCCTTGTGCAAATAATCTAGCTTTATTCCTAGTTATATTACCCAGTTCATCTGCTTTATTTTTGAAAACCTATTTAGTACCAATGACTGTTTGATCACTTGGTCTAGGAACCAGTTCCCAAACTTCGTTTCGTTCGAATTGGTTTAGCTCTTCTTACATAGCTATAATCCAATAGTCATCAGTGGAGGCTTCTTTTGCATTCTTAGGTTCAATATTACAAAGAAATGCTACATAGCCAATTTGATTATGTTGATTTCTAGTTCTAACATGTGAATCAATTTCTCCTATGACATTTTTTACTAGTGATCCCATAAAATCCTGAGAGGATATCTTAATTCATTTTCATTATGAACAGTGTTTTCATCTTCTTCAAAATTATGAACAATGTTTTCATCTTCTTCAAAACTATTTTGAATAACCGTATTTATGGTCGTCTTAGGTATTATTTCATCATCGTCTAAATTTTTATTAAATTTGAAATTTTCGTCGAATGAAAAATGAAGTGTATCTTCGATTGTTTTAGTTCTATTATTGAAAATTCGACAAGCTTTCTTTGTATTGAATATCCTACGAAAATTCCTTCATCGGATTTTGGATCAAACTTTCCAAGCTGATTTTTTATGTTTATAATAAAACATTTAGAACCAAAATTTTTAAAATATGAAATGTTTGGTTTTCTTTGATGAAAAAGTTCATATGGAGTGTATTTTATTAGCGGTCGGATGAAAACACGATTCAGAACATAGCAAGCAGTTGCTACAGCTTCTGTCCAAATATGTTTTGGTAAAGTGCTTCCATTTAATAAAGTTCTTGCATATTCCAGTATAGTTCTATTTTTCCTTTCTACAACTCCATTCTTTTGTGGTGCTCTCAGAAAAGAAAATTTTGGCAAATTCCCTTTTGATTACAAAAATGTTCAAAAGCTTCATTTTTGAATTCATCTCCATGATCACTTCTTATATTTTTTTTTTGAAGAAAGGTCAAATATATTATTGATAATGATAGAACATTACAAACATAGTATATACAATATATACGGGTTGCTAATTCGAACCCGCAAACACCTCCCTACACACACTGCGTAAACCTAGCAACAATGCTTCTCATGGCGGCTCATTTTCCCTTCCTGCCAAGTCTTCTTCTCTTTCAACATTAGCGTTAAAAATTTCGGTGCGTCTGGACAATCTAGATCTCTCAGCTTCATCTTCTTCTCTATCAATCATGTATCTTGAGGAGGATGTTATGGAAGGGGAATTAGGGTTCAGGATTGAGGTAATGTTATTATCGACTCGCAAAGGTATAATCTCCCATCTTTCGATGATTTCTTCAAAATTGTTCATGCTATGTCTGATAAATCTGGATCTGTTGATGATGATATCACGAACATTGTATTTTATGATATTGCACATCTTAATTCTATCTGCTTTTTCATTATTAAAAATAATGGAGTTTCTGCTTTTCCAAATGAACCATATAGATGAACTTAGCGCGGCTATTATGATTTCCTTTTTGATATTGTTGGCTGCGAACTTCCGATTGATATATGTAATGGCATCTAAGATAGAAGTTTGAAAGTTTCTTTGAGTTATAGGATCTCCCATCATGATTCTGATCCAACACCATATATGTTTAAAAATATACTTCTTATATTTTTAATTTTTGTGTTTTTGAGATTTTGAATTCTTTTAGCAAAAATTTTGAAATTTTCAAAAGTATCACTTTTATTTTTCAAAAAAATAATCCAAGTATATCTTGAGAAATCATCTACTATAACAAACACATATCTGCTATGATTTATAGATTGAACTTGAGTTGGACCAAAGAGATCTAAATGCAATTGATCTAGTGGATGTGCAGTAGAAATATTTTTCTTTGATTTAAAGGATGATTTTGATAATTTTCCTAATTGACAAGCGTCACGAATATTGTTTACCTTAAAATTCATTTATGGTAAACCTTTTACTAATTCATTTTTAGATAATTTATTTATTGCTTTGAAATTAATATGACAAAATCTTTTATGTCATAACCAAGAATCATTTTATTTGGCTATTAAACACATATTTGTATTGTAATTTACATTCATATTCAAAAGATAAATATTTTTATCTCTAAAACCTTCAAAAATAAGATTTTTATTTTGATCAAAAATGCTACGCTTATTTTTAGAAAAAGAAATATTGAATCGTATGTCACACAATTGGTTGATACGAAGTAAATTATGCTTCAAATTTTTAACTCATAAAAATTCTTTAATTAGAAGTAAATTAGATATACCGTTATTGCTCACATTGCCTTTGCCGATGACATATCCTTTGGAATTATCTTCAAATGTGACAGAACCTCCATCTGATTAGATAATATTCGTTAGCATCCATTTGTTTTCTGTCATGAATTCTGAGCAACCACTGTCTAGTATCCATTTTCCTCTTTTTTTAGATGGTACCTACAAAATACAGAATTAACATTGGTATCCACCATTTTATTTGGGTCCTAAGAGTTAGGTCTTAGAAAGCCAAACCTAAGAGGGTTCAGAATTTCATTTGAAAATAAAATCTTTGTTTTGATAAACAGTTTTTATAAAGGATTTTATATACTTATCTCTAATCAAAAAATTGTTTGTTTTAGGAACCTAAATCTTAATTGATTCAAAAAAAGAACCTTTGAACTAGATTTTTTTAGTTTTATTATTATTCCTTTTATATGTAGAATTCTTTTTCTTTGGAATAACTTTAGATGATTACTTATATCCTAGTCCTCTTTTATTTGAAACAGTTTGATAATTTTGTATAATTTTAGAAATATTTTCCCTGCCTTTGTTAAAATTAGAGACATTTTTAGTAATATCATCTAACTTTGTTTTGAGACTGGAGATATCTAATTCTAAAATCATGACATTAGCTTTAAGATCATGATTTTCTTCTTTCTGAGTTTCTATATCATGACTTAGCATTGAGAGTTGAGATGTCATATTAGAACAAGATTCTTGAGTAACTTCAAGTCCTTCTAAGATTTGTTTCCCATCTCTTAACATATCTACTTCAATTTCAGTTCTATTCAGTTTTTCAAGAGATTCTTTGTACTGTCTTTTGATTTCGTTTAGTTTGTCAAGTAATTCTGAGTTAATTTCCAATAAATCATCAAAAGTTAGATCACTCACCTCATCTTTTGTGGCCATAAAACATACGTTGGCTTGTTCTGTATCACTGTCTAAGTCACTATCTGATGATGAAGATGACTCTGAATCATCCCAAGTGACAGAGAAACCTTTCTTCTTGAATCTATCTTTCTTATGCTTATGTTTGTCTTTCTTTTTCTCAGGGTAGTCTTTCTTGATGTGGTCTTTCTAGTGACATTCATAACATTCTAGAGCAGACAATGATGGTTTGTTGGTGCTGTTATTGTTGCTGGAGCTGTTCTTGTTATTTCTAAATTTGTTGCTCTTTCTAAAATTTCAAATTCTTTTTGAAATTTTTAGCAATGAATGCCATATCTTCTTCATCTAAATCCGATTCATCTTTTCCTACCTGAAATATTATATTCTTCTTATCTTGAGCCTGTACTCGTTTTGCCTGGAGATTAACTTCATAAGACATTAGATTTCCTATCAACTCCTTTGGTTTAATAGTTGAAATGTCGTTAGATTCTATGATTGCTAAGACCTTTCGTTCCCACTCATCCATTATAGAATTAATGATTTTTGAAATAGTATCAAAATCCATATAAATTTCTCCTAATGCTGTCAAAGAATGATATATATCTTGAAATCTAGAGTGCATTTCATTTATAGTTTCATCTTGCTTCATTTTGAAATTATGGATCTAATTTTTGAGTATAGAAATTTTACTCCGCTTTACTTTATTAGTACCTCCATGTGTAACTTTAAGTGTACGCCAAATTTCATAAGTCGTTTTACACATGCTTATTCTATTAAACTCATTTTTCTTTAATGCACAATATAACATGTTCATAGCTTTAGCATTTGCAGTAGCATTCAAATTTTGTTGTGTTAGACTATTGTGAATATTCAATAGTGGGTATGGTATATTCAGATTGCATAATGTTTCAGGTTTCATAACTACTTGCTTGTATATAAATTCTCATTCTAGTAGCCCAATAGATATAGTTCAATCCATTAAATAGAGGTGATCGTGCAGTCGATTGACCTTCAAGAAAGGTAGTGTTAGTTGCATTGCTGGTGTTGTTTACCATATTTTAACAAAAATCAGATAACTATGTTACGGTTATACAATGACCTTGCTCTGATGCCAAATGAAAGTGATTATGCTATAGGATCGAGTAATATGGAATATAATAAATAACTAGTGCAGAAAATAATAGCAGTAAAGTAAAATGACATCAGGAATTTTTATACTGGTTCGAACTCCCATTCTACGTCCAGTCCTAAACTCCTTTTGGAATTAAAGCTAGCAACCCTCACTTAACCCGGAGGAACATGTATTACACCACTTGAGCAACCGAACAAGACTTGACCACCTGAGCAACCGAACAAGACTTGACCGCCTGAGCAACCGAGCAGGACTTTATTACAAAATAGATAGTCTTGACTTTGTGTGTTTTGGATAACACAGATTTGTCCCTTGTAGTACACCCTTCCTATAATATTTTTCTCAAGAATGATGTGTAAAATTGTGTGGGTATGAAGAATATGAAGATTAGAATTGCTTATTAGATATGGAAGTGAGATTGTAACTAATGAATATATGAACTTATGTGAGCAACGAGAATGTTATGCACATTAGATCAAGAGAGATAAGAGAATCGAGTGATTTGATCATTGAAACTTGAGTGCATTTATAGTGTATCGTGAGTTACAACCTCTGGTAAGAGTTCTCCGGGAAAATCTAATGGATTCAACACTTGAGAAAGGAGATAACCTTTGAGAAAGCGATGTGTCTATTCATGATATTTGACTATTACAGGATTCAATCGACTGAGCATGATTATTCAGTCAACTGAATTCAAAAATGTGGACAAGTGATATAACAGACACAGACCCAGTCGACTGAATAGATGTCGTCACTTGACTGGTCCATGTTATATATAAAATATATACACTGGTTCAGTCGACTGATGGCATCTGGTCAGTCGACTAAACTGTGCAGTTCGGTAAAAATGTGTGCATTTGAATATGAAAATATTTTATAATTGAATCCAATTTCATGTGTATATGAATGAATGAGAATGATGATTCTTGAGGAAAGATCTTAACAAAACAATTAGACTAAACTCTATATACATATTTCATGACTCTGGTTAATATATATATAAACTATACAAACCATTCTTCGAGTCGTTGAGTCCAAATGTTGTATTAGTCATAGATTCATGAATCATTGTTTCATGTCAACAGCCAAAACTTAAGATCCAACATGCACTACTTGATGACCTGTTGACTAAGGAGTGTGCCTTACTGCAAGAACTTTAGTGGAATTGGATTTTGTGTCAGATTTCGCGTACTTTGATGTTGCCGGACCAACTGCCACAACAGAGAGACCTTAAAACATCTATGATCCATAACTAATAAAGCTTCACATATAAGTGATATTATACGCATTAAAAGCCGTAATCATTATGTTGGAAAGAGAGCTCTGTAAATTCAATATACCAAACTCTACGGTTACCAATGTGTGTTAATCGGTTGAGACCTGTACATCGACGCAGGGCAATATGGTGCGGTTAAATGTGTTATGCAATATACGCATTGAAAACGATGCAATGCATGCATCCAACGTCATGTAATTCAAATTAATCATTTAAAAAAAAGGCAAATAGTTCGCTCAAGCATTGTGTCAATATCCGAAGTGACTGCCATTGTTGATCATCCTGACGAACCATGTGTCATCAACCATGGCATGACCAAACTCGATTATGTAATCTCGATTTGCCCTCGACAATGCTTTGAGAGAATATTCAACTATAATATGAGCCAGTTGCAACTACGCTAGCTCGACCGAGTGGGGACTGAAGCAACCCAAGCCGACATACCAAAGGGTTAAATTCGAGTCCTGCTTTAGGAAACTGTGTCGATTCTCAAGCTAGTCCTTGTTTTTGCAAAAAAGAAATGTGAATGCTCAACCTTTGTTGAAAATTGCCTAAGTATGGAGATCGACGCAAATTCCCAGCAGAAGAATGGTTCTTATCTCCTAATCATGCATGATGGAGGGTGAAATAAATGGCCAATGCATCCAGGCATTTCCATCACTCACCAAAGTCAAATTGAAGCAATTTGGGTCGAAGTTACTTAGATCGATGCTTCGAGTTACTCTAATGACCCATTTCTCAATGTTCATGGCGGCTGCTACAAGGATGGCGGCGACAGTTCGGGATGATGAGAGAAGGTAATGACGACATTTCAAAGTTGAAGTTTAGCTTGAGATAATAGTTCAGTAATGACGTTGTTGAAAGTTTGAGCTCAATATAACAAGTAAGTGTAGTAAGTGATAAGTGTGGGTTCAGTGCTTACATAATTCTCGACCCAAAAACTACAAGAAAATTGCCTAAGTTTTTGAAGGAATAAATCAATACCGATCCCTGAACAAGGAATGGTACCGAACCCTATATAAAAAAGAAAATAAAATAAAAAATACGATAATAATAATAATAAAGACGAATGATGTTGGAATGAAAGGCTTGAATATCTGTGCTTGTATATACATGCACTAGACTATTGGAATTCTAAAGGAATGGTCTCGAACCTATAGAATCTGGAAAAGAAAATTGTTGAAAGCATTTTGAACTTAGAATAGCAAACTTGGAGAGCACGCTTCATCTTTAATACTACAGGGAACTTATAGGCCTAACACAAACAAAGCGGTACAATGATTGACAAAAGATGCTACATCTCGCCGAGAGGGTTTAGAGGGAAAGATGATATCTTTCAAAACAAGGTAAGAATCTAATAGTGCAGAACATTCGACTTGTCTTATCCCAAAGTACATCTTTTTAAAGTAAAATATACTATGGGGGGGGGGGCGAGGGGGGAGTGTTATCCAACCTTGTTACCCGACCATATTCGGGCTTGTCAAGTCGGTCGAACTGAGAAATTATCTAGTAGAAAATCCATTGTAATAAAGACCAAGCATGGATACCAAGTGAGGTCAACAAACGAAGTCCAAAGGTGAAAATAATCTCCAAACAAAGACTTACACACCTTCTACCTATGTTGAAAAACTTCAAAGTCTAAGGGAAAATAATTCATGAATCAATAACGATACCTGATCAAAGTTCGGTAGTGATTCCTAAAAGCTCTTCCATCTTGCTAACATCTCCATTTCATGCCAAGCTAAGGAGTGAAAAAGCAAACCCAAGCATTATGGGATTGATCGCAAGCCCTTATCAACCACCACAACTAATGCTTAAGTCAAACACTATCACTATGTCCCTGAACCAAGAAATTAACTCAGATCCAAGCCTTTAATAATATAAACAAAGTAAAAAAGATGAAGACATGAGCAAGATGAGCATCCACATGGGTTAAATGGAGATCTAGCAGGCAGGTTCATAGATCGGTACCAAGCCCCAAGCATGGATCTGTACCGATCCTGAATTATTCATAATGTAGCCACGATCTCTTCAATTAGCCGTTCCTGGGCATCGAAAACGTGGGCTAGAATATGGGCAATGAATTTTCAATGACCTACAGCTATAAGTAAAAGAGGCAGGACATTGTTTGAAGGATAATTTTTAGCTGTTAACAAGTTATTGTATTCTTCTTGGAATTCCATGGATCATCATCGACCCCTAAGAACGGTTCTATAGAAACCCATCAAAGACTTCAACAAAGTTTAAGTGGACATAGGCCTTTGATTAGCCGAACCACTATAATTGTTATGTGTTGTTGTTTTCCTAATTTTCAAGTTATTTTCTTCATTTTATTCCGTATTATTAATTTCTGGGTGTTTGTGTCAATTTTTTGTATAAACAGTGAACATAGTATTTTCCATGATTTATGAATTATAAATGTCTTATTACTGATTGTGTGACCAAGGCTAGTATGGGGGAAAACTATTCCATGCTTTAGTGGTATGGTCCCACCAACAAAGAAATTGATGGGAAAAGATATTATTCATACCACACTTATGTCTAACTCATCTATCTATTGTTTTTCCCCTATAAAATCATAGGTACTCAATTGAGTAGATTGAATTCATAGGTTCCCAGATTTCAATTATTAGCTAAAGATAGAACTTTTACCGAGACTATGTTGAAGACGAAGATGGGCAGGAGGCCTTACTATTACTGTCTTTTGTAGTAGCTTAAATTTTGTTGTAATGTAAATAGTATTTAAGTCTAGGAGACTACAAAGGTTCAGCATCTTCATATGTTGGATCTTTGATGCTACCATGTAATAATGTATACTTTACTCCTGCATGGGTGCGATTGGGGATTTGAAATATATAAAGACAATTATTTGTGATGAAATTTATTTAGGTTCTCTGTTTACTTAAATTGTTGAAAAATAAAATTATACCGATCTCATTTCATCATCGAAAGATAATTCCAAGGCGACTTCAGTACATTGGGGTTCCATCTTTGGGTTTTGAAATGGAAGATGCTACACTTATAACTTGATGCGATGGAATCCGAGATGGATTCCATGAAAAAAATAACGTATGGACTTTGGTGAATGTACCTGACATGGTAAAACCCATTGGCTGTAAGCGGATCTTTAACAAAAAGATCGGTGTAGATCGAAAGGTCGAAATCTATAAAGCGAGGTTGGTCACACAATGGTTTAGTTAAATTCAGGGTGTTGATTATGACATAACAATTTCGCCAGTCGCTGTGCATAAATCCATTCGGATACTACCTGCATTCGCCATTTAATACGACTATGAAAATATTCAAATGGAAGTTAAAACACCCTTTCTAAATGCGATTTGGAAGAGACTATATATATGTCGCAACCAATGGGTTTTTAAGTCAGTGGGTGCAGCATAAGGCATGTAGCAAGAAGTTGGGACAAGTGTTTTAACAAGGTAATCAAACAATTTGGTTTCATTCAGAACACAAAAGAAACATAGGGATACAAAAAAGAGCAAAATGGTGTTGTAACATTCTTAGTATTATACGTCAATGATTTACTACCGATTAGTAATGATGTATCGATGTTACAATCGATGAAATCTTGGTTGTCTATAATTTCTCAATAAAAAATTAGGGGAGGCACCCTATATAGTGGAATAAAGATCTATAGTGATATAATTAAGAGGATGTTGCGATTGTCCTAATCTTTGTACATAGATACCATACTAAGACGGTTTAATATGGAAATTTCCAAATGCGGAAATATTCTAGTACGATATGGAATTATTTTTTCTAAGAAGGATTTCCCATCTATGGATGAGGAAAGACAATGCATGAGTCAGATTCCTTATGCTTTGGCAATAGGAACGATCACGTATGACATGCTATGAATATGGCCGGATATTGCTTTTGCACAAGGCATAATAAGTCAATATTGGTCTATTCTGGGAGAAAACCATTGGATGATGGTTAAGGTCATCCTTACATATTTAAGAAATACTAAGGATTCGTTTTTTAGTACAGAAACAACAAACTCCTTAAGAAGGGGGTATCAGATTGATGTTTTCAACATCATACTAGTGATAGTTAGTCTCTGGGTTTGTGTTTACCCTCAACAAAGGGCTTGTCGTTTGAAAAAGTTTCAAAAAAGAAGTTTTGGTTGATTCTACAATGGAGGATAAGCACATTACCTTGAATGATGCCACAAAAGAAGAAGTGTGGATGCATAAATTCTTTAAGATGCTAGGAGTGATCCCAAGCATTGAACATCTGTTGCTATTTTATTATGACAATAATGCGGCAATATGGATTGCCAAGGAACAGCGATATCATGAGAAGTCGAGACACACCTCTGCAAGTGCCAATGAAAAGGAAGTTTATCAACGAAAAAGAGATCGTGATTGAGAGAATAAATACAAAATATAATATAGTAGATCTGTTGACTAAGGCGCTTTCTCATTCTGTAATAGGAAGACTGATTGAAAGCATGAGGATGAGGCTCCATAATTGGCTCCAAGTGCAAAGTGGGAGATTGACAGAGTTAAGGATGTGCCCTCGTGTAATTTTGTAATTTGGTATGTAAACTTAACTCTGTAACAATCTTTTTTGTAATAAAGTATAATTTTGGGTTTATTTTCTATTATGTGTTGTTATATTACGATATAAATAATGAATTACTTACATTAAACATATACGAGTAGAAAACCTTAGGAGTGGTTTTTTCCATCGGTTGTAGTTAAGAATGTGATCGTAACCATGAGCATTGAATCAATACAAAAATACACTAATTTCTTAATGTTCCCAGTCAAGATGTATCAAGAGAAGGATATCAATACATTTGTTGAGATTAGTATACGTAATGTTCTCTATACGGTTGATGATGACTTTCTTATGGCTATTGGCGGCACCAACGGGTTATGTACTTGAGGTTGTTTTGAACAATCACAGAATGATTTGATGGAAGTTTTCTATAGGTTCATATAGCTAAGTCAAAATACAAGATCTCATAGTAACAACATACAAGTAGTCTTCTGACTTGCGGGTATTGTCAATCTTAAGTATCAAGGCTAATTTTGATATGGTTAAATACTTAGCATGGCTACCTTGTTACGACCATAATTGGATATATATTGAACTACTTGAAGTGAGACACTGCCCAAGTAAGGATCGTCTTCTTCATTTTAGAAGATCAGTATTATCGTAATTAGTATACGACTTAAAAGTCAAAATCTTCGGCCAAAATAAGTTGGTCTACCGGTGAATGTTACCGGACTGCAAGGACTTCAAAAGTTGTTTATGTAATCAAACATAGATATTAATAAAGCCTTTAACCGTAGACCAAACTCTATGTATTCAAGTGATATAGGCATGCTAAAAGAATACATGTACAAAATATCGTTACTAGGTGAGTTTACTTTATATAATATTTTAGATTTCACCTAAATAGTCTATATGCATTGAACTTGTCTCGATAATATGCTTCAACAAAGTCTGTATAGGCTTCGATATTTAAATTGTTCAAATATCGACTAAGGACCAAAATTCACACCTAAGAGTCAATACAACCACATTGTTAATTATTTTAGAGTCCAACCAAAGATAAAATTAATTTATAAATATTTTATATTAATAATAAATTAATACAAATGTTGTATTAATATTTATGGAAATTCAATTATTTATTTAATGCTTAAATCGACTAAAATGATGAATAAAAGTTGTATGTCGGATCGATTGAATAAGGAGCTTGAATTAAAGAATTAATCAATCGAGTCAAATCGTAGTTAAGGGCTTGCTAATCAAAATCAAGCATAGGTCTAGTCATAAATTTTAAATAGGAGAGACTGGGCAAAGTCTTCTAAGGCTAGAGCAAAAGGGGGAGGAAATCAATTATTATTTTTATATCTATTTTTGCTTCCAGCCTTATAACAAGAAAATGTATTCAATTATTATTTATGTTCGAAATTCAAAATTTTGAACTATTCAAAATATGTTTATTCGGTCGAAATAAATTAAATAATTTTTTTTTTAATCTATTCGTTTGCGGCCCAAGATTTTCAAAGAATTATATATTTATTTTGAATAATTTTTATATAATTATTTCGAATTTGAAAAAGTCGATTTTCTATGGGTAGCCTAAGGATTAACCTAAAACTTGTCACAACTGTTAGGAGATATGCTTATTTTAAATAATCGAAGGAAAACTCTCCTAAGGTTTAATATTTTTCTCCATGTCCAGCTACAGCTTTAAGATGCATCCATAACGCAAAAAAGTTTCCTACCAACATTGTGCACCAAAGACCGTTTCACCCAAATATTATCAGCTTTGTTCAACAAGGAATAATTTTTTTGCATAATGCCGCAATATTCCACTGGGCCAGTCCACCTTTCTGCTTAGGGCTTTCAAATTTGCTGAAAGCACAAGGGATTAGCTTTTTAGTGGGAGTGCTACCAGTTCGAGAAAACCTTAGCATAACACTCCTAATCATGCTAAGAAGTTTGTTAGGTAACACAAATGTCCTAGCCTAATAAGCCGTTATAGAAAAATCACAGATTTAATCAAAACAAGCTTACCTACTTGGCTCAAAAGCCTGTTTGCCCAGCAGTTGAAAGAAGCGATTATTTTATATTACAAAGGCAGGCATTGAGCAGTTGTAACCCTAGAAATTGTGGGAGGGATGCCTATATAGTTCATGTTTTCAGACATTGGCTGGAGCCTAGATGTTTGAAGCAAGATATTAGACATTGATTGAGGCATTCCAGAAAACAAGAATTGGGACTTCTGCATATTAAGTTTCAGGCTAGTCATTAAGTAGAAACTATCCAAAGTTTGGACAATTGATGGAAGATACCACAGGCTTACTAAATTTCATGACATCATCAGCAAACATTGGGTCCCCTTGTCTTATTCCTTGTTCGCTCTGGAAGTGGCCTGGTGATTACCATTGAAATTAAGAGTGTAACTAAGGGTAGAAATACAAGAATAAACCCATGCAACAAAGTGCTTTTGAAAATGCATCATTGCCATTATTCTAACAATAGATGTCCAATGAATGTTGTCATATGATTTCCTTATATCAAGCTTCAACATAGCACTTAGCGAAGATTGAGCCTTTTATGTCTTCTAAGTAACTCTTGAGCAAGCAAAACATTGTCTAATATGCTTCTATTAAGAAAAAGGCTGCTTAGTTTGATGAGATTAGGTTAGGTAGCACATTCAAAAGTCTAGAAGCCAAAATTTTGGAAATACACTTGTAGACGACATTGCAGCATGAGATAGGTCTAAAAGGGCTCACAGACCTAGCAGGTTTGGACTTAGGAATAAGGACTAAATTAGTTGCATTTGTTTCACCTAGCATTTTGCATTTGTCAAAGAATTCATGGACTGCTTTGCATACATCGGGAGAAATAAAATCCCAATAGTGAGTAAAGAATAAGACATTAAAACCATCAGGGCCACCACTAGCATTTTTATTCATTGAGAAAATAGCTCTTTTAATTTCTTTACTAAATATGGCATTGGAACAGAGAGCAATGTCTTATGGCTTAATTCTTGGTAAAAATAATGTCATAAATCATATTTAAATTAGGGGAGAAGTTGCTTAAGTTACCTAGGAAGCTGGAATAGTAGTTCAATAAAGACATGTATACAGCTACAGGAGTTGACTATAACAAGCCATTCTCATCAAATATAGAAGTGATTTGGTCATTGGCTTGCTTAACCTATAAGGAAGCATGAAAGTATGCGGAGTTTCTATCACCATGCTCAGCCCATTTTGTCCTTAACTTTAGCCTCTTCATGCTATCCTCGTTTTTTTAAAGCTTCATTTAAGGCAGAAAAGAGCCTGCTTTCTTCATTTGTTGCATCTCCATCTTCAGGGTTGTCCTTCATTAAAATTTGAGCAGCCTGTGGATTTTCTTTGATTTTTATAGAAATTAAGTCACCATTTCCATATTTGATCTTAACCCAATTCCTAAGGGCAGACTTGGTTGCTTTCAACTTCCTACGTAGAATATACATTGGGTTGCCAAAAAAATTGTTAGACCGTTATATTTACAATATTTGAAAAATCAGGGTCAAGAGTCCAAGCATTAAAAAATTCAAAACTCTGTTTTCCTTTCTCGGTAGAAAAGCCAGAAGGCAAGATTAATGGGGAGTGATCTAAAAGGATTGGCTGGGGAAGGAAAATTGTGATGGAGGGCCAAGTAGGAAGGGCAGTGAAATTACAGAAAGCATGATCAATGATTGAGAATGTTCTAGCTCCACTTCTACTCCTGTTACTCCATGTGAACTTTGCACTAGATTTATATATAGACAGTAGAGAGGAGACAGAGATTACAATATTGAGTGGCAAAATATCTTTAGCTGCTGTTGGTGAACCACCCCTCCTATCACCTAGCTCAAGGCAGCAGTTGCCATCCCCAAAGGCAATCCAAGGATGAGAATTTTGCCTTAGGGATGGAAAAAGATTGAAGAGAATTTTCCTAGAATCAAATGAGTTATTTTCATAAATAATAGATATGTAAAATTAGGTTGTTGATGGAATGTGAGAAGCATGAAAGTGCATGATTTGTCTTGCTAAAATGATAGGAGACAAAGTAAAGGTTAAGGGAATTTGTAAGACTATAATCCTCCCATAGGGTGCTTCATGTAGATTATGAAAGAGACTACATAGAGGGTTTATATACTTAGCAGCACAAGAGATAAGGTAAGTGTTTATTTTGGTTTCTAGAACAACAAAAAGATGAAGATTATGTTGTTGATTAGATTTTTGACCTGCTCGAGCTTTAGGTTGTTGTGATCCCCTCTAATGTTCCATACTGCAAGATTGTGTAACATTAAGGAAACTAAAGTGATTGGAGAATGATATTTTGCCTGCTCCTTGTTGAAGGAGATTTAGGTTTGTTTGATTCCTGAACATGGCTAACACGAGGGGAGATTGAGGCTATATTCTTAACCGAAGGATCAGCATTCTTGTTTTTCCTTGCATTTTTACTCCTTTTGTAAGCATGGTTTATTTCAATTTGAGTCGACTCAGAAGTTGTTTGAGTATTGGTTCCATCTCTGCGTAATGAGGGAGATAAGGCTTAACCAGGTGGAGATTTGATATGGTCAAAGGGGGAAGATGATTATTTAACATTGAAGATAATGTCCCCAAAATTAGGATCGGAAGAGATGTTGGCATGAGAGGGTGATGGGGAAGAAGAGATTAAGGTAGGAGGAAAGTAGATGAATCAAGAATGGAAGACGAAGGAATTATAGGAAGTTGTTGTAATGCATGTATGAGAATATACACATTTGGATGCAATGAATCCTCTTCAACAAGCAAAAAATTTGATTCAAAGTTATCATTTTCTTATTTGCTCTGAATTACCCTTTAGCTCAGCTACTATTTACTGGGTGCAATCCTGGCTCACACTTAACTCCTTGTGTTGCCAATCTAATACAATTGACTCATGCACAGAAGAGTTACACACATTCACAATTTCCTTTGCACAATCAGAAACATGCACTAAGAACATTTCTTTGCCATTATTTACAACTGAAACCAGATCAACTGAATTAGCCAAATCCTTATCACCCAAAATTTCACCTTCCTCACCATTCTCACCACCAACTTCACAATTCATAACATTATCCTGGTATCCATCATCCTCTAAAGCTGCAAATTTATTTGAAGTAGTTACAGCACTTTCATTTTCCTTAGCCATACCATCACATGTTTCCTCAACAACGGTTTCTTCACCTTCCTTGTTCCCACTCACTCCTTATTCCCCAATCTCATCCTCATTTGTCTTATCATGAATCTTCAAGTGTTTACCATCACGAGTACCTTTATTTTTCCTCTTCATGTATGCAACTCTCCGTCAAGTCAGCTTCTTTCTCACACCTTATTTCTTTTTTCTTCGCTTACTTTCTTTTTACCTTTCCTCAACAAGAAAAAATCTCTTTTGTACCTCATTTAACCTGCTTACATTTAGACATTTCTATTTCAAGCGATCAAACTCTGTACATTCAACAAAAATTTCTAGCTTTCATAGGTATCTCACCTGCACTTGTTGTCACTTCCATCTAAGAGTTGCATAGGAAAATGATCAAGCAATTCTATATTAAGATTAATTCAATCATACACTTAGCTTATTCTATCCCTTTCAATTATTTTGTTGACTCATCCATACATAAGAACTTCCCCATCCTTGAAGCTAGCCAATTAATGCCTAAGTGTGACCAAGCATACCGAGATATATTGTAAAGCTTTATCCATACAAGAACTGATTTAATGCTACCACAACCATTTCCACTAGTAGGACCCAGGGTTTAACAATAAACATCTTGTTTTTCATGATAATAGGATATGCCTCATATATTCTTTTTCTACCCTCCACACATGACAGCAAGAAAAGAATGTGGAAGCCACCAGATTTACTCAATCGATCCCTTAAGTCTCCATACCTTTTTAGTTTGTATGACAGCAGTATAGAATAGGGGTTTATCGAGAAAAATGCATACCAGATATTCCTTCCACACTTCATTACCAACCTGCAAAACTTCAGCTGAAGGAATCATGACATCACCGCAAAAGGTGAGGAGGAGATCAACTGGGTTGTACTTTCCTGCATTACGCGGTTTTCTTTTGAAAAGAAAACACCATGAGAGGGAAAGAGAAGGAGAAGGAAAAATAGGGAAACAAGATGGTTGATTAGACATTGGAATAGAGGGAGAGGCAGTAGAAAGGTTGGAGGAAGGGAGAGGAGGCAAAAAAGGAGGGAAAGGATAAGGTATAGAAGGAATTGGACAAGGGAAAGGACACGAGGGGAGAAATTTGGAAGAGATGGATGGAGAAGGAAGAAGTGGCAAATTTGAAAGGGGGAGGAGAGGAGAGACAAGCGGGTATAAAGGCCATGAGAGAAGTGGCAAATCGTTTAATTTTAATTTTCTAATTATCATGACCTTTTTTTAAAAATCAGATTTAACTTTTTTTTTTTAATACCCAGTAGAACCCGACATGTTGGTAAACTCTTGAAGAGAGTACAGTAAAACCGTCCGCTGATGCAAGCCTCCATATTTTTAATGATAACCTTTTGTAAAGGAGTCAGCTTTAATGACATGGATTGCTAATATATATATAATTACTTTTAAAATTCATATTTTTAATGTAGATTTAACTGCCTTTGAGAAAAGTAGTTAAAGTTGTAACTACTTAAATAGTTTTCTAATGTATACGTAGTCATATTTTATTCAATTTTAGACTATATTTGTTTGTAAATTTTGATTTAAAATATTTAAATTGCATTTGCTTTAGTGTACATACAATATGTAATAACTAACTATATAATTGTAGCGTTGTTAACTTTTTACGATATTTTAATGAAACTTTAGCATAATTTATAGGAATGCGGCGTAGAGAATCGTAAGAAAAGTGGCATCGGGTAAACATAAGGAAAATGACATAGAGAAACCGAGTAGGGATGACATACAGAAATATACAATGAACAACATAAGAAAGGCGTAGGGATATTTTTGTAACGCTTTTGTTTTCCAGTATCAATTTTGGCATAGGGATGGCGTAAGAAAATTTTTTCGCTACGCCATCTCTATGCCAAGTAAACTGATATTCTTTTGTAGTGATAGTTTTGTTTTTTAAGTGGTATCGAGTATTTTAAAAGTCTAAAAGCTGCATTTTTTAAGGTAAAGTAATTAATTGCATAATTGTCATGCGATTAAGTTTTAATGATATTTCAATACAGATTTAGAATGAATTTTATTTTACTACATCGAAAAGATGTGGTTTTAAGTAGTTTAATATTATTTTAAGCATTTTTTAAAGCTTAACAACAACATTTGAAAAATAAAATAATCGGTTGCATTAATTGTTATATAATTAAAATTTTGTGTTATTATAATGCAGTTTAAAAAAAAATTACTATATTAGAAAGACACAATTTTAAGTAGTTTGATATTATTTGATATTACTTTTAAGCACTTTTAATTAAATCATAAAATTTTATTTTAAAGATACAATTTGATTCGTTTAATATTCTTTTAAGGGCTTTTTGTTTATGCATAAAATTGCATTTGAAAGACGCAATAGTTAGCCATATAACAATTATATAGTTAGTTTTTTTATATTTTAATGTAGTTTAAATATGTATTTATTTTACCGCTTTTGAAAGACAAAGTTTTAGGTAGTTTTATATTGTTTTCAAACATTTTTTTAGTATTTTTAACGTCTTCTAAAACAATTTGAATAATTTTTTAAATAACCTTAATACATCATATATGTTTAAATTTTATGTAATGTAAAAAAACAATTATTTATATGTTTGTATGATGAACACCGGTAATTTATAAGATATTTATATTATGAATTGTTGAATTTGAAGAAAAACGTGAATTTAAGAAATTTTATTTTTATATATGCATGCATATCGTTAGAAAGATCGTGCACAGATAATAAATAAATACGAGTAGCATCACCATAGTGGGTTGAAGTTGTTGCCAATGAGTGAAACTATAAAAACCACAATTATTGATTTTGATGACAGCAAGCATATGTAACCATATAAAATATAGATACCAATGTTTTGCTAAATTATATAGTATATGGTGTAGAATATTACACAGGTGCTAAGTCGAAGATTGTACAGTATAAAGACTTAAGATAAAGATACGAAGACTCATGAGTTCAAAGACAGAGAAATGAAGATCTCAGAATTATAATTTATTGTATAAAGTCATTAATGTATATTAGAGTCCATGATAGCAATTTCTGATCTCTATTTCCAATTTCGGATCTTTGATATTTTTAAACTAAAATAAATTATTTGAATTTCAAAAATATTTTATAAAGTTATTTAAGTTCAAAAATATTTTAAAACTATGTTCAAATTAATTTACAAAGTATAGGATTTCAAAAAAATTTAAAGGAAAAGTATTTTCAAAAAACACTAGGGTATGTCGACATACTTGGTCCCAATATGTCGATATAGATCGCTAGGTCAGTTTTTAAATTTTGAGTAGAAGTGTCTATTCAACACAACTCTTCACGAATAGACACATCTGTTCATTTACTATATAAAAGAGAGTGTAAACGAATTTTTTAATAACTAAATACTTACTTTCTTCCCACTTCTTACTCTCCTTAAAATTCTCTTGAAAAATATACTTTATTCTCTTCAAAATGATATACAATCAATTCATACTTCATTATTTTGATTTAATACTACTTTCTCACTGTTTTGGAAACATCTCTCTCAATTCAAAGATTAAAGTGCTATCCAAGAGCCTATAGGATCCATTTTATCCAAAGTACAAGAATTTTTTTTGAAAAACCTATCAACTCTGGTTGTGTTTGCTTGGGTGTGCTTGTAGCCCATTCAAATCAAGTGGGTACGCTTAGTAGCCCATTCAAATCAAGTGGGTATGATTTTCGCCTGGTCAAATCAAGTGAGCTTACCCCGGGCTCGGAATGTAGGAGGGTTTGCTCGTAGCCTTGAAATCGAGATTGTATTTTGGGTTTCCTTCTACCAGGTTAAAGATTGGAATTTTAAAGAAATATGTAAAAGCAATTGTACGGGATGTAGGAGAAATCTGAACCAATATAAAATCCTGGTATCATCTCTCTAAATCTTACTTTACTTTATTGCTTCTATTTATATCTACGGTTGCATCTGTGACTAATTGTTAGTATAATTCCATATTATTAATATGTGATTTAGTATTAAATTTGAAAGAAAACTAAAAGGATTTGCATAAGTTAGAAACACTATTCACCCCCCTTCTAGTGTTAAATTAGCCTTAAAATCCATAATTATGCAACCTACATTTGGTATCAGAGCATTAGGTTTTCAAAAACGCGTAATTTGATTTTTTTTAAAGTTCAAATGGCTAAAAACATTGTTAGTACATTTGTTTACACTTTGAAGAAGGGTAATCTACTACTAGACCCCAGCTTTTTAATGGCAATAATTATACCTATTGGTCATGTAGGATGAAGATTTATTTACAGCCTAATAGCTTAGATATTTGGAATATTACACAGAATAAGTACACCAAACGCCAGACTGACTTTTCAACTTGGATTGTTGACCAAAAGACACAAGCACTTAATAGTTCTAAGGCCATGAATATTTTATTTTCATCAGTAGATAAAAATGAATTTAATAGAGTCTCTTTTTGTAAGTCTGCATATGGTATTAGGAGATTATTGCAAGTTACTCATGAGGGCATTAGTAAACCAACAAACTAAAATTTCTATGCTAACTAATCAGTTTTAATCATTTAAAATGAATCAGAATGGGTATATTTCAAATATGTATCATATGTTTCAAGACATAGTACATACTTTAGTATTATTGGGTAAAAACTTTTCTGAAGAGAACCAAGTTATAAAAATCCTCAATTCACTCTTTTTAGAGTGGGATGAAAAGAAACTAGCACTTGAAGAGGCTAATGACATTAACACTCTAAAATTTAAAGATTTAGTAGGTAATTCAATGTCCTATGAAGCACAATTGCTGGACATAAGAGAAAGCAAGGCAACAGAAAAGAAATCCATTGCTTTCAATGCAATAACCAATGATCAGGATTCAGATGATGATAATGATGAGGAGATTGCTTTCATGACCGGAAATTTTAAAAAATTCCTGAAGTATAGAATAATGGACATCTTTCGAAGATCTAAAAACAAGACACTTGGAACTGGAACTACGAGTAGATATTTCAACTACGATGAACCTGGTCATCTACAAAGAGACTGTCTGTATTAGAATAAATTAAGAATCTCACCAGCTACCGATTCATCCAAAAAAAGAGGGCTTACATAGCAACATTAGATGATTCAGATACTACTTCAAATGACAATAAATCGGATACTAAGGATACAAACATGTGTTTCAATGCAATAGTAAATTAACCGAAATAGATCAAAAGAAAGGAGCAAAAAGTGGTACTTTTTGCATTTAGTTTTTATTATTGAATTTAGGAACAAAATTTTGATCAATAATAATATTGGACGCATAATAGTATATAGACAAATATATATAGAAATATTTTATCTTAGTTTAATTTTAAACTTGTTGGCCCATATGTCAACATACTCATAGCCTATATGTCATGCCAAAATTTTGAAATTTAATTTCAAATTAAAATTTTGAGTTTCCCTCACTTTTGCATTTATTTCAAGAACTGAAGAAGCATCTTTTCAAAACTAAAATGGCAGTTCTCTCTCTATTAAATCATCCTATCTCTATCCATTCATTCACTCACTTTGTTTCAAAATTCAAAATATCTCTTTACTCTCTTATCTCTTCAACAACTCAAGAATGGTCTCCTCAAGCCAACCACCAAAACCATAAGACTCTAAAAAAGAATCAAAGGCTTTCTTTTCAATGAAAAAAAGCTATAAATACTCATGTTGAATATGCTACTTCCGAAAAAGTTTTTCCTGAAAGATTTGCAAAATTTGGTGATTTTTCTTCTTATGGTCTTCAAGATCTTTGTTTTCAAAATGATATTCTTGGTTTAGTTGACTCTTTTCAAAATGCTTTTTTGTGTTATCCGGATTTAGTTAAAAACATTATGCAAATTTGAATGAAATTTTTTTACAAGGAGAAGGGGAACAAGTTTGGAGTAGTGTGAAAGGCACTATTATTATTTTAGATTGTGAAATTTTGGGTCAAATACTTGGTTGCAAATTTAGTGGAAAAAACCTCTCCACCTTTAAAATTGATAAATAAAATCATGAAAATTTCAACTATATTTTTGAAGTCAGATAAAGAATTTGATTTCAAACACAAAAATCTTAGAACAAAATGAGAATCATGGGTCTCATTTTACGACAGCATCACTTTGAGGATGGGAAATTACAATAACCCGACTCAA
This sequence comes from Allium cepa, assembly GCA_030765085.1. NCBI lineage: Eukaryota > Viridiplantae > Streptophyta > Magnoliopsida > Asparagales > Amaryllidaceae > Allium > Allium cepa. The sequence goes on along the minus strand of CM060934.1, from coordinate 994,580,912 downwards.
AAGGGTTTTAAAGCTCTTTTGGCATCTACGGAAAGTACAACATTAATTAGGAACAAGTTATTTTAAATGATTTTGTTCAAAAGAATATTTCTAGATACGAGAATACACTTTAGATTGGTGTGTATCTTACTGGAGTATTCAAATATTTTGGCGTTGATTAACGGGGAGAACCTACTTTGCCTTGAAATTTTTTTGACTTGGCCAACATCTCTCTCATGCATATTCCTCCATATTTTGAACCATATGAAGCTCTTTTCCAAAAAGAAGAAAGATTGGCGTAGGAAGAAAAGCATGAAATTCAATAATAATAATAAGGGGATGATATGGAAATTAACGAAGAAGGAAATCAAGAAGAAGAGGACTCTTTCTTAGAAAGCTTCGACATGCCTCCTCACTATTCCAACAAAGAGATTCTAAAGAACCAAGAGAAGCTTCTCAAAAACCAAAAGAAGCTTAAACGTTCCTTTAATAAAAAGTTCACTTCTCTCTCTAACAAAGTACTTCAGTCTCTAATAAAGTGGATAAATACTTTGGCAAAATCATTAGGAAGCTTGGTGGAAACTCTTCATCTTCATCATCATCCTTTTAGACTCTTCATTCCACCTTTGCACCCTTGTTGTGTGTTTATCTAGTTTTATTCCATGTCATTTCTTTGTAATATTTAGCTTTTCTTTAAAATCATGTATTTCTCTATGTTAAGTAATCAACTATATTTCTTGTTGTTCTATATTTTATATTAATCTCTGGAAATTATTAAACTATAATGTGATTAAGTAGAAACAAAAACTATATCAAAAGCTTTAAATTGCATTTTCAAGCATATATTTTGACATACATATATGGTATATGTCAACATATCCAAGCCGTTTTGCAAATCTTTTGAATCTTATAATATTTTAACTACCATCTATTCAAACATCCCATACGACTTTTCACCTCTGTCTAAGCTTATTTCTTCTAAAAAAATTCGCTCATCATTTTCATTTGCAATCCTCTTTTATTTTCAAATTTTTTTAAATAAAAATGTCTTCTTAATGCCAAAAACTTTGTGAAAATCTTGAAGAGATCATTCAAAGATATTCTCTCTTTTATTCTAAGAAATCAAAGGCATTTGGAACCAAGCCAAATGCAAATAATAAAAGAACAAGAGAAGCATTTTGATGCGCTTCGTTGGTTAATTTCTTCCCTAATAAAAATTGGTCAAACCAACAACCCAGAATGCTCAAACATCAAAGACAATGAAGATTAGAAAGCCATTGAAGCAAATCCAATCTTTGGACCTGAAGGTTGAGTTGAAGTCCCTAGGAAGGTCTAGATTTCTACTTGTTTCAATTGGTAAGTATGTATATTTATTAAAACTCTTAGGTTTGGATTTATTTGATTTAGTGTGATATAGTATGGATTATAAAAATTATTATTAAGAATGGTATTAAATTAATATTTGATTTGATTGTATTACAGTATGAATTAAATAAATAAAATTTGCATTATCTTATTTACTTATTACTCCTAGTATTTAGTATATAAAGATTTATCATTGTATATATTAATATATGCCCTGATTATATCTTATCTAGTTTTTTATGTTTCTTATATTACTTCTTTATATGTCCCATTTAATGTTTTTATTTTATGCTTTAATTAATTTAGTCCAGATTACAATTATATAGTTAAGCCCATTTTGATTAGCATATCACTTAATTCTTGATTATTGATTTTGAATCTTTATTTTATGAGTATTTTATTTAGGGCGAGTTTTCAGCCATTTTTGTTAATGACAAAGGGGGAGAAAAATATAAAATATACACACGCATATATTTAGGGAGAGTTATGTAACTCAATGGGAGTTATATCATATTTTATATACAAGAATATTTAATGGTTGTCATCATCAAAAAAGAGGAGGTTGATAATACCTCAGTTATTGATTTTGATGAAGCCATATAAAATATAAATACAAAGTTTTTACCAAGTTATATAGTTTATAGTGTAGAATATTACTGTGTAACCACCCTATACCATTGATACCCAATATACATAAGATATTGTGTTGCTATCACGCCGATCGATATAGGACAATCAACAAGGTCTAAAATGAAACAAAACATCACAAAATCTATAGTATATCTCACAATACATGGAATAAAATATAATATCATAATATAGAACAAAAAAGACAGTAATAACTGATTGATCCAGATATCAGAATACAGATACATAAAGTTATACATCATGAAAAGAGCTTACACAACAGAAATAAACTCATATGGCAGTCTCATAATAATATTAATAAGCAGCACTGCCAAATCTCCATAGTGTTGCATAGCATAATAAGCATAGAAATCCATGTATATAATACGAGATAGCTCCCTTCAGCTCGTCCTATGCACAGCTACTGCATGGCACCTAGACTTGTTATCCAGTCTATTTATTTAAGAGCACCTGAGATAATAAGAAACAAAGCATAAAATCTTGAGTCAAACAACAGTCTGATGTGAGTGGTAAATGTATACAAGTCGATATAGTAAGAAACATGGTACATGAAACATACCTGACCTATCCCTGGAACCAAAGAGTTAGCACAAAATAATATGATATGCTGCTCTAAGAGGCATAAAGGTATAATACAACAAGGTGTAATAATGGGTGTCCAGGTATCCCCATCTCCAATACCTATCTCCAATGACTACCCTAGAGTGATAGACCGAGGGGAAGAAATCATGGCAGCTATAGCATATATCAAACAATCCTCACCGTCATTTTATGTACTCTGAATATATGATAACTCGTATGACCATTCTACTGCTAGGGATAATGGTAATCCTAGTTTTCAGTATACTCTCTTTAACCTGAAGTTGATACTAGACCCGTTCAATAGGTCTAGGGTACATGGATCCATTCAACCGATCTGAGGTAACTTTCAAAATACCCATGAGCATCCTAGTGATACCCCTATCGTAAGTACAACAGAAAACATTCTGAGTACCAATGATCCCTTAATACGCATATCTGAGCCCTTTCTTCTGCTCCAACTAGCTTCCATAATCCTGGAGGAACCATTCTACATTCCCCTATTCAACGACTCCTTTCAACATCAAGCCAGCACCTTAAGGTACCTTTCTATATTACCCATTCTACAACTCCTTTCAACATCGAGCCGTCATCTCCGGAACCTAACTCCATTCAACATCGAGTCACCATCGGAAGACTCTAACTTTCATCATGGTGTTACGTTGCCACTAGTCATCATGCGAACGAGCCAATATCTCTAGCACGACCTCTAGAACCCTGTACTAACTCCCAGAAATTCCATCCCCATAAAATTAAACTAGAGAGCTCGGTACCGACCTATGTACTTAGCCACTAAGTGGCCAAGTTTATTTCCATCCCACTTCTTGCTTCTAGTACTTCATGCCCAAGTGCTTGACTTCTCTGCTCCAAATCAAGTTGTCATATCCTTAAAGCATCATACTTCATATCCTATAAACAAGTCATCATAACCTTCAACACTTAGCCGATCTCCCATCTATCAACATAAGAAACCTCTACAAGCCTTACTTTCCCCCTTCCTTGAGAGAACTCGGTACTAACCTTTGAAGTTGAGACCGACTTCTATGCTTAGTGAATCAGGGGATGCGAATTGGACCATGAGCTCTTCCCATGCTCTAGAATCTGCCTTTTAAGTTTCGTCCAATTCCGACCAATTTTGCCTTCGATTTGTCTGATTTCTTAACCTATCTACCTAGCATCCAAAAACTATCAAACAACATCAATTCACAACATACAATAATAAAACAACATGCATATATATCCATTCATACAACCAATACATGAGAATGTGATAGTAAAAATTAGTTTACTATAAATCTAAGTTTTACATTAGCATATGCATATGAATGATGGAAATTATACTAGCACGTGGACATTAGTTAATATATTACAAAATCCATTTTAAAAGCCATTTCAAAATCTCCAATTTCTGGTCATAAGTATACATGGATAAGTGGTTAAAGTTAGGAAACCCCTTTTAGATCAAAGTCATATTTAAAACAAGCATTTTAATTATATAAACAAGTATAAATGCATGAGAGGCAAAGAACCATTGCCAAATAACTAAATACCCAATTTCTTCCTTAGATCTAAAGTGGACAGTAAGGAAGAAGGATCCAAATCAATAAAAATGATAATCTCTAACTTCTATATGTCAATACCTCTCTAATTAATGATATGGCTAAGAATAATAAGGAAAGGATGTGATTTTTGATGAAATTAAGGCTAATGAAGGTTTAGATCCATTTGGGGAAGAAGGAAATGACTTAGGTCAATTTCTACAGCCTCATATTGGCACAAATTGCGAAGCAGCTAGTGGGCGTAAGTACGGACTTAGTTAATTATCCACTAAAACTGGTCACCAGCAGCCAATATTTAAAACTGCAACAACTTCCAAAAGACAAGTCCGTTTTTCGTTTATGATCACTCTACGGAATGGGAAACCATAATACTAAAGTAATGGATGTGGTTTGAGACCCTAATTCGGCTCCTATCAGAAGTTATAATCCAAACAAGATTATCAAGATCAAAATGGTCACATACAAATTCGACAAAAACCATAGATATGAAAAATGTTCTTAAGAGTCACTTTCCAAAATCTTAGAGTCATACGACCTTATGTGAATAAAATTAAAATATTTTACGATCTTTCAATATGAAAAACACAGGTCATTTCACTCTCGAAATCCCTAAAGAAACACAGAAAATCGGTCATAGTTACCCTGCATGCCTAACAATCTTGAATACCATCAAACATGTCAAATATGCAACTATGCAATCAATAATATAATTAAACTTATCCTAGCAAGGGAGATGCTAAATTGCTATATATGATATCAGAAATGAAATTGAATATGATAAACAGTAGGCCTTACCATATGAAGAGCTCTGGATGTGTGTCACTCATACTCTTATTGGTTTCCCATGTGCAACCACCTTCACTTTCGCTCCATTGAATCTTCACTAACTCCGATGTCTTCCTCTTAAGCTGTTTCGTATCGCGTCCAACAATAAACCTGCCTACGAGGTCTCGAAGCTACTGGTTCAATCTTTGTATCAGCAAGCTGGTTCGGTGCAATCATTACGCCTGAATCATGCACAAACTTTCACAGATGAGTAACATGGAAGACGTTGTGCACAGCTGCCAACTTTGTGGGTAATTGACCTTATATGCTAGGATCTCAATCCTCTCTGCTACCGAAAAAAGACCTATGAATCTCGATGCCAACTTCCACTTGCTATCAAACAATGGAGAAATTTTCACGAATGCCATATCTACGATAGAAAATTTTAAATCTCTACGTCTTCTATCAGCGTAACTCTTCTGCCTATCCTATGCAGCATTCATATTTTTGCCGAATGATCTCTACCTTTTTTTAGGTTTCTCTATTCATATCAGACACAAGTACCAGTTTCTCACTTGCTTCCTACCAACATAAAGGGGCATTACACAGTCGGTCACACAATGCTTCATATGGTGCCATACCGATACTAGAATGATAGCTGTTATTGTATGCAAACTCTACCAAATACAAGTGATTATCCCACAGGCCTCAAAAATCCAGAATGGAAGCTCACAAGAGATCCTCTAATATACGATTCACTCTCTTGGTCTGCCTATTCATTTGTGGACAATAAGCTGTACAAAAATGCAGCTCGATACCCAACGCTTCTTTAATCTCTTCCAAAACCCACTGGTTAACAATGGGTCTCAATCGCTCACAATGCCCTTCGGCACACCATGAAATCATACAATTATTTCACATACAACTCAGCTAGTTTGGTTGTCGTTCTACTTTACTTGATGGGTATAAAGCTGGTGCTCTTGGTCAATCGATTGTCAATGACCCAGATACTGCCATACCCTGCTCGAGTCCTTGGTAGTCCATTAATGAAATATCAATATATGCTCCACTTCCACTTTGGAACTTCAAATGGTTGCAATAGGCCACTCGGTTTCTTTTGCTCTGTCTTCACCAACTGGCAGTTCATACACATTCGAGATGAATGTCCCGATGTCCTTCTTTATCCCCTTCCAATAGTAGGTCTGCCTCATATCACGGTACATCTTGTTATCGCCTGGATGTATATTCAAACTAGAATGATGGCACTCTCATATCACCTCATCACACAGTCCGTCGACATCAAGAACAACCAATCTCCCATCGTTACGAAGCCAACCTTCTCGGTCGAGTCTGTGTTGCTTCATATCCTTAGACCATATTGCTCCTTTTATTTTTTCCATGATCTCTGCCAATCTAGCATCTCGCTTCTGACTGCTACTAATCCGCTCAATCAAAGTATGTTTAGTTGTCAAGCTTTCTAACATCTTTCACTCTAACTTGCAATGAGATCCAAAGTCATAATCAAAAATATACTCTAACTGTTTCCACTCTAGGAATATTGCCCTCAAACTGGCATGCCTTTTACTTAATGCATCAGCGACTGCATTTCCCTTGTCGGGTGTATATTAAAATCTAGAGTCGTAGGAGTGTAAGAATTCCAACCATCGCTACGGACAAAGGTTGAAATACTTCTGGGAGAACGGGTACTTTAAGTTGTGGTCCGTGAACATTCGAACCTTTCCCCCCAATAAATAGTGCATCCAAATCTTCAAAGCAAACACTATCGCCACTAACTCCAAATCACAGGTTGGATATTTCCTCTCATGTGGCTTCAGCTGTTGACTAGCATAGGAAACAACTTCTCCTTTTGCATCAATATCGCACCTAATCCTATTCTATCTACTAGGTCATTAGATATGAAGGAATATGAAGCCTCGGTGTCGAATAAAACATGTATGGAAACATCATAAAGGGAAAGCATACATTGAATGACAATGCCCTTCTCTTTCTCATTCATCGAGGGAGCTCGACGAAGTCAGAACAACATCTAAAGCATATGCCTTCCAACCAATTTTTGCTGTGGTTGTTTCGAATAATTCTTCAGTATATGCCCAGGCTTTCCGCGGTTGTAACAATTCTTCTTCCCATCGATTTTGCAATCTCTGATCAAGTGAATCTTATCTCCACAATCATAGCTAATAGGATCTCATTTAACCTTCTTTCGAGTATCCTTCCCCTGTGATTGCTTCCTCTTTCAAAACCACTTCTTCTTCTTGCCTACACCCCTTTGTTGCGGTTTGGGCTCTTCCTTAATGACAACAGCTGATTTAGACTTGGGATATAAACTCTCCCGGCGATGAGCTTTCTCAACGAGTCGCACAAATGTCTCATTGATATGACTCACTAGCAATTCTCCTAAATGGTCGTCCAAACCCATAATAAACTTCTTATTCTTCCTCAATGGAGTGTCAATAAAAGACATCCCACACTCTGATATAGCATTAAACTTAGTAATGTATTCAGAAATAGACATATCTCCTTACTTTAAATCAGCGAATCTCTTAAATAATATCGACTTCTAAGCAGCTGGAATGAACTTCTCTGCAAAACTGGCCTTGAACTGGTCCTAAGTGAACTGATCCTTAGGTATTGCAATAGTGATGGCATTCCACCAGCATGGCCCTCCCTTGAAGTTGTCCAAAGGCCATCTTCCTCTTCATGGCATCATTAATCTCCATATCACCAAAAATACACTCGCAGGTGTCCAACCAATCCTGCACTTCGATGGCATACCCCATTCCAAGAAATGACTTGCCTCCCAAAGTAGAGTAATCTTTGCATAGCTTTGCAAATAAGCCCTCGATGCTTGCACTTGAGCACAACCACCAATAGTAATATTTAGAGGGGCCACTTGATGCATTTTGAAGCATGTCCTCCATTATTGCGTTGAACATAGCTTGCAATTTAGAATTTATAGCCCTCGAACCCACTCCTTGCTCAACTCCAAATATGGAGATCCTAATAGTGTTTCTTTTTTGCCGGCTCTTTCTCGATCTATAACTAGAATGATTAGTCTCTCAAAAAAGAAAATTGTGCTAACGGTATTCATGTGTTCATGTCACTTATATACTATATATACCACTATATAGTTTTGAAAATCAAAATATATAACAAGTACATGATCTTATATGTATATACTCCCTTGATTAAGTCTAAGGTGGGAACTCGTTCCCTATCTCTACTGAATCATGGTATCCTTTAGGTTAACAATGCATACCAAATATGACGACCGTCCTATACCACCAGCATCCAATATACATAAGATAGTGCGTTGATCTCATGCTGATCGATGTAGGATGATCATCAAGGTTTAAAATGAAACAAAACATCACAGATTCTATAGTATATCTCATAATGCATGGAATAAAATATAATATTATAGATATAAAGTAGAAGAGACGGTAATAACTAAGTAATTCAAATACACAAAGATGTACATCATGAAAAGAGTTTATACAACGAAACTAAATTCATATGACTGTCTCATAATAATATTAATAAACAACATTGCCAAGGCTCCAAAGTATTGTACAGCAGAATAAGCATAGAAATCCATGTATATAATACGAGATAGCTCCCTCCAGGTCATCCTCTAGAAAGATAGTGCATCGCACCTAGACCTTCGATCTAGTTTACTCAATTAAGAGCACCCGAGATAATAAGAAGCAAAGTATAAAATCTCAAGTCAGACAATAATCTGGTGTGAGTGGTAAAAGAATCTCATAATACTATACAAGTCAATATAGTAAAGAACAAGGTACATGAACCATACCTAACCTAACCTGTTCCTACAACCAAAGAGTTAGCATATAATAACATGATATGTACTCTAAGTGTCATAAAGGTATAATAAAACAAGTTGCAATAACGGGTGTCCTTGTATCCCTATCTCCAATACCTACCTCCAATGACTACCCTAGAGTGATAGACTGAGGGGAATGAAATCAAGGCAACTGTAGCATCCATCAAACAATCCTCACCATCACTCTATGTACTTTAAATATATGATAACTCGTATGACCATTCTACTACCAGGGACTAAGGTAATCTCGATTTTCAATGTACTCTCTTTGGCCTGAAGTGAATACTAGGTCCATTCAACCGGTCCAGGGTACATGGATCCACTCAACTAATCTAGGGTAACTTTCAACATACCCATAAGCATCCTCACGGTACCCTTGCTCTGAGTACAGCAGGAAACACGATGATCCCTTAATATGCATATCTAAGCCCTTTCCTATGCTTCAACTAGCTTCCATTATCCAATAAGAACCATTCTACATTCCCTCATTCAATGAATCCTTTCAACATCGAGCCATCACCTTGAGGAACCATTCTACATTCCCCATTCTATGACTCCTTTCAACATCGAGTCGTCAACTCTCGAACTTAACTCCATTCAACATTGAGTTACCATCTAAAGAATCTAACTTTCATCAAGATGTTACAATGCCATCAATCATCATGTTAATGAGCCAACATCTCCAGCACGACCTCTAGAACCCCTGTACTAACTCCTAGAAGTTCCATCCCCATATGACTAAATTGAGAGCTTGGTACCGGCCTCTAAAGTCGGTACCGACCTCTGCACTTGGCTACTAAGTGGCCAAGTTTCTTTCCATCCCACTTCTTACTTCTAGTACTCCAAGCCCAAATGCTTGAACCCCGACTTCTCTGCTCCAAATCAAATCATCATATCTTTAAAGCACCCTACTTTATATCGTAGAAACAATTCATCATAGCCTTTGACACTTAGCGGATCTCCAATCTATCACCATAGGTAACCTCCAGAAACCATACTCTCCCCCTTCCCCAAGTCGCTACTAATATGGAGCAACCAAGAGAACACGGTGGAAGTCGAGACCGACTTTTGAGCTTAGTGAATTAGGGGTTGCGAGTTGGACCTTGAGCTCTTCCCATGCTCCAAAATATGACTTCCAAGTTTCGTCCAATTCCGACCAGTTTTGCCTTCGTTTTACCAATTTCTCAACCTATCTACCTAATATTCAAAACTAGAAAATAACATCAACGTGCAACATAAAATCATAGAATATCATACATATACATCCATTCATACCGCCAATATATAAGAATGTGATAATTAAAGTAGTTTACTCTAAATCTAAGTCTTACATTAGCATATGCATATGAACGATGGAAATTACACTAGCATATAGACATGAGTTAATATATTACAAAACCCATTTTAAAAACCATTTCAAAATCTTCGGTTTCTGGTCATAAGCATATATGGATAAGTGGTTAAAGTTAGAAAACCCATTTTAGATCAAAATGGTGTTAAAAGCAAGCCTTTAATTATATAAACAAGTATAGAGAGGCCAAGAACCACTCACCAAATATCTAAAATACCCAATTTCATCCTTAGATCTAAAGTGGACAACGAGGAAGAACGATCCAAATCAATTAAAAATGATGATCTCCGGCTTCTATATGCTAATCCCTTCTCTAATCATTGATTTGGCTAAGGTTAGTAAGGAAAGGATGTGATTTTGATGAAATTAAGGCTAATGGAGGTTTGGATCAATTTTGGGGAAGTTGAAATTACTTATCTTAGTTCCTATAGCCTCCTATTAGCACATATTCTTAGTTCCTATAGCCTCCTATTAGCACATATTTCGAAGTGAGTTAGTGGGCCTAAGCACAGGCTTAGTTAATTACCACTAAAACCAGCCAGCAGCAACCAAAATTAAAACTGCAATAACTTACAAATGACAAGTCCGTTTTTTATTATGACTACTTTACGAAGTGAGAAACCATCATCCTAAAGCAATAGAAGTGGTTTGAGACTCTAATCGATCCTGTCAAAAGCTGTAGTCCAAACAAGATTTTCAGGGTCAAAATGGTCACATGTGGAAAATGTTACTAAAAGTTACTTTCCAGAATCTTAGAGTCATACTACCTTATATGAATAAAATAAAAATATTTTACGATCCTCCGAGGCGTACAGGTTGTTACAATTACACATATGCTAAATCAAAGACTGTACAGTATAAAGACTTAAGATAAAGATATGAATACTCATGGGTTCAAACACAAAGAAATGAAGATCTCAAGATTATAATTTAGAGTATAGAGTCATTAGAATATATTATTAAAGTCCTTGATAGCAATTTCTGATCTTTATCTCCAACTTATGATCTTTGATAATTTTAAACAAAAATAAATTATTTTAATTTCAATTTTTTTATTCTAGTTCTTTAAGTTCAAAAATATTTAAAAACTATGTTCAAATTATTTTTCAAAGTATTAGATTTTTTGAACAATTTAAAAAAAAAGTATTTTTAAAAAACACTAGGGTACGTAGACATACTTGGTTCCAGTATGTCAATATATGGACCGTTGGGTCGTTTTTTAAAATTTAAATACTAGTGTCCATTCGACACAACTCTTCACGAATAGATATATCTGCTCATTTACTATATAAAGGGGAGTGCAAACGATTTTTTTCATAACTAATTACTTACTTTCTTCCCATTCCCCACTCTGTTGAAAATCCTCTTGAAAAATATACTATATTCTCTTCAAAATTATATTGGATTAATTCATACTTCAATGTAATAGTTCAATACTACTTTCTTACCGTTTTGGAAACATCTCTCTCTCTCAATTCAAAGATCGACGTGTTGTCCAAGAGGCTATAGGATCCATTATATCCAAATTACAAGAATTTGTCTTTGGAAAAACTGTCAACTCTATTTGTGCTTGTTTGGGTGTGCTCGTAGCCCATTCAAATCAAGTAAGTGTGCTTAGTAGCTTGTTCAAATATTGTAGGTATGCTTGTGGCCTAGTAAAATCATGTGAGTTTACCTCGGATCCAGAATAGAGGAGTGTATGTCTCGTAGCCTCAAAATCGAGATTGTATTTGAGTTCGCTTTCAAATTGGTTAAAAATTGGCATTTGAAAAGAAATTCATACAAGCACTTGTATAGGAATGGATGTAGGAGAAATTCGAACTAGTATAAAATATCCAGTGTCATCTCCCTAACTCTTTACTTTATTGCTTTATTTATATCTGTTGATTGGCTGTTAGTATGATTCTATGTTGTTAATATGTGATTTAAGATTAATGTTGAAAGAAAATTAAAAAGATATGAATAAGTTAGAAAACACTATTCACCCCCTCTAGTGTTAAATTAGCCTTAATATCCATAATTCTGCAACCCACAGAAATAATATAGCATTTTCTAGTAGCAGTTATGAGAGATTTTCCACTAAAGTTATATTACATATATATCCTTATAGTTATCCTTTAGTTTTGTGAAGCTAAATTTTCCAAAATGATTAATGGGGTTATAATTGGAAAAAAAGGTTAGAATCCCTCAAACATCCCAGTTTGATGAATTGAGAAATGTCATCAACTCATCGGTTTTGTAACCAACAATAACCGATGTGAAAATAATCTTACAAGCAGCGTTACCACAATACCTGAAATACAAAACCGTCCAAAAACTGGTCAAAACCAGAGAAAAAACTCCCAATCGGAGCCTAAATCCACCATGGCTCAATGTTTTATTTACATTAATTAACTACAACATATTAAATCTCGGTGATAAAATATTTCTATAATAAAGAAGATTTAGAAGATATTGTTAACTTTGGTGATACAATATTTCCAATTATAAAAGATTTTGAAGATATTCGAGTTAATGTGAAATATGACTCAAATATATTGCCTCTTTTATTGCATTAAAAAATGCAATGAATTATCTACATGAGAATGAGAATTATTTTTGAGAGAACGAAGTACTAATTAATTCCCTATTCAACTGATCAACGAAGGCATTTTTTCAGCCATATGCATATTGAAGGAAACTGGAAAAATGAAATAGATAACCATTTTCCATATAAATAGGAGAATTGATGAGGCACTGATTTAAAACCATAAATTAATTACTTTAATCCTAGGTGTATATATATAAAGATCGTCATCTTTAAAGATTAGGAGAATCCTCTTGGGTAGTATTTCTTCATATTCTTCTTCTTAACCTCCATTATCAATTTTGTATTTTTTTTCCTTTTCTCAGAAAGTAATAAAGAATCTCTATCCAAAAGTGGGCATACACTATAAAATTAGTAGTGAAACCACTACAAATCTGTGTGTGAACTCTCTATTTCATTTTCTATGATTTGCTGCTTAGATTCTTTGTTTCTATTTATTTTGTCGCACTACAACAGATCTAATTACTTCCGTATGCATTTGGATTGATTTGCAGTCATTTATGTGAATTTACCCATATAGTCTGATATTAAAGCATTGAAGGTCGTTGTTGAAGCCTAGGCTAGAAGGTGTTTGATAAAATGGCAGAATCTGGAGAAGCAAATGAGGAGGTTAGGCATACCTAGGAGTATGCACCCTATACTAGGGGTTCATATGCATCATTTGATTCATAGTTAGCTATAGAGAAGTGGAACAGAGATAATGATTTTGAGAAGTGGCAGTGGAAGATGAAGGCAGTGTTGAGAAGAAATCATATTCATTGGGTTGTATTTGACATAAAATCATTCTCTGCAGATATCTTAGAATTGGAAAGGAAATAGATGGAAGAATGAGCCTCTACTACCTTCAATTGGCCATGGATGAAAACTTCATTCTAGAGATAGTAATGAAACTATGGCTAGAGGCTTTTGAGAAAATTAGAGGACATCTACATGAAGAAGTCGCTTATGAATATGCCAATTTTGTTGAAGATTTTCTTCACTTATAAAATGCGAGAAGATACATCACTAAAAGCACATCTTAACTTCTTCAATGACTTGATGGTGAAGATGAAAGTTGTTGATTTGAATGTGGATGAAGATAAATGGGCTATGATAGACTTAAGCTCTCTTCCAAAGCGATACATGGCATTTGCTAGCAGCCCGATCTATGGTAGAAGCACGATGCGTTAGAAGATGTGAAGAGGGGATTCTTGAGTGAAAAATATGAAGGATCAGATGAAACATATGAGATAAAGTAGAGGAGCTAGTAGTCAGTAGTGGTTGTTGTAGAGAAAAGAAAAAAGGAGAAAATTTTCAAAGGGCGTTCCAAGTCAAGGAAGCCCGAAAGTGGTTGGAGAGGCAAGTATAGAGACAACAGGTGTCGTCAATGCAAGAAGCATGACCACTGGAAGAAAGACTTCCCATGTTTTAGGAAGAGAAACGAACTACATAGTTCTTCATCTATTGGGATAAAGAAGGTTGTTTCTGACGATGTGTTGATTCCATCTGTTTTTGATGCATTACACCATGATTCAGAGGCGTCTTTCCACATGAAGCCTAAGAAGGAGTGTTTCTTATAACGGTAAGGAAGGAAGTTCTATATTGATGAGGAATGATGATACTTACACGTTATTAGGAGAAGGATCATTATGTATTTGCATGCACGATGTTGTGGTGTGCACTATCACCCAGTCCGTTATATTCCAGGTTTAATGAAATCTCTTCTATTTTTAGGTCAGCTAGCATCTTTAGGTGCAGGATTACGATAGAGTTAGACAGCTTAAAAGTGACACATGATGCTCTTATATTGATGAAAGGGGTGATGGTATGGAATCTTTATCTGCTAAAAGGATCCACAATTTTTGGAGAATCATGCGTTGGAGTTGATAGTTCATGAGCTTTGGATGTCTAGGGACTTTGGCATCTTATACTTGGTCATATTTTGAAGAAGAACTTGGAGCTTCTTCGTAGAAGAAAGATGATTATGGGTGAAAGTTTCAACCATTTGGAATTCTGCTAGGATTGTGTATTGGGGAAGCAGACGGAGGTTTCTTTTGGTGTTGGTAGACATGAGTCCAAAGGAGTACTAGAGTATGTCTCTACGGATGTTTAGGGACTAGTAGCTACAGCTTCTGTTAGAGGAGTTGAGTATTTTATCTCTTTTATTGATGACTACTCTCGAAAGGTTTAGGTGTTTGTGATGAGAGCAAAGTCGGAGAGAAGTTTAAAGTTTAAAATTTGGAAGGCAATAGTAGAGAATGAAGTAGAAAGAAAGTTGAAGGTGCTGAGATCCGACAATGGCGGTGAGTTTGTCTCTAAGGAGTTCACATATTTTATAAGTACCATGGAATTCAGAGACACTTCACTACACCTGGAGATCCACAATTAATCAGAGTCACCGAAAGGATGAATAATACTCTATAGGAGAAAGGTCGTTGTTTGAAATTGATAATGGATTTATCTAAAGGCTTCTGGGCTGAAGCTTTATCGACTGCGGCGTGTATTATCAATCGAATTCCATGCTCAACTATTGATGGAAAGATTCTATAGGGAAGATGGAAAGGTGTAGATGTACATATAAATTATCTTCATATATTTGGTAGCCCTATGTATGTTCACCATACATAAGGAAATGACAAGTTGGAGGTTAGAGCATATCAAGACATATTTTTGGGCTATATCGAAGGCATCAAAGGGTTTTGCATCTGGAACCCTATTGAAAGGAAGGTAGAGTACTCGAGACATGTCACATTTGATGAGTTCACTATGTTCAAGCTGAAGGAGACTCTACTTAGTTCAGTAGATTCAAAAGTTAAAAGGCCTAAGAATATATAAACTATTCCCACATATCATCCTAGTAGTAGAGTTAGAGCTGCAAAAGTAGATAGAGCAATTGCAGTCATTGACACATCATATGAAGGTCCATGGGATAACTGTAGCAATAGTGGTGATGGTTGTGAAGCTAGAGATGATTTAGCTCGAGGTGGAGTTGATATAAGCTTAGGTGAATTTACACCTATTCGGTCTATCTCTAGAGTTAGAAGGCCATCAAATAGGTATGAAGACTGGAATTATACAAATCTTAGCCTTGATGATCGATTTGACTATGCATTGCATGTAGTGCAAGATTAGCCTTTTGACCTTGATGAAGCTATGAGTTCGGGTGCTAGCTTGAAATGAATGCATGCTATAGACGTGGAGATGTATTCATTGAAGAAGAATTTAACTTGGGAACTGGTACCAACCCCTCAGGGAAGTTGAGCCATAGGATGCAAGTAGGTATATAAGGCAGAGGATGATGGGAGATACAAGGCTAGACTTGTTGCGATGGGGATTTCAAAGAGGAAAGGGATGGAGTACGATGAGATGTTTGCTCTGGTTGTTAGACATACTTCTATCTGGATATAGCTAGCTATAGTTGCAACTCACGATGTAGAGTTGGAATATTAGTTGTCAAGACATCCTTGTTGCACAAAGACTTAGAAGAGACCATCTATATAAAATAGTCAGAAGGATTTGTAGAGGGTGGGAAGAAGGAATGGTTTGCAAGCTGAAGAATTATTTATATGGTTTAAAATAGCCACCTAAGCAATGGTACAAGAGGTTTTATCTTTTTACGTTTACTCTTGATTTTGATAGAAGTGTTAAAGACGCTTGCATTTATTTTAAGAACATAGATGATATTCGATATGAAAGACCTTGGAGAAGCAATGAAAATTTTAGAGATGGAAATCTAGAGAGATAAAGATGAAGGTGTTGAGATTGACATAAAAAGAACATATCAAGAAAGTGCCTGCTCGTTTCAGCATGGAGAAGGCAAGGTGATTAGTACTCCTATGCCTTTGAGCGTTCAACTTTCAGAGAAGGTCTCTCCAATCTTAGATGAAGACAAAGCTTATATGAAGAAGGTAGCTTATGCTAATGCGATTGGAAGCTTGATGTATGTTGTTATCTGCATGAGACCAGATATGGCACAAGTGGTTGGTTTGGTTTGTTACCATGTGGCTAATCTAGGTAAACCGCATTTGGAATAAGTGAAGTATATTTTAAGGTATCTTAGAGGAACAACAAATTATGAGCTAGTTTTTGACTTTAGGGAGAAAGATTTTAACTCAGTCAAATTTTTTATTTTGATTATACCGAAGACAGAGATCGAAGGAAGTCAACCTCATGTTACACCTTTACACTTGGAAAGACGGCTGCCAGTTGAAGAGCGAAATTGCAGACTATAGTCGCCTTGTCTACTATAGAGATGAAATTAATAGCTGCTGTGGAAGTAGCTAAGGAAGCATTTTAATTGAAGCGGTTTCTTACAATGTGATTTAGGCTTTGTCCATGCAAATATAATAGTGAATTACAATAGTTTAAGCATAATTTATTTGGTGAGAACCGGGTGTTTAGTTCGAGGATAAAGCACATAAAGATCACTTGTCCCTATGAATGAAGAAAAGCAGGTACATATTTATAAGATTCACATCGAGGAGAATGCACCAAATATGTTCACTAAGTCCTTGCATGTTTCAAAGTTCGAACATTGCTCGAACTTGATCCGCTTGTTGAGGTGCTAGGTGTTACATGGTGGCACATGGGGGGAGTGAACGGTTAGGTGGCGATATTTGTTTTAATTGTGGAGATTGATAGGTCCTACATGGAGAGGGTACTTGCAATGATTTTTGGAGGGTAATGTCCTTGTCGGAGTTCATTGACAAAGTGCAATGGGTGATGGTTGTGCCAAAGCTCGTTGGGGAAATATTCATGATGTTTTGTTTGAGAGTTGCTTAGAGTAAGAGGATATAGGTGGAGTTATTATGCTTTTATGGAAATATAGTATCAAGATGGAGATTGTTAGGTTTCAGTGATATAATATTTTCATATTAAATAAGATTTAGAAGAAATTATTGATTTCGATTATACAATATTTTCGTTACAAAAGATTTGGAAGATATTCAAGTTAATGTGAAATAATGACTCAAATATATTACCTCTTTTATTTCATTAAAGAAGGAAATAAATTATCTACATGAGAAGGAGAATTATTCTGAGAGAGTGACATAATCAATTATTTCGCTAATCAACTGATTAAAGAAGTCAATTTATTAGGCGCATACATATTGAAGAAAAATTGAAAATTCAAACAGATAACCATTTCCTATATAAATAGAATAATTCATGAGGCATTGATTTATAATCGTTAATCAATTACTTCAATCCTAATAATAATCTTTATACAAGGATTGTCATTCTTTAGAAATTAGGGGAATCATCTCTAGTAGTATTTTTTTTTCATATCCTTGTTTTCGACCTCTATTATCAATCTTGTATTTTTTGTTTCTTTTCTCAAATAGATATAAATAATCTCTCTTCTATAGTGAACATACACTATGAAATTGATAGTGAAACCACTATAAATCCAGGTATGAACTCTCTATTTGATTTTTTATGACATGTTGTTTGGATACTTTTGTTTCTGTTTGTTTTATCACACTATAACACTAATTTTTTATGATATGTTGTTTGGATACTTTTGTTTCTGTTTGCAATCATCTGTATGAATTTACCCCTACACAACATGTTTCACTTTGTCAAAACCAAAGTTATAAAGATTATAAAAAATTACATAAAAATGCATAGAATATTTATATTACATTAGTTCTATCTCATAAAACTTATTAGGTAGCTTAGTCGCTAAGCTTACTGTTATACTTTCATTAACCTCAACAATTATATGAATAAGGCAAGGGAAAATTTCAATCATTTGAATAATCATCTAAATACATAAATATGTTTTTGAATATTAATATTAATAATAACTTTAATCAACTGATTTAATATTTTTTGTGGCATATAATAACATATGGATATCAAGGTAAAATAAATTTGTGTGCAAATTGTTTGTGCTTTGGATCGCGATGAGTGTGCACAATAGAAAAATTAACACGTTATATTATATCATCATATATCTTATTACCAATATTATGAGTAACTGCCTCACTTATTTATAAAATCTTTAAAAGTAAAAAATAAAAGCAAATAAAATATAAAGAGTAGTAGATACATTGTCATGATATATTTTACCTTGGAAGTATCATCCAATAGCTAAGTCCTTCCTTTAATTTAAAATTTAGATGAAATGTAATATACAGTAGAAATGATACATAAAGTATTAAATTCACAGATATGTTATATTAATATAACTTGAATGCATATTCTCCAAGAGGATTTCATTTCATCCTACATACCCCAACCCGAGCTGAAATATATTTTCTTTTTAGTTCATTTTATTTCATGTCCAGTAACATATTCTATAAGGCCTGTATGATATATATATATATATATATATATATATATATATTGCATGCTCAAGGTAGATGATGGGTCGAAGCACAGGTAATATATGTAGATATGGAAAAGGACTGCAACTGTACAACCAAGGCTGCGTTTGTGGACAAACAGTTGGGTTAGGGAAAAGTGGTGGTGGACTTTTACGTCCGACATACGAAAAAAATTAAGTCAGAGGCTAAGGAAGAGGCAATTCACCCGATCCCAAAAGGTTATTTAGGACTTAATTTTTACGTAGATGTAAAAATTGTTATATCATCATCTTGAATCCATCTTCTTCCTCCAAATCAAAAATAACTGATCCTCTATCTTAAATTTTTAATGGCTTCTTTCTCATCCTTATCATTCTTAAAAAAAACTAATCCAACAATGAACAGATTTATTGATGTGTGTTTCTTATTGCATCAGATAAAATAGAAAATATAAAAAATGCATTTTCCTTTACGAATCTACATGAAAGGTAACTATGGATCAAATTACAAGCATTTGGTTCTACTATAGAAATAGGACAACCATCTTCGTTTGTGCAGAAATTTTCAGATGTTAATGGTGGTGGGGTTGGAATAAGATTCACAAAGGCGGATAATCAATGGCGATGCTGATTATTGAGAGAATGAATAAGAGTGTACAAGAATGTCACGATATATGAGTAGATAGCAAAGTAAAGCACGCTAACCTAAACCGAATTGTATTATACCGAAGTGGTATTAGTGCGAAGGGGAAGAGCGAAAGAACCCAACCTAAATTTGTATTTAACCGTCATATTACACACTATAAATACACAATGTATCACGTACAAATCTTAACTCAATATTGGCTATTTTCCATCAATAAAATCATCTCTTCCATTCTTTCTATTTCTAAAATACAACCCAATAGCAAATATTTCATATAACAGCAGTTTATTTAAAAATTTAACTTGGTATCGAGCCAATGCCTTGCGATGGTTCCTTTCCTAAATAGACCATCAAAATCGCCTTCATCATTTGATCCTTAGCTGCATAATGGCCTCTCATCAATCATTATGATTTATATTGCACCATCATTTGAAACATCCATTATACTCAATTAAGATTCAATCAAGGACTACCAAGAAATTGCTGTTTCTTAAATACCATAGTATCAAGTGCCTAGACAGTGGTTTTGTCAGCGTTTAAGTCACCCAGAAACCTATCCTGGCTGCACCTTAAATCATCAAAAAAACCTTTCTTCGATAATGTTTTTCCATTATCTGATTAGCTCACCAACTTTATCAAGAATCCTCATATTAGAATGGCAGAAGGAGATAGCAACAATTCAAATTCATAAAATTCTCCAAGGTCCTCCAACTAGTAGTAACAAATCATTGATGAAGGTCTATTGACCATAATATGCCTACAAAGCCAACTCAGCACAATTCAGTTGGATGAGAATAACTTCTTGGTATGGAAATTTCAAGTTGAAACTGCAATCAAAGGATATGGACTGGAGGAATTTATTCAAGGGATGGCATGTAATCCTGTAAGATTCTTCAAAGACAATGAAGGAAAGATGGTCAGTAATAAAGATTTTGATGAACATTCAAGACAAGATAGTCTACTTTGTGCTTGGTTACTTTCACCAATAAGTCCAAACCTTTTTGCCACAAATAGTAGGATGTAAGACAATAAATGAAATCTGGACAATAGTGGATCACATTTTTAGTTCTCGGTCAATGGCAAAGATAATGCACCATAAAAGGAAAATTCAAAATCTAAGGAAAGAAACATGCCAATTAGAGAGTATCTTACTAAGATAAAAACATATTGTGATCTTCTTGAAGCGGATGGGCATAAGGTATCAAAAAGTGTACATGTGCTGAGTATTTTGAATGGCCTAGATGAGGAATATGAAGCTGTTTTTACAACTATCTCATCAAGAAAAACTACACCAACACTTCAATATGTCCTCTCTAAACTTTTGCCTATGAAGATAGAATGGACACCAGAAGCCTCTGAATTTAGACATGACTATCAACATTGCATCTCAGTCAAGAAACAGAAGTCAAGATGAGGAAAAAACAATCAAACTTATCAAAGAGGTAGTTAAAGTTACAAGTCAAGAAGTACAGGCGGTAGATGGAGTAATAACGACAACTGATTACGGTGCTAAATGTGTGAGAAATATGGACATGTAGAAAACAAATATTACCTTAGATTTGATACCAACTACGTACCAAATCAACAAGCTTCTTCAAACACACAAAGAAACTATAATCATTGTGCAAATATAGCCAGTATGCAACCAGAATCAAAGAACAAGGCAGAAAAATTAAGAGTTTATCACCTGAATGGCTTAGCAAAGCTAAAGGATATTCAAGATGGGAGATGGTATCCAGATTCTTATGCAATAAATCATGTCACAAGTAAACTTGATAATTTGAAACTTGGAAACAAAGAGTACATAAGTAATCAATCTATACATATGGGTAATGGTGAGTCCATTAATATTACACATGCTGGAATAACATGTGTTAAAGGAGAAAGACAACTTTACTTGAATAATTTATTGAGAGCACCACAAATTAAGAAAAATCTTATGAGTGTGTCGCAATCTGCAAGTGATAATAATGTGTACTTTGAATTTTATCCAAAATATTGCTTAGTTAAAGATATACTAACTAAAGAAATTCTCTTGCAGGATGAAGCATACAAAGGATTATACAAGTTCAATTTTATTGACTCCAAGAACTCTAGTTTTAAAGAAAACTATTGTAATGTTTCAATAGTGATGATAGAAAACTAACTTTGATATGTGGCACCACAAAATAGGTTATGCTAATGTAAATATTGTAAATCAGGTTCTGTTAGATAATAAAATTCACTTAAAAATATTTCATTACCTTATGTATGCACTTTCTATCAAATGGATAAGAGTCATAAGCCTGCCTTCTTTGACTCTCAAACTAAATACAACCAACCCTTGGAATTGGTTGCAACTAACTTATGGGGTCCAATACCAACCTATTTTGATTACAGATTTAAATAGTATATATCTTTTGATGATTCTTATTCAAGGTACACCTGGATTTGCTTTCCCAGAGCAAAGTCAGAAACTTACAATGTAGTGACTCAATTCATAACACAAGCAGAAAAGAAGACAAATCATCAAGTTAAGATAATGCAAACTGATGGTGGAGTAGAATATAAATCACTGAATGATTATTTTCAAAGAAGAGGGATAATACATAGAATTACCTATCCTTATACTTCAAAGCAGAATGGACTTGTTGAAAGGAAGCATAAGCACATTACAGAGTCTGGTCTCACATTGCTAGCCCAAGCATCTCTTCCATTAAAGTTCTAGCAAGACTCATTGAACACCGTTGTCTATCTAACCAACAGATTACTAACCAAAGTGTTAACGGATAAAAGTCCAATTGAAAAGTTATTCAACATAAAACCAGACTACCAAATTCTGAAAGCATTGGATGTTTATGCTTTCCATGCTTAAGATCATACAATAGACATAAATTGAGCTTCTAGTCATCACCTTGCACATTTCCTAGATATGCTACTAATCAAAAAGGATATAAGTATTTGACCAGCAATGGCAATATAATTGTATTAAGACTTGTAGTATTCAATGAGCAAGTATATCATTCGCTCAAGCAACTGTTAAAACAACTCAAGGCATCAATACCAGTCACCCCTCTACATCTAGATAAAGTTATTGGTAGTGAAGTAGAAGATGCTCAAAGTGAACCTAATCGACAACTCACTATGTCCAATACTAGACCGGGTCATGGATAGTCAGATACACATGAACCTTCAACTCACACACCTTAGTATAGTCATGATCAACCAAAGTGTACTTATCAAGAACATGAAGATAATCAATCATCCAGTTCTCAATAGGAAATCAATCCCAATCATGAAGTACAAGAACTCAACATCATATATTAAAAGATCAAAAAGTGGAATTTTCAAGCCTAGGATATATACTACAAATCTGGAATCTAAGGAACCAGAAACTTATGAGCAGGCAATAATGTGTGATAAATGGAAAAAGTCTATGGAGGAAGAATATAACGCCCTTATAAAAAATAAAACTTGGGAACTTGTGCCAATACCCAGGGATAAAACATTATAGATTGTAAATGAACTTATAGGCTTAAGAAGAATTTAAGTGGGACAATACTCAAGCATAATTTCGGACTTGTAGCAAAAGGATATACACAACAATAGGGATTTGATTTCACAAAACATTTTCACCAAGGGTGAAGCCTACAACAATCAAAATAGTGCTAACAATTGCATTGCATAATAGCTGGAAGATCAGGCAATTAGATGTGAATAATGCTGTGACAACCCGCAAATCCGTACCCCTTGAATCAACACTATTCTATACAAATTGACTCAAGTGGCACAGAAATACGAACCATTAGGGTTGAAGAAGAAGAGATAGAAGATGAAGAAACTAAACAATATCAGAATCTCACAGTCGCAGCGGAATAAAATATAATAGTAAATATAGATCTTTACACAAAATGACCTCTATAACTGTTTATACATCACAAAATCAGAGTATCTCATACATCATCAAATACCAATCAGACATACCATACAATAACAACAGCGGAATATATATATATACATATATAAGTCTCGGTCTCCAGCTCCTCTCCTGCTCCATAGCAACCTAACATGAACATATAATACTCGATCTGACCTGAGCATTATAATGAAATAACACCCGAGTCAGTCTGGAATACCAGCTGATACTAAATATGCATCCAACTTGATTTTTAAAGTTTCAAAAATCCTTTGAAAAACAAAAGCATCTCGTAAGACCACGCCACAAATAAACATGTCGGGTTTTTACCTTACGATAGCTAAAACACTTTTTATAGAAATCCTCTGATATTATAACACTGTCTATTTACAAATACTTATAAAATAGCCGAAATTGTTACATTCATTAAATTCCAGCTACTAGCCACCGAAGTGGGTAATACAAACAAAACTCGTACAAGGCTCGTAAGGAGAATGGATTTCCAGCAATGACTAGGCACTGGGGTACCACCTGTCACAGTACGGGGCCTAGATCATCGTACCGAGGACTACTCCCTTCATCCCCTGCAACACAAGGCCGGAACCATTCCTTACTGAACAGTCCCGAACAAGATAAACCCCGTGGTTGGCGCGACCAACCACCCACTAAGCCGAAATATATAAGGGACATCTAGAAAGGGGAAATATCTTGTCCTGCTTGGGCATGACCCACCTAACCTTGCTGCATATCCCCTGATTTTCAGTCATTCCCGGTTGATGAGGCTTGAGGCTAAGCGTTACCTTTAGAACGTTTTCACTTAGAATGTCCATCGTCCACCTGACGATGTTTCGCAAGCATTCGTCCATACAAGTCCGTCCCGGGTTCGAACGGAACCGAAGGCACTACTCCTACTACATCCATTTTGGAAATATCCTCAGGATTAGTAGCGACTAGTCCTTGCACTTCACTGCTCCATCTTCGACTTCGAAACGTTTTTCGCACGAAACGTACAAACCGGATCGAAGTGGTATTCGAGAAATAAATCTCGATCCCGGTCTCTTCGAAACGATCAACGCATTGTCCAATATTGATAGTCGGTGATTTAACTATCAATTTATATTCATAAACATCCATAAGCATCCATCACACAATAAATAATTCCCAAATTATTTATTTTCCTCAAATATCTTTAAAAGATATATTTCCAAATTTTCCAACTCATTTGAAAACAATTTCCAAAACTCTTTCCTTTACAAGGTAAATCCTTTACCCTTAATTTCCATTGGAAATAACCAAGTTAAAACATTTTAGATTTAAAATAATTAAAACATTTTATTCTAAGATATACTCTAAAATAGGTAAATTTACTACTAATTATTTACTCAAAATATAATTTCAAAATATTTAAAGTAAAACTATTTTATAAGATATAACTTGATTTAAAATAAGGTTTTAGTTAAACTATATTTTAAAAATAGAGTTGTAAGAAAAGATTAATACTTATTTCAGTATACTTAGGTCAAAACTAGCTTTTTAAAACAAATCCATTTGTAAAAGAATAATTTCTTTACTATTACTAATTTTTAAATAGTTACTTTAAAGATAATAATTTCCAACATTCTTTAAACCAGTTTCAAATTTCAAAACTTTCTCTTTACAAAATCAGTTTAAAATCGAATTTGGTTTTTCCCAAGGAATCTCATTCCCACTTAAACATCACAGGAATCCTTCTCACGATTTCTGTCGATTTATTTCAATTTAGATTTATAATATAAATTTACTTTTACATTTATCAACTGATAACGTTTTCTTTGGTTATCATTCCAGATTTTACAAATTTTAAATTCCCATTGTAAATAGATTTCAAATTTTAATTCTTTTAAATTCATTATTTCACAATATCTTTTATTTCTCTAGAATTCAATTTATCCCTTTTATAATTAAATTATGGATTTACAATTTATCCAGCAATATTCCAATAAAATTTTATTTCAGTTTTCCATCCAAACTGATTCTAATTTTTATATTCTTTTAAATTCCTTATTTATAAATTCCTTAATTTCTTTTTAGAAACCCAATTTAATTTCTTTATAATTAAACTCCAAATTTCTTTATAATTAACATTTTGGGTTTGAAGTTTATACCACAATATCACAATACCAGTTAATTCCAAAATTATCAATCACAATATATAACAGGCATCATCATCAATTATTATAAAATAATTACTATCGAGTGAGGAATCCAGTTGGATCCCTCCAACCTGTTTTCCCTGCATCCACAAATATTAGCACAACGCATATATAAATATCCATCCGAACTGATAATAACAATAATAAGCAACCAATCACACAGATATTTAAATATTTATTATTTAAATCAGCCAATATCCAGATGTGAGTGAGAATAACTCACCTTGAGTTTCGGCGAGCGTTCGAAATTTAAATTAAACCGAACGACGTTCGATTTAACCTAAATTTCTACTTGCTCGGAATGGATACGGAACTGTTCCACTTCGTAGTGTTCGTCTCTGCGATTCCAACGCCGCCAGTTTCGTCTGAATCTGACCACGTATGAATTTGTTATTCAAAGTTAAAGATTTGAATTTAAACTTTAAAACAATTTCCCTTTTTATTTTTTTCTTTACCCAAAACAATACGGCCGATAGTGTAACAAACACGGATTTTCGTTCTTCGAAAATTCGACATCGACACTCACTTTATCGACTGCCGAGAAATCAAAGGCCGAAAACCGAGATGTTATGGGTTTTAAAAAGAATTTAAGAAAAGAAAGAAGAGAGAAGAGAAGATAGAAAATTTTAAAAATAGAACAAAAAGAGAATAGAGGAAAAAGAAAAAAACAGAAGAAAATAGGACGGGACAGAAAACAACAGAACAACATCAGAATCTCACAATTCGCAGCGGAACAACATATAATAATAAATGAATAATCTTTAAACAAAGAACTACAGTTATTACATTTCATCATATTTCATTACATCATATCATCAGAGTGTACAACAACATACAACAACAACAGTGCAGCGGAAAAAGAAATACTATATAAACTAGTAATACGCCATGCCATCCAGCTTGCCTCCAGCAACTCCAGAATATCCTGATAAACCTTAACTCTTAACTGCCCGTGTGGAAAGTGGTGGGCACCCAGAGTTTAGGAAGGAAAACAATAAACTCCAAGTCAGTCATGTGACTGGTGTGAGAACTCAAAACAGTTTATTTAACTTTAAAATCAAAATAAAGGAATATTTTTAATCAATTCGCAATGCTTTTAAAAATGAGACTACCATAAGGCCTCCCGCACACACACACAATGCAAACGCAGAATCGGAGGAGATTTCTCCTTATGATAGTCAAAGATGCTTGATACGCATTTAAAATAACATTTGATATTATTACTAGTGCATAGTGTAGAGAAAAATTCATTTCGAAAGTAGAATATAAATCTTAGCCAGCATAGACATTTCGAACTATGCCTACTATAGCTACCATCCAAACAGTGGTGACCACCATAAGTGAATAGCAGGTTCTACAACTAATACCGTACAAGTTTCGTATTGGGAATTGGATTTCCAACAAATGGTCAGGCCAAGGAACTTCCCATTGCCACTGAGAATGCCTCTGGAAAGACATCCCCGAGAACCAAACCGGATCTCTGCCAACACAAGGCCGGGTTACCCCTAACTGGGTAACTACTGACACGAGCACGCCATTCCCCGGTCCTTTAGGACCTTTTCAACCGAGCGCTCGATATCCAATTCACACAATCATAAAGTGTTTTCAACATGAGTAAGTATCTGGGCTCCATACCATGATACCACCCCTTTCCAGAAGGAAATGCACATACCCTAAGGGGAGCTACAGCAACCCCTAATAACCTTGCCGCATCTTTCCTGTTTTGACCATTTCCGGGATGTGAGGCTCGACGAAGTCACGTCCACAAAAACATACTTTATACAAAAGCCATGCTTTGGGTCAATAAATGATCAACACAATGATCACTAAGATAGACGATCAAATAAATGATCCTATCACAAATAATCAACACAATGATCATTTCAGCATCACTCAGCATGTCACATTACCAAATTGGGAATATATCGCTGATAACTTCAACTATATAACCTTTGAGCTCGTACGTCTCAAAGAAGGGTGTTAAGCAAAGAATAAATTCTCCGCCACCAACAGAAATATATTTGAATGAAATCGGCTTTATATCTCAAATTGTAATGTCAGGCATACAATCCATACAAGTCTGTTCCGGGCTCGAACAAAACCGAAGGCACTTCTTACGAAGCCCTTGCAATACGGGTATTCACAATCCCGATCGAATTTCCCATCACTTAAGGAATCTCTATACCAGGAGCTACCCAGTGCAGAGACAATCGATAGGTCATCCTATCACTTTCACAAATACTCGGTCTTCAACACCGATCTTCAAATGCAATTCATAACGACGTATCACATATTCGGAGTGGGTTATACGACCCCATGGTCCTTTCCCGGTTAACCCGAATAGTGAGCGCTTATTCAAAAATAAGTGTGCATTCAAATTCAATCATATTCACATCAAATACCCATTCAAAGGGAAATATTGATAGTCGGCTATTGAACTATCAATGGATATGCATACATCACCAGATTCCAAATAATTTTCCAAATTATTTATTTTCCAAAATATCTTTACAAGATATATATTTTCACACTTTAAAATAAATCAATATTTTATTTTTATACAAATTCCACTTTTCATTCATAAATTCCATAATGAATTTATATTTCAAAATATTCATGAATATACGATTTCAATTATCCATTTTCAATTTATCTTCAAAAAGATAAATTTTAATTATTCACTTCATATTGGAAACAATTCCATACTTATTAAAAATAAGTAATTCACAAATCTTTTTATTTTCAACACTTAGAAAATATTCAATATACTTAAATCGAATTAAGTATATATTTCATTCTTTAAGGAAATCATTCCCTTAAACATATTTATTTTGGGCCAAAACGAATGTTGCGTAAAACATCGTTACGACAACCCAAAATCACTAGTATAGGGATTCGAATTTAAAATAGATATATAAATCCTAATACTACACAAACCATTTCCTTTCGGAAATCATTTACTATAACAACAGTGTTATAGTCCACCATTTCCTTTTATTTCTCGAAAACGTCTATTTCAACAATAAATGTTGAAATCTATGGTTTCGAATCTCAACACATTTAAAACATCGTTAGATCGTTTTAATTCTGTTTAAAACACCAAATCTAAAACAATTTCTTTAACGTGTTATTCACTATTCAAAAACGTGAATAAACTACGTTCACAAATTCCATTATTTCTATTCACTTTAACTTAAAGGATTATTCACTGTCTAAAACGTGAATATAACTCCATTTATAAGTTATAACAATTAACTTATCAAAATAAGTCGTTTGCGGATTTATAAAACAACGTTTATAAATTCCATTTCTATTTATTTATAAAAACTTCTTTTTTTATAAATTCCTTTATTAACATATTTCAGTTTATAACTCAATTATAAACTAAATGTTTATATTATAAGTTAACTACTTATAAAACGATTATGTTATAAAATCGTTCTTTAAACTTCATAATTATAAATCTTATAACTTATAAGATTCATTTATTTAACCAAATCTATTCTTCAATTAACTTCACAAATTTATAAATCTTACTATTTATAAATTTCATTTATAACTTCACAGTTTATAATTCTATAAATTTCATTCATTTATGAAATTCACTTTCACTACATTCAAACACTTATAAAAACTCGTTTTATAATGTCTATATTTCAATTTATAAATATCCATTTATAAATCTCTAAATATAAATCAGTTTATATTATTATTCTAAAACGTCTTTAAATTCCTTTATAATTTCATCATTTCGATTTATAAAATAATCAAATTTTATAAATCCTATATTTAAACTTTTATCATATATTCAAAAATCCAATCTAAATTATTTTATAAACTCATTAGTTCATATTTCTCAAAAATCGACTTTTAATCGTATTTCTAAAAATCAGCTTTTTAACTATATTTCACAAAAACCATAATTTTTATAACTTTAAAATTTATAACGTTTATTTATTTATAATGGATCAATTCCAGAAATAAAGTATATTTTCAAAAATCATTTTAAAGATCATTTTAAAATCCCAAAATCTGGGTCCAATGATGCTACACACCAAATAGTCAATCACGACTAACAACGATATCATATATCGATATGATAATCCATCAAATATCAAAATATCTGAAATAAAATAAATACTGTTGAGGAATCCAGTTGGATCCCTCCAACCTGTTTCCTGCATCACAAACATTAGCACAATACCAATTTCGCTCCAGTACGAAATTATCGCGGTATATGTTCTTATTAAATATTATCCGCTTACTAACGGCGTAATAGGGTCTCATCCGCTAAACAAAAAATGCGGGAAATCAATCAACTGCAATATATACATATGCCAATATATATATATTGATATTATATATAATACCAATTTCACTGTTTATGAAATATTCGCGGTATATGTTTTTATAAATAACATCCGCTTACTAACGGCGCATAATGTCTATTTTATCAATCAATAATTTACAGTCATCATTCAAACATGCATTCAAATATTTTAAATCTAACTATTTAAAATAAAATCGAAATCTATTCGATTGAGTGAGAAGTTCTCACCTTGGTTTTAAATCCCGTTTTTAGCTTTTATTTCGAATAAAATTAAACGTGCGTTTAATTTTACCCGAAATTCTCACTAACTCCAAACGACTCCAAACCAACTCCATCGCGTAGTGCTCGTCCATACGATTCCAACGCAACTGGATTTGCATTTTTTCGACCTCGTATGAAAAAGATACGAATTTTACAAGTTTGCACGTATTTATATTACTTAAATCACACATAACTTTATAATTTAAACCCAAACAAATCACAGCCTTTGATCTCACCCCCCCTCACATCTGGGCCGCACGTCTCCACCCCCATCTTCTTCGTTCTCATCTCCAGGTAATTAGCCGACCTCCTTGAACCCATAGCACAATTCTAGGGTTAAATAGCTCGGCCACCACACACGATTATATTCGATCACAACACCACCATGACGAAGCCCACGACCTTAGCTATGTTCGGCCACAACAGTAGTGAACTCGGCCTCCTCCTCTAGCGTGCGCACGGTGATGAACTGCAGATGGACGCGAGCATTTTGACGAAGATCCGTAGCTCCAAATGCGATCTCCACCGTTGATCTCGTAGCTCTCGTCGTGCTCTTCATCTTTGTAGTTGAAACCTAAGGCTAATTGTCGACGGATTGGAAGATAATCGAGGTGGAAGTCGAGTGTTTTCTGGCCATTCAATATTAGGGCCGGCTAGGGTTTTGAGTTGTTATTTTTTTTATTTTTTAGAGTGAGGTTGTATTTATAGGAAAAGCAAGCGTAAACACTATTCATCCCGGGAATTCCGAACTCCGATTTAGACGCCGTAACCAGCGTACCTAGGGTTTATCCCGCATTCCGGACACAATGGAACAGGTTTCGGAAGCTAATTCGGAAGTATGTGCGAGTTATGGCTGAAAACGTTCAATTTGAATTAAACCGATTTAAGTCGATTTCTAGGCGTTTTAATTTGTACCGGACAAACGGTAAATCCAATTGACACGAAATTTGAAACCTTACAATAATATCACATTACGGATCCGATGAAACTGGTTTCGTCGAAATCCGAGACTTTTTGAAAAATGGCTAATTTGACTCGTCAAATTTAAATTAAAAACGATTCGATGCGTTTCGAGCTGCCACGATCAAACGATAGCTCCGATTGACACGAAAATTGAAATCCGGTAATAACTAACTATTACGGATCCAATGAAACTGGTTTCGTTCAATTATGAGACTGTTCAAAAATTGACTATTTTACAGTCGATTATTAAATATTAAAATATTCAATTTTCACAAATTAACTTTTAATTCGATTTTAAAAGTTCTAAAATATCATTCTAACTTCAACATGATAAAATAAAATTTTACAAATTATTTACAATCATATTTAACTCTATTTTCAATTATTTCTATAATTTCACATATTAAATTATCGATTTAATTATCCAATTAAATCCAATAATTCAAATAAAAATTTATTTGACTTATAAATTCACTTTTCAATATTTAAAATTAATAAAATATTAAAATTTTAATTTCTAAAAATTCTGGGTCGTTACAATCTTTCCCCCTTAAAAGAATTTCGTCCCCGAAATTACAAGTAAGAAAAGTTACCAAATCTATTAGCTTTCCAAAATCCATAGTTAAACTTTTTTACCAATCTTTACTAAGTTTTCAAATCATACTTAGTTATCTTTTTAAAAACAACTACTATTGTTTAACTTTCAATTCCAAAATCAAAGTTTAAAGTTTTCAAAATTTTCCCAATTTCTCAAATTTTTTCTAACGCCTTAAATTTTCGGAAAAATTCGCCATAGTCTCCTTTGCGCGGCTCGATCCGGAAAAAAAATGACAGTATATATATCACAAATATACATCTCATCAAGTAATGAGGCATCCCGAAGGGAAAAAAGTATAAAAGTGCGATATTTAATCCGAGATATGTACCTTATATTTTATTAGCGAGCATATACGGCTAATATAGCGCAAAAGCGAACTCCAAATGCGAAGCAAACGCGATCCGCACCTACTAAACTCAACAAACAACATGAGAATCATGTATATAAAGCATAGTATCGATATAAAACATATAGCAACATAACAACTATATATGTCACATAGAAATGCAACTAAACAACAAATGAAACCATCAACCAACTATTAAATCTATATTCATTCATATTCTCATTAATATTAAATGAAATGGTTTTCAATTTAATCACATTTGATTCATTTACATTGGATGTTCTTACTAACATTCATTCTCAATTTTAATTAGTTTGCATTACTGATTAAATCCAATTCACTTTCAATTCTATTCAAATTTATTTACTTCTAATTTGAATTCAATTACATTAGCTTTCAATTTCATTAATTCTTAATGACTTTTATACAATCATATAACAATCATATAACAACCAAAGTATATTAATTATAACCAAATTCCTTTGCTTATATTCAACTTCTAATAACATTAGATTTAATGAATTTACACTTACATTCATTATCTCATATCAATTATTTACATTCAATTGATTAACATTCAATCCGTTCATTCATTTTTTTATTCAACTTCTAATAACATTAGATTTTAATGAATTAACACTTATATTCATTATTTTATTTAATCCATTTGATTATTTACAACTCATATTCATAAATATATTAACTTCTTATATATATAAGTTTATTTCACAATTGTAAATCACTTTAATTATACTTCAATTCTTATAATTCTTTTACTTATACAATTATTCTTTAATTTAGATTATTCAAACAACCTAACAATCAACTTATATACACTTTAATAATTCTAAAAAATTATTCCTTTATATATAAAATATAATCAAGGCAAAATTATTTCATTTACCCAATTAAAAATCAATATTGTGTCGAATTGTTCTATTCAAGTGTTTAGAAACCCCTTCGGCAAAGTTGTACATACCGTGCTGAGGAAGGTTCATATGCCACTCAATAAACCAATCATCACAATATAAAACAATTTTATATCACTAACAAATACGCTCTCATAGCTATTATTACACTCAAACTCATTCTAGAGTACTACTGACTCTATCTCTAATGAGTAATACCCTACAGAACCATGGTTCTCGCTTAACCATCAGCTCTGATACCAAATGTAACAAACACGGATTTTCGTTCTTCGAAAATTCGACATCGACACTCACTTTATCGACTGCCGAGAAATCAAAGGCCGAAAACCGAGATGTTATGGGTTTTAAAAAGAATTTAAGAAAAGAAAGAAGAGAGAAGAGAAGATAGAAAATTTTAAAAATAGAACAAAAAGAGAATAGAGGAAAAAGAAAAAAACAGAAGAAAATAGGACGGGACAGAAAACAACAGAACAACATCAGAATCTCACAATTCGCAGCGGAACAACATATAATAATAAATGAATAATCTTTAAACAAAGAACTACAGTTATTACATTTCATCATATTTCATTACATCATATCATCAGAGTGTACAACAACATACAACAACAACAGTGCAGCGGAAAAAGAAATACTATATAAACTAGTAATACGCCATGCCATCCAGCTTGCCTCCAGCAACTCCAGAATATCCAGAATATCCTGATAAACCTTAACTCTTAACTGCCCGTGTGGAAATTGGTGGGCACTCAGAGTTTAGGAAGGAAAACAATAAACTCCAAGTCAGTCATGTGACTGGTGTGAGAACTCAAAACAGTTTATTTAACTTTAAAATCAAAATAAAGGAATATTTTTAATCAATTCGCAATGCTTTTAAAAATGAGACTACCATAAGGCCTCCCGCACACACACACAATGCAAACGCAGAATCGGAGGAGATTTCTCCTTATGATAGTCAAAGATGCTTGATACGCATTTAAAATAACATTTGATATTATTACTAGTGCATAGTGTAGAGAAAAATTCATTTCGAAAGTAGAATATAAATCTTAGCCAGCATAGACATTTCGAACTATGCCTACTATAGCTACCATCCAAACAGTGGTGACCACCATAAGTGAATAGCAGGTTCTACAACTAATACCGTACAAGTTTCGTATTGGGAATTGGATTTCCAACAAATGGTCAGGCCAAGGAACTTCCCATTGCCACTGAGAATGCCTCTGGAAAGACATCCCCGAGAACCAAACCGGATCTCTGCCAACACAAGGCCGGGTTACCCCTAACTGGGTAACTACTGACACGAGCACGCCATTCCCCGGTCCTTTAGGACCTTTTCAACCGAGCGCTCGATATCCAATTCACACAATCATAAAGTGTTTTCAACATGAGTAAGTATCTGGGCTCCATACCATGATACCACCCCTTTCCAGAAGGAAATGCACATACCCTAAGGGGAGCTACAACAACCCCTAATAACCTTGCCGCATCTTTCCTGTTTTGACCATTTCCGGGATGTGAGGCTCGACGAAGTCACGTCCACAAAAACATACTTTATACAAAAGCCATGCTTTGGGTCAATAAATGATCAACACAATGATCACTAAGATAGACGATCAAATAAATGATCCTATCACAAATAATCAACACAATGATCATTTCAGCATCACTCAGCATGTCACATTACCAAATTGGGAATATATCGCTGATAACTTCAACTATATAACCTTTGAGCTCGTACGTCTCAAAGAAGGGTGTTAAGCAAAGAATAAATTCTCCGCCACCAACAGAAATATATTTGAATGAAATCGGCTTTATATCTCAAATTGTAATGTCAGGCATACAATCCATACAAGTCTGTTCCGGGCTCGAACAAAACCGAAGGCACTTCTTACGAAGCCCTTGCAATACGGGTATTCACAATCCCGATCGAATTTCCCATCACTTAAGGAATCTCTATACCAGGAGCTACCCAGTGCAGAGACAATCGATAGGTCATCCTATCGCTTTCACAAATACTCGGTCTTCAACACCGATCTTCAAATGCAATTCATAACGACGTATCACATATTCGGAGTGGGTTATACGACCCCATGGTCCTTTCCCGGTTAACCCGAATAGTGAGCGCTTATTCAAAAATAAGTGTGCATTCAAATTCAATCATATTCACATCAAATACCCATTCAAAGGGAAATATTGATAGTCGGCTATTGAACTATCAATGGATATGCATACATCACCAGATTCCAAATAATTTTCCAAATTATTTATTTTCCAAAATATCTTTACAAGATATATATTTTCACACTTTAAAATAAATCAATATTTTATTTTTATACAAATTCCACTTTTCATTCATAAATTCCATAATGAATTTATATTTCAAAATATTCATGAATATACGATTTCAATTATCCATTTTCAATTTATCTTCAAAAAGATAAATTTTAATTATTCACTTCATATTGGAAACAATTCCATACTTATTAAAAATAAGTAATTCACAAATCTTTTTATTTTCAACACTTAGAAAATATTCAATATACTTAAATCGAATTAAGTATATATTTCATTCTTTAAGGAAATCATTCCCTTAAACATATTTATTTTGGGCCAAAACGAATGTTGCGTAAAACATCGTTACGACAACCCAAAATCACTAGTATAGGGATTCGAATTTAAAATAGATATATAAATCCTAATACTACACAAACCATTTCCTTTCGGAAATCATTTACTATAACAACAGTGTTATAGTCCACCATTTCCTTTTATTTCTCGAAAACGTCTATTTCAACAATAAATGTTGAAATCTATGGTTTCGAATCTCAACACATTTAAAACATCGTTAGATCGTTTTAATTCTGTTTAAAACACCAAATCTAAAACAATTTCTTTAACGTGTTATTCACTATTCAAAAACGTGAATAAACTACGTTCACAAATTCCATTATTTCTATTCACTTTAACTTAAAGGATTATTCACTGTCTAAAACGTGAATATAACTCCATTTATAAGTTATAACAATTAACTTATCAAAATAAGTCGTTTGCGGATTTATAAAACAACGTTTATAAATTCCATTTCTATTTATTTATAAAAACTTCTTTTTTTATAAATTCCTTTATTAACATATTTCAGTTTATAACTCAATTATAAACTAAATGTTTATATTATAAGTTAACTACTTATAAAACGATTATGTTATAAAATCGTTCTTTAAACTTCATAATTATAAATCTTATAACTTATAAGATTCATTTATTTAACCAAATCTATTCTTCAATTAACTTCACAAATTTATAAATCTTACTATTTATAAATTTCATTTATAACTTCACAGTTTATAATTCTATAAATTTCATTCATTTATGAAATTCACTTTCACTACATTCAAACACTTATAAAAACTCGTTTTATAATGTCTATATTTCAATTTATAAATATCCATTTATAAATCTCTAAATATAAATCAGTTTATATTATTATTCTAAAACGTCTTTAAATTCCTTTATAATTTCATCATTTCGATTTATAAAATAATCAAATTTTATAAATCCTATATTTAAACTTTTATCATATATTCAAAAATCCAATCTAAATTATTTTATAAACTCATTAGTTCATATTTCTCAAAAATCGACTTTTAATCGTATTTCTAAAAATCAGCTTTTTAACTATATTTCACAAAAACCATAATTTTTATAACTTTAAAATTTATAACGTTTATTTATTTATAATGGATCAATTCCAGAAATAAAGTATATTTTCAAAAATCATTTTAAAGATCATTTTAAAATCCCAAAATCTGGGTCCAATGATGCTACACACCAAATAGTCAATCACGACTAACAACGATATCATATATCGATATGATAATCCATCAAATATCAAAATATCTGAAATAAAATAAATACTGTTGAGGAATCCAGTTGGATCCCTCCAACCTGTTTCCTGCATCACAAACATTAGCACAATACCAATTTCGCTCCAGTACGAAATTATCGCGGTATATGTTCTTATTAAATATTATCCGCTTACTAACGGCGTAATAGGGTCTCATCCGCTAAACAAAAAATGCGGGAAATCAATCAACTGCAATATATACATATGCCAATATATATATATTGATATTATATATAATACCAATTTCACTGTTTATGAAATATTCGCGGTATATGTTTTTATAAATAACATCCGCTTACTAACGGCGCATAATGTCTATTTTATCAATCAATAATTTACAGTCATCATTCAAACATGCATTCAAATATTTTAAATCTAACTATTTAAAATAAAATCGAAATCTATTCGATTGAGTGAGAAGTTCTCACCTTGGTTTTAAATCCCGTTTTTAGCTTTTATTTCGAATAAAATTAAACGTGCGTTTAATTTTACCCGAAATTCTCACTAACTCCAAACGACTCCAAACCAACTCCATCGCGTAGTGCTCGTCCATACGATTCCAACGCAACTGGATTTGCATTTTTTCGACCTCGTATGAAAAAGATACGAATTTTACAAGTTTGCACGTATTTATATTACTTAAATCACACATAACTTTATAATTTAAACCCAAACAAATCACAGCCTTTGATCTCACCCCCCCCTCACATCTGGGCTGCACGTCTCCACCCCCATCTTCTTCGTTCTCATCTCCAGGTAATTAGCCGACCTCCTTGAACCCATAGCACAATTCTAGGGTTAAATAGCTCGGCCACCACACACGATTATATTCGATCACAACACCACCATGACGAAGCCCACGACCTTAGCTATGTTCGGCCACAATAGTAGTGAACTCGGCCTCCTCCTCTAGCGTGCGCACGGTGATGAACTGCAGATGGACGCGAGCATTTTGACGAAGATCCGTAGCTCCAAATGCGATCTCCACCGTTGATCTCGTAGCTCTCGTCGTGCTCTTCATCTTTGTAGTTGAAACCTAAGGCTAATTGTCGACGGATTGGAAGATAATCGAGGTGGAAGTCGAGTGTTTTTTGGCCATTCAATATTAGGGCCGGCTAGGGTTTTGAGTTGTTATTTTTTTTATTTTTTAGAGTGAGGTTGTATTTATAGGAAAAGCAAGCGTAAACACTATTCATCCCGGGAATTCCGAACTCCGATTTAGACGCCGTAACCAGCGTACCTAGGGTTTATCCCGCATTCCGGACACAATGGAACAGGTTTCGGAAGCTAATTCGGAAGTATGTGCGAGTTATGGCTGAAAACGTTCAATTTGAATTAAACCGATTTAAGTCGATTTCTAGGCGTTTTAATTTGTACCGGACAAACGGTAAATCCAATTGACACGAAATTTGAAACCTTACAATAATATCACATTACGGATCCGATGAAACTGGTTTCGTCGAAATCCGAGACTTTTTGAAAAATGGCTAATTTGACTCGTCAAATTTAAATTAAAAACGATTCGATGCGTTTCGAGCTGCCACGATCAAACGATAGCTCCGATTGACACGAAAATTGAAATCCGGTAATAACTAACTATTACGGATCCAATGAAACTGGTTTCGTTCAATTCTGAGACTGTTCAAAAATTGACTATTTTACAGTCGATTATTAAATATTAAAATATTCAATTTTCACAAATTAACTTTTAATTCGATTTTAAAAGTTCTAAAATATCATTCTAACTTCAACATGATAAAATAAAATTTTACAAATTATTTACAATCATATTTAACTCTATTTTCAATTATTTCTATAATTTCACATATTAAATTATCGATTTAATTATCCAATTAAATCCAATAATTCAAATAAAAATTTATTTGACTTATAAATTCACTTTTCAATATTTAAAATTAATAAAATATTAAAATTTTAATTTCTAAAAATTCTGGGTCGTTACAGATAGCTTCTCCCCTAATCCCTTCACGCACGCGACTCGCTCCAGGATGCAAACACACACTTGAACCCAACGTCGATCTCCTTTATCCCTGTCGCGACACCCCATGGCCATCTCCACTTCGATCTGGACCCACCACTGCGTAGCTCAACGCGGCCTCCACCAACGACGAGAAAACGACCGAGCTCGGTGGTCCCACTCGGTGCGCAACACGAAGACGACGGCCAACGAACGTGACGAGAACTCTCCCTCCACGCTACGTAAAAATCCATCTTGACCGTTCAATTAGAAGAGCTTGGCGAGCTCGTCATCTTCGTAGTTGAACGAATTTCCTAAAACCCAACGGATTGCTTGATAATTTGAGGCGAATGACAACAATTCTCGGCCATTAGAATAAAACTGCGGCGACCTGAGATATAAACTAGGGTTTTGCTAATATAAGAGTATATATAATATT
Organism: Allium cepa; assembly: GCA_030765085.1. Lineage (NCBI taxonomy): Eukaryota > Viridiplantae > Streptophyta > Magnoliopsida > Asparagales > Amaryllidaceae > Allium > Allium cepa. The sequence goes on along the minus strand of CM060934.1, from coordinate 994,541,444 downwards.
ATTTTAATATTATTTAATTTATAAAATTAGCAATTTAACCCTATATGCAAACGAACTCCAAACTCCGTGTTCCAATAGACGTTCCTAGGGTTTTCCCATGTTCCGGACGCAATGGAACATGTTTCGTAAGCTAATTCGGTCGTAGATGCAAGTTACATAATTTAAACGATCAATTTAAAATTAAACCGATTAAAACGATTCGATGCGTTTCGAGCTGCCGGGGTTAAACGACAACTCCGATTGCTACGAAAATTGAAATCCGATAATAACTAACTATTATGGATCCAATGAAACTGGTTTCGTCGAATTTCGAGACTGTGCCCCGGAAGGCTATTTTAACTCGTCTATTAAATCAAACGATTTGCTGAAATTATCAAAACGCTTTAAATTTTCACTTTTAAAATTTTATTAACTTAACAATAATTCAATAAAATTTATAAGCACATTAAAAATCATTTCGGCTCATTCCGGACCGAAATCTGATTATTTGCATTTTAATAATATTAAATTCATTTCTAAATTAATATAAAATTCCAAATATTAATTTATCAACTTTTTAAATTCTTCCAAAAATCCAATAATATCAATTACGACCAATTGAACTTAAAAATACATTTAAACATCATTTTTATAACAATTCACATCCAATTTCCCAAATTCTCTCAGTCTAATATTTAATTATTATTATTCAATTTCAAATTGAATGTCCACATTAGAAATTCTAACTTGTTATCTTAATTTAAACCAATTCTTTTCGTTCAAAATAAATCTTAAACCCATAGTAAACATTTAAAATGAATTAAATGTTCACAAATCTCGTGTTAAAAATTCCGGGATGTTACATTCCTCCCCCCTTATAAAAATTTCGTCCCCGAAATTTGTATAAGGTAGAACATACTCTCAAACCCATTTACTTACCCCATTTGCTTAGTTAAAAGCTTATATATATACTTCACAAAATCCTTTTGCTCAAACCCAAACTCATTTGCTTTACTTCCCTAAAGCTTTAATTTTAACTTATAACTTTCCAAGTTAATTAACTTTTCCCAAAACCCCAAAAATTTTCAAACTCCCAAAATTTCCGGAAAATTTTGGCAGAGTCTCCCCTGCACGGAGGAGCTTTCGCGATATCGCGATACAAAGAAATATATATACATCGACCCACACGGTCGGAAACCAAAATATATCACACCAAATATATCATTTCCCAATTTTATTAGCATAGGCGTACCTTTTTAGCAAATTTTAATAGCAAGTAGCTAATATATAATGGATATACGCGCTCCAAACCTCCCGAACGCCTCGCATTCCTGCACTAACTCAACAAACTCATCAGGTTTCAAAGATATGAACATTTTAATAACATTTCCAATTTAAATGTAAGCCGAACATATCCATTGCCTAGCCAAACCAAACAAACTTCATCATTTAACAATATTAGCCATACTTACCAACAATTCAAAGATTTAAATCACCTTTCAAATTACCTATTCAAGTCCAACTTCATTTTTATTTCACTTGAATGGTTTATACTCAAGTCCACTATATACAATTCATATTTATTTCAACCAATTCATTGTTATTTAACATATGGTTAACATGTGCTTCACTAACATCTTACTATATCATTTCAATATCAAGTTGATTCACAAACCAAATTCTTACTTCAAATTTTGAAGCATTTGCATTTCTTTTTAATTTACATGCATCTACATACGAAATCACCAACTAGATTCCAATTCAGTTCACTTTATTTAAGACTCAATTTCAAATGCTTCTTCAAGCAAATAATCACCACGTAAGCTTAGAACCATTTACAATTCATTCTAGTTTAATTTATATTAATTTTACTCTATTCTGAAACATCTATTTCAACTTTTAAATCACATTCTTATTCACACTTTCAAATTTATTATTTATCTTAAGTTTGTTTTTATCATTTATTATTATTCTAATTATTATTTTAAAACCAAGTCTTGAATTTCATATTTCAAATCCATTATTCAACTTAAGTTTCCTTTTATCATTCCATCCTGGATTTATTTACAACCCAGACATCCTTACTTAATCACTATAATTAATTAGTACCATTCCACTTGCAATTCAACTTTATTTCCCAAACAAATTTTATTCAAGACAACATTAAAAAGCTTAATCACAATTATTATTCAATTTGCTTAAATTCTTTTACAATATTTCCATTATCTTCTTATAAATCAAATTTTATTTTCATTTGATTCTTATCCAAATCAATTCTAATCCATTTACAAATTTTAATGCACTTTGCTTATTTATTCAATCCATTTTAGATTTATTTTATTAGCAAAGAACCCACTTTAAATTATATCCTTCTGTTGAATTTATTTACAATTTCAACTATCCCAATATAAGCTAAGTCCATTTCCATCTACACAATAAATATTTGTTACCACAAATTTAAATCCCATGCCACACAATTGGATTTTTATTTACTTTCCAAATTTTGATCAATTATCAAAGTTCTATTCATTTCAATACAATTCCCATTTAATTGTAATTCAACTTAGCCATTAACCTAATCCATATTAGGTTTTAACACACTTTCCCAATTCACTCTGAATTCATTTATGATATCACCATTTTCCCATTATTCCATTTAACAATTTAAATTCCTACCTTTCCTTATACTTCTTTAAATAGAATTTAAATTTCTTTCAATATTATTTGTTACACGATTGAAATTCAATTTCAATTTCATTATCACAACAAATTTCCCATTTTCCCATACATAAGTTCAAGACTTATTTGCTAACTTAAGAACATCCACATTTATGTTCCCACTTTACATTTCATTTATGGACAAATTTTGAATTTTCCACACCATTTAACTCTCTCCATTAACAAATTACAAGTTCATTTCTATTCAAGAGTTTAAATTTCTTATTTAAGTTCATTTCCATTTTATCATCACAAGTTTAAATTTTAGCACTTAATAACTTAAGAATATAAATTTCTTTATGCAATTATAAGCAATTCACATTTCACCTTTATATCCAATTCAACTTAATTCCAATTCATTTAGATTTAATTAAATTTCAATTCATTTTAAATTCTCCATATACAAGTTCAAAACTTGTTTACTAACTGAAGTTCTTTCGCTTCTTTTATATCTCACTCTACCTTATCTCAATTCACATTTTATTTGAGATTAAGTTTTGAATCCACCATTCCATTCCACTATTTCTCATTTGTGATTATAATTCCATTTCTATTTTATAAGTTCACCAACTTATTTATTTCAAAGTTTATATTACTCACATGAGTTATCTTCATCCTATAATCACAATTCCCACTTATATATATGTGTATCACTAAATTCTTAAAGATACAAATTTCCTTTCAATTTAATTCCTTGCACAATTTTAAATTCTCAATCTCAAATTATAAGTATAATACTTAATAGCTTGTGGGTATAATTCATTACACAATGACCCACAATCTCAAAGTCAATTTACCTTTTAATTTAATCCAAATCAATTTTATTTTAAATCCAATTTATTTAACTTATCCAAGTTATATTCAAATTTTCTACTCACTTCAATATATTTTATTCACTTCCAATTACTCAAGTTAAATTTTTTTAATTCCAAGATTAAAATTCTCATTTCTTCCTTCTTATTAATATCAACTTCACTTAATAAGTTCAATAGTTAATTTATTTTAATTTTACACATTTTTTTTAAATATAATTTTCCATAATTTAAATTTACCCGGCTTTATTTCAAAACCAAATTTGAAACAAAAATCAACACATTCCCATTTGATATTCAAATCAAATTTCCAGATCTCTAAACAACTTAGTTGTATCAAAACAATTTCTCCATTGTGAATTTTCCCAAAACACTTGTTATATCCAACAAGCCCCAAACAATACCATAACCAAATATTAGGGAAGCAATCCATCACTTTAGAAACTCGAAAATGAATTCTAATGATGTGGCCAGCATCATCAGGATTATTTTCCAGCGACTGAAGTGAGTTCAATGCTTCTTACTTTTCTAAATTAATTTCAAAATAGTTTCCATTTAAAATTATTTCCCAAAACAATATTCCAATCATTGCCTTCAAACACCTTCAAATACCAACAAACATTTCAAACTTTCCCAGGATTTTAAATTTCCAAACCTTTATTTTTATTTTATTTAAAATCCTTTCCAAAACTTTCGGGATTTAAATCCTGGTTCAACTCAAATTTAGTTATTCTTCCTTTTATATAATTTATATTAGTAGAATTTTATTTTCACTATAACTATTTCACATTTCCAGATTAAATTTTATATTCTTATTTGATTTAGATATTAACAACCAATCATCCAAATATATATAATAATTTCAGAAAATTATTTCTTCTATATCAAAATATAATTTTGGGTAAAATTATTTCATTTACCCACCTTTAAAAAACAATTCTATGTCGGTTTATCTTGTTTAAGAGTTTAGAAATCCCTATCGATACGGTTGTACTTCCCATACCGACCAGAATTCATAAACACTCAACCGATAAGTCAACACAGTATAAAAACAATTTTATATTCACTAACAAGTACGCTCTCATATCTATTATTACTCTCATCTCATTATAGAGTACTATTGACTCTATTCAATGAGTAATTACCCCACCAAAGCCTAGGTTGTCACCAACCTAAGCTCTGATACCAAGTGTGACAGCCCGCAAATCCGTACCCCTTGAATCAACACTATTCTATACAAATTGACTCAAGTGGCACAGAAATATGAACCATTAGGGTTAAAGAAGAAGAGATAGAAGATGAAGAAACTAAACAATATCAGAATCTCACAGTCGCAGCGGAATAAAATATAATAGTAAATATAGATCTTTACACAAAATGACCTCTATAACTGTTTATACATCACAAAATCAGAGTATCTCATACATCATCAAATACCAATCAGACATACCATACAATAACAACAGCGGAATATATATATATATATATATATATATATATATATATATATATATATATATATACATATATACGTCTCGGTCTCCAGCTCCTCTCCTGCTCCATAGCAACCTAACCTGAACATATAATACTCGGTCTGACCCGAGCATTATAATGAAATAACACCCGAGTCAGTCTGGAATACCAGCTGATACTAAATATGCATCCAACTTGATTTTTAAAGTTACAAAAATCCTTTGAAAAACAAAAGCATCTCGTAAGACCACGCCACAAATAAACATGTCGGGTTTTTACCTTACGATAGCTAAAACACTTTTTATAGAAATCCTCTGATATTATAATAGTGTCTATTTACAAATACTTATAAAATAGCCGAAATTGTTACATTCATTAAATTCCAGCTACTAGCCATCGAAGTGGGTAATACAAACAAAACTCGTACAAGGCTCGTAGGGAGAATGGATTTCCAACAATGAATAGGCACTGGGGTACCACCTGTCACAGTACGGGGCCTAGATCACCGTACCGAGGACTACTCCCTTCATCCCCTGCAACATAAGGCCGGAACCATTCCTTACTGAACAGTCCCGAACAAGATAAACCCCGTGGTTGGCGCGACCAACCACCCACTAAGCCGAAATATATAAGAGACATCTAGACAGGGGAAATATCTTGTCCTGCTTGGGCATGACCCACCTAACCTTGCTGCATATCCCCTGACTTTCAGTCATTCCCGGTTGATGAGGCTTGAGGCTAAGCGTTACCTTTAGAACGTTTTCACTTAGAATGTCCATCGTCCACCTGACGATGTTTCGCAAGCATTCGTCCATACAAGTCCATCCCGGATTCGAACGGAACCGAAGGCACTACTCCTACTACATTCATTTTGGAAATATCCTCAGGATTAGTAGCGACTAGTCCTTGCACTTCACTGCTCCATCTTCGACTTCGAAACGTTTTTCGCACGAAACGTACAAACCGGATCGAAGTGGTATTCGAGAAATAAATCTCGATCCCGGTCTCTTCGAAACGATCAACGCATTGTCCAATATTGATAGTCGGTGATTTAACTATCAATTTATATTCATAAACATCCATAAGCATCCATCACACAATAAATAATTCCCAAATTATTTATTTTCCTCAAATATCTTTAAAAGATATATTTCCAAATTTTCCATCTCATTTGAAAACAATTTCCAAAACTCTTTCCTTTACAAGGTAAATCCTTTACCCTTAATTTCCATTGGAAATAACCAAGTTAAAACATTTTAGATTTAAAATAATTAAAACATTTTATTCTAAGATATACTCTAAAATAGGTAAATTTACTACTAATTATTTACTCAAAATATAATTTCAAAATATTTAAAGTAAAACTATTTTATAAGATATAACTTGATTTAAAATAAGGTTTTAGTTAAACTATATTTTAAAAATAGAGTTGTAAGAAAAGATTAATACTTATTTCAGTATACTTAGGTCAAAACTAGCTTTTTAAAACAAATCCATTTGTAAAAGAATAATTTCTTTACTATTACTAATTTTTAAATAGTTACTTTAAAAATAATAATTTCCAACATTCTTTAAACCAGTTTCAAATTTCAAAACTTTCTCTTTACAAAATCAGTTTAAAATTGAATTTGGTTTTTCCCAAGGAATCTCATTCCCACTTAAACATCACAGGAATCCTTCTCACGATTTCTGTCGATTTATTTCAATTTAGATTTATAATATAAATTTACTTTTACATTTATCAACTGATAACGTTTTCTTTGGTTACCATTCCAGATTTTACAAATTTTAAATTCCCATTGTAAATAGATTTCAAATTTTAATTCTTTTAAATTCATTATTTCACAATATCTTTTATTTCTCTAGAATTCAATTTATCCCTTTTATAATTAAATTATGGATTTACAATTTATCCAGCAATATTCCAATAAAATTTTATTTCAGTTTTCCATCCAAACTGATTCTAATTTTTATATTCTTTTAAATTCCTTATTTATAAATTCCTTAATTTCTTTTTAGAAACCCAATTTAATTTCTTTATAATTAAACTCCAAATTTCTTTATAATTAACATTTTGGGTTTGAAGTTTATACCACAATATCACAATACCAGTTAATTCCAAAATTATCAATCACAATATATAACAGGCATCATCATCAATTATTATAAAATAATTACTATCGAGTGAGGAATCCAGTTGGATCCCTCCAACCTGTTTTCCCTGCATCCACAAATATTAGCACAACGCATATATAAATATCCATCCGAACTGATAATAACAATAATAAGCAACCAATCACACAGATATTTAAATATTTATTATTTAAATCAGCCAATATCCAGATGTGAGTGAGAATAACTCACCTTGAGTTTCGGCGAGCGTTCGAAATTTAAATTAAACCGAACGACGTTCGATTTAACCTAAATTTCTACTTGCTCGGAATGGATCCGGAACTGTTCCACTTCGTAGTGTTCGTCTCTGCGATTCCAACGTCGCCAGTTTCGTCTGAATCTGACCACGTATGAATTTGTTATTCAAAGTTAAAGATTTGAATTTAAACTTTAAAACAATTTCCCTTTTTATTTTTTTATTTACCCAAAACAATACGGCCGATAGCTTCTCCCCTAATCCCTTCACGCACGCGACTCGCTCCAGGATGCAAACGCACACTTGAACCCAACGTCGATCTCCTTTATCCCTGTCGCGACACCCCATGGCCATCTCCACTTCGATCTGGACCCACCACTGCGTAGCTCAACGCGGCCTCCACCAACGACGAGAAAACGACCGAGCTCGGTGGTCCCACTCGGTGCGCAACACGAAGACGACGGCCAACGAACGTGACGAGAACTCTCCCTCCACGCTACGTAAAAATCCATCTCGACCGTTCAATTAGAAGAGCTTGGCGAGCTCGTCATCTTCGTAGTTGAACGAATTTCCTAAAACCCAACGGATTGCTTGATAATTTGAGGCGAATGACAACAATTCTCGGCCATTAGAATAAAACTGCGGCGGCCTGAGATATAAACTAAGGTTTTGCTAATATAAGAGTATATATAATATTATTTTAATATTATTTAATTTATAAAATTAGCAATTTAACCCTATATGCAAACGAACTCCAAACTCCGCGTTCCGACAGACGTACCTAGGGTTTTCCCGCGTTTCGGACGCAATGGAACAGGTTTCGTAAGCTAATTCGGTCGTAGATGCGAGTTACAGAATTTAAACGATCAATTTAAAATTAAACCGATTAAAACGATTCGATGCGTTTCGAGCTGCCAGGGTTAAACGACAACTCCGATTGCTACGAAAATTGAAATCCGATAATAACTAACTATTATGGATCCAATGAAACTGGTTTCGTCGAATTCCGAGACTGTGCCCCGGAAGGCTATTTTAACTCGTCTATTAAATCAAGCGATTTGCTGAAATTATCAAAACGCTTTAAATTTTCACTTTTAAAATTTTATTAACTTAACAATAATTCAATAAAATTTATAAGCACATTAAAAATCATTTCGGCACATTCCGGACCGAAATCTGATTATTTGCATTTTAATAATATTAAATTCATTTCTAAATTAATATAAAATTCCAAATATTAATTTATCAACTTTTTAAATTCTTCCAAAAATCCAATAATATCAATTATGACCAATTGAACTTAAAAATACATTTAAACATCATTTTTATAACAATTCACATCCAATTTCCCAAATTCTCTCAGTCCAATATTTAATTATTATTATTCAATTTCAAATTGAATGTCCACATTAGAAATTCTAACTTGTTATCTTAATTTAAACCAATTCTTTTCGCTCAAAATAAATCTTAAACCCATAGTAAACATTTAAAATGAATTAAATGTTCACAAATCCCGTGTTAAAAATTCCGAGATGTTACAAATGCATTCCTAAATGGAGAGTTACATGAAGAAGTGTACATGGAGAAACCATGTGGTATTAAATAGGAAAACATCAAACAAATGGTATGCAAGCTAAACAAAGTAATTTAAGGGTTAAAGCAGGCACCAAGAGTTTGGTTTGATAAGCTTAAATCAATCTTAATTTAGTTGAATTATCAACCAGTTAAGTCTGATAACTCACTATTCAAAAAATTCAGTTTTGGAACAACAATATATATACTAATATAAGTTGATGATTTTATAGTTACAGGTAATAGTGAAGGAGGAATCATCAATCTTATACATCAATTACATAGACAATCCTCAAACAAGGACTTGGGAGATCTAGACCACTTTCTAGGCATTAATATAAGAAGAGTGTCAACCATAAAAATTCATTTGATTGAAAGAAAATACATTACAAAAATTCTCAGTAAAGCAAAAACGAGTGAAGAAAAACCTCTGCTTACACCAATGATTAGCAACTTGAATTTATCAAAGCATCATGGAGAATTAATTACAAATGAAAGACAATACAGAAGCATAGTAGGAGCACTCTAGTATGTAACAATAACAGGACCAGAGATTGCATTTAGTATAAATAAAGTATGCCAGTTCACGCAAAATCCTCTTAGTGAGCATTAGGATGCATTTAAAAGGATATTAAGATATCTAAGTGAACCATAAGCCATGGCCTAGTACTAAAAGCATGTAGCAGTATTAACATAAATGGATTCGCAGATGCAAACTAGGAAACATACATTGATAAATGAAACTATTTTATCGTAAAATTCCACCTGTCGAAAAAACGAAGGGTAAAAAACTTCCGAGACTCGATTGAGATTCGGAATCAATAACTGGATACATAATATACTTAAGAGAAAACCCGATATCATGATGCTCCAAAAAGCAAGTTACATTCCCAACATCTACCATAAAGGAAGAACTTAAAAGTGTAGCAAGTGCAATGGTAAAATTTATGTGGATTGAATCACTATTGGGTGGACTTAAAATCAAAACAATAAGAAAATCTGTGATTTGGTGTGACAATTTAAGCATAATTCAACTAACAGCAAACCCAACATTGCATTCAAGGACTAAGCACATGGAGTTAGACTTGTATTTTGTTCAAGAGCAGGTACTAAATGGAAGATTAAGTACAAATCACTTACCTGCTACTTACCAAAGAGCCGACATCTTAATGAAGCCATTATCTGCAAAGAACTTTGTTAGATTGAGAAAAGATCTAGAGATTGAAGACGTTGAAGCAAAATTGAAGAAGAATAAAAGACAAATTGAAATCAACGAAAAAAAGTTTCGAAATGAAGCAACAATTTAGGGCAAGAGAAAAACCCTAGATTTGTTTGAGGGTAAGTGTTGAGAGAATGAACAAAGTATGTGAGAATATCATAATATATTAGTAGATAGCAAAGCAAAGCACATTGACCCGACCCGAATTCTATTATGCGAAGTGGATATTAGAGCCAAGAGGAAGAGAAAAAGTACCCAGCCCAAATTTGTATTTAACCATTATATTACACACTATAAATACACAATGTATCATGTACAAAACTTGAATCAATATCAGTTGCTTTTCTATCAATAAAATTATCTTTACCATTCTTTTTTTATTTCTCAAATACAAACTAGTATCAAATATTTCATACAACAGTAGTTTATTTGAAATTTTAACTCTGATTATTGGAAAATAGAAGAGAACAAGGTATTGCATTCCTGAATCATTTTAAGGAATCATGATATTATCTTACGATTGGGAGATGATTGACTTTTTACTTCATGGACACCTGTCTATAGGTGTTTGTCCATTTGACGATGAATTTGAGTTATGGTTGTGCCAAAAATGGTCACAAACACCTAGTTATATATGAAAGCACCAATTTTTTTAAAAAAATATCCAAATAGAAAGATAAGCATGTAAACCACAGAATAAATAGCAGAAAGGTAATAGAACACACGAATTTTATAGTAGTTCAACAATATCCAGCCTACGTCCACTCCAACAATCTTTTATTTGTACTATAAAATCACAAGTTGTTTTTGCCTTAGAAAATTAATGGAGGAAGGGGTAAGAAGTGTTGAAGGAGAGTCAACCGAAAAGGTTCTTTTGCAATGAGCCATGTCCACTGTATTTATAAGTGAAGTGTGCATGGATTGGGCTGAAATTCTGGTAGAAGAAGGTCCATGCCCATACGACCCGACCCAAAAAATTGGGGACCGATCAGACACTAAAAATAATTTAAATCAATCGTCCTATACTAAATCCAATAGAGCTGCGATCATTTTGTGGGGTCCCTCATGCCTCTAGTCCTTGCTCCCTAAGTTTCGAGCCTTTCCGACTTACCGTTTATGAGATATTGATCGATGTTCACTATTTTTACTAGAAATTGGCTCATAAGAGTTCATTCCATGCTTCATCCTTTTGAGCTGTGATTTTCCATGTACGTTCCCCATGATGTTAGTTAATTTCTCTCCAAATTACATGCAATTCCGACGCATCGCTTGTGAGATATTGCGTTTTCCGTAAAACTATGGATCCTTATACCGAGTTGCTCAATCGTTCCAATAATGATTGGCCTCTTTTTCAAGATTTCATCCTTTTGAGTTATAATCAATCATGGAGATGTTCCATGATTTAAGATACTTGTTCTTCAAATTTCGTTCAATTTCGACGTACCATTTGTGAGATATTGCATTTTCTGTAAAACTATAGATCGTTATGCTGATTTGTACGATCATTCCAATAACGATCGACCTATTTTCCAAGATTTCATCCTTTTGAGTTGAGATTGATCATATGTGTTCCTCATGATGTTAGATATTTTCTCTTCAAATTTCTTGCAACTCCGACGCACCGTTCGTGAGATATTGCGTTTTCCGTAAAACTATGGATCTTTTGCGGATTTGTACGATCGTTTCAATAATGATCGTAGGCCTCTTTCCAATATTTCATCCTTTTGAGATATGATCAATCATGGAGTTGCTCCATGATGTAAGCTACTTTATCTCCATATTTCATGCAATTCCGACGTACCGTATATGAGATATCACATTTTCTGTTAAACAATGAATCGTTATGCTAATTTGTACGATCGTTCCAATAACGATTGACCTCTTTCCCAAGATTTCATCCTTTTGCGCTCGATCGATCATGTGAGTTCTTCATGATGTTAGCTACTTTCCCTCCATATTTCATGCAATTTCGACGTACCATTTGTGAGATATCGCATTTTCCGTGAAACTATGGATCGTTCTGGCTGATTTGTACGAACATTCCAATAACGATCAGCCTCTTTTTCCAAGATTTGAGAGTTTTATCATGCAATTGTTTTTTGGGCTCCATTCTTCAATATATTGACGCTCTAAAAGTTCCAAGTGCATTGGCTTTGTATATTTTGAGATATTGATCAATTTTCGTCGATTTATTTGTTTTATGGATCGTTCCCAATCGATCCATATAACCGGAGCATACGAACTTCGATTGACTTGAAATTTAAAATGTGGCATCATGATGCCTTCCTAATCACTTCATATTGATTGCACCTTGATTGGGACCCAGTTCGAATCCACCCAACTATTGTCCACAGCCGTCTCTCCGGGCTTCCTGCCTTGATGATGACAGAAACCATTTAACCAACTTTTATGATATACTGCTCTATCAAAAGGTGGTATAAAATTTGTCCCCAAAACATGCCTTGCAGTAGGAAGGCGTGTTTTGAATTGCCTTTAGTCCAATGTTCGAAACCCATTAATGACCAGTGAAAAAATCTGTGACCTTTCTTGATTTTACTAAGGGCAGTTTGGGACTGTTAATCAAATTGGCCATCCTAGGCTGATGATGATCACACGAGATCGAGTGTCTGTTTTAGGTGAAATACGACCATTTGAGATCAAATGCCTATTTGAGGTGAAATGTGATCATTCAAGATCGATTGATCGAACATTAAAAATAATTTAGGACAATCATTCTATACTAACTCCAATGGGGCTGCGATCATTTTTATGGGGTCCTCCATGCCTCTAGCCCTTGCTTCTAAACTTTTGCGCCATTCCGACTTACCGTTTGTGAGATATCGATCAATCGTCACTTTTTTGACTAGAAATAGGATCATAGGAGATCATTTCATGCTTCATCATTTGACATGCGATCGATCATGTGGGTTTCTCATGATGTTTGTTACATTCTCGCCAAATTTCGTGCAATTCCGATGTATCAGATATTGAGTTTTTCATAAAACAATGGATCATTATGCTGATTTGTACAATCGTTCCAATAATGATCGACCTCTTTTTCAAGATTTCATCCTTTTAAACTACGATCGATAGTGGGGTTTCTCCATGATGTAAGCTAGTCACTCTTAAAATTTCGTGCAATTCTGACCCACCGTTTGTGAAATATCACATTTTCCACAATATTATGAATTGTTATGCTGATTTGTACGATCGTTCCAATAACGATCGGCCACTTTTCCAAGATTTCATCTTTTTGAGTTGCGACCGATGTGGGTTCCCCATGATGTTAGTTATTTGTTTTTCAAATTTCGTGTAATTCCGACATACCCTTTGTGAGATATCGCATTTTCCATATAAATATGGATAGTTATGCTGATTTGTATGATAGTTCCAATAACGATCGTCCACTTTTCCAAGATTTCATCCTTTTAAGCCGCAGTTAATCATGGGGGCTCTCCATGATGTAAGCTACTAGCCCGTCAAATTTTGTGCAATACCGACATACCATTTGTGAGATATCACATTTTTTGTAAAACTATGGTTCATTGTGCTGATTTGTATGATCGTTCCAACAACGATCGGCCTCTTTTCCAAGATTCATCCTTTTGGGCTACGATCAATCATGTGGTTTCCCATGATTTTAGCTACTTGCTCACTAAATTTCATGCAATTCTGACTTACCGTTTGTGAGATATCGTATTTTCCGTGAAACTATGGATCGTTCTGGCTGATTTGTACGATCGTTTAAATAACGATTGGCCTCTTTTTCCTAGAGTGAGTTGTTCTGTCATGCGATCGATTTTGTGGGCCCCAGTCTTCAATAATGCATTGGCTTTTTATGTTTTGAGATATTGATCGATCTTCATCGATTTACGCTGTTTTATGGATCGTTCCTGATCAATCCATATAAATTCTTCATTTGCCCATAACTCTGGCATACGAACTCCGAGTGATTAGAAATTTGAAATGTGGCCTCATAGGGCCTTCCTTGTCACTTTGTATTGATTGCACTTTGATTGGGACCCGTCCGAATCTGCCCAACTATTGTTCATAGTTCCAAATATCAGCGATTTTCGAGCCTGATCGCCATCTTTCTAAGCTTCCTGCTTTGATGATCACAAAAGACATTTAGGCAACTTTTATGATACATTTCCTAGTTAAAAGGCAATATAACAAGTTCACACTTCCTCCGTATCTCAATTGTGAAGTCACTATGTGCTAGGTCGGTCCGATGAACGAAAAGAGTACAAAGGATATTATGGCTGCTCTTGATGGGGTCGACGCATCTGATTTTCCCAGAGTACCATTAAATCCAATCTAGTATTACACCACCAGTTTCACTGTCCTATTCTCTACCACTGTCCTGGCAAAAGTCCAAATGTCATGTTGATGCTAGACCGTCTATTCCAGCTCTAGCTCTAGCTCCTGATCCACTTCCTACCTCCATGCTATGGTGGCAAAAAGCTATAAAAGTACCGGACGATTCTCAATAGTTTTCAATAGAAGAACTAGGTTCTACTACTTACTTTTTAAGCGCTCTAGACAAAATAGAGTTGACTTATATCAATCCTACAATTCGGTATTAAGCCGCTTGTTGAAGATTCGTCATTATTATGGAAATAGGCGGTGGCCATTATTTTTTATGTGAGTTTGAATTTATAGTAGGTTTTTGAATTTGTATTTGTATTTAACTTTGAATTTGATTTTGATTTTCTAGTATTATATATTAAACATAATTATTAAAATAAATTACACAATAATTTTTATGTTATTTTACACAATATTTTTTACATCCTACCCAACTTTTAATCGTTTTCTAATCGAAAATTTATCCATTAATGTTCTAAATTCTAACATTTATTCTCTAAACTAATTTATTTGCGAATGCTACCCCACTTGTAAAAAAATTAAGACACCCCAATTATAACAAAATTATAGCTAGCAACAACAAAAGAAATATGACACGTTTACGTATCTAAGTGGAAGTCTTAAACAAGCTCATGCTTGTAATAATTGTCGTATCAAAATATAATATAATATTACATACTCTTGCTAGTCAACTAGTTAAACTACTTCTCAAAGATCTCTTCAAGTGAACTATTAACGGATCAAACGAATAACAAAAGTCTTGATCTTTTAATGAAATCATCTCTCTCCTACTGAATTGTAGTGAATTCCCTTTTAAAACTACAAAATTTCATTTACAACCTAAGGTCATTAATTGTGAAGGCATTGTTAAGTCATCAATTGTGAAGGCATTGTAGAGCTATTATGTCATGTCAATCTTATACATATCATTGTTCTCAGCCGTGCCTACTATAAACATGTAAATACGTATATATTTACATGCATGTACGCGCTCATGTAGACACCTATGTATGTATGTATGTATGTATGTATGTATGTATGTATGTATGTATGTATGTATGTATGCGTGTATGTGTATTTTTGTGTACATGCGTAAACTTGACTATATAAAGAGGAAAAAATTAGAACGCATTTTTTGAAGTTACACCTCCCAACCAAAAATAAAGCATTTTTAGTTTGGTATATTTTAGATAAACGCAACTTTTTAAAATAAAATATTACCATATATTTTACACATTAACATATTTCCAGTTAAATACCATATGCATGGAAACCATTAATTGTTATGAAAATTAATATGCACGTATACCTAATTTTATGGAGAAAGTGTAGCATAATAAATGTACAAGGTAGAAGATAGAAAATTTAGAGTATCACATTAACATAATAATATTCTATATGTGTATCTTCAAGGGAAGTGAAAAGTTGGTTCTAAAACAAATGAAAATGAAATTAAAGGACTAAATAAGTTGTAGCTAGTAGTAAAATGTATAAACTAGTTGCAATCAACCTTGCATTACCAGACATGATGAAATATGCCGTAGCATAAAAAGAAAATTCAAATTATTAACTATTTCCTAGACCGACATCAAAATGCTTGCGATATATTATATTCCTTATCTGAAAAACAACCTTTATCCCCACAAGGCAAACATAAAGTGTGACACAAAAGATCTTAACCGTTAGAGTTTCCTTTGAATTCCACCTCTCATATAAGGACACAAAGATCAAATGGCGCAAATATATTGCATCACCAATTGTGTGTGTATATGTGTGTGTATACAAACACACACACATATATACATACACACACACGCACATATATATATATATATATAAACAACTACACTCTTATGAATATATAAATAAACGGTAAACTCTACGTAATTATATAGCTTTTATTAGTTTAAAATTTCATTAACCATTTTCACCTAAACTTTTATCAAATGATGCAATGCTAAATAAAAAGGTACCTGGATGCACAAAGTTTACACTAGGAATCACTCAATGTACCATTTGAGTACTAAAACAAACCTCATATTTACTTCCATGAGGAAGTTCCACCATGGTTTTTTTCCATGGTCTACTTCTTATAGATAGAAATAAGTGTGGCTCAAATGATATAATGTGTTATTATCTCAAGCAAAAGTGGGTCAAACATAATAGAGCAAAGCAGGCTGACATATGCTGCCCAAAAACCAATATCAAATATATCACTTTGTACATTATATATGGTTGAGCATTGTAAATGAAACAGCATCAAAATTTTCTTGCATCATTACAACTTCTTCGTTTCCTTCATTTCTCGAACATCAAACTGTATCAAATCGTATATGTGAAAGCATAAGTCATTCAAAATCTTCCATGGTATTAGAGCATATCATGCTTAATAGCAATCTGATTTAGTATTGAAGAAAATCAAGGGATGTCTATTAAAATAGAGATGTAAAATTTGAGATAGCATCAGAGATTATATCATCATTCAATATTCAGAAAACTCATCAGAGATAATCTCATCATTAGGTTTTTTGGTGAATTTTCTCAAGAAAACAAGCACTATGCCAAAGAATTACATTTAATTCTTGGCTGCATTAGGTTTTCTATCATAAAGATAAGCAAATTCTCAACAAGAAAACTCAGAAAATCAAAATCAGAAGTCAAGAAAGCCATCAAAAGTAGAAAGAAAGTTATTGCCACACCAAGAACCCATCAGATCAATCTCATTACTTGGGTTTGACTGCAACAAATCTAATTATACTGCATTTTCAAGCAATCTTGCATCTGTTCAACTTTGAGTCTTTAAGTTTAGTAGTTCTTGCATTGATTCATCATGGCCGAAGGTGATGATAATCGACAACTTTTGAAAACTTAAGTTCCCAGTAACAAACTGTAGCAACAACCGAGAAATTGATCAACACAATAGTTAGCCGACAGGTCAGTTATGCTTATCTTAAAGAAGATAATTATCCTCAATGGAAACTTCAAGTTGAAGCTTCCACTCGAGGATATAGCCTTGAAGGCTTTGTTCTTGGCACTTTGCCCATTCCACCAAGATATATTGCTAATAAAGAAAACAAGATGATTAGTATGAAGAATACATTAAACATTAAAGGTGGGACAATTTAATAAGCTCATGGCTATTATCATCTATAAGCAACAATTTGTTATCTCAAGTGATTGGATGTAAATCATTCAATGAAATCTGGACCACCACTAAAAGAGTATTCAACACACAATCTGCTGCTAAAGTCATTCATTATAAGATACAATTGCATAATATCAAAAAAGAAAATCAATCTATGAGAGAATAATTATCAAAGATCAAGACAACATGTGACTTATTAGAGGCATCAGGGCATAAAGTAGAAGACATTAAACAAGTTTTATCATCAAAGAAAACTTTACCATCCATGTAGTATATTCACTCAATTATGCTGCATATGAAGTCAGAATTGATCACAAGAACCCACAAGAGTTAGATTTATCAATCAACTATGCAACCAGCTTTAAAAACAAAAATCAGAACTGTAATTAATCAAATCAGTCTTTCCAAAGAGGTGGAAATTAAACAGATCAAGGGAAGAGGAAGATGGAATGACAATAATATGCCAAAGTTTAAATTTGTGAGAAAGTGGGTCATACAGGAGTTAAGTGCTATTTTAGATTTAATCCAAATAATATGCCAAATCAGAATACAAACAATCAAAGGAATCCTATTGCAAACATAGCACAAGTGCATCAAGATTCAAATGTTCAATCAGATAACAACATGAGTCATAACATGAATAAGATCACAAGGCCTAAAAATATTCAAGATGAAATCCGGTACCCTGATTCGAGAGCAACCAACCACATAACAAGCAATCTTGACAACTTAAATCTTGGCAATAAAGAGTACATAGGTAAACAATCAATATACATGGGAAATGGCGAGTCTATTAAGATTATTCATAATGGAAATGGTTATATCAAAGGTGCAAGACAATTAATTTTAAATAATCTATTAAGAGTGCCCAAGATAAAGAAATATCGTCTTAGTGTATCATAATTTTCAAAAGACAATAATGTTTTTTTAAATTTATCCTAAATACTGCTTCTTTGGAGACTACTGACCAAAGAAACTCTTTTACAGGGTGGTGCAGTCGCAGGTTATACTATTTCAATCTATTTATCTACAACAACCCTGTAAGAGGACAATAGATGTTGTAATACGTCTGAAATAGCTCAAATTGAAGGAAATAGGAATATATTTGATCTTTGGCACTACAAACTAGGTCACCCAAATGCAAATGTAGTAAGACAAGCACTTGGTGAAAATAAAATTGCTTTTGATAATATTTCATTGCCATATGTTTGTACTTATTGTCAGATGTGTAAAACTCATAAGTTAGCATTCAGTGATTCTTTAACTGAATATACAAAACCATTAGAATTGGTCGCTAGAAATCTCTGGGGTCCAGCTCCCATTTGTTTTTATTATGGTTATAAATATTATACATCATTTGTTGATTCATATTCTAGGCAGGCTTAGATTTATTTTCTAAAAGCAAAATCAGAAACATATAATGCCATAATTCATTTTATAACACTTGCTGAAAAGAAAACTGGTTCTCAAGTTAAATTTGTGCAAATGGATGGTGGTACTAAATATAAAACACCGAGAAACTTCTTTCATGGAAAGGAAATAGCTCATAGAACTACATGTTCTTATACTTCTAAGCAAAATGGCTTAGTTTAAAGGAAACATAGACATATTATTAAATCTGGTCTTACTTTACTTGCACAGGCATCATTAACCTTAAAATTTTGGCCGGACTATTTCAATAAAGCAGTATACTTAATTAATAGGCTGCCAACAAAAGTGCTAAAAGGAATAAGTCCAATAGAAAAGCTACATGGTGTTAACCTGATTATCATATTAAAGAACTTTTGGATGTCTATGCTCCCCCTACTTAAGACAATATAACACTAACAAATTGAATTTCGGGTCAAAGCCATGTACTTTTCTAGGGTACACAATAAATTAGAAGGGATATGAATGCATTGATGATAGTGAATTTTTTTTCATAAGTAGGCATGTTGTATTTAATGAGCATGTATTTCTTTTCAGTAGCACGGATATGAAGTCAACCAAAAAGGCACAAAATCCAAGAATGTTAATACCAGAGTTACCTATATATTTAGATAATCAAAAGGAGGCTGAAAGGAATATAGGAGTTCCTAACTCACAACTCATAGTGTCTGATCAATCAGGTCATGAATCCACAAAATTTTCTGATCATCTCAGTCAATCACCTACACCATCAATCTATCAAACTCAATAAGTTAATAAAGGAAATTCAAATGCTTAAGAAAGTAATTCAAGAAATAAAATAGTTCAAGCCAACACAAAATAACCATCTCATGATGAAATAAAAGTAAGATCAGGTCACCCATGACCACAACGGCAAAAGGTGGCATTTTCAAACCAAAACTATACACTGCGATTTCAATGCCTAAAGAACTTGAAGCATTTGAGCAAGATGCAAAGGAAAAAAACTGGAAAGTAGCTATGGATGGGGAGTATAATGCGCTCATAAGAAACAAAACATGGGATTTGGTGTATCCACTGGATAACAAAAACATAATTGGCTGCAAATGGACTTATAAATTAAAGAAAAATGTAGATGGAACTATGGCCGGATATAAAGCAAGACCGGTTGCTAAGGGTTACACCAAACAATATAGGTTTTTCTTTAATGAAACATTCTCTCCAATAGTCAAATCAACAATAATTAAAAAGTTTCTTACAATTTCTTTATAAAAAAATTGGAATATCAGGCAGTTAGATGTCAATAATGCCTTTCTGAATGGCATTTGCAGGAAGAAATTTATATGGAGCAACCATAGGGATAAAAACAAAACATGAACTATGTATGAAAACTAAATAAGGCAATATATGTGTGACGCCCCACCTCTATACCCATGCTAGACAAGGACACTACGGTGTAATGCCGTCAACTAGCACGGAGAATAAGGCTGTTGAGGAGCGACCATCTGTATAATTGCCTTGTGCGAGTACCGATATGCCAGATAGAATACAACTTGCATTTGATTTCGGGAGAAGATTCGACATACCGAAACAAACTCAAAGCTACTATACAGTGGCTATAATGTCTTCAGAAACAAATATAGAAATAAACATAACACAAATCAGTCACAAATAATTCATATCACAAAGGCGGAAAAAGATATGAATATATAACACATGAAAGTATACATCAGAGTAGTGGTCAAACAAGAACCACAATATCACAAAAGAATGGTTACAAGTGCTAGACAAAAGAATATGAATACATCAAGGAGTCTATATCTCAAATGTATACAACCAAAAACTACTAATCTAAGTAGTTAGCCAAAAGTCAGGATGATAATCCTAGAAGTGAAGTCAAGCAGAAGCACCTATAACATCTCGGTCTGACCCGAGTATTATTTAATAAGAAAATAATAAATGGATCAGTATAGCTATAAATATCAGATGAAACGATATAGAATAAGAGGTATGACTAAACGCATAATAATCACAATGCCAAGCTGTGATAAAGAAGTAATTGAAAATCAACAAGAGATTAATCAATATCACAAAAACCTTCTCAAGGATCAAAAGGAATGTCATACTCTTTATTTCATTCACCATACCATAAATATTGATAATTATATCAATATCAACCACATAAGTCAATGACGCATAAATTCACCAATGCACAAATATTGATAAAACTTATCAATGAAAATCACGAAAATTGGTGAAGCACAAATTCTAGAAATCATCTCAAGAAATCCAGAAATCACAAAAGGGGGAAAGGCCTATCACAAACGGGAGCATAAAGCTCACCAACACGTGTATCACAAACGGAACGTTAATTCCATGGTTGCTAACCATCACAAATTGAGCCGAAGCTCCACAAACGGCCCGAAGACCATGGGTTGCTACCCCACCAAATTGAGTCGAAACTCCATAAAACGGGGTTTAGTCTCCCTCGCAGACAAAGAGACATCGCACATCGCTAGTCTAAATCACAAAGATGATCGTCATGATCATCAAGAAGTGTCAATTACAATAAGCTGGTAAATATATAAATTTAGCTTCATGTCCCATAACCACTAGCTTAACTTAAATATTGACGAACAAATTGTAGATCTCCACTAGAAAATTGTCACAAGAGATTCAATCGAACAAGTCCAAGAATTAACCGACGAAGTAAACGCAAGCGTTTCATACCACTCGTTTTACTAGGTCGTTTAATTAGATTTCTCATACGAGTGAGGTAAAGGCTTGTATATATTAATAGATTGGAAAATGGTTTAAGAAACGAGCTTTGTAATAAAATAGTGTTGAAATCGTTTTAATGAAAGAAATTTTGATATTTACTACTAGTATTGAAAACCTTTATGTTTTGAAGTGACAAATCACAAACAAGATTGTAGGAACAATCAATCACTAAAATTCACATTCGAAGACGTGAATGAAATCCAAAGAAATCGATACTGAATCCATCATAATGGATATTCCTAAAATTGCCGAAGGAAAGAAATCATCAAAGTCAATAACAAATGATAACAACAAATAAGGAAAGAACACGAATCGATAAAATTTGGAAACCATGCAAATTAGGCAAATAGCAACAGGTCGGTCGGCTGGCAACAGAGCTCGGTCGACCGGACCCTGTTCTAGAAAAATTCTCGGGAAGCAGGTCGGTCGACTGAGCTCTGTAGTTGGTCGACCGGACCTGTGACAAAGAAGTGCTATGCACTTTTAGTGGCAGGTCGGTCGGCCGACCACAGAGCTCGGTCGACCGGAGCCTGTTTCCAGCTCCTCCCAGCCTATTTGAGTGAGGGCCAAATCTCCACCAAATTTAAATCGGACGAGCAATGGACGCAAGGGGTTTATGCCAATCGACTACCCGGCCCTATAAGCTCTCCGATGCATCACAAAATCATGATCAAAGATCAAAGCTATGAGTTTTAAGGATTTGGCTTTCAAAACACTAAAATTGGAATATTCCCCAAACCAATCCAAATCAAAATCAAATGCACATAAATAAGTGTTAGGAATTCATACCCAACATTCAAAGATAGATATAAGCATAGATGTGAGATAAAAATCTCACCTTTGAACCCAAACAAATGAAGGAGAATCTTTTAAACCAAGCTAAGATCAATTCCTCTTCAATAACAACTCAAGAAGCTTCAATCTAAGCTTCCATATAAAATATTTCCTAAGTTATGTTTAGGAAATTCTGAAATTGGAAGGAGAATGGGTTGGAGAAGAAGGAGATGCTTACCAATGGGTTCTCTTAGAATTTGGTGCTAGATCTTGGATTTGCAATGAAACTAGGGCTTGGAATTTCTAATTTCCACTCTCTTCCACCATTGTTGCCTAAAGCTTAAAGTGTTAGGAAAATAGAAAGGAAGCAAATGAAGAGGAGAGGTTTGGAACTGAGTTAAGTGGGGTTAATGGGCTCAGCCCAAACCAAAGCCCTAAGTGAAAAAGTAGCAAAATTCCACTAACTCCAAACATATCAAAGCTTATACTCAAAAAGGTTGCAAACAACATTTTGAACTCAATGGAAGTGGTCCCGAGTCCTAATTCGACCGTATCCAAAAAGTAGCTTTTCGGACTAAAATCCGAGTATCGATAAAATATATAAATATAAAATCGATAAATATGCGGGTTGTTACAGACTCCCCTCCTTAAAGAAATTGCGTCCTCGCAATATATAAGACGGAAATAAAAAGTAACAACCATAAAAGCATATTAACATAAAAGAATTTTGAAGCAAGAAGTTCACCTCAAAGAGCACGAGAAAGTAAGTCCGGATGTGTTCGCTCGATGAATTCTCTAGATTCCCAAGAGCAATCCTTAGGATTTGAGGACCATTGAACTTTAACAAGTAGAACATCTTTATTTCGAAGTCGTTCGACTTTCGAAGCAATAATACGAATAGAATGTTTCTCAAAAGTTAGATTAGGCGAAACTTCAATTTCTTCCACAACACCGGGCTCAAGAATAGAATCGGAATTTCGAAGACATTTCCGTAATTGAGAAACGTGGAACACATCATGAAAGCATAAAATTGAGCTGGTAATAAAAGGCGATAAGCCATGGCACCAATACGTTCGGTGATAGGAAATGGCCCAATATATCGAGGTGCTAATTTTCCCGATCGACCGAAACGTACAACACCTTTCATAGGTGACACACGAATAAAAACAAGATCTCCAACAGAAAATTCTAATCTCCTTCTTCGATTATCGACATAGGATTTTTGTCGTCTCTGTGCTTCTTTCATCCTATGTCGAATAAGTTCAATTTTTTTTGTGGAATCCCGAATAAAGTCTGGACCTAAAACCAGCTTCTCACCGGTCTCAAGCCAACAAGAAGGAGATCGGCATGGCCTTCCATAGAGTGCCTCAAAAGGTGCCATACCAATACTAGATTGGAAGCTATTATTATAGGAAAATTCAACAAGAGGAATATGATCTTCCCAGCTTCCACCGAAATCAAGCACACAAGCACGAAGAAGATCTTCAAGAGTTTGATTCACACGCTCGGTTTGCCCATCGGACT
Source organism: Allium cepa (assembly GCA_030765085.1). Lineage (NCBI taxonomy): Eukaryota > Viridiplantae > Streptophyta > Magnoliopsida > Asparagales > Amaryllidaceae > Allium > Allium cepa. The sequence goes on along the minus strand of CM060934.1, from coordinate 994,517,325 downwards.
AGGGGTGATAAGCGGTGCTAAAATTAAGCTTCATTCCCAAAGCTTTTTGAAGGCTCTTCCAAAATCCACTAGTAAACAATGGATCATGCTCACTAACTATAGAAGTAGGAACTCCATGTAATTTAACAATCTCTTTAACAAAGAGTTTGGCCAAAAGAGGAACGGTTCGGTTAGACCGAACGGGAATAAAATAGGTAGATTTAGTAAGTCTATCAACAATCACCCATAAGCTATCATGACCCGAACAAGAACGGGGAAGGCCATCTATAAAATCCATAGAAATTTGGTCCCACTTCCAAATAGGAATTTCTAAAGGTTGCAATAACCCACCGGGCCTTTGATGTTCGGCCTTAACGAGTTGGCAAGTCATGCAACGCTTAACAAAGTTAGCGATGTCAAGTTTCATTCCCTTCCAATAATAAAGCCGCTTCATATCCGCGTACATTTTACTACCACTGGGATGAATGGTAAATTTAGAACGATGGGAATCTTCTAAAATATCTTTTCGAAGATCACTAATATTTGGTACGATAAGTCTACCAAATCTCCGAATGCCGCCACGAGAATCGACATCAAAGTCTTTCAAACCTTCAATATCACCTCTATTCTTAATATTTTGGCCAAGAAGAGCCAAGTCGGGATCTAGCCTTTGAGCTTCAAGAATGCGGTCTAAAAGAGAAGGACGAGCCTCAAGGCTACATAAAACAAGAGATGAACATAAATCGGAAACATGGTCTTGAATTTCGCAAGTGGATAAAATCTCGAGATCGTTCCATTCAGATATCATCATAGAAACAACAGCTTGTTGTTTACGGCTAAGAGCATCGGCGACACGGTTACCCTTACCGGGTGTATAAAGAATATTAAGATCATAAGGAGCAAGGAACTCGAGCCAACGTTGTTGACGCAAATTAAGTTCCTTTTGAGAAAATAAATACCTCAAAGACTTACGATCGGTATAAAGAACAAATTTCTCTCCTAAAAGATAATGACGCCAAATCCGAAGAGCAAAAACAATAGCCACGAGTTCTAAATCATGAGTGGCATATCTAGTCTCGACTGGCTTTAATTGCCTAGAAGCATAAGAAATAACATGTTCTTTTTGCATAAGAATGGCACCCAAACCAACGCGACTAGCATCGGTATAAACAACGAAATCTTGATTTCCCTCGGGAATAACAAGAATAGGAGCATTAGAAAGAAGTTCCTTTAGTTTCTGAAAAGAAGTTTCACATTTGTCCGACCAAATGTATTTAACACCTTTCTTCGTTAAGCTAGTGAGAGGCACGACAATCTTAGAAAAGTCTTTGATAAAACGGCGGTAATAACTTGCCAATCCAAGGAAGCTACGGATCTACGTCACACTCTCCGGTCTCTTCCAACTTTGAATCGCTTTAACTTTTGAAGGATCTACGGAAATTCCGGATTCGAAAATAATATGACCGAGAAACTTCACACTAGATTGCCAAAAATGGCATTTAGAAAATTTTGCTTTTAATTGGTTACTCCTAAGAGTTTCCAACACAATCCGAAGATGCTTTTCATGCTCCTCCTCGGTTTTTGAATACACAAGAATATCATCAATAAAGATGAGAACAAACCGGTCGAGAAAGTTTTTGAAAACTCTATTCATAAGGTCAACGAAATAAGTCGGAGCATTCGTTAGACCAAATGGCATAACAAGCCATTCATAGGATCCATAACGAGTACGGAACGATGTCAAAGGAATGCTATCCTCTGCAATACGAAGCTGATGAAATCCAGTAGCTAAGTCTAATTGTGAAAAGACTCTAGCACCACTAAGTTGATCGAATAGATCATCAATCTGAGGTAAATGATATTTATTTTTGATAGTAAGATCATTAAGCTTGCGGTAGTCAACGCAAAGTCTAAGTGTACCATTGGATTTCTTCACGAAAATAGCCGAAGCTCCCCAAGGCGAGGAACTAGAGCGAATAAATTGCTTCGTTTCTAAATCGGATAATTGTATGCGCATCTCCTCATTTTCTTTATTGGACAAACGATAAGGAGGACGAGTAATAGGTTGAGCTCCAGAGGTAAGATTAATTCTGAACTCAATTGCTCGCTTAGGTGGTAATCCCAAAACGGGCTCAAATATGTCGGAAAATTCACGAACAACGTGAATAAGAGAAATAATATCTCCCTCATCATCATCGTCGTCATCACGAGGATTTAAAGAATATAATGATGCAGTCAAAGAAGAATCCGAATCTTTAAGAATAATAGAAATCTGCTTTACAGATTGCGGGTGTCGGAGATAAATAGTCCGCTCGGGACATAGGATGCGAGCTTCATAACGGTTAAGCCAATCCATTACCAAAATCATTCCAAAGCCTAAATAATGCATGACATGAAAATCGGCACGGAATGAAAAATCACTCAAAATAATCTCGACATCATTACACAATAAACTGATTGTTGCGGATCCACCAACCGGATTCGCAATTCTCAAAGAAGTCATTAAAGCAACAACACTTAAAGAAAAAGTATGAACAAGTTCTTTTGATATAAAAGAATGGGATGCACCCGTATCAAAAAGAACTCAAACGGGTTGATCACGAAATATCATGGTGCCATCAAGGATAGAATGAGACATACCTTGACCACGATATGTGTTGCCAGGGGATTGAGCAACATTTAACTTTCCCTCCTTCTTACCCTGAAGCTTGGGACATGAAGATATAACATGGCTGGGACCTTTGCAGTAGCGATAAGAGAGAGACTTTGGACACTTGTTCACGTAATGGTCCTTCGAACCACAATTATAGCATTCCCCATGACCAAAGGAAGAAGTCTTTGCCACAGGGGTTGCTTGCTTCCCTTTCTTATTGGGATAAGGACCCTTGAATTTGTTAGGCCTTTTCTTGTTGTTGTTGAAGTTTGGTTTGGCACCCACAACATCAGCATCACTTTCTTTATCTGTCTCTTCAAGTCGAAGAGTGATATCAACAAGTTGATCAAAAGAAACTTCTAGCTTTAGAAGTAATGGCTTCTTGAGATTTTTATTCAAGCCATAGACGAATCTCTGATTTTTCTTCAATGGGGTATTAATGTATTCAACCCCGTATTTAGAGAGAGAGTCAAAAGACGCGACATAATCTGCCACGGAAGATTCACCTTGAACAAGGTCAATAAAACGGCGAGCCAAAGTCACCTTCTCAGCTGCTGGTACGAATTTTAACTCGAAGCGCTCTCGGAATTTCTCCCAAGTAAGATCTACTTCAATAATTTCAGAAATCAGAAGCTCGTACCAGTCTAATGCTCTTTCTTGGAGCATACTAGAAGCCACCTGAACACGGTGAAGATCAATAAGATTCATGCGAGAAAAGATTCGATCGCATGATCTCAGCCAAGCCTGGACTTCAATAATAGTTTCAGAACCCAAATGGTTTCCCACCCAAGTTGGTATAATCGTTGCACAAGCGTGCAAATCCAGACTTATGATGAGTTGGTTCCGAATTAGAACCGGCTGCTTGAGCATTCTTTACTAGATCAAGAAGTTGCTGGGCAGACATAAAAACTCCATCTTGGGGAGTAGCACTAGATTGACCGGCGCTGGGACGGCCAGGTCTAACCATTTCTCTTCCTTTAAGAAAGAAAGAAGGAAGAAGAAGAAAGTTATTCACAAAATGAATATCAAGCAATCTTGAAAGATAAAACAATGAATCATAAAGAAAATAGGATGAATCAGTACGAAGACTCAAATAAAATCCTAAAGCACGACTCCTAAGAAAGACTTAGGACGATGATCCTTGTTATAATATTCCATATTGTTCGGAAGTTTGGCTTTGATACCAAGATATGATGCCCCACCTCTATACCCATGCTAGACAAGGACACTACGGTGTAATGCCATCAACTAGCATGGAGAATAAGGCTGTTGAGGAGCGACCATCTGTATAATTGCCTTGTGCGAGTACCGATATGCCAGATAGAATACAACTTGCATTTGATTTCGGGAGAAGATCCGACATACCGAAACAAACTCAAAGCTACTACACAGTGGCTATAATGTCTTCGGAAACAAATATAGAAATAAACATAACACAAATCAGTCACAGATAATTCATATCACAAAGTCGAAAAAAGATATGAATATATAACACATGAAAGTGTACATCAGAGTAGTGGTCAAACAAGAACCACAATATCACAAAAGAATGGTTACAAGTGATAGACAAAAGAATATGAATACATCAAGGAGTCTATATCTCAAATGTATACAACCAAAAACTACTAATCTAAGTAGTTAGCCAAAAGTCAGGATGATAATCCTAGAAGTGAAGTCAAGCAGAAGCACCTGTAACATCTCGGTCTGACCCGAGTATTATTTAATAAGAAAATAGTAAACGGATCAGTCTAGCTATAAATATCAGATGAAACGATATAGAATAAGAGGTATGACTAAACGCATAATAATCACAATGCCAAGCTGTGATAAATAAGTAATTGAAAATCAATAAGAGATTAATCAATATCACAAAAACCTTCTCAAGGATCAAAAGGAATGTCATACTCTTTATTTCATTCACCATACCATAAATATTGACAATTATATCAATATCAACCACAAAAGTCAATGACGCATAAATTCACCAATGCACAAATATTGATAAAACTTATCAATGAAAATCACGAAAATTGGTGAAGCACAAATTCTAGAAATCATCTCAAGAAATCCAGAAATCACAAAAGGGGGAAAGGCCTATCACAAACGGGAGCATAAAGCTCACCAACACGTGTATCACAAACGGAGCGCTAATTCCATGGTTGCTAACCATCACAAATTGAGCCGAAGCTCTACAAACGACCCAAAGACCATGGGTTGCTACCCCACCAAATTGAGTCGAAACTCCACAAAACGGGGCTTAGTCTCCCTCGTAGACAAAGAGACATCGCACATCGCTAGTCTAAATCACAAAGATGATCGTCATGATCATCAAGAAGTGTCAATTACAATAAGCTAGTAAATATATAAATTTAGCTTCATGTCCCATAACCACTAGCTTAACTTAAATATTTACGAACAAATTGTAGATCTCCACTAGAAAATTGTCACAAAAGATTCAATCGAACAAGTCCAAGAATTAACCGACGAAGTAAACGCAAGCGTTTCATACCACTCGTTTTACTAGGTCGTTTAATTAGATTTCTCATACGAGTGAGGTAAAGGATTGTATATACTAATTGATTGGAAAACGGTTTAAGAAACGAGCTTTGTAATAAAATAGTGTTGAAATCGTTTTAATGAAAGAAATTTTGATATTTACTACTAGTATTGAAAACCTTTATGTTTTGAAGTGACAAATCACAAACAAAATTGTAGGAACAATCAATCACTAAAATTCACATTCGAAGACGTGAATGAAATCCAAAGAAATCGATACCGAATCCATCATAGTGGATATTCCTAAAATTCTCGAAGGAAAGAAATCATCAAAGTCAATAACAAATGATAACAACAAATAAGGAAAAAACGAGAATCGATAAAATTTGGAAACCACGCAAATTAGGCGAAATAGGCAAAATAGCAACAGGTCGGTCGGCCGGCTACAGAGCTCGGTCGACCGGACCCTGTTCTAGAAAAATTCTCGGGAAGCAGGTCGGTCGACTGAGCTCTGTAGTTGGTCGACCGGACCTGTGATAGAGAAGTGCTATGCACTTTTAGTAGCAGGTCGGTCGGCCGGCCACAGAGCTCGGTCGACCGGAGCCTGTTTCCAGCTCCTCCCAGCCTATTTGAGTGAGGGCCAAATCTCCACCAAATTCAAATTGGACGAGCAATGCACGCTAGGGGTTTATGCCAATCGACTACCCGGCCCTATAAGCTCTCCGATGCATCACAAAATCATGATCAAAGATCAAAGCTATGCTTTTTAAGGATTTGGCTTTCAAAACACTAAAATTGGAATATTCACCAAACCAATCCAAATCAAAATCAAATGCACATGAATAAGTGTTAGGAATTCATACCCAACATTCAAAGATAGATATAAGCATAGATGTGAGATAAAAATCTCACTTTTGAACCCAAACAAATGAAGTAGAAGCTTTTAAACCAAGCTAAGATCAATTCCTCTTCAATAACAACTCAAGAAGCTTCAATCTAAGCTTCCATATAAAATATTTCCTAAGTTAGGTTTAGGAAATTCTGGAATTGGAAGGAGAATGGGTTGGAGAAGAAGGAGATGCTTACCAATGGGTTCTCTTAGAATTTGGAGCTAGATCTTGGATTTGCAATGAAACTAGGGCTTGGAATTTCTAATTTCCACTCTCTTCCACCATTGTTGCTTAAAGCTTAAAGTGTTAGGAAAATAGAAAGGAAGCAAGTGAAGAGGAGAGGGTTGGAACTGAGTTAAGTGGGGTTAATGGGCTCAGCCCAAACCAAAGCCCTAAGTGAAAAAGTAGCAAAATTCCACTAACTCCAAACATATCAAAGCTTATACTCAAAAAGGTTGCAAACGACATTTTGAACTCAATGGAAGTGGTCCCGAGTCCTAATTCGACCGTATGCAAAAAGTAGCTTTTCGGACTAAAATCCGAGTATCGATAAAATATATAAATATAAAATCGATAAATATGCGGGTTGTTACAATATGGCCTTAAACAAGCACCAAGAGTCTAGTTTAATAGACTGAAAACTAATTTAGAGCTGGATTGAAGATTATATTATGCCACAAGAAATATATTACAGAGCCGCTCATCAAGTCAAAATGGATGGAGCAAACCCGCAACCAATACCAATGATAAGTAATCAATAGCTCTCCAAAAACAGAGGAGAACCAATATTTAATATTAAACAATCTCGAAGTATTATTGGAGCTTTACAATATGCAACTATTGATAGAGTAGACATCCCATTTAGTGTTAACAAAATGTCACAATTTATGCAAAAACCATTGGATGAACATTGGAAAGTTGTAAAGAGGATCGTGAGAAATTTAAAAGGGACTACAAATTATGGCTTATCATTAAAAGGGTGCAATAATCTCAATATAACTGGATATGCAGATGCAGACTAGGCAACTGACCCAGATGATATAAAATCAGTAATAGGATATTGCATTTACATTGGGGATAACCTAATATCATGGTGTTCAAAAAAACAATCAACCATTTCAAGGTCTAGTACCAAGGATGAATATATTAAGTGAACGAATAGAAGTAATGAGGATATAATCATTAATAAGTGAACTAATGATCAAATCAGAGACCAAACCGATATTATGGTGTGATAATTAGAGTACATTATACATGTCAGTAAATCCTATACTACACTTGAGGACAAAGCATATTGAAGAGCAAATCATAAAAGGGAAGTTACAAGTAAATCATATACCTTCAACCTACCAATGTGCCATATTCTCACTAAAGCTTTGTCAGCAAGAAACTATATAATATTTAGAAACGACTTGAAGGTAGAGCAAAGCTAAAGCTAAGTCGACTAGATCCAGCTACAATCAAAGAGATTATTAAACTTTCAAGCACTCACAACATTAAGCCGTCAACTTTAAAAGGCCATCAGAAATTGAGCTGAAGCAACCAGCGATTCAAAAAAATTGACCAGATCTAAGTAGTATTTGCATCCCTCATGGCTTTCGTGCAGAGAATTTTCTCAAGTTTAGAGCTGGACTGAAGATTGAACGAAAATTTGCGAATTTGGGAGTTCGTTATGCCCTAACCTAAATATCCGTTTGAGGGAGGGAGATAGAAATGAGTGTGGCTCAAATGATATAATGTCTTATTATCTCAAGCAAAAGCGGATCACATATAATAGAGCAAAGTAGGCTGACATATGCAGCCCAATAACCAATATCAAATATATCACTTTGTACATTATATATAGCTGAGCATTGTAAATGATACAGTATCAAAATTTTCTTGCATAAGTCGCTCAGAATCTTTCACTTACTCATGTTTCAACCCAATAATCAAGTGAAGATTACTTTTGCGCAAAACTTATTGTTTTATATCAAATCTTCTATCATTCCAAAATATCAAGTTCCTTTTCATAAGACTAACATTAAAGTATCGCTTTACTTTAGGATAATATTACTTTGACAAGAATCTTTGGCCCACGTTTCGACATAAGGTATTTCACTTGATTCTTCTTCTAAACGCAGACTATCAAAGGATTTTCTTAGTCAATTCTACATCTAACTTAAATAATGATTTTCTAGTCCATTACTTACTTGTTCCTATAGGCATTACCTATTTTCTTTAGTAACTTTTGGACATCAATACCATTATCACTTTTGTCATAATCATCGAAAATAATATATTTCTGAATTACGTATTCATCTGATCATCGAACACTCTAAGTTTAACCTATAGAATAGTAAACCAATAGCCAAACATTAATTCCAATATGTCGCTTATGTTATTTTCCATTCAGCCCAACCAGTGAATTACCCCTAAGATGAACAATATGAACGCATATTGCAAGAGTTCTGAAAAAAAAGTGCTACTCGTTGATATGGGTATCATTCAAGTGAATATATTTTCTACTAGACAGTGTTATAATTTGGTACCACTGCTTAGGAACATTGAACATTATGCTTAACATCAAATGAATATGATATTATTCATGGTATATGTAACGACCTGCCTTTCATTCCATAGATAGACACATCATTAAGAAGAAAGAAAGGGATAGAAAACAGAAAAGATGGAAAAGAAAGAACCAACAACATCAGAATCTCACAACGAAACGAATAAATTATATTTGTCAATAAAATATTACATAGTATCATATACATCAGAGTTATACGGCTTATACAACACAAACTAGATAGTTATAAACATCTATCTAGTTATTACAACTTAAGTACATCAACAGGAATGCAACACAATACTAGCAGCAGAACCATATATAAATATCTACAAACGCTGAAGCCGCCTGCTCCAAATCTCCTCCAGAATCCATCAAAGCTAACCTGAATCCCTCGACTACTCATACATAATATGAGTACCCAAGAGTTTAATAAAACAGAAAATAAACACTTGGGTCAGACATGGGTCTGGTGTGAGTAAACGGGTTAAAGTTGCTTAACTTTGAAAATTCTTTGAAAACAAAGGTATCACATAAGACTTCCCATAAATAAACATGGGTAAGTTTTTACCTTACGCTAACCAAAACATTTGATAGGAAATCACGTGATATTATAATAAAGTCTAGGGTTTTCAAGTAAATAGAAAATAGCCGAAATTGTTACATTCATTAAATTCTAGCTACTAGCCACAAAAGTGGGTAATACAATCAAAACCGTACGGGCATGTAGGAAGAATGTGTTTCCATCAGTGGTAGGCTACTGGGGTATCGCCCATCATAGTACGTGGCCCAGATCACCGTACAGAGGATCCACCCTGAATCCCCTGCAACACAAGGCCGGAACCATCCCTTACTGGACAGTCCCGAACAAGACAACCCCGGAAGTTGTCATGATCAACCGCCCACACAGCCGAAATAAAAAGGGACCTCCAGACAGGGTTATATCTCGTCCAACTTGGGTGCTACCCACTTAGCCTTGCTGCACCTCCCCTGTTTTAGCCATTCCCCGTTGATGAGGCTTGAGGCTACGATTACCTTTATAGAACAGATCTATCTTAGAATGCTCATCGTCTACCTGACGATGTTCTGAAAGCATTCAATCCATACAAGTTCGTTTCAGGTTCGAACGAAATCGAAGGCACTATCTCGCTACACTCATTTTGGAATCACTCTCAGATTTAACGACAATAGCCCTTGCACTTTGAATCTTCATTTCGAATCTGAAAGTATAGCCCCCGTTAAACTCGTATTGGAATCACCCTCAGAGTATTAACGACAATAGTCCTTACACCTCGAGTCTTTACTCTTCACTTGATATTCACGACCTAACGTTTAATTTGGATCAATGCGGTTTTCAGAATTCCAAATTTGGAAACCCGATCCCGGTCTCATCGAATCCAAAACGCCCTCTTAATGTCCAAGTGATTTAAGTTTAACAATTTAATTCAGTTTAAAACATTGAATTCACACAGCATCATTCATAGATAAATATCACACATTTATCACTGATATATCCAAACATATCAAAAAATATCACAGCATATCATCCAATAGATATCAACCAATCCAGATATTCTACAAATAGTCATCCACAAACAGGAATCATTAACCCTTTTATAATTAATTTAATCAACTTAAGTTAAATTAATTACTTGAGAATTAGACAACTAACCCTGCTTAAACAATCATTAATTAATTACAATTAATTAATTAATCACTCTTTAATCACCTTCATAATCCAATTAATTAATCTTCAATTACAGATTAATTATCCTTAAATTATTCCTTAATTAATAAATCATCCTTGATTAAATATTCCTTAATTACATTAAGTAATTAGCCTTTAAATTAATTACACAAATTAATTAATCTTAAATTATTAATTAATCTTAATTAATTAACTAACTATAATTAATTACGTTAATCCTTAATTAATTACATTAATTAATTATTACTTTAATCACTTCATTGATTAATTATCTCATAATTAATCACATTTATTAATCAATTTAAACCTTTAATTATTCATTAATTACATTAATTAATGACCCTCTAATTACTTCATTAATTAATTATTCTTTTAATTACATTTAATAATTAATTATAAACTTAATTACATTTATTAATCAAATCTGATTAATCACAATCAGTAATTAAATTCCCTTAATTACTTCATTAATTAAACCAACTCCTTGATTAATTACATTAATTAATACTTTAATTACACTGAGTAATTATCACTTAATTACTTTCCCTAAGAACTATCCTTTAATTACTATCCATCAAGTAATTTCCCTTAATTAATTACATCCAGTAATTATTTATTAATTACTTCACTAAGTAATTACACATCATTAATTACATTAAGTAATTTTACTTAATCCCATCATTAAGTAATTCTTTTAAGTAATTAAAGTTAATTAATTAATTAAAATTAACCATATTAACTAATTAATTACACTAAGTGATTAATTATCTTAAATTACTTCATTAAGTAACCATCTTTAATAATTCTTCTTAACATTAAGTAATTAACTTCTTAAGTACTTATTATTTAATTATTTCTTAATTGATTAACCTAGATTAATCAATTCTCAGTTAAGTAATTAATTTCACTTAATTAATTTCATAAATTAATTTATCTTAATTTAATTACCCACATTAATCACTTAAGTTAATTAATTAATTATACTTTAATTACCTTTATAAATAAAACTTGATTAAATTAAAATAAACCATACATTACATTAACTCTTATCTACCGTTTTAAAATTAAATTTTAAAATCTAAAAAGCTTGTGTTTAGTTAACACAAAATCATCATCTTTAATTTTATTCAAGTTAAATGCTTTTACCTTAATCACATTTCAATTATATCAATAATATTTTATTTGAAAACATTTAGAGGTTTATTTCATAATTTAACTAAGCAAGATTATAACAAAACTATTTCTAAAATGAAAGTTTAAATTTTGAAGATCTATACTTTAAAACTAAAATTATTTTCAAACATCATACTTTAAAACATTTCATACACTTATACAAAAAACTAATTAAAAACTTTGTTCAAAATTTAATCCTTCTTTTTAAATTTTGAAATTCATTTTAAAAATTTAAAACTGGACAGAACTAAAACTCTGGAATTTGTTTTGCTTAAAACCTCATTCAGTTTGAAAACATGACAGGATTTAAATCCTGGAACCAAACTTTACACAAGACAAACACATGCGTCCATCTCCCTCACGACTTTGAGTCGAAACACGAGATAACTTCGAAAATCCCCTGGCCAAACTCCTTCTTCCCAAACCAAAACCCATATGCACAAGATTGACACCGTGCACGTACACGCTAGACCTGATCGACGGCGATCATCGTGGCGACACTCCACAAGTTGTTCCTGACCTTGTCGACACTCACGACCCCCTAGATCGATGCAATCACCATCGAGATGAAAACAAGCCTTCCAGCACTCATCAGGAACATAAGCTCGATCAGCCATATCGCCTACCGACGATGAACTACACCACAAGAATCCAAACTACTACGACCATGGCCACGTCTTGAACCCCCGAGTCCAACCCCCCTTATGCGATTCGAAATAAATTCACCATACTCGCCGCGATCATCATAATAAAAAAACAGGCAAAGTCAGGAATTTGAACCTTACTTCGCCTCAACACAACCATCATGGACATCGGTGACTCCATCACCATTTTTCCCGTGTTCCCAAACACCACGGCCACCTTCATGCCGAACCTCGACCACCCCTTCGACGCTGATCGACAACAAATGCCAAAAGTCCCAAATTCAAACTATTTTCGAATTCATGTCAAATACTCAGTTAAAAATTACAAAATTTACTTTAAAATTCATGATTCACTCACGCGAATCAAATTCTAAAATCCAGAGATTAAATTATTGACATTGAATTTTTAACTAAATTTTTATTTTACTGTAAATCTTAAATTTACAGAATTTTTGTTAAATATAAATACTTAAATTTATTTTTAATAACAAGAATTCACTATTACAATCCATTTCCTTTCAATGATCAAGGGTTAATAGTGATTAACTTGGAAGATAGGAATTTTTTGTTTATAATCTGGAACATGAACAAAAACAGAGTTTAAAATTTACATATCTACAGACAATCACAGTCACTGCTATATATATATATGCATTCATCTTCAAATCAAACTTGCAAACATTTATATCATGTTTACTCTAACATTCATTTCACCAAACAATCATACGAAGGTTTTAAAACTGTTTTTAAAAGGTGTTTACTCACCAGAACTAGAAGAACAGAGGCCAGCTTTGTTAAATCTGTTTTCCAGGAACTTGATTTTGATTTGCATCTTCCTATTTTGAATTTAATTTGCTTGCAGTTGATTATTGTTGAACATTGAATTTTCTGAAATCTTGCTGTTGATTCCTCATACAATATTGCATGTTCCTCAGGTTGAATACTTTGGATATGAAGTTGTAAATGGCTTCAGATTTGACTATAGTTTTGAATTTTGTTTTGGTTTTCTGTTTCTATATATATATATATATATATATATTAGATGGAAAAAAACTAAAGAAGATTTTGAGCTGAAGAAAATAAGCGGACTTTCTCTTTTAAACATTAATTATAAACAAAATTTTCCGTTTAAACAAAGTGAGGCCACTTGTTTGATTGCATGTTACTTAATCTTACAAATGTTTTTAATCAATTTTGAGTAGATGACACATGTAAAATCCCTCTTTTAATCCATTTCTTAAGTTACAAGTGTTAATTTTATCTTTTTAAATTAATAACTTCTTTTACAAATGATTTAAATCTTAATTGAATATTTACCTAAATTCTTATGTTTAAATGTAAATTATGAAATGTATTTATATTTTTATGTTTTATTTATTTACATTTTAAAAATCCATTTTCCAAAGATAAGTTTAAAAGAAAGAAAATTAAAAAGAAATGAACATTTATTTAAACCTTATTTTAAAGTTCAAACTTAAGTTAATATATCTAACATTGATATCATATATATATATAAACTAAATTTATTTTCAAGAACCAATTTTTAAAAGAAAATAAATTAAACTTTTATAATAATATACTATTTTTATGCTATTACACTTTTAACAAAATAAATTTTCTTTAAGTGTTTTGAAAATATAAGATTAATTTTAAATAGCTTTTGAAAAGCATTTTATTAAATTCAAACATTATCTACCAAATCACATTATATACATATTCATATATATATATATATATATATATATATACACACACACTAAATTTGAAAATACATTTTCTAATTAAGTTTAATCCAATACTTTTCAATTTACAATATATATATATATATATATACAAGCATTATAAATAGAAACATTTTTAATATTATCTTTATAAATTATTTGAATTTTAAAACAGAACTTCAAATCACAACATATATATATATAAACATATATATTATAATTTGAAAACATTTTTATTGAATTTGAATTGAAACCAATTTCCTTTTTACAATGTATACACATATATTCATTACAAATAGAATATTTTTATTAACTTAGAAAGATTAATTACTATCAATTATATATATATATATATATATATTAACTTTTGAAAAGAATAAAAATTTCCAAATTAAATTATTATTATTAAGTTTTGAAAAGATAACATTTGTTAAATTAGATTAATTATTAGTTTTGAAAATATAATATTTGGTTAAATTAGATTATTAAATCAATATTACATATTTAAAATAAATTTTTAAATGGAAATTATCAAATAAGTATTGCTAAAAAATCCGGGACATCACATTCCCCTCCTTAAAAGAATTTCGTCCTCGTAATTAAAAGCAAAGAGAATTTAATAATCCCATACAGATTTTAATTTTAAAATAGCAACATATGCTATCAACCATATACTAGCAACTAATTCAAACAAACAATTCTACCTATCCAGACAAAATTCTGGATAGAATTTCCTAGGTTTCCCAGGTACAAAAACCGGGATACTCGCTCTACATAATCTAAACTAGCTGCACTACTCAGATCTAGAACTCCTATATATCTAGATCTACAATCTAAACAAGATACCGGACCACAGACAAGCCTGGTTTAACTTCCAAATCTTCCTAGACTGCTGGTTCTAAACCAGTGATGGATAAAACACGTACTCTCTTAGAGATACGAGAAATACCTTACGAATCCCAGCTACCCGAACAGGCAATTCAAACCTGTAGATCAAACACTTATCCTTAAAAGAATTCAGAAAGATTCCAATACACTTCTGAACTAGCTTCCCGTCTTACCCAATCTTATCTCTCTTATGATCGGAGAAAACTTATCCAAGATTAAATCTCCGATTTTGAATCCCGAATCCCTTCGTCTCTTATCCACAAAACTCTTCCGCCGATCCTGGGACGCCTTCAACCTTCTTGATCAATTCAATCTTCGCAGATGCCTCACTGATCAAATCTGGATCAAGAATGAGATGATCCCCTGATTCTACTCAACAAGATGGTTCTCCCAAGATCCATCGAAATTCACCAGACAAATTCTACTTCACAAGCATCAGTAGACTTCGGACTAACTTCTCTAATTTGAAAAAACAGAACAGATGTTCTCGACAACCAAGCCTTCAGATCCGAATGAACCTCCAGAAGAAATCCTTTAATTCAAAACAACCACAAACTTCCGAGGAATCCGAGGTTGCTTCTATTCTGGAATAGATACCACCTTGCTTCCGCTGCACAGCTATGAATCTGAGGAAGATGAAAATACTATTGGTGAACCCAAGCATAGACTTGATCAACTCATCCCGGTAACATGTCCATCAAATTCCATAAAAGCTTAGTGACCTATCTGATTTGGTCACAAACTCCACAGCAGAAGTCCAACCAGAAAACTAGATCCCATCAATCCTGAGCTACTCACAAAAGCCTCTCTCCAGGAGCCTTCCTCTACTAAGCTAAACCACTAGAAAAAGCCCCAAGAACCAAATTGATACAGAACTCAATCTCCTGACGCAGATGCAAACCTTGACTTTTTCGAAGATATTCGAAAAATCTCAAACCTCTTCGATAGCTCCTACATCCTCTAGAGATGCCTCAATCTCAAACAAAGATTACTAAGAGAACAACCGAACCATCGCAAGTCACTTTTGCAATTTTACCCAGTTCAGATTCCAAAGAAAATATTCCCTCTTCACAAAACAGAACAGCTTAAGCTTTCCTAACCAAAAGAAGAAACGGATGGTCCACCTCAACCAAAAACATCATACCTTGCAGAGCTTCCCGAAGAAGTGGGCAAGCCTGCACATTTGCCCGGCCTACTGACAAAAGAATCACAAAGAATCCTGGATTATCAAAGAAGCGGACTACTCAACTGCTTTCGAACTCCACCTCTAGGACACTGCTAAGCCAAGAGACCTTCCTGACAGCACACTCAACACCTCCGAGTTGCCACTGCTGCCAAAGACTTCCTTATCCAAAAGCTCCTTGAATCATAAAGTTATATCAACCAACTCCATAAAAAGAGTCTTCAAGATTAGCAGAAACCTCTCGATAAATTCGGGCTTCGAACTAAGCACGAACACCATGCCGAACTGAGTCTCCCACTCTAAAATAGACAAAACTTCTTTCGATGGTAACCAAGATATCATCACTTGCTTCAGCACCTCCGACTGATCCAAACTCTAGAAAAATCCGCTCGCACGAGCGCAATCCAAACTTATACTCCAAAGGTGGACTCCGAACCTTGAAAAGGTTCCCTTCAGAGATCGGTGAAATCCATACATCAAGCTGCCAATCTTACTCAAGATACCCAATGTTGCCCTTGCAGATACACTTCCTACCTTTATTACTCGGACTTCTTCCACTAGTGGTAGTCGTGCTATACACACCACTACCTCTCCTACCTCTATAACTATATTAGAAAACATGAACAGGTAACCCAACAAATAGGTATATACATACATAGATATATATATATATATATACATACATAGATATATATATATATATATATATATATATATATGTATGTATGTATGTATGTACACAAATACGCTCTCTCAAGATAGAAATCACTCCAAAGCCTAGGTATTCACTCAACCTAGCGCTTTGATACCACAATGTAACGACCCGCCTTTCATTCCATAGAAAGACGCATCATTAAGAAGAAAGAAAGGGATAGAAAAGAGAAAAGATAGAAAAGAAAGAACCAACAACATCATAATCTCACAGCGGAATGAATAAATTATATTTATCACATAAAATATTACATAGTATCATATACATCAGAGTTATACAGCTTATACAACACAAACTAGACAATTATAAACATCTGTCTAGTTATTACAACTTAAGTACATCAACAGGAATACAACACAATACTAGCAGCAGAACCATATATAAATGTCTATAAACGCTGAAGCCTCCTGCTCCAAATCTACTCTAGAATTCGTCAAGCTAACCTGAATCCCTCGACTACTCATACATAATATGAGTACCTTAGAGTTTAATAAAACAGAAAATAAACACTTGGGTCAGACATGGGTCTAGTGTGAGTAAACGGGTTAAAGTTGCTTAACTTTGAAAATTCTTTGAAAACAAAGGTATCACGCAAGACTTCCCACAAATAAACATGGGTAAGTTTCCAACTTACGCTAACCAAAACATTTGATAGGAAATCCATTGATATTATAATAGGGTCTAGGGTTTTCAAGTAAATAGAAAATAGCCAAAATTGTTACATTCATTAAATTCCAGCTACTAGCCACAAAAGTGGGTAATACAATCAATATCGTACGGGCACGTAGGAAGAATGGGTTTCCATCAATGGTAGGGCTACTGGGGTACCGCTCGACACAATACGTGGCCAAGATCACCGTACCGAGGATCCACCCTAAATCCCCTGCAACACAAGGCCAGAACCATCCCTTACTGGACAGTCCCGAACCAGACAACCCCGACAGTTGTCATGATCTACCGCCCACACAGCCGAAATAAAAAGGGACCTCTAGACAGGGGTATATCTCGTCCTACTTGGGTGCTACCCACTTAGCCTTGCTGCACCTAACATGTTTTAGCCATTCCCGGTTGATGAGGCTTGAGGCTACGATTACCATTATAGAACACATCTATCTTAGAATGCTTATCGTCCACATGACGATGTTCTGAAAGCATTCAATCCATACAAGTTCGTTCCGGGTTTGAACGAAACCGAAGGCACTATCTCGCTACACTCATTTTGGAATCACTCTCAGAGTTAACGACAATAGCCCTTGCACTCTGAATTTTCATCTCGAATTTGAAAGTATTACCCCCGTTAAACTCGTATTGGAATCACCTTCAGAGTATTAACCACAATAGCCCTTACACCTCGAGTCTTCACTCTTCACTTGAAATTCACGACCTAACATTTAATTTGGATCGATGTGGTTTTCAGAATTCTAAATTTAGAAACCCGATCCCGGTCTCATCGAATCCAAAACGCCATCTTAATGTCCAAGTGATTTAAGTTTAACAATTTAATTCAATTTAAAACATTGAATTCACACAATATCATTCACAGATAAATATCACACATTTATCACTGATATATCCAATCATATCATAGAATATCACAGTATATCATCCAATAGATATCAACCAATTCAGATATTCTACAAATAATCATCTGCAAACAGGAATCATTAACCCTTTTATAATTAATTTAATCAACATAAGTTAAATTAATTACTTGAGAATTAAACAACTAACCCTGCTTAAACAATCATTAATTAATTACAATTAATTAATTAATCGCTCTTTAATCATCTTCATAATCCAATTAATTAATCTTCAATTACAGATTAATTATCCTTAAATTATTCCTTAATTAATTAATCATCCTTGATTAATTATTCCTTAATTACATTAAGTAATTAGCCTTTAAATTAATTACACAAATTAATTAATCTTAAATTATTAATTAATTAATTAACTATAATTAATTACGTTAATCCTTAATTAATTACATTAATTAGTTATTACTTTAATCACTTCATTGATTAATTATCTCATAATTAATCACATTTATTAATCAATTTAAACCTTTAATTATTCATTAATTACATTAATTAATGACCCTCTAATTACTTCATTAATTATTTATTCTTTCAATTACATTTAATAAATAATTATAAACTTAATTACATTTATTAATCAAACCTGATTAATCACAATCAGTAACTAATTTCCCTTAATTACTTCATTAATTAAACCAACTCCATGATTAATTACATTAATTAATACTTTAATTACACCGAGTAATTATCACTTAATTACTTTCCCTAAGTAATTATCCTTTAATTACTATCCATCAAGTAATTTACCTTAATTAATTACATCCAGTAATTATTTATTAATTACTTCACTAAGTAATTACACATCATTAATTACATTAAGTAATTTTACTTAACCCCATCATTAAGTAATTCTTTTAATTAATTAAACTTAATTAATTAATTAAAATTAACCATATTAACTTAATTAATTACACTAAGAGATTAATTATCTTAAATTACTTCATTAAGTAATTATCTTTAATAATTCTTCTTAACATTAAGTAATTAACTTCTTAATTACTTATTATTTAATTACTTCTTAAATGATTAACCTAGATTAATCAATTCCTAATTAAGTAATTAATTTCACTTAATTAATTTCACAAATTAATTTATCTTAATTTAATTACCCAAATTAATCACTTAAGTTAATTAAGTAATTATACTTTAATTACCTTTATAAATAAAACTTGATTAAATTAAAATAAACCATACATTACATTAACTCTTATCTACCGTTTTAAAATTAAATTTTAAAATCTAAAAAGCTTGTGTTTAGTTAACACAAAATCATCATCTTTAATTTTATTCAAGTTAAATACTTTTGCCTTAATCACATTTCAATTATATCAATAATATTTTATTTGAAACATTTAGAGGTTTATTTCATAATTTAACTATGCAAGATTTATAACCAAAACTATTTTTAAAACAAAAGTTTAAATTTTGAAAATCCATACCTTAAAACTAAAATTATTTTCAAACATCATACTTTAAAACATTTCATACACTTATAAAAAAACTAGTTAAAAACTTTGCTCAAAATTTAATCCTTCTTTTCAAATTTTGAAATTCATTTTTAAAATTTTAAAACTGGATATAACTAAAACTCTTGAAACAATTTTGTTAAAATTTTTGTTTTGCTTAAAACCTCATTCAGTTTGAAAACATGATAGGATTTAAATTCTGGAACCAAACTTTACACAAGACTAACAGACGCGTCCATCTCCCTCATGACTTCGAGTCGAAACACGACATAACTTCGAAAATCCCCTGGCCAAACTCCTTCTTCCCAAACCAAAACCCAGATGCATAAGATTGACACCGTGCATGTACACGCTAGACCTGATCGACAGCGATCATCGTCGCGACACTCCACAAGTTGTTCCTCACCTTGTTGACACTCACGACCCGCTAGATCGACGCAATCACCATCGAGATGAAAACAAGCCTTCCAGCACTCATCAGGAACATAAGATCGATTGACCATATCGCCGATCGACGACGAACTGCGCCACCAGAATCCAAACTGCTATGACCACGGCCACGTCTCGGACCCTCGAGTCCAACCCCCCTTATGCGATTCGACCTAAATCACCATACTCGCCGCGATCATCACAATAACAACACAGGAAAAGTCAGGACTTCGAACTCTACTTCGCCTCAACACAGCCATCATGGACATCGGTGACCTCCATCACCATTTTTCCCGTGTTCCCAAACACCGCGGCCACCTTCATGCCGAACCTCGACCACCCCTTTGACGTTGATCGACTATAAATGCCAAAAGTCCCAAATTCGAACTATTTTCGAATTCACGTCAAATACTCAGTTAAAAATTACAAAATTTACTTTAAAATTCATGATTCACTCACACGAATAAAATTCTAAAATCCAGTGATTAAATTATTGACATTGAATTTTTAACTAAATTTTTATTTTACGGTAAATCTTAAATTTACAGAATTTTTGTTAAATATAAATACTTAAATTTATTTTTAATTACAAGATTTCACTGTCACAATCCATTTCCTTTTAATGATCAAGGACTAATAGTGATTAACTTGGAAGATAGGAATGCTTTTTATAAATCTGGAACATGAAAAAAACAGAGGCCAGCTTTGTATTCATCTTCAAATCAAACATGCAAACATTTATATCATGTTTACTATAACATTCATTTCACCAAATAATCATATGAAGGTTTTAAAACTGCTTTTAAAAGGTGTTTACTCACCAGAACTAGAAGAACAGAGGCTAGCTTTGTTAAATCTGTTTTCCAGGAACTTGATTTTGATTTGCATCTTCCTGTTTTGAATTGAATTTGCTTGAAGTTGATTATTGTTGAACATTGAATTTTCTGAAATCTTGTTGTTGATTCCTCATATAATATTGCATGTTCCTCAGGTTGAATACTTTGGATCTGAAGTTGTAAATGGTTTCAGATTTGATTACAGTTTTGAATTTTGTTTTGGTTTTCCGTTTCTATTTTTTTTCATTAGATGAAGAAAACTAAAGAAGATTTTGAGCTGAAGATAATAAACAGACATTTTCTTTTAAACATTAATTATAAACAAAAAATTTCTTTTAAACAAAGTGAGGCCACTTGTTTGATTGCATGTTACTTAATCTTACAAATGTTTTTAATCAATTTTGAGTAGAAGACACATGTAAAATCCCTCTTTTAAATCCATTTCTTAAGTTACAAGTGTTAATTATATCTTTTTAAATTAATAACTTCTTTTACAAATGATTTAAATCTTAATTGAATATTTACCTAAATACTTATGTTTAAATGTAAATTATGAAATGTATTTATATCTTTATGTTTTATTTATTTATATTTTAAAAATCCATTTTCCAAAGATAAGTTAAAAAGAAAGAAAATTAAGAAATGAATATTTATTTAAACCTTATTTTAAAGTTTAAACTTAAGTTGTTACATCTAACATTGATATCATATATATATATATATATATATATATATATGAACTAAATTTATTTTCAAGAACCAATTTTTAAAAGAAAATAAATTAAACTTTTATAATAATATACTATTTTTAAGCTATTATACTTTTAACAAAATAAATTTTCTTTTAGTGTTTTGAAAATATAAGATTAATTTTAAATAGCTTTCGAAAAGCATTTTATTAAATTCAAACATTATCTACCAAATCACAATATATACATATTCGTGTATATATATATACACACACTAAATTTGAAAACACATTTTCTAATTAAGTTTAATCCAATACTTTTCTATTTACAATATATATACAAATATATATATATATAGACACACACACACATTATAAATAGAAACATTTTTAATATTAGCTTTAGAAATTATTTGAATTTTAAAACAAAACTTCAAATCACAATATATATATATATATATATAAACATATCTATTATAATTTGAAAACATTTTTATTGAATTTAAATTGAAACCAATTTCCTTTTTACAATGTATACACATATATTCATTACAAATAGAATATTTCTGTTAACTTAGAAAGATTAATTATTATCAATTATATATAAATATTTTAACTTTTGAAAAGATTAAAAATTTCCAAATTAAATTATTATTATTAAGTTTTAAAAGATAACATTTGTTAAATTAGATTAATTATTAGTTTTGAAAATATAACATTTGGTTAAATTAGATTAGTAAATCAATATTACATATTTGAGATAAATTTTTAAATGGAAATTATCAAATAAGTATTTCTCAAAATTCCGGGACATCACAGTAGATGACAAAAAGTTTGAAAGGAATACCAAGTGTCCACTCCATGTAATTCAATTGATATTGTATGTGCCCGTGTATTCCTAACATCTCATATTTGAAATAAAAAAAATTTCAATTAGCTTTTGTAAATTAACTAATCAATTATTCAATTAGACATACCTTGAAGATATGCAAATTCCCCAGGCCACTATATAAACTACCACTAAATCAAGTTGGAAGATTTAAATCTGTTTTTAAATTGCATATTTTTGACAGCCACTTTGAGAAAATACAAACTTCAAATTGCACATAAGGTTCAAATTTTAAATAATTAGATATTATAATATTTAGATTTGATAAAGGTAAATATGGAATTATTTGACTAACGGTACAAAAGAGTAAAAGTATTATAGGAGATCCCAAACGATAGTTACTAACAGTAATCCAATGCATCATTGATGAACCAATACAAACATATCTGATTTATTTCCTAGAAATTGCGTGGTGTGACCTAGTCTTCATGTTGGATTATCGAATCTAGAAGACTTGATGTTTTAGGAGTTGATTTGCTAGATCTACACTAGAATTAGGCTATAAATAGGAAGCTACCTACAATTTGGAGAGGACCCTTTGGCATTGTTCTATCTCCTTCTCCAAACCTTCTGAAATCTAAGATCTATTAGATTGTGGTTGAATTTGAGTTGTATCTTTGTATTCTAAAGAGAAAATACACGATAATAACATTAAAGTGGATATAGGTTGGAAAATTTTCCGAACTACTATAAAAATTATGTTTTACTCTTTGCTTATTTTGATAGATTTACATTTTTGATGCTTTCATCTGAGATTGGGGTGTTGTGTCAACTTTTGGCATAAGGGTTCTGGTGCTTCCAATGAGAACAAGCTAAATTGGAACACTTGAAGCTTGAATCTGAAATCTTCAAATTTGAAGTTTGGAAGAGATGAAGAGGCCTTCTACCAAAGCCATTGTAGGACCAACTTAAGTAGAGCATGGGGTAGCCAGGAGGTGTCTTAAGTTTAAATTCATCCGTACTAGAGAGGAGATGGAAAGGACGATGAAAGAGATGCAAGACAGGATGAAGGCTCGACGGTAGAAAATGCTAGATGTATTTTTCAAAAGGATGGATCAACAAAGAACAGGCGGAGTAGTTGGAATTCAGAACCTTGGACCAGAAACCAATATAGGAGCATCCAGAGCTGAAGTGGAGCAAACTAGAAATGTGCCCCAACTAAAAAAATAAGATCTGTACTAACCTAAAATAGGTCACTACTGACATGAATTTACTGAGGGTACTGTCAATTTGGATTTGGGATGAGCTAGGATGTCGAGAGCGGACGACGCTGAAGTAGAGATGTCAATCAGAATGCAACCGTGCAACCATGAGAGTATGTGTTGGAATTTCCTCATAGGAATGAAGGGCGGGATAAAGCTATGGATCAAAGACCACTATTAAGTGACGATGTCTGAATAGTTGAGATGATCAAAATAATAATGAGAGGTTGGAGGATGTAAATAGGAATCCATTCACCCCTAACATCAGGTATGCAAGCAATCCACTCGATTTTAAGCTAACAATGCTAGAATTATATAAGGGGAGGATAGATGCACCATTCATCTGATGAGGTACATCCGATATATGAAGGTCTTGGATGTTATTTCACATTGTACTTGATGGAATTGGCTGCTATGTGGTTCAGGCAATTAGAGAATGATTCCATAAGCACGTTAGTGATTAGTAGATAGATTCTTGAGACAATATAGGATTCATATTTTTTAAACAAAGAATAAGATGATGCTTTTCAGCATGAAGCAAAGAGTTGGAGAGACATTGAGGAGTTATTTGACTAAATTTAACTTGGTAGCCACTGTGGTTCACAAGTTGGATCCATCGATTGTTCTCATAGCAATGGTTTCTGGAGTTGTGATTAAGACAACTTCATCGTTGCTTTAGAAAGGGATCCACCGATGGATCTTACAAAGTTTTACCTCGAGGTCAAGAGATACTTGCGTTAGAAGGACGCCGAAGATAAGAACTATAACGACCTATATTCTACGTATTGAAGGATCGTAGAATAATTATATCATTTTCATATAAGGTCACATGATTGTAGAATTTTGGAAAATGGCTCTTGGGGACATTTCAAACATCTGTAATTTTTCTTGGATTTCTATATGACCATTTTAAGCCTGAAAATATTATATGGCTATCACTTTTGATAGGAGTTGAACTGGGATCTAAAACCACTTCCATTAGATCAGGTCGATGGTTTGCATTTTTGTAAAATGGCCATAATAGGAAAATGGACTTACCATTAAAGAAATATGGCTGCTTGAAATTCTACTTGATTTTAGATATCTTACGCATAATTAGTAAGTTAATTAGTAGGTTCAATGCCTATTTTGGGGTTAGCATGGGAATAGGGCCGATTAGACTATCTTCTATCATTTCACACTTACCATAGAGAGAATCCCCCATTAACAATCTTCTTAGCCTAAAAGTTACCCAAACCCTTACTTTAATTAGCCTAAACATGTAAATGGAAAGAAATTAGTGAGATTTGCATCTTGAATCGGAGATTAGTTACCAGAGTTTACCTTGGAATTGCTATTCATACTTAGATTCGTAGAGCTTGGATATGATTGCTTAGGACTTAGGTGAGTGGTTTTAAGCCTCTGCTCACTAATTAACCCATATTAGACTTTTAATAATGTTTTTAAATGATTTTCAAACTTTAAAACATGTTTTAAATCCTTTTAAATAGCACATGTAAATTTCAAGTAATTTGGATAAGTTTTGAATTCGTGTTCATAGGGATACTATGTGTTCTTATGGATAGTGCCTTTAAATTAGGACTCATATTAATGTGTTTGCTTGTATGCCTGTTAGTATAGGTTATCTATGATGATTGCTTGATTTTGTGATTCTCGAATGGTTGAAAACGCCAAACGAATGGCGACTTAGTTTTACGAACAACTCAGGAATTAGCATTAGGGATCGATACCAATCTATGGGTTGTGCCCTAAACTTAACACGAATAGGGTGGCAAGGAAGACCCCATAGTGTTATAATCTAAGTTTCAGGTTGTTTGGAGTTCAAATACTCGAGAATTTGACGGATTGGTATGACTTTGCATTGATGGATCGATGCGAACGTTAAGGATGGTTCACTACTTGCTTTGAATCGCTTGCATGGATCGTTTGCTACATGTTTGAGGCAACATCTTGGGATCACTCACTTGCATTGATGGTTTGCATGGAGACATGGTGAAAAACCTAAGTAAGGGCTTGGTGGAGCATACTTTGGGTTGGAGCAAGGGATTGGGATGAGTGTGCCAACTTGGAATAAAGGAAGGAGGAAGCGGAGCCAAGTTTTTGGCTAAGTATGGGATTGGTACCCATGGATCGGTTCCGATCCATAGGTATTAACCAATACGACTTGTGATCCTTAGAGGTTGGCCTAGGGGTGGAAAGCAACCAATGTGTGAAGTGCGGGATTAGGGTGAGCATGAATCGGTGGTGGTTTGCATAGATGAGCTAATTTCGTATCTTCAAGTGCTTGCTTTGGGTTTCCTCATGTATGCTTAAGGAAGAGATGGAGTTTGGCTCAAGTTGGGTATGAGACAGTTCAAACTTGGGACAAATTAAGCACTTAGCCAAATATGACTAAGTGTGGGGATCAATATTAAACCCTAGATTCTGTGGCAAATGTCAGCAATGATGATGCATGGTTCGATAAAGATGATTTCATGATAGGAAGAGATGGCTTCGATGATGGATAGCTATACTTTGAGATGTAGAGTTGAGGACTATAAGTTGTATTGAG
The DNA here is from genome assembly GCA_030765085.1 of Allium cepa. Taxonomy (NCBI): domain Eukaryota; kingdom Viridiplantae; phylum Streptophyta; class Magnoliopsida; order Asparagales; family Amaryllidaceae; genus Allium; species Allium cepa. Next base: position 994,491,068 of record CM060934.1, on the reverse strand, counting down.
ACGGAACTGGTAGGTGATGGTTGTGGGACACATGGTGGTATTCTACATGATGATGATAACACATGGTGGTATTCTTCAAGATAGGAGTCATGAGACCAGTTCCAGGATGTACTCTACTATAGATGATGTGTGCAAAGGGACCGTAGACATTGAAGGTTCGCAGGGTACTCGTAAGGAGTATACTTGGTCCTTGGAGCGTGATGGCTCTTTATTCTAAATATCATGTTTGTTTATCGTGGATTGACATGATGATGAGTCTAGTTCCTATCCAACTAAGTAGCATGGATTTGAGTATCGAGGAACCAGAATGCAGGCTATCGTGATGGGTAGTCTGATCTTGATCGTGATGGGTTGGTGAGTGATTTTATATCCAAAGCACTGACTGAGTGATTGTAAGGACGGATGATGGATGCTATATTTTTTGATTATTTTTTACCCTAGGGATGTCACATGAGGCCGATATGATATAGATATCTAGATATCCTTTTGTACATTAGCAAATAGTACACCTATGATGACTATGATGTAGAGTAGTATATATTTCGTATATATTCTAACTTTGTGGATGTAGGGACATCTCAGGTATGATCTCCATACCATTTGTCCTATTATAGTGGTATATTAGTATTTAGAGATTTATTACTGCTCACACTAGATTGTTGTCTGACCTGGGTTTTTATGCTTTGCTTCCTATTACATCTAGGTACTTTTAAATGAGTAGATTAGGGATATCAATTTTGATGAGCATGTGGAGCTGGGCAGGTGGCTAGTAGGAGGCTACTCTCTAGTATTATTATAATTACTCATTTGCACTTCCACTACACAGCACTATGGAACTTGCTACTACCTTTCCTATTTAGAGCTAATGCATAACTCTATTTTTTTGATGTATACTGTACGGATCTATACATTCTGATTCTGTGATTCATTCAATTATTTATTGTCTCACCTATTTTATGTTAGGGATCTTCACTATTATATTTTATTCCTGGTGCTGTGAGATATGCGATAGGTTCTATGACTATTTTATTTACTTTACAACCCTTGATGGTCAGCCCATATCGACTAAGCACCTCTACAACGTGCTATATAGGTATTTTGGATGTCGGTGGTATACGGCAGTCATCATATTTAGTATCAGAGACCAGGCTTCATTATTTAGCCAAAGGGATATCGTGATCCAGTAGAGATAGGATAGAATTCTTACTCTAGGCTATATCAAGAGAGAGAGAGAGAGCGTGTGCGTATACACGAGAGTGCATACTTATTATATATTTTGGTTTTCAAATTTATGAAGTACTATATAATATAAGCCTCGTTGCATACACGAGTACTACTTAAGTGTGATTCCTTAAAGATAGATTGACCGTTCTTATTACAGGTTGAAGGATGAGTCGTCCAATAAGGAATGCCGTAAGGAACTCCATCTCTAGAGTTAAAGAAGGCGTTGGATTGGGAGTTGCTAATCCCAATTTATAGACCATGTTCAAGACCATGATGTGGAACATGCTGCAAAATGCTCAAGTAGCTACCTAAATGTTGTTGTTGATGGTGCTGCTCCAGTGCAGGCACTCATAGCCAAATTCTCCAAACTAAATAAGGACTTTACTAGTCATAGAGGCACACCATTTCTTGGAACGAAATCGGCGATGGAAGTTTAGGATTGGGTGGACACTTATGAGAGGATATTTGATGATCTTGAACTTAATGGTACTATGAAGAGGAGGTTAGATCGTGTTAAATTTAGGGAAGGGCGACGAATTGGTGGAATGCCGTGAAAGTTGCTACACCCGAGGATCAGTTTACTTGGGATAAGTTCAAAGCCCATTTTGAAGAGAAGTTCATACCGATAGCATAGAAGTCGGTCTTATTACATAAGTTTGTGGACCTGAAGCAAGGAGATATGACTGTCTTCGGGTATGTTGCTGAGTTTTATGCTCTGTCAAAATATGGGTGTCCTTCATTGATCATTAAAGAAGAATAAGAAGTTCATCATCAGCTTGGACGACTACTTAGGAGAGAAGCTCGTAGGCCATATTGATGAGACTTTCAAGATGTTAGTCGAGAAGGCCTTAAGGCATGAGAGCCTTTATCCGAAGCTGAGGACCCAAAAAAGAGATGAAGCCACAATTGAGCAAGGGAGGCAGTATGAAGTGGAACAATAGGAGGAAGCAGTTTCAAAAAAAAGATGGCCAGAAGAAGAGTAAGACCACACCCATTTTTAAACAACTACGGTGACAAAGGTTAGTACAGTAGAGACTACAAAGTTGTGGGAAAGAAATGCTACAACTACAACAAGCTCGGGGACATTCAGAAGGACCATCTAGAGTAATTGAAGAAAAATTAGCTGGTGAAAGCATATGGTATCAATGCCATTCCGATTTTTTCCAATTATCCATCGAAGAAAGAGAAGGGGTGAGGCATCGTTATTCAAGGTATGCTTTTTTATTTATGGTGTTCCTATAAGAGTTTTATTTGATGTCAGGGCTTCACATTCCTTCATATCTAGTGAACTAGTAGATAGACTAGGATTGATACCTAAAATTATCAATCGAACTTTGATTTTGATGAACCCCATTGGAGGCTCGACTAGCCTATGTATAGTTTGTCATGGTTTGGTCTTTCGAGTCATGGCTGCTCTTTTGCTTGTGATTGCCTTGTTTTTTGTTTCGCGGGGTTTGATATTATTCTGGAGATGGACTGGCTTCATAGTAAGGAGTGATAGTGGATTGTGAGAAGTCATTAGTGATGACAAGGGTTGATGATGGGTGGACAATAGTGTTTGGCTACCTTCCACATGATGATGTGATCGGTAGTTTTCTATATTCGCTTGATATCCTACATGATGAGTCGTCATCAGTGCCTATTGCAAGGGAGCATTTCAACATATTTGAGGAGGTGGCCAGATTTCTTCTACACAGAGAGATTGAGTTCCGTATTGACTTAGTTAAAGATGCCAGATCAATTGTAATGTCATTGAGGAGGAAGGCATCTAGAGAGCAGAGAGAGCTTAAGGTGTAAGTGAATGACCTTTTGCGAAAAAGGATTATTCACAAGAGCTTTTCTAAGTGAGGAGCACCTGTAGTATTTGCTGAAGGTGAATGGTTCCCTTAGATTACGTGTTGATTATCATGAGCAGAATAAAGCGACGAAGAAAAACAAGTATCCACTCTCATGTATCAATGACTTATTCGATCAGCTTCACGGGACTGGAGTATTTTCTCAATTTGATCTTGCAATGGGATTTCACTAACCGAGAGTAGCGAAGGAGAGTGTGCCGACTACTATGTTTCATACACCATCTGGATTCTATGAGTGGTTGATTATCCCGTTCGGGATAACCAATGCGCCAACATGCTTTGTTGACCTTATGAACTGTGTTTTCAGGGGTCAGCTAAATAAATTTATGCTTGTGTTTGTTGATGATTTTTTGGTCTATTCATGGATGGAGGAGGAACACAAGATATTTTATAGGATTATGATGGAGGTGTTGAGAGAACACCAACTAAAGGAAAAATTTTTGAACTGCCACGTCTGGAGGAGAGAAGTATGATTTTTGGGTCATATTATTTCTGAGCAAGGCATTGCTGTAGATCCTACAAAAGTTATAGCCGTCCAAAACTGGGTTAGACCCAAAAATGCTATAGATATGAGGAGTTTCTTGGGTCAACTGGATACTATAGATTATTCATCCAAGACATCTCTAAAGTAGCAGCACTATTGACTCATTTGACGAATAAGAATCGAACCTTTACTTGGGATGCGAGGTTTGAGCAGACATTCGTGAGTCTAAATGAAAAGTTGACGAGTGCACTAGTGTTGACCATTCCAAGTGAAAACGAGGAGGTAACGTATACATTGATGCATGTGGTACCAGGTTGAGTGTAGTATTGATGCAGAGAAGCAAGGTTGTTGCATATGCTAGTCGACAAGTGAAGCCACATGAGAAGAAATACCCGACCCATGATTTAGAGTTAGCGGCGATTGTGTTTATTTTAAAGATTTGGAGGTACTATCTCTTAAGAGAGAGGTTCGAGTTATTTACTAACTATAAATCATTGAAGTACCTTTTTTGCAGAAGGATCCTAGTCTTCATAAACAATGGTGGTTAGAGTTCTTGGCTTCCTATGGCTTTGATATTGCATATACATTGGGTAAAGGTTATGCAGTTGTTGATGCCTTCAGTAGGAGACATGCTAGCTTGGGAGATATATTCCTAATTAGAGGCGGTTAGAGTATATTGATGGTTATGATTTCTGACCAAGATGTTAGCTAGAGCCAGAGATATTGGCAAGCTTGGCTATTAGGCCTACTCCGATTGAGTGGATTTGTACTAGTTAGAGGCGTAATTCTAGATCAATGGAGATCATTGCTAAAATTGAAGCCGGAGTAGATTTTGAAGATATGAGTAAGTACAGACTCGACCAATATGGTTGGCTCTGTAAGGATGGAAGACTATTTGTCTTCGATGTCGATGGGTTGAGGGATGAGGTGCTATGAGAGTGTCATCATTCCAGATTGACTATCCGTCCCAACGATAATAAGGTGTACCTAATATTAGGTAGACCTTCTATTGGGAAGGGATGAAGAAATACGTTGGGACATTCATCTCGGAATGCATGAACTGCCAGTTGATTAAGGAAGAGCAAAACAGGCCTAGTTGTCTGATGCAACCGTTGGAAGGTATCGAGTGGAAATAGGAACAAATGTCGATGGTTTCATCGGTGGACTGCCAAGGACTCGAGCAGGGTACGATAGCATTTGGGTCATAGTCGATCCATTGACCAAGAGCACCAGATTCATACCCGTCAAGTCAAGTAGAATATTAACCAAACTAGCCAAACAATATGTGAAGTGGATAGTACGATTCTAAGATGTGTTGAAGGGTATTGTGAGTGATCGTGACATGCTGTTCACTAGTGGGTTTTGAAAGAGCTTACTGGTGATGTTGGCGATAGAGCTACTCCTTAGCACAGCTTATCATCCTTAACCGACAGTCAAACTAAGAGAGTGAACCGTATCTTAGAGGATCTCTTGCATGCTTGCATAGTAAACTTTGGAGGCTCATGGGATTATCACTTACATCTTTTCAAGTTCACATACAACAACAGTTGCCAGTCCAGTATCGATATGGCACCATTTGTGACATTATATGGCCGACCGTGCAACGCTCTTTCGTGTTGGTGGGAAGCAGACGGGAAACTGATACTTTGGCTATATATGATTAGAGAAATTTCGAAGAAATTCGAGATCATTCAGCAACGAATGAAAGCTGCAAAAGACAGAAAGAAAATTTACGTCGATAAGAGACGTCAAGATGTAGAGTCCTCTGTTTGCGACATGGTATTTATCAAAATCTCTCCGTTGAAGACTGTGATTCGGTTCGGTAGTAAAGGGAAGTTAGCACTAAGATTTATAGGTTTTTTCTGATACTACAGAGGATTGGACACCATTCTTACAGAGTCGACTTATCTCAAAGAATGGACGGAGTACATAATGTATTCCACATTTCTCACCTATCGAAATTTGTGCTTGACTCTGGCATAACTATCACACAGGATCAGCTAGATGATATCAAGATTGAACCAGAGGCTTCAAAACCTCATGGCCTATTTGTATCATTGAATGTGATATGAATCAGCTTAGAAGGAAGATGGTGAAATTGGTAAAGGTTCAATATAGTGAAAGCAAAGACGATCGCACTGAGAAGACAAAGGAGAGCATGAGGACAACTATCTAGAGCTCTTTACTTGGTGAGACTTTTATTTATCGCTTTTACTTTCACTCATGATATCATGAAGTACTTACCTTTCTATAGCATCCTGCATGCTAGGATAGGTCTAGAGGTTTTCCATTTTCCATTTGATTGTCGTGTATGCATGTTTGATTTATGATAGTTGCATATGCTTGTGTATAGTTGTTAGGAATGCAGGATGACATTATTGAATTTTGTTTAAGATTTCGAGGGCGAAATTCCTAAAGATAGAATGAATGTAACGACTCAAATTCTGCGTATCAGAGGATCATTGAATATTTATATTATTTTCATATGAGGTCGTATGATTCTAGAATGTTGGGAAATGACTCTTAGAAACATTTCTATATCTACAATTTTTTTAGATTTCTATATGACCATTTTGATCTTGAAAATATTATATGGCCTTTAATTTTTAATAGAAGCCAAATTGGGTTTGAAACTACTTCCATTAAATCAGGATTATGGTTTTCCTTTTAGTAGAATGGTCATAATAGGAAAATGAACTTATAATTGGGGACATATGGCTATTTGAAGTTCCACTTAATTTTAAACAAGTTAATGGGTAATTAGTAAGTTAACAGGTAAGCCCAAAGCCCATTTTGAATGGGGTTAGGGCTGATTGGCTATCTCCCATCAATTGACACTTACCAAAAATAGATAGAATCCCTCATTAACAATCATCTTAGCCTAAAAGTTACCCAAACTCATACTTTAATTACCCTAAATGTGTAATACGAAGGACATTAGCACGATGGCATCTTGGATTGGAGATTAGCTGTTGGAGTTCACCTTGGACTTGTTGTTCATACGTAGATCGTGGATCGTGGAGCTTTGATGGGATTGCTTAGGATTTGGGTGAGTGGTTTGAAGCCTCTACTCACTAACTAGAAACATTATACTTTTAATGATGTTTTTAAATGATTTTCAAACTCTAAAAAATGTTTTAAACTATTTTAAACAACACATATAAATTTCAAGGAACTTGGGTAAGTTTCAAAAATTCGTATTCCTAGGGATACTATGCGTTCTTATAAATATCTCCCTTATATTTAGGACTCATGTTGATGTGTTTGCTTGTATGGGTGTTAGTATAGGTTACTTGTGATGATTGCTTGATTTTGTGATGCTTGAATAATTGAAAACGCCAAACGAATGGCGACTTCGTTTTAGGAGCAACTTAGGGATCAGCATCGATCCATGAGTTATGGCCCAAACTTGACACGAACGACATAGGGTAGCAAGGAAGGCCCCATGATGTTATTTTGTAAGTTGTGGGTTATTTGGATTTCAATGCTCTAGAGATTGATAGATCGGTGTGATTTTGCATTGATGGATCAGTGCAAATGATTAGGATGGTTCGCTACTTGCTTTGTATCAATTGCATGGATCGGTGCTCACTTGTATTGATGTTTAATGTGAAGACTTGATGAAAAAAATAAGTGAGGGATCAGTGGAGCATAATTTGTGTAGGAGCAAGGGATCGGGATGAGCATGGGAACTTGAAGCAAAGGAAATAGATGGAGGAAGTGGAGCCAAGTTTTTAGCTAAGTATGGGATCGGTCCCCATGGATCAGTACCGATCCATGGGTATTGACCCATATGACCTGCTATCCCTAAAGTATGGACTAAGGGTGGAAAGCAACCAATGTTTGAAGTGTGGGATCGTGGTGAGCATGGATCGGTGGTAGTTTGCATAAAGAAGCTGATTTTGTATCTTCAAGTGCTTGCTTTGGATTTCCTCACCTATGCTTAAAGAAGAGACGAAGTTTGGATCGAGTTAAGTATGCAGTGGCTCAAATTCGAGATAGAACAAGCACTTAGCCAATATAGCTAAGTGTGGGGATCAATACTGAAACTTGGTTCAATGGCGCATGTCGGCAATGATGATGCGTGGTTCGATGAAGATGATTCTATGATGGGAAGAGACTGCTTCAATGATGGACAACTGTACTTTTGAGATGCAGAGTTGAGGATTATGAGTCGTATTGAGAGGGAACTGTTAGGTGATGGCTATAGGACACATGGTAGTATTCTACATGATGGTGATATTAGAGAATCATCCCAAACACGATGACTTCGTGATGTGAGTCATGAGATCGGTTATGGGATGTACTCTGTTGTAGATAACATGTGTAAAGGGATCGTAGACACACGAGGGTTCGTAGGGTTCTCATAAGAAGAGGTATACTTAGGACGTGATGGTCCTTGGAGCGTGATGGCTCTTTATTTTAGATAATGTTTTTTTCCCAAACTGACATGATAGTGAGTACAGTTCCTGGTTGATTGCATGGTATGGATTCAAGTACCGAGGAACAAGGATGTAGGCTATCTTGATGGGTAGTCTGATATTGTCGATGAGTGATCTCATATCCAACGCATTGTGTGAGTGAATGTATGGATGGATGATGGCTGAAATGTTTTTTTGATTACTTTTCACCCTAGGGATGTCACATGAGGTCGATATTATTAATGTAGATATCTAGATACCCCTCTGTACACTGACGAATAGTATACCTATGATGACTATGATGTAGAGTAGCATATATTTTTATATTGCTAACTTTATAGATGCTGGGATAGGTCAGGTATGATCTCTCATACCATTTGTCCTATTATAGTGGTATATTAGTATTTAGATATTTATTATCGCTTATACCAGATTATTGTCTGATCTAGGGTTTTATGCTTGCTTCCTAATACTTCAGGTTCTCTTAAATGAGTTGATTAGGGATATCGGGTTTGATAAGCATGTGGAGAAAGAAAGGTGGCGAGCTAGAGGCTACTCTATCATATTATTATATTTACTCATTTGCTATTCCGATGCACAACACTAGATAGCTTGCTAGTGCCTTTACTATTTAGAGACATTATATGAGTTATTATTTGATGTATAACTCTATCTCTTATGTTGTATACTATATGGATCTACACACTCTGATTCCGTGATTCATTAGTTATTACCATCTCGCATGTTTTATATCAAAGATGTTTACTATTATATTTTATTCAATCCACTATGAGATATATGACAGGTTCTATGACTGTTTTGTTTACTTTGCAACCCTTGACAGTTGGCCTGCACTGACCTAGCACTTCTACAGCGGTTGTATAGGTATATTGGGTGTTGGTGGTATAGGTTGGTTATCCCAAGAACTCAAAAGTTAGAAGCTGTAGATGGTAAAGGACTGTTTGGAGCAGGATATAGTAAAGACAAAGGAAAGTGGAAAGCCGAAGATAACTTCGAAGAACCGAAGCGACAAAGGAGGGAATTGAAATTCTCTTCCTATACCGCCTTAACTAAAACCCTGGAGAGGATATACTTAGATACTATGGGGAAAATCCCATATCGAAAGGCAGTTATGAGATAGCCTATGGATTGGGTGAAAAAGTCCGAAAGATTTTTCATTTTCCATAAGATGGATTGACCTGAAATGAATTAGTGTAGACAACTTCATGATTTATTAGAAGAGCAAGTTCGAAACAGCTGGCTGTAAAAGTATGTGAGGAACCAAATTATAGTGGTGCGGTAGGAGCAGCCACCATTTGCAACGAACACATTTGGATACGACCATGAAATTGGGTCGAGAATGATAATCCTTTGATTGGAACGTAAAAGGGTTAGATTTGATTCCTTAGTTTTTTTTTCTGTTTTGAATAAATAAGACAATAATAACTTAGTGTTGCTTACACGTGTACAAGACCTCGACTGGTCTCTAGGCATGCTCTGAGTTGGATATTTCGATGAATGCTTAGTATATTTGTTTGTTGCTTTGATTTGGATTTCATAAATATTTGATTTTCAAAACTACTTGAACGTGATGACAAATATTGATTGAACATGGTAGTCCTATCCGAAGAGACGGGGCGATGACAATACGGTGCAAGTCCCCTTGCCGGCGAGTAAGTGAATTTTATTTGTACAGATAACTATCCCCTCCGTGGAGAGTGAATGAGTTAGCTAGGAAAGTAAGCCCCCTAATTGGAGAATGAGTAGATGGTCTTGCTTGGAGGTTGAGTCCCCTCATCGAAGAGTGAACGATTGGACACCGTGTGGATCCAAAGGAACTATAAATTGGATGTTGAATGATACAGAGAGATTAAACCTAAGATTGGATATAGAATGATTCAAAGGGATCAGAACCTAAATTAGAGGTTGATTTGGAGAGGCCTTAAGATTTGAATGCCTTATGATATAGCTATTTTATGATAACTTAACCCTAGGAAACACTAGATGACCTTGACAGTAGTATATGATATGATAACTTCAGATGAATACGGAATGATTACGATTTACGACTAGCACTTAAGTGAGGACTAGAGTTTTTATCTATAATGATCTAGAATGTCATTTGCTTTGTAGATGAATCCAAAGGAACCATATGATACATCATAATCGGGAGAGTTAGATAGCCAAAGAGCTTGACTACCAAAGATTGACTACTGTTGAAACTTATTCTTTAGCAAAGCATGCCTTACATTCATAAGGCATACTTCAGGGAGCAAGTTTTATGGTCAAAAGTCCCACAATATTGGAACGGACTCAAATAGATAGACTGGACCAAGGAATGATGAACGAATGGACCCATAGACTTGGAAATCTATCAAGAATGAAGAAACAAAAGAGTACAAGGAATTTGATAAAATTCCGAGAAGACAAATAAGGCAAGTACTAACCTAATTTGATTGGTACGGACCTGACTTAGAGGCTTGGAATAACTAGTGATCGATAAAAAGGACTAGGACATGGAGGAAAAATGAGGTTTTGATACCCAAATTCAAGTCAGTGTCGACCAGATCAGGTCGGTACCAATCTGATTTATTTTCTAGGAATAGCAGGGTGTGACCTGGCCTTCCTGCTAGATTACCGGATCATGAAGACTTGGAGGTTTTCAAAGATGAATTGCGAGATCTACGCTAGAATTTGGCTATAAATAGGATGCTACCTGCAAATTGGAGAGAATTTTTTAACACTTGAGAATTCCTCTATCTTCTTCTTCTCCAAACCTTCTAAAATCTAAGATCTTTTAGATTATGGTCGGAATTGAGTTTAATCTTTTCGAAGAGAAAACATATGATAATAAAATTAAAGTGGACGCACACCAGAGAATTTGCCAAACCACTATAAAAATCATGTTCGTCTCTTCATTTATTTTGACAGATTAACATTTTTGGAACTTTCATCTGATATCGGGGTACTGTGCCAAATTTTAGCGCAATAGTGGCCAATATGTCCATACAATATCATGGACCAAAAGCGATGATATTCCAATTTTTTTATGATTGCCAATTTCAATCGAAGACAGGTATTCGGATCCAATCAGGTTATAGCACTGATTGCGGAAAAGTGATTTTCATCGCATCATTTCTTAGCTCAGTGCTAATGTAACTAATTGCGATGTAGAATGGAAAACTTAAAAAATGAATTGAATTTGAATGGGAAATAGAACCCTCATTGGAGACGTAAAAGAAAGATGATATACATAATTTTTGATTTACAACAAAGGGAACTTCTGTGATCCACACTTGTTTCTATGCCTAAAGATTTGATCACAATAGGCAATTGGTGACAAAATAGATCTGGACTGTAGGTTCTTACTGTGTTCACAAATGGAGTTGAAATTAGGTGGCAATTCGATAGTTGAGATTTACTATGTCACTAATTGTTTCACCATTTTGTGTCCCAATATATTTTCCCTTCTCTTTTCCAGTCTAATTAATAGAAGATGGATAAATATAATGATCTAAAAACGTTAGATATAAATAAGTATCCATAGGAAAAGTATTTAATCGGTTAAAGTTGTAAATGTGTTCTAAACCATGAATATCGAATCAAATGTTTAGATTACTTATCCCTAAAATGTTCCTAGTCAAAATGTATTAAGAAAATGATATCGGTATATCCCTTGAGATTAGTGTATGCAATATTTGTCATATGTTAGATAGCGAAATACTCATGACAGTTGGGGACACCAATGGATTATGTAAATGTGCTTATATGGAACAATCACATAATGACTCAATGCGGGTTTTCTATAGATTAATATAACTAAGTCAAAATATAAAATCTTGATGCGCAATAATGTAACGTCCCTTTACTTGAGACTTGAAGATGAATGCCGATAATGTTGCAGTCATCATTAGAATTATTTTCTAGCGATGAAAGTGAGTTCGGTTTATTAAAACACATATAAAGTAAACAGAGCATCTAAATATTTTTCATTGCATCAAAATTTTCTTTAGCGTTCTTTACATATTATTTCGTCGCAATTAAGCCCAAAGACGTCAAATATAGTAGAAAATAACATAGTAAAGAGTCGGGTCAACATATGATGATGTGGCCTTCACTCCTTAGTATAGCGGAAGCAAAAATCTTTATTAGCTACAAGCTTGTTGCTCCATCTTTGGTCTTCATACTACGGTTCTTATTTCATACCTGTCCAATCCTATAAGTTCAAGCTACTCAAATAAACACTCGTGAGTTCATAGGAAAACTAATAATAAAAACACAGGTCAGACATAAATTTGGTGTGAATAATACTTACCCCGAAACAATCATATGGTGAGACCAAACCGCACAACAAAGGTTGGTTTCCCCCTCACAATTCAACCACTGAGAGTGGAACATTAAAATAACTAATTTAGTTGATTCTTATCTACATCTGCATCTTATTCGTCCCTAAGTGGTCCCCTTTTATAGCTGCACCCCTAACGCGGTCCCCACTCAATTCCCGTTTAGTTCATCCTTTTGATTTATTACAATACTTACTACTGCGCACCATGCACTGTCACCACTTGATTCCCATTTTAGATTAATCTTTAATCAATTGCATGACTTACACTGCTCGATGTTACGCCCCATGCATTTCCATGCTCATTCCTTAATTATTTAATATTTTCCCCTATGTAGGTCCTTTTTTCCTTCTATCACTATTAAGTACTGCGCCTCTCATAGTCTTATTTATTTTTGTTTAACGATTTAATATTGCACCCCGCACATATTTTATTCATTTCTCTCTAACAATTAAACTCTATCCGATTATTCTTCTTAACTTATATAGTACCCCATGCAATTCCTACATATTATTATTATTTTCTTTGAAGTTTTTAATACTGCACCCCACGCATCTTGCTTATTTAACACTACGCCCCGTGCAGTTGAATGCTTTTCTTCACTTTTCTAGGTATGAATTCGTGAATTCCTCTCCTTACCTTCCCAAGATGTGCATTGACTTTAAACATTTGTTTAACTTATGTAACTCCTCGCAGTCCCTGAAAGTTGAATGCTTCTCATCACCTTCCTAGTGTGTGCATTCGAGTGAGCGTCCACATCCGGCATCAATAGCCTTTCTAACCATATTTCTGGCATAGGATCCCTTCCCATTATTGATCCGGCCTGCCCTCGAGTCCCCCTACTTATCTTTTATTAGGTTTCGTTTACTACTTTTCTTAGCACAGTACCATCCTATCCCAATGCTGAGTGCTTCCCAATTTACTTATTAAGTGTTCCCTTCCCAATTATGGCATAGCATGGCCCCTTCGTGTTGCGCGCTGTTCTTACTTATAAATATAGAGCTGCCGCCTCAATGCCGTTTTGAAAAATCTGACATCCCTGACAACGTCTTTACACGTGTCTCTACCTTATTCGTCCTTACTTTACTTTTTGTTACTTGTAGTGCCCTTTTTCTTTCTTTTAAGGAAAGGATTTGGATCAGATTTCCCTTCTTCCCAAACAGATTAATATATTTTCTCATATGATTTTTCATGCATCCTTGTAGTTCCTTCTTTTCCCAGCGCAGTATTTATCCTATTATGGTTTTTTTCCTTAATTTTTTTTTTTAAACAATTCCCAGAAAATTTGTGAACACTCGTTCTAACATTCTTAATCTTTGTTTGGATTATTTATTTTTTGGTCACGTATCTTCAATAAATCATATCAAATCATATAAGCTTAAGAAATTTCTCAAACTAAAAACCCATCTCTAAAATCATGATTGGAACATCATACAAAATTTTCACTATATTTTGAAATTATTAAAGTAGGGGAAACACATCTAAACATCTCATATTTATCTATACTTCCTAAAAACACTCATTAAGCAAATTTATCTTTCAATAAAAACCCGTATGAACCTCATCATACTTAATAACCTACAAATCCAAACCGAGACCATATATTAGGAATCGGTATAGAAAGATTAATTATTACTCACCTAGGTCTTTAAGATGTCTTACTTTAGTCTTCTTAATCCCTTTAGCTTGCATTTTCTTTATCTTCTTCATATTTGCCATCTCTAAGCTACCAACGTTAAAGTTCTTCCTTAGCTTTTATTTTACTTTAGGTAGGATGAAATGAACGAATGGTTTGGAGTAATGTTTATTGTTCCATAAAAATTCAGGCTCGGGTCCTTACATATCTTTTCCATTATTTCATTTCCCCTTACTTCTCTTATTTAGCCAGCGCCGACCTATTAATAAATTTATTTGATTAATTTTAAATTTATGGTTGTTAAAGTCTTCCCACCCTGAAGGAATTTCGCCTCCGAAATTCAATTAAGGTTTAGTAGAGATTCATCCTCTATTCCATGCTTACCCTAAGCATACCCATGAATTCCCAATTCATATATATAAAATGTACTAGTGTTATCAACTAATCAGGTAAACGACCATAATATCCGTGCATACATATATGGTCTACAACAATATAACTTAATACATAATGCATGCGCTAATTAGAAACAAATAACTCTAGATAGGTCTTTTTAACCTTATCCTCTATTTCCCACATGCAGTCCTCCCAATCTGCACTCTAATGGGCACACACTAGCTTTAGTACCCTGTTTCGAGGCTGCTTCTCATCCCAACCCACTTTTCGAACCAGTCTACGCACATATGTCATATTTTTCTTTATGACCAGGTTTTCTACTACGCTTTGATTAATTACCGTGTTCAGATCTCTAATGCATTTCCTCAAACATTATACGTGAAACACATTATGAATCCCTGCAAAAACACTTGGCAAGTCCGCCTTAGATGCTGCCATCCCAATCCTATCTATAATCGAAAATGGTCCCACGTATTTGGTGCTAACTTTCCAACTTTTTCGAAGCACATTACACCCCTCATCGGAGAAACCTTCACGAACACTTAATCACCTACTACTAACTCTAGTTCCATCCTCCTTGTGTTGGCATAACTCTTCTGCCTAGACCATGCTACCCTCATTCAAGCTCGGATCAGTTCCACCTTCTTAGTAGCATCCTTCACACATCTGGTCCCAACACAATTTTATCCCCCACCTCCAACCAACATGTAGGCGACTTACATAGCCTTCCATACAATGCCTCAAATGGAGCCATCCTAATACTGCTCTAATAGCTGTTGTTATTTGAGATCTCTACCAAATCTAAGTAATCCTCCCAAGATCCATTGAAGTCTAAAATGCATGCTCTCAGGAAGTCTTTCAAGACCCTGTTGGTCCTCTAGGTCTGTCCATCTATCTGTGGATTGTATGCAGTACTCATGCGCAGTCCTGTACCTAATAACTTCTAAAAATTTCATTAAAAAAAGCTAGCGAACATCGAATCTTGTTCACTAATAATAGAACTAGGCGCCCCATGCAGTCTCACCATTATCTTCACATACATCTCTGCTAACATCGGTGTAGTGCACTTAGTCTTCACTGGAACGAAATAGGCACACTTAGTTGCTCTGTCAACTATGGCCCATATGCCATCATTCCCTGCCCTTGTCCTTGTCCTTGGCAACCCATCTATGAAGTCCATGGATACCGAATCCTATTTCCACATAAGAACCTCTAAAGGTTGCAGGAGCCCACTTGGCTTCTGATGTTCCGCCTTCACCTGCTGGTATGTAAGACATCTTCTCATGTTCTCTCCCACGTCTTTCTTCATTGCTTCCCAGGAGAAACTACTCTTCATATCTAGGTACATCTTCGTACTTCCAGGGTTTATGCTAAGCATCGAATGATGACATTCTTCCAATACCTCCTTTCAAAGTTCATCTGTACTCGGAACATATAACCTACCATTCTTCCACAATTTGCCTTCTTTGTCAACAGCGAACCTCTTCAGCTCTACAACTTCGACTCCTAAGTCTAAATTCCTTACAATGTCTGTGCATAAAATATCTTCCTTTTGCAATTCAGCTACCTTTTCTACCAGCGCATGCCTGACTTTTAAGCTTGATAGCATTCTGGCTACACTGCTTAAACTAGCATTGGATCGAAACTTCACATAACACGCAAATAATGTTTCTAAAACAGTCCATTCCTCTATCGTAGCCAAAAAAACTCTGCTATTTCTGGCTTAAGGCATCATATACTTTGTTGCCTTTTCCTAGGGTATACCCTACCACAAAGTCATTTGATGCTAGAAACTCTAACTACCTATGTTTCCTCATATTCAGCTCCTTTTGAGAGAATAAACATCTCAAGGACTTATGATCAGTATACAACTCAAATCTCTCCCCTAAGAGATAATGTCTTCAAATATTCAATGTGAAGATAACTGCTGCCAACTCCAAATTATGCTTTAGATAATGAACTTCATGGGGTCGCAACTGCCTAGATGCATAAGCAATTACTCTACCCTTCTGCATCAACACCGCGCCTAACCAAAAACCTGACACATTAGTGTATTCGATGATATCATTATTCTCTTCACATATTAGTAAACAGTTGCATTCATCAATCCACACTTTAGTTCCAAAAATTCCTTCTCACACTCCTACGCCCAAACAATCTACTCACTCTTTCGCTCAGGTTCGTCATCGATGCAGATATATGAGAGAAGTCTTTAGTAAATCTTCGGTAATAGCCAGCTAATCCCAATAAACTTCGCACTTCCGTCACAGTCTTGGGTCTCTTCTATTCATTTACTTCCTCCGCCTTTGAAAGATCTACAGATAATCCTTCTTTTGAAATCGCATGGCCTAGTAACTTTACTTCTCTCCTCCATAAATGACGCTTAGAAAATTTCGCCTTCAACTTGTGCTGTCATAACATCTTCAGCACAAGCCTTAGGTGAATTGCGAGTTCCTTTTCATCTTTAAAGTACACCATTATATCGTCTATGAACACCCACATGCATTTATCTAGCTTATATCAGAAGATCTTGTTCATTAAGTCCAAAAAGATTGCAGGTGCGTTGGTCAGTCCAAATGACATAACCAACCAATCATATGAACCGTACATGGTTTTGAACATAGTCAAAGGGATGTTTTCCTTTACAACACTTAACTGATGGAACCATATAGTCAAGTTCAACTGCAAAAACACCTTAGCTACACTTAACTAATCAAATAGATCATCACTTCTCGGCAAAGAATACATATTCTTCATCGTCCTTTCATTCAACTTCTAATAGTCAATGCATAATCTTAAAGAAAAATTGGACTTCTTTACGAATACTGTTTTTTCCCCTAGGCGAACTACTTGGCCTTACGAAGCTCTTTTCTTCAAACTCTGCTAATTTCTTCTTCAACTCCTCCATCCCTTTTGGAGGCATTGTACTTGGAGGTAAACAAAATGATTTAGTCCTTGGTTGTAAATCTATTCAAAACTCCATCGGTTTCGAGGGTAGCAATCCCGAAACTGGTTCAAACACATCTTAGAACTCCTTCACTACACAAATTGCTCCAAGATCTTCTTCTTCCAAAGTGAATAAAACACTCCTACATAGTTCTTCATATTCTTCCAAGATCACATACACTCTATCTCTGCTATTCGGATGAATCAGAGCAATTATCCTTTCAACACGGTGCACTCAAGCACTATACTTCTCTAACCAGTCCATCCTTAAAATAACTCGGATGCCTATGAAGTCAAAATCGTAGGGATCATAAGAAAACTTACCCCCATCGAACTCGATGTCTAGGTTAGGGGAACTCAATTCGAGAGTGGCATACCCTCTTATCGGATTTGCTACACTTATGGAAATGACTTAATAGGTAACCCCTAACCCAGGTCTATCGACCAACTCTTTAACTATAAATGAACGATTAGCTCAAGTATCAAACGACACTCTAACCGAAATACCAAAAATCAAAGTCATACCTTCCAAGACTTTCCCTTTTCCTCTTTCCTTGGTAGATGGTCCTTTCTTTAGTCCCCCCAAAGCATAATCCAGCACTTTAAGCTCTGGGAAGTCCTTCTTCAAATGTCCTACTTTGTCACACTTGAGGCACTTTATTTTCCCAAATTCTTTGGGCATAAGACACTTCGAAGAATAATTCCCATTTTGTCCATAGTTTAAACATACAACCTCTATGTTAGCAACTGCACCCCTTCCCCTTCCACGCTCCTTTTTTTTCTTTTTGCATATGGGGTGAACTTTTTCTTCTTCTCTGCTTTAGGTCTCGCCTTCACCCTTCTCTGCTCCTGGTACATTTCCGTCATACTTCTAGCCATGTCAACAACAAACTCAAAAGGAGATGCTAGATAAAACATCACCTTGTGATTAAGACCTTGCTTCAAGCCCTTGATAAACTTCTCATTCTTCTTCATCGGTGTATTGAAAATCTCCCTGCCATACTTAGCCAACGAGTTGAACTTATAGATGTACCCCTACATTGTAAGGTCACCCTACTTCAGATTAATAAACTTTCTCAGCATCACACTCTGTTGAGATTCTGATATTAACTGCATCTCAAACCTCTCTTTAAACTACTCCCAAGTGATCTCCTCTTTTACGGTGTCAGCTACTACTGTCATCCTACAACAATCTTGATGCCAATCTTGTCTTCTGTGCGTCAATCAATCAAGTGTAATGACCCAAAAATTTTACCTCGAGTATTCGACACTAATACGTTCAACTGTAGAAGTGCCGAGCAACCGATGCCGGAAATCTCAGATTGTTAGGTTAATAAGAAGAGAGGTAGAAGAAGAATAGGAAAAAAAAACTTAGAATCTCACATTTCGCAGCAGATCAAAATATAATATCAAATAATGTCATTTATAAAGAAAGCCGAAATTGTTACTATTACAACAATACATCAGAGTACGGCCATTTAGAAATAGCTAGACAGTTATATCAAACTATCCCAGACTACTATCAATCCAAACTCTCGAATACATTGCGGTAAACTCTATACGTTCCTGCCATCCAGCTCTCCTCCTGAGCTCCAGAACGTCCTCACCTGAAAATCTGTAATACTCGGTCTGACCCGAGCATTACATCAAATTAACACCCGGGTCAGGCTGGAAACCAGCATCTAACATAAAATACTAAGATATGAAACTATTTAAAACCCGGGGTAACTCCTACCTTACTACAAGTTCTTAACTTCCCATAGTCAAATATACATCTTATAATCATATCTAAGCATTAATACTCAGAGTTAATGACCAAATTCACATCATTTATTCCACTTCGGCCTATTTATATATCAAAGTCAAATCCATAAAGAATTATTGTAGATTCCAAATCGAAGTGGTTTCGGGTATTTACTGATACCCGACCTCGGTCTCTTCGAATCCAATATTGTCCTAAAAAAAGCTGTTTAAGTTTAAACAATTCCATTTATAGCCAGAATTACATATTTAGATAGCCATTCATCACAGATAAATAAACCATATTATCACAGTTCAACCCAAACATATCATATTCCATAGCATCACAAAACACGTATCAGCTATCATCTAATCTAAGGCATACAATATCATTCAATCATTCATAAGTAAGATTAATTTGTCACACCGTTTCTAATTAATTTAATTTATTTAAATTAATTACTTCAATCACTATTAATCCTGCCTACTTAACATTAATTAATTACAACCCAACTAATTAATCAACCTTTAATTTCCCCATTAATTATCCATAATTACTTCCATTAAATAATTGTCCCATTGGTTAATTATCCTAAATTAATTAACCTTTAATTATTAATTAATTTAACCTTTAATTACTAAATAAATTAATTAATCCTTAACAAATTTATCCTTTAATTACTTACATTAAGTAATGATCATTTAAGTAATTAATCTCTAATTTCTTGATCAATTTAGCCTTAATTACGAATTAATTAATCTCTAATTAATTAACTCATAATTAATTAAATTAATTAACTACCCTTAAAGTCATTAATTAATTAAATTAATTAATTACTCTTTAATCATTTTATTAATTTAATCAATCCTTAATCATTCAAGATCTTAATTAACCTTAAGATAATCCATTTATCTTTATTTAATTTCTAAATTATCATAAACATATTTAAAACATTTATCTTTATTATTAACTTATTTAATTAAATCATTTAATTTAATTTTAAAAATAACTTAAGCATTTAACTTTAACAAATTTAAGTTAAACAAATTGTATCTTCCTTTAATCAAACAATTTAAAAACATTATCATATAATAGTTAAAAACTAGATTAAATTTAAATTTAAAACTTTCTTTTATAAAATTTAATAAAAAAAACTGTTTAAAATCCTGCTTCGGGTTCAACCCGAAGATCACTAGAGTCCTACCGTAAGTAAAACCCACCTTCCTTTCTATTTTTTTTTAAAAATTAGATTTTAGTTTAAGTTAAAATCTGAAACATGATTATAACTCACACGTTAAACCCGAAGATCAACTTGAGCAAACAACTCCTATCCTCGAGTATTCCTTCGAGTCCACCCCTCTCTTCCAAACCAAACATGACTAACACCACCCAACCACCTGTGCACATGCACCGTCAATCGCCAGAGCTCCGACCTCTAAGACTACCGCCGACAAGTCGACTCGACCCACTCTTGCCTTCTGACCACCCAGAAACAAGAATCAAACTCGAAAACAAAATCGAGCTTACTCGATCAAACAGGCACAACAGCCATCACCAGAAAATTGACTCGAACTATCGACGCCGACCACCAACACCCCTGCAACTCCGGCCACACTTTGCTGGCCTTTCACGCTACCATTCCCCCAAGCCCTATGAAACTCGATCCACCAGAGACGCCGCCGTGCCCCATTCCCAGCCTCGGCCTTTTTAGGGTTTAAACTCTATTCCGACTGATCATCGCCGTCACGGTGGATGATGAATCCACTTAGCATTTTTGCTGAGACCACCAAACTTCCACTACCTCCAGCAAAGTTCCCGATCACCCCGAGACCTCCGACCACCAGGAAAACCCAAAACTCACTTTCTAGTCATCTTCGAATAACTCATTCAATCCAAAACTAAAAATTATGATTTTCTTTTTAACAATCATATTTTCCAAGGTCGATTCAAGTTATATACTTGAATCAACAAATTATAAAATTTGATTTTAACATATTTTAAATTTCTTACTGTATTATCTAGATTTCTAGAGAATTTCAAACTTATTTCACATAATTATATTTTCAAAACTTTGATTATGCTTAAACAAAGATAACTTGTTTAAATTCTTCATCCTATAAGAGATTGTATGAAGAGATTTTGAATTTTGATTCAATTTTAAACTCTGTAACCATAAACAGAGATGAATATATTAGGCATGCACACGTCAACACATTCATATATCCAAGAATCCATACACATGCAAAGGATAATTCATCTCAGAAATTCACATGCAACAGACATTTATTTACTTAAGCTTTTAAAATAAAATGTTTACTCACCTGTAACTTAAGAACAGAGAACATTTTTGATATTTGCTTTGGAACAAGATGTTGATCTTGAAACGGGAAAATACTTGATTTCTAAAACTGAAATCCTTGTTGTTGAGATGATCTAGGCTTAGAAACTGGGATGATTTAACTTGATTTTCAGGTTGAATATAGTTGATTGCTGAAAAGATTTTCTGATTTGAAAATGTTACAGCCCTTTTGTTTTAGCTATAGGTTTGTTGAGAAAGGTTTGTATATTGAAGATGAAATCTGGTTTAAGCTTTTGTTACAGGCTTTGTTTTCTGGTTTATAAAATTTTAAAGGGTTTGTTTTCTTTGCTTTTTGGAATGAAGATAGGGAAAAGAAATGGAAGAGAGAAGATAGGTGCTTATATAGAATTAATTAGGATTTTTTTAAAATAAAATAAAAATAAAATTGTGACACTTGTTAAATTTACCAACATTTATCATTTACATTAGTTTATCATCTTACATATGTTATTAAAAGATTTATAAACTAACACTTGTAATTATGTATGAGTTTTATTAATTTTTATATGGTTTATAAAGCTTTTACATTTAATTTCCTAATTAATAAATACTTTTCTTAATTTATATAAATAAAAGCCTTTAAAGAAAATAATATAAAAAAATTATATTCTAATAAAAATCATACATATATATTTTTAAATCCAAAATATTTTAAGAGATCTATCCTTTTAAATTTCAAATTCAAATACAATTTTAAAATCCAATTTAAAATCAACTCATATATATATATATATATATATATATATATTAAACAAAAAAAATTCAATTTGTAAATAATAATTCTTTTAAAAATCCATTTATATCTATTTATATAAACAATCACTATTATTTGTTTTTAAAAGAATAATTTGTAAATTTTAAGTAATTATATTAGGAGATTATCAAATAAATATTTATCCAGATATAAATATTTATTATCAGATTTATTTCTTCAATCTATAAACCAGTATTTTTAAACAGTTAAATCAGATAAGCCCAAAAATCCGGGTTGTCACAATTAGTCTCCAAATATGGGCTTACAACTTCTTAGCCGATTCAGCACTTCAACTGCAGGCTCCTTCACTATAAATGCCTTCCCTTCTAGGCTTTTGTAATCTTTATTCATCTTTGTGAAATCCTCTCTCACTGTTGTAAGTCTTAGTTGAACTGCCTCTAGCAGCTTCTCTAATCATCTGGGCCATGAACTGGCTAAATAAGACATTCACATCCCCGCCAGCCTCATTTGCTGGTTGTGCAGCTTCCCTTCCTACTTCTCTTCGGACTTCTTCCTCATTCCTTCCATTAATCTGCATACTTTCAGCCTCCTTTCTTACACTTTCTCCTCCTATCGTAACTCGGCCACTTCTCAAATCCAATTTTCTTGTTTATTAAGCGAGTCTAATCAGAAACGAAAAGGTAGGGAGTGAAACAACAATAGAAGGGATAGATATATCTTTCTATATATCCATATAGTAACATACAAGTACATTATATATATATATATACATTATATAATAGCGCATCCCCTCTCCAAAGTGTTCGGTATATCCTAACTACCACTCTCATCTTTTTTAGCTTTGTTTTACTTAACGTCCCTCACTTGAGGGTCGAAGATGAATGCCGATGATGCTGCAATCATCATCAGAATTATCTTCCAGCCATGAAAGTGAGTTCAATTTATTAAAACACGAATAAAGCGAACAGAACAGCTAAATATTTTTCACTGCATAAAAATATACTTTAGCATTCCTTACGTATTCATTTATCACAACTAAACCCAAAGACGTGCCCACGCAGTAGTCAAATATAATAGAAAATAACATAGTAAAGAGACAGGTCAACATATGATTATGCAGCCCGCACTCCTTAGTAAAGTGAAAACAAAAATCTTTATTAGCTACAATTTTATTGCTCCATCTTTGATCTTCATACCGTGATCCTTATTTCGTACTCGTCTAATCCCATAAATTCAGCCTACTCAAATAAGCACCCATGAGATTATGGGGAAAACAATGATAAAAACCCAGTTAGACATAAAGTATGGTCTGGATAATACTTACCCTAAAACAACCATATAGTTAGACCAAACCATACTGGATGGGTTGGTTTCCCCCTCACTATTCCACCATTAAGAGTGGTACATTAAAATAACTAACGCAATCAATTCTTATCTACGTTTGCATCTTATGTTTCTCTAGGTGGCTCCCTTTTACTTCTGCACCCCCCACGTAGTCCCCACTCAATTTCCAATTTGGTTCATCCATTTATTTTATTACAATATTACTACCACTCACCCTACACAACTCCCACTTAAGATTAATCTTTAATCGATTGCAGGACTTACCACAGCTCGATACCGCCCCTATGCATCTTCGTACTCATCCCTTAATTGTTTAATACTATGTCATATGCATGTCCTTTTTCCCTCTTTAACTGTGATGTATTATGCCACTCGTAAGTCTTATTTATTTTTCTTTAACAATTTAATACTGCGTCCCAAACAGTTTTTATTCATTTCTCTATAACAATTTAGTTATGTGCCCTACGCTGGTCTTATTGTTCTTCTTAAGGTATTTAGTACCATGCGCCGCATAGAGATCTTTCTCGTTCAATCCCTTTGCCCCCCATTCTTCGAGAATCAGAAAGATCCTTTTCGACTTTGAATTTATTCACCTTGCTTGTTATTTTTACATCATTTGAAGTGTTTAATGCTGTGCCATGTGCATCTTACCTATTTAATACTATGCCCTGCATAGTTGAATGCCTTTCTTCACTTTTCCCAAGTATGAATTCATAAATATCTCTCCTCTCCTTCCCAAGGCATGCATCACTTAAACATTTGTTTAACTTATGGAACTGCACATAAGTCCCTATTGGTTGAATGCCTCTACTCACCTTCCTAAGGTGTGCATTCGAGTGAGCGTCCCCATTCAGCGTCAATAGCTCTTCCAACCTTATTCTAGCGTAGGATCCTTTCCCATTACCGACCATGCTTAGCCTTGAGTCCCATCTATTTATCTTTTATTAGGATTAGTTCACTACTTTTTATGGCGTAGTACCACCCTGCCCAACACTGAGTGCTTCCTAGTTTTATTATTAAGTGTTCCTTTTCCAATTATGGCACATTATGACCCCTTCATGTTGCATGCAATTCTAACTTATAAATATAGAGCCGCCACTCCGATGTTGTTTCAGACAAACTCTAACATCCTTGATAACGTCTTTACACGTGTCGCTGCCTTATTGTCCCTATTTTACTTTCTTATATTTGGAGTGTCTTTTTTCTTTCTTTTCAGCAATGGATTTGGATCAGGTTTCCCTTATTCCCAACAATTATTAATATGTTTTTCCTATATGATTTTATTTTCATGAATCTCTGCATTTTCTCCCTAACCCAATGCAGAACTTAGCCTATTTTGGTTTATTTTCCTTACAAAAAATCCTAAAATTCCCAAAAAATTTGTGAAAATTTGTTCTAACATACTTAAACTTTATTTGGACTTTTAAGGATATTTTCTTATTTATTTTCTAGTTGTGCACCTTCAATAAATCATATTAAATCATATAAGCCTCAAAAATTTCTCAAACTAAAAACTCATCGCTAAGATCATGATTAGAACATCATATAAAATTTTCACTATATTTTGAAATTATTAAAGTAAGGGAAACACATCTACGCATCCCATGTTTATCTATACTTCCCTAAAACACTCATTAATTTTTTTTATCTATCAATAAAAGTCTGTGAGAATCCTATCATATTTAAAAACATACGAATCTAAATCAAGACCATATATTAGGGATCGACATGGAAAGGTTAAGTATTACTCACCTAGATCTTCAAGTTGTCTAGCTTTAATTTTCTTAATCCCCTTTAGCTTGACTTTTATTTTTTTCTTCGTATTTGCCTTCTCTAAGCCACTGCCATTAAAGTTCTTACATAGATTTTATTCTATTTTAGGTAAGATGAAATAAATGAATAAAGAGGAGTAATGTTTATTGTCCCATAATAATCTGGGCTCGGGCCCTCACACCTCTTTTCCATTAATTCATTTCCCTTTACTTCTCTTATTTAGCCTGCCTCGGCCTTTTAATTAATTTATATGATTAATTTTAGTTTAGGGTTGTTATAAATAATCTACAGACTTTAGAGTGTTGTTGATTTTAAGTGTCTAGACTGTATTTTGATTATGTTCAAACACATGACATGAGAATTATGATAAGTGTGACGACCCGCCCTTCTACTACCAAAAAGACGTATCATCAATAAGAAAGAAAGGGGTAGAAATAGAA
Organism: Allium cepa; assembly: GCA_030765085.1. Classification (NCBI taxonomy): domain Eukaryota; kingdom Viridiplantae; phylum Streptophyta; class Magnoliopsida; order Asparagales; family Amaryllidaceae; genus Allium; species Allium cepa. The sequence goes on along the minus strand of CM060934.1, from coordinate 994,465,390 downwards.
AAAAAAGAGAAGAAAGATCAACAATCATGGAATCTCACAGCGGAATGGAATAAAATATAATACATCACATAACAATTACATAGTTTACATATATCAGAGTTATACAATATTATACACTTGACAATTTTATATACATCTGTCACTACATACATCACAATATACAACATACTCTAATTAACACAGCGGAACTATATAGATATCTACATACATCTGGGCTACTGCTCCAAGCTCCTCTAGAACTCAACAATCCAAGAACCTATCACTTGGCTACTCGTAAAAATTTGAGTACCCAAGAGTTTATGAAAACACAAAATATAAACTCCGGGTCAGACATGGGTCTGGTATGAGTAAACGGTTAAAGGTTGTTTAACTTGAAAAACATTTGAAAATAAAGGTATCACGTAAGACTCCCCACAAATAAATACGGGTAAGTTTTTACCTCACGCTAACCAAAACATTTCATAAGAAATTCTGTGATATTATAATAGTGTCTAGGGTTTTCAAGTAAATAGAAAATAGCCGAAATTGTTACATGATTAAATTCCAGCTACTAGCCACAAAAGTGGGTAATACAATCAAAACCGTGGGCACTTACTGGAAAATGGATTCCATACAATGGCAGGGCTACTGGGGTACCGCCCGTCACAGTACGGGGCCTAGATCACCGTACCGAGGATCACTCCCGACCCCCTACAACACAAGGCCGGAACCATTCCTTACTGAACAGTCCCGAACAAGATAAACCCCGTGGTTGGTGCGCCCAACCACCCACTAAGCCGAATAAAAAAGGACATCTAGACAGGGGAAATATCTTGTCCTGCTTAGGCATGACCCACCTAACCTTGCTGCATCTCCCCTGTTTTAGCCATTCCCGGTTGATGAGGCTTGAGGCTACGATTACCTTTAGAGATCAAATTCCTTAGAATGCTCATCGCCCGCCTGACGATGTGCTGAAAGCATTCAATCCATACAAGTTCGTTCCGGGTTCGAACGAAACCGAAGGCATTATCTCGTTACACTCATTTTGCAATCACCCTCAGAGTTAACGACGACAACCTTGCATTCTGAATCTTCATCTTCACATCAGGTTCACGACCTAACGTTAATTTGGATCGATGTGGTTTTCGGATGTTCCAAATGTGGAAACCCGATCCCGGTCTCATTGAAAACCAAAACGTGTCTTTTAGGGCCAAGTTGTTTTAAAGTTTAATACAATTCAATTATCCATATACACACAGATAGATAATTCACAATATCACAATAGAACATCACCAGCATAAACAGATAATCAATATTATCATCACAATAGATAATCCATATTATCATCATATTTCAATCAAGCATACATTTCATATAGCATCATTTATCTCAAACTAGAAATCTCAAATCATTCAAGACAAACAATATCATCCATTCATACATAAATAATCATATCAGCTGTAATTAATTTAAAATGAATTGAATTAATTACTTGCATCTCTAATTAATTTAAAGTAAATTAAATTAATTACTTAACCATTTTAAGTCTTGCTTATATAACTATTAATCAATTATCAATCAATTAATAAATTCATTCCACTCAATCACACTTGATTAATTAACGTTTATTTATATTCAAGTAATCATCCTTCAATTATTTTCACAAATTAATTATCTTATCCAAATATAGAAATTACCCTTATATTAAAAACATTACATTACTTCTTAATTACATTAATTAATTACTCTTTAATCTCTTATTATTAACTACATTCATCAATGATTTCTAATTACATTTTAAATTTCATTATCATGTATTAAATTAAATTACCTTAAGTAATTAATCTTCAATATCTATATTTATTAATCACTCTTGATAAATACTATTCAGTAATTAACCACCTTTAATTACTCTTATCACATCACTCAATTACTCCTCAACTGATTTCCTTTAATCAATCCTTTGATAAATTGTCCAAAGTAATTATGTCCAAATTACTTCCATTATCATCCTCAGTCAATTGCTTTTAGTCATTGCCATTAATTACTTCTCCAAGTAATTATACTTATCATATCATCAATAATTATTAAATTAATTTAAACTTAATTAATTAACTTAAAAATTCATCATAAACTTCATTAATTACAATAAGTAATTAATTCCCTTAATTACCAAATCACTTACCCAATTTGTTTCACCTTAATTTCTTAATTAACTATTCTTTAATCATAAATTAACTTCTTAATAAAATTTAATTATCCATTTATTAAGTGCTAATTACTTAGTTCATTGTTAATTTATTCTTAATTAGATTACTTAATTAATTAAATATTAATTCATTCATTAATTATCATAAGTAGTTAATTACACTTTATTAACCACATAATCATTACTTAATCCTTAATTTCAATTGTAAAGTAATTATTCTTAATTAACTATTTATTTTATTTTTAAAATAGTTTATTGACATTAACTTGCTCAACTTGATTAAACATTAAAAGTATTCTTTAAAATTTTGAAAATAGTGTGGACTACAAACTTTAATGTTAATCCATTTCATACTTAATTTAATTATTAAAAATAATAACTAAATGTTAAATACATTGCTACTTATTAACCTAATAACTTAAAACTTTTATTTAAATCTGTTAAACATTCTTCCAGGTTTACTGTTAAAACAAGATTCACATAACTTTATTATTATTATGCTTCTTCCTGAGGATTATAAGAAACCCGAGTCCTCCCCTAAGAAATCCCGTGTGTACTTCGAGTCGTTCACCCTTCTTCCCCGGGTCTTCCTGTACGCTCCCCTTCTTCTTCTTATTTTTTTTTTAAGTTTTAATAAGAAGACAACTAAAGCATCAGGCTCAACCCAGAAACTCGTATCAAACCCGAAGCCCCCAACCTATAAACTCGTGCACGACTCGAGGGATCACCACTGTCACAACGTTCGACTTCCACCTCCACGCCGTGCACGTGCACGGCGTCACCAAAAACCTCCGGCGAACCCCCACCTCGCCGACAAGTCATGTATTCCACGAACAAAAAAAAATCAAACTCAAATTTCGCTTCAGCCCATTGAAACGAAATTTTGCTTACTGACCGAAATTCTGAAGCTCAACCGATAGGACGAATCGACCTCGTAACCGCCACCGTGACCACCGGAAGTCCCCAACTTCTGACTGCACCTCGACAACACACCACCCTTCCATTTCCCGAAGTTTCAAATAGCTCGGTCACACAAGAATGGCAAACTCGTCGCATTTACAAGCAGGTCAAAAATTTGGACAAAAAACTCTACATTGATCTCAATTCCTTAATTCACTTTATATAAAAATTATCTGATAATTTTTACGTGCTCATCAATGTTTAAGCTTGCTTCAATCCAAATTTGAGCATTTGTAGTTGATTAAATCACTGGAAATTGATAACAATACAATTTTCTTTCACTTGAGTACTGCTCCTACATTACTATACTAAAAATCTTTCTTTTTGTTTTAAAAATCATCAATTTACATAAGGATTCAAAATATAAACCTGAATCAATAATTTACAACAATCGATTTTATCAACTATCACTTGATTCCCTGAATATCAATATCACAGTGACATATTTTATAAAAATGGTTTAATCAACATTTACAAAATCTTAATTTAAGTTTTATATCTTATTTTGTTGAGAATCAAAGCCTATCCATGATTTAAATATGGATGGTTTAAATTTTAGCACAATATAGGCAATCCAGAACCAACTACAGGAAAACACAGAAAATCACACAACTATTTACAAGCTGTAGTAAACACAATCCAAATTATCAATAAAGTTTAAATTGATTTCAATTAACTTAAAACTTTTTTGAAAAAAATGTTTACTCACCAAAAACAACTGTTGAACAGAGCACTCTGAGGTTCTAGAATCTGTAGTTGAATCCCTGGAAATTCTCTCTGTTTGATGTTGAGTTTGTGTAACGACCCGGTGTTTTCAACCATTCGCATCCGCACATGTGGGACTTGAATTGTTCAAAATACCGCGTTGTAAAAATAAATTTGGCAGAACTCAAAATATACAGTAAATAATTAATCACAGAATCACAGACACAGAATCAGAATACTCGCAGCGGAATTTAAAAATACTTAGTGGTTCATGAAGCCACTATAAATAGTCTCAACAAATACAAATTACAAAGTCTTCCATCCCAAATATAGTTTAAATCATCAAATAAAAATCCCAAAGTCTTGTTTTCATAAATAAGATAGCGGACAGAGAGAAGCCAACAACTTGAAAGGATCTACAGAAGTCCTAGCTCCGGGATGATGACTGAACTGCAACTCAGGCTGACCCGAGCGTAAAATAAAACATAAACACTCGAGTCAGGACATACATACTTATATAGTGTAAGCTAATTCAAGTGTACTGTAATATAGAGCAAGTAACTTAAAGGATGCTTGGGACCGCCCATCCTCTAAGGATCCGTTAAACTATTTACTATGTAGTATATTGCGCTATTATAATAGTGTCTAATTGTAAAATAAACTTACTTTTTAATAGTGTTAAGGGGTTACCCATATAGCCCTTAACACAAATAATGCCAATAGTCTATACAGTACCGTAATACCTCCTGATCGGGAAGCTACCAGAGGATACTCCATAGGTACGACACAAATAGAAACTCGTAGGAGGCTCGCTATGGTAGGTGACACGGCACAACTAGGCAATGCCAGGATAGATATACCAATTGCTATCCGGACCGGTGGAAACGCGTAGCCGCAGTTACCGCCCACCTCGAACAACACTCCCAAATCAAAGGTGCGCACCAAAACAATCACAGGAGTAATAGAATGGCATACGAAGAAGTGCGTTCGATCAGAGGTGCTACCTCATTAATCCGAGAATCGCTCCTGTTTTAGCCACCTTATGCCAACTCACGGGAGTCGGGTCCACGTATTTACCTTAAAGGAACCGTCACCCCCATCCTACTTCATTCTGGGATCTCCACCGCGTACACGGTTAGTCAAAGTGGTTTTCGGTATCGACAGAGAGTATGCCAGATATCCGATCCCGGTCTCTTTGCCAACCAAACGTTATTATAACCCGTGGTTACGGTTTAAAATGGTATTCGTACTTTAAAATCAGAATATATCTCAAATTCCTTCAATATCAAATATTGATTTAAACTTTCCACTTTATACATACTTTTTAAATTTATTCAATTTATTTGGAATTTATTGCCTTTACCAAATTTTAAAGTTAAATTCTTCCTTTAAATCCATCAAAAATCAATTTCTTAAAATTTTTCTAATTACATATTAAATTCCAAAATTTACACCTTTTTCCCAAAATTAATTTCCATACATTTTTAAAACAATCAAATTCCAGTTTCTGCAGCACTTATGAAATGCTACCTAAAGTTTATGGGTTAAACAGTCCAATTTTAAAAGACAGCATTTAAATGCTGTAATAGGTTATTAACTTATCAATTTAGTTTAAATTCCAAATACAACTTATTATCAATTATTTCTTAACTGAAATCTCATCTTAACAAAAATCCAGAATTTTTCCAAATAAGTTATATTTATTTATCTAAAATCTTAACTCATTCAAAAATCATTTTTAAATCTTTATAAAAATCCTTTAAATACATTAAACCACAATATTATAAACTTCCATTTAAAAATAATTTTAAAATATTTCAGAAAAATATTATAGGAACCACGGGTCTGTATAAAATTTTCTAGCCTAGGTCAAGTGATACGGATTTATATCATTTCAATCCGCAGTTTTACAAACCCCGGGTTCTATCATTTCAAACCCGCAATCCCAAGTTAAAATTAAACAGTTAACTGAATAAATGCATAATAATCATCGTTTTAGGCCTATCATTTCAGCCTTAACGATTTAAATTTATAGGGAACTTGCAGTGATGATTTAAATCAGTAAATAAACATTTAACAATATAACTGCAGAAATATTACAACAGATAAATAACTGATGAGGTGTCAATTTAAATGGAGTTTAACATCCTACGTTATATTACAGACAGATAACAGTTAAATAATAATTTACACATACACTTGCGATAATTCACAGAAATATAGGCATGTTTGTCTGGTGAGAAAAACTCACTTGAAAGCTGTAGAAAATTTGATTCAAGCGAAAATGAAAATCCAGCGAAAAAGAAACGCACAGAGGGTAGTGATCAAATTTCCCCGGATGTCACGCCTAGATTCAAATCTATAACAAGATCCAAATACCGAATACGTGACTTTTAAAATTTATGGTCAAAGCAAATATTTGAAACAATTGGAACGAATACAGTCAAAGAAATTTGGCACGATACGCTCGACCACTACACCACCCTACTTGACGAACAACTCGGCCCAAAAATAATTTTTTTTTTCTCTACCTTTTATATATATACTCTATTATTTAATTAAACAAAACGCACAACCACCACATTACTAAACTTCAACTGGAAGTATACATAAGGTTACGGCCCAAGCCTATATCAACTAAGAATGCACGCTCACTGTAACCCAAAAGAAATGCAAATACTTCACTCCCTTATTTTTTTCCCTTCACGCAAAAACACACTGCCTATTTCCTACTAGATTTGCGTGTACACATGCAAAAGTTTTCACCCAGCCTATACTACGAACTAATGCATGGATAGTACATTATTTGATCTGCACGTTACTTCCTTCCTTTTTTTTTTTTTTTTTTTTTGCCTTCATGCCTTTGCAAAACACGTTCATGCACTCAGTTCCTCTTCCTCCTTGAAATATGCATTCAGGCCTACGCATGCTCTTTCCTTGAAATAAAGACATGGTTGTTCATAACCAAGATTCAAAGGCTACTTAGATTTAAAGAATGAATTGCCCTTGTAACAGCGATGAAGGTGTAAAATGTTATACTGGATAAAATGTCTTCAGCGAGTGCAATATGAAAAAAAAAAATCGATGCTACATATATGTATCAGAAGACATGTGAAAATGGTCGCTTGAAAAAAAGTGAAAAATAAATAGTACTATTTTTTTCAATGAACATTGTTGACTTTCTATTTTGTTTAACCCAAAACTAAGTATGATATATACAATGAATAACCCATTTTTCCGTAGTGATAGTACGTGTAAACTTTAAGCTAGCATTAAATTAAATCTGGGTCAACTACACCATCTCTTTGCACACACATATTAGATTTCTACAGATGTGATGACTCATAAATTTCCAAAGTTTGTCAACTAGATCGGGTGAAGTAGATGGGTTGGAGTGGCCGAGCATATCAAATGAGAATCACAGAATAGAAGAGAAACAAAAGAAAAGGAAACGGAGAGAAGTTATGATGCCATACCTGGAGCAAGCAACAAGCGAAGAAGGCTATGGCAAAACTGAGATTTGTGGAGAAAAAAATATGCGTACAAGGCTTTATATAATCAGTGAGATTATGCAAAGATGGTAAGTGTAAATCACAAGGCAGGAAATAAATGAGATCAAGGACTAAATGGATACGAAGGTGTGATTGAAAATAAACAGAGAGGCATGCGAAATTAAAGGTGAAGAGGCAAGCGAAAAATGGGTGATTACTTTCCAGTTCTCCATGTTTGAACGTTATCTTTTCTTTTGTACACACGGTTAAGGCGCGCGTGATTTATTTCCAGTTATACAAAAATTTGATTAAATGCATGCGTTGATTAAAGTGGATAATCAATAAGCAATTAAAATTTGCTTTGCACTGAATAGGCAACGAAATAATGTTTTACACAATTATGTTTGATCAGTTACTATATTTGTTGCAAGGTTTCTTTTTGTTGAATGGATAAGACTGCGTGATTTTGTAGAGAAGAAATGGCAAGAGAGAAAAATTGATGTTGGGCAAAGGAGCAAATCAGATACGAAAAAAACAAGGCAAAATTAACAGAGGATATGCACGTTATTAAAAATGCCAGTTATACAAAATCCAGATTAAATGCATGCATCGATCTTTCTTTCTTTTAGATGAAAGGCCGAGAGAGATAAGATGGAAGATTATGTACGTGATTAATATTTCCAATATCTTATATGCAATAAATATAGCCTGCGTGATTAAAGGAAGAAACGGCAAGATATACATTTGTCCAATTCTAAATTTAAAAGCTGCGTGATTTAAAACTGCCAATTAATGAAAAGATTTGATTTTATATGCGTGATATTCATTGCCAGTTTATAAATTTTGATTTCAACATTTTTTTTCATTTAATAGTTGCGTGATTGTAGATTGAAGAAACGACATTTGGAAGAACTGATATTAGGCAAGAGATTGATTTTAGGCAAAAGATATTTGGATGAAAAGGTATATACAAAAGTTTAAAACAAATTTTGACAGTTAAAACAAAAGTAACGTTTGTTATAAAAATCACTAACTGATATTTTAATCCATAAAGATATTTAAATATGATTTTTACTTTATATGCGTGATTATAGGAACGAAAAATTTTATCTTGCAAAATAAAGGCAGTGGAAACAGAGAGATATAAATAGGAATGTGAGAATTTGAAAAGATAGGCAAGGTTAAATTTGAATGCATGAGTTGATTTTAGGCAATCAAATATATTAGTCCATTTAGGTTGCGTGAATAAATGAATACAGTGACATGCTCAAGAAACAAAAAGGTAAGAGGCAAATGCCAAAAATGTTAAAAGAATAAAATTTTGTGTCACGCGCAAAGGAATGCAAAATTGATTTTCTCTCAAATGATATATGCGTGGTTTAAGAAGAAATATATGGTATGTTTAAATCAAAAAGGGAAGAGTTGATTATTATCATTATATTTTAAAGAACAGTTACAAACAGATTTGAACGTTTCTTTTTTTTTAAATTCAGATTTGCGTGCTTTTTTTTTCTTTGATGCCTGGATATGCACGTTATTCCTCTGGATTTGAGATAAGGCTTGCGAAAATATTAATTGCCAGTTATACAAAGCTTTGGATTCTATACTTTATATGCGTGATTAAAGCAAGCGTTGATTTTGTATACAGACCATTGATACGATATTTTAAATACATATCGATGTTGAAATATGATTTTTAAAATACGCCAAACTGACGTAATATAAAACACCCAAAGTTATATAAAAATAACGTTTTTTAATTTATACGTTTATTTTGTTACTTATACCATAAATTTTTACGCGTCCTTTAAACAGTTCATTAATACACTAAATTCTTCAAAATTATTACTTAACAAACTTAATTGGTTTTCACATATTATATATATATACAAAATTACTTTTATTAAAATTCAAATGGAGTTGTCTTTTAACAAATTTAACCGTTTCACACTTTAAATTTCCATATTTAGTATTTTAAGGAAATGATTTAAATCAAATTATATATGTATATAAATTGGGAAGTAAATTTTACTGGAAAGAGAAAAATAACGGATTAAAGTTCTATACGTTTTCTTATATATAATCTTATATATATATATATATAGTATTTATTCCCTAAATTTACGCGCCCTTTTTAACGCGTAATTTCCCAGTTCATTTATACACAAAAAAATTCAAAATTCTAACCATGCTGAGACTCGAACTCGTGACCTGTCGTGAATAGCCCAGATGTCTTAACCACCTAAGCTATTAATGTTTTCTTAATTAAAACTTGATTTTGCTAGACATTAAGTTATTTACCATCTTCGACAAAACCCCAAATTTCCAAATTAAAGTTGATTCTTAACCATGTCAAAATTTCAGAGATCTTATTATTTAATTAAAAATTTGGTCAATTGTTTTTTTTATATTTTTAATCACTTTAAATAAACCCCAAATTTTTTTTTTAGAAAAATACAAGTGAAAAATACTTGTTAAAAAAATTGGGCTGTTACACTCTCCCCCACTCAGAACCTTTCGTCCTCGAAAAGGAAGAAGGCAGGGGAATAGAAACAACCTGAAATAAAACTAAATTGAAACTTAAATTAGAATCATTAATCTAAACAATAAAAATTCAATTTTAAATTAATCATTGATTTCATCTATTTATACTTAAAATTTTAACATTTATTTATTTACATATTTACTTGTATAATATCCCTACACTTAAAAAAAAAAATCATTCAATTTTTTTTTATCCAAATTTTACCCAAGGTATTATAACATTCTAATTTAAAATGTTTAATTTTAATCCAAATTTGAAATGGTAATTTAACTTAATTGTTAAAGTAAATTTACCATTTCCCAAAATAAACCAAATTCCCCATTTAGTTTCTTCTTTATTCCAAACTATAATTAAATTTATTTTTCTCAATATTTTTCTCATCTGTGTCAAATATTTTTCTCAATATCTAAACTATATAAATTCAATTTAAATTAATATTCAATAATTGATTTAATTCATTTGATTTTTACAGAAGTTAAATCAATCTTAACTATTTCCAAATTAATTATCTTATTATCCAATTATTTTCTAAAATCAGAAATTTGTATAGTCTTTTATAATAATCATCTTTTATTCAACAAATTTAATTATCTTTATTCCAGATTATTATTAAATATATTCTACTTAATATATCTTATCGCACATATTAAGTAGATTATATTTAATATAACTATTCCAATATATTTCTAAATTTCCTTTAACACCATTTGATATTGTATATTATTCAATTATTATTTTATTTCTATTTACCTCTATGTGTCTTGTTGTAACTGAAACTTTAAGTGTATAACATTTATTATAACCACTCAAATTTTTATTTAAAAAAATCCTTTTATATTATACATTATCCAATTAAGTAGTTAATTTCTGAATGATTTAGGTAAGTTATATTGGCATGCAATTTATACAAGTAAAATTTTCCAACTATATTATTCAAGTTTAAATATTCATTCCAAATTTGACTTTATTTTATCATTAGAATCACCTTTTAACATAAATTTATGAATTAAATTTCCAATTAACTTCAAACCCTTTAGAGATAAATAAATACATACATGTAGCATATGTCAAATTAATTTAAATCATATATCTATATATATATTATAAAGTAAGTCATATTTAGAAATTCAAATCAATTAAATTTTTGAAGCAAAGCTACAACGTGGTCTCTTTACTTTGATACTCGAAAATGAATGTCGATGATATTGTAGTCATCACCGAAATTATTTTCCAGCGACAAAGAGAAGAGCACTAATTTTTAAAACTTTTAAAATTCTTTGGAAAAAATTTATATTCGAAAATAATTTAAATAATAATATATCCTTTTAAGACTTTAAACACAAGGTTTGAAACTATCAGAAATTAAATTCTTAAATTCTTGTTTTAAATTCATTTCCGTTTCCAAATAAATTTATAACCATGTTTATATTCAATTATTTATATAAGACAAAACCAATGGTTTACAAAACCATAAATGAAATCAAACACTATTATCTCTAAAAAACTAGTTAAATTCTAAAAATTATACTTATATATATAATATTAGATTTTTCCCAAATATAAGAATAATTTTTTTTTTCAAATCAAGGATAGAGATTGAAATTTGAAGGACTCAAATTAAAGAGAATTTTGATTTAAAGATAAGTTGGAATCAGAAGATCCGATGGTTAAATAACAGAATAAGAAACCAGATAAGTTTATATAAATCGCGGGCAACCTTAACCTGGTCAACCGTGACTTAAAGAGTCAGATCGATGTGGATTTTCTGGGGTAAATCTACATTCGATCTGAAGAGATAGAGTTCAGAATAACCAAAGATACTAGTATCTAAACCGAGGATAAATATAAATCTCCGATGAATCAATGCTAGTTGTAAAGGAGTTTCACCGCTATATTAGAATATTGGCGAAACCGCCAATTCACTATAAAGATCATCCTAAGTGGAGTTATGGGATACTCCCGAATCGAAAGAAAAATAAATAGTGAGGGACACGAATGAACTTCGGAACCGCAGGGAACGTTCCAAAATTCAAAAAGGAAGAGATTCAAGCTCGCATGAAAGTGATTCTGTAAATCAAATTTACCATACATTCTAAGTTTGCCTAGAGCCAAAGCTCTGATACCAGATGTAACGACCCGGTGTTTTCAACCATTCGCATCCGCACATGTCGGACTTGAATTGTTCAAAATACCGCGTTGTAAAAATAAATTTGGCAGAACTCAAAATATACAGTAAATAATTAATCACAGAATCACAGACACAGAATCAGAATACTCGCAGCGGAATTTAAAAATACTTAGTGGTTCATGAAGCCACTATAAATAGTCTCAACAAATAAAATTACAAAGTCTTCCATCCCAAATATAGTTTAAATCATCAAATAAAAATCCCAAAGTCTTGTTTTCATAAATAAGATAGCGGACAGAGAGAAGCCAACAACTTGAAAGGATCTACAGAAGTCCTAGCTCCGGGATGATGACTGAACTGCAACTCAGGCTGACCCGAGCGTAAAATAAAACATAAACACTCGAGTCAGGACATACATACTTATATAGTGTAAGCTAATTCAAGTGTACTGTAATATAGAGCAAGTAACTTAAAGGATGCTTGGGACCGCCCATCCTCTAAGGATCCGTTAAACTATTTACTATGTAGTATATTGCGCTATTATAATAGTGTCTAATTGTAAAATAAACTTACTTTTTAATAGTGTTAAGGGGTTACCCATATAGCCCTTAACACAAATAATGCCAATATTCTATACAGTACCGTAATACCTCCTGATCGGGAAGCTACCAGAGGATACTCCATAGGTACGACACAAATAGAAACTCGTAGGAGGCTCGCTATGGTAGGTGACACGGCACAACTAGGCAATGCCAGGATAGATATACCAATTGCTATCCGGACCGGTGGAAACGCGTAGCCGCAGTTACCGCCCACCTCGAACAACACTCCCAAATCAAAGGTGCGCACCAAAACAATCACAGGAGTAATAGAATGGCATACGAAGAAGTGCGTTCGATCAGAGGTGCTACCTCATTAATCCGAGAATCGCTCCTGTTTTAGCCACCTTATGCCAACTCACGGGAGTCGGGTCCACGTATTTACCTTAAAGGAACCGTCACCACCATCCTACTTCATTCTGGGATCTCCACCGCGTACACGGTTAGTCAAAGTGGTTTTCGGTATCGACAGAGAGTATGCCAGATATCCGATCCCGGTCTCTTTGCCAACCAAACGTTATTATAACCCGTGGTTACGGTTTAAAATGGTATTCGTACTTTAAAATCAGAATATATCTCAAATTCCTTCAATATCAAATATTGATTTAAACTTTCCACTTTATACATACTTTTTAAATTTATTCAATTTATTTGGAATTTATTGCCTTTACCAAATTTTAAAGTTAAATTCTTCCTTTAAATCCATCAAAAATCAATTTCTTAAAATTTTTCTAATTACATATTAAATTCCAAAATTTACACCTTTTTCCCAAAATTAATTTCCATACATTTTTAAAACAATCAAATTTCAGTTTCTGCAGCACTTATGAAATGCTACCTAAAGTTTATGGGTTAAACAGTCCAATTTTAAAAGACAGCATTTAAATGCTGTAATAGGTTATTAACTTATCAATTTAGTTTAAATTCCAAATACAACTTATTATCAATTATTTCTTAACTGAAATCTCATCTTAACAAAAATCCAGAATTTTTCCAAATAAGTTATATTTATTTATTTAAAATCTTAACTCATTCAAAAATCATTTTTAAATCTTTATAAAAATCCTTTAAATACATTAAACCACAATATTATAAACTTCCATTTAAAAATAATTTTAAAATATTTCAGAAAAATATTATAGGAACCACGGGTCTGTATAAAATTTTCTAGCCTAGGTCAAGTGATACGGATTTATATCATTTCAATCCGCAATTTTACAAACCCCGGGTTCTATCATTTCAAACCCGCAATCCCAAGTTAAAATTAAACAGTTAACTGAATAAATGCATAATAATCATCGTTTTAGGCCTATCATTTCAGCCTTAACGATTTAAATTTATAGGGAACTTGCAGTGATGATTTAAATCAGTAAATAAACATTTAACAATATAACTGCAGAAATATTACAACAGATAAATAACTGATGAGGTGTCAATTTAAATGGAGTTTAACATCCTACGTTATATTACAGACAGATAACAGTTAAATAATAATTTACACATACACTTGCGATAATTCACAGAAATATAGGCATGTTTGTCTGGTGAGAAAAACTCACCTGAAAGCTGTAGAAAATTTGATTCAAGCGAAAATGAAAATCCAGCGAAAAAGAAACGCACAGAGGGTAGCGATCAAATTTCCCCGGATGTCACGCCTAGATTCAAATCTATAACAAGATCCAAATACCGAATACGTGACTTTTAAAATTTATGGTCAAAGCAAATATTTGAAACAATTGGAACGAATATAGTCAAAGAAATTTGGCACGATACGCTCGACCACTACACCACCCTACTTGACGAACAACTCGGCCCAAAAATAAATTTTTTTTTCTCTACCTTTTATATATATACTCTATTATTTAATTAAACAAAACGCACAACCACCACATTACTAAACTTCAACTGGAAGTATACATAAGGTTACGGCCCAAGCCTATATCAACTAAGAATGCACGCTCACTGTAACCCAAAAGAAATGCAAATACTTCACTCCCTTATTTTTTTCCCTTCACGCAAAAACACACAGCCTATTTCCTACTAGATTTGCGTGTACACATGCAAAAGTTTTCACCCAGCCTATACTACGAACTAATGCATGGATAGTACATTATTTGATCTGCACGTTACTTCCTTCCTTTTTTTTTTTTTGCCTTCATGCCTTTGCAAAACACGTTCATGCACTCAGTTCCTCTTCCTCCTTGAAATATGCATTCAGGCCTACGCATGCTCTCTCCTTGAAATAAAGACATGGTTGTTCATAACCAAGATTCAAAGGCTACTTAGATTTAAAGAATGAATTGCCCTTGTAACAGCGATGAAGGTGTAAAATGTTATACTGGATAAAATGTCTTCAGCGAGTGCAATATGAAAAAAAAAAATCGATGCTACATATATGTAGCAGAAGACATGTGAAAATGGTCGCTTGAAAAAAAGTGAAAAATAAATAGTACTATTTTTTTCAATGAACATTGTTGACTTTCTATTTTGTTTAACCCAAAACTAAGTATGATATATACAATGAATAACCCATTTTTCCGTAGTGATAGTACGTGTAAACTTTAAGCTAGCATTAAATTAAATCTGGGTCAACTACACCATCTCTTTGCACACACATATTAGATTTCTACAGATGTGATGACTCATAAATTTCCAAAGTTTGTCAACTAGATCGGGTGAAGTAGATGGGTTGGAGTGGCCGAGCATATCAAATGAGAATCACAGAATAGAAGAGAAACAAAAGAAAAGGAAACGGAGAGAAGTTATGATGCCATACCTGGAGCAAGCAACAAGCGAAGAAGGCTATGGCAAAACTGAGATTTGTGGAGAAAAAAATATGCGTACAAGGCTTTATATAATCAGTGAGATTATGCAAAGATGGTAAGTGTAAATCACAAGGCAGGAAATAAATGAGATCAAGGACTAAATGGATACGAAGGTGTGATTGAAAATAAACAGAGAGGCATGCGAAATTAAAGGTGAAGAGGCAAGCGAAAAATGGGTGATTACTTTCCAGTTCTCCATGTTTGAACGTTATCTTTTCTTTTGTACACACGGTTAAGGCGCGCGTGATTTATTTCCAGTTATACAAAAATTTGATTAAATGCATGCGTTGATTAAAGTGGATAATCAATAAGCAATTAAAATTTGCTTTGCACTGAATAGGCAACGAAATAATGTTTTACACAATTATGTTTGATCAGTTACTATATTTGTTGCAAGATTTCTTTTTGTTGAATGGATAAGACTGCGTGATTTTGTAGAGAAGAAATGGCAAGAGAGAAAAATTGATGTTGGGCAAAGGAGCAAATCAGATACGAAAAAAACAAGGCAAAATTAACAGAGGATATGCACGTTATTAAAAATGCCAGTTATACAAAATCCAGATTAAATGCATGCATCGATCTTTCTTTCTTTTAGATGAAAGGCCGAGAGAGATAAGATGGAAGATTATGTACGTGATTAATATTTCCAATATCTTATATGCAATAAATATAGCCTGCGTGATTAAAGAAAGAAACGGCAAGATATACATTTGTCCAATTCTAAATTTAAAAGCTGCGTGATTTAAAACTGCCAATTAATGAAAAGATTTGATTTTATATGCGTGATATTCATTGCCAGTTTATAAATTTTGATTTCAACATTTTTTTTCATTTAATAGTTGCGTGATTGTAGATTGAAGAAACGACATTTGGAAGAACTGATATTAGGCAAGAGATTGATTTTAGGCAAAAGATATTTGGATGAAAAGGTATATACAAAAGTTTAAAACAAATTTTGACAGTTAAAACAAAAGTAACGTTTGTTATAAAAATCACTAACTGATATTTTAATCCATAAAGATATTTAAATATGATTTTTACTTTATATGCGTGATTATAGGAACGAAAAATTTTATCTTGCAAAATAAAGGCAGTGGAAACAGAGAGATATAAATAGGAATGTGAGAATTTGAAAAGATAGGCAAGGTTAAATTTGAATGCATGAGTTGATTTTAGGCAATCAAATATATTAGTCCATTTAGGTTGCGTGAATAAATGAATACAGTGACATGCTCAAGAAACAAAAAGGTAAGAGGCAAATGCCAAAAATGTTAAAAGAATAAAATTTTGTGTCACGCGCAAAGGAATGCAAAATTGATTTTCTCTCAAATGATATATGCGTGGTTTAAGAAGAAATATATGGTATGTTTAAATCAAAAAGGGAAGAGTTGATTATTATCATTATATTTTAAAGAACAGTTACAAACAGATTTGAACGTTTCTTTTTTTTTAAATTCAGATTTGCGTGCTTTTTTTTTCTTTGATGCCTGGATATGCACGTTATTCCTCTGGATTTGAGATAAGGCTTGCGAAAATATTAATTGCCAGTTATACAAAGCTTTGGATTCTATACTTTATATGCGTGATTAAAGCAAGCGTTGATTTTGTATACAGACCATTGATACGATATTTTAAATACATATCGATGTTGAAATATGATTTTTAAAATACGCCAAACTGACGTAATATAAAACACCCAAAGTTATATAAAAATAACGTTTTTTAATTTATACGTTTATTTTGTTACTTATACCATAAATTTTTACGCGTCCTTTAAACAGTTCATTAATACACTAAATTCTTCAAAATTATTACTTAACAAACTTAATTGGTTTTCACATATTATATATATATACAAAATTACTTTTATTAAAATTCAAATGGAGTTGTCTTTTAACAAATTTAACCGTTTCACACTTTAAATTTCCATATTTAGTATTTTAAGGAAATGATTTAAATCAAATTATATATGTATATAAATTGGGAAGTAAATTTTACTGGAAAGAGAAAAATAACGGATTAAAGTTCTATACGTTTTCTTATATATAATCTTATATATATATATATAGTATTTATTCCCTAAATTTACGCGCCCTTTTTAACGCGTAATTTCCCAGTTCATTTATACACAAAAAAATTCAAAATTCTGACCATGTTGAGACTCGAACTCGTGACCTGTCGTGAATAGCCCAGATGTCTTAACCACCTAAGCTATTAATGTTTTCTTAATTAAAACTTGATTTTGCTAGACATTAAGTTATTTACCATCTTCGACAAAACCCCAAATTTCCAAATTAAAGTTGATTCTTAACCATGTCAAAATTTCAGAGATCTTATTATTTAATTAAAAATTTGGTCAATTGTTTTTTTTTATATTTTTAATCACTTTAAATAAACCCCAAATTTTTTTGTTAGAAAAATACAAGTGAAAAATACTTGTTAAAAAAATTGGGCTGTTACACTTTGTTTGCAGCTTGAAGTTTTGAACAGAATCTGAGTTTGCTTACATCTTTTTTTTTCTTTTTCTTTCAGGTATACTTATGTTACAAACTAAATAAAGGATGCATACACACATAGATATATAGGAGATAGAAAGTTATGTAAATGGGAAGAAGTCAACCAGGTTAGGTGTTCTCTCTTAGTACACTATTTCAATTTTTGTTTTATCAGGCAAGCTTCTCTCTTTTTTTTTAAGGCAGATATGATTCTTGATTTCGGCCAAATGTTTTTGCTGAGATGCTAAAACATTAAATGCTATGTACTTATTGTCTATTCTTAATCCTATTAGCACACAGAATTTTCATTACTGCAAAAATAAAGATTTGAACATATTTTATTGTCTACACTTAATCCATTAATACATAGATATTTTGATCACTTGCCTGCATAATTATCTACAGGTTATACATAATACATATTTACTTACTGTCAGCATATGCTATATACATATACTATTCTTTGTTTTAAGTATCTTGATCAGATCTATTTACTGCAACAATAAAGATTTGTAAATATCTTAGATAGACACAAAGATGTGCTCGTACAGAAGAGCATTAATTTATATGTTGCTTGATTTGTTAACATAATTATGATTAACTGGAAATATAGATTTGGTATGCAAATACATTTGCAAGTAAGCTTGAAGCTGAAGATATTTGTCAGGTTTCTTGTATATATCATAATTATATTTAACTGAGTTGATAGAAATTTATATTTTGTTTGCCTAATATGTTTGCACATCAAAATCAAGATTTGTTGTATGTAGATATTTATATGAAAGTATGTACTTTGCAGGTTGGCTTGGCTTTGAAATGAACAGATTTCATAAATATTTGAAATGATCAATACTAGGCCGAGATGATAGAAATTTAATGTTTTGTTGCCTAATAGGTTTACATAATTATGATTTGTTTTGCTGTGTGAAGATGTTGTATGCACCATACACTTATGAGGGTAGGCTTGGCTTATGAATGAAGATATGTTCACATATCATAATTAGGATTTGCTGTAGATACATAGATATCAGTATAAAAATGTTTGTTTTATATATGAAGATATGTTGTATTGTTATTTATTTCCAGTTTGAATAATGTACAACATATGTTTGTATTATACACTTGTATCTTGATTTTGACTAACAATATCTAAGTTATATTCAATGTGGTGACTTATATTAGCTTTATACATTTGTTTGTATTTGTATTTTAGCTATAAATATTGAAATTATATTTTCATAAGTTACTTACCTATATTTAAATTTATTTCTATTTGTACCTTACTATCATTATTTAAATTAAGTTATATACACATATTTGATTTATATTTTACATTTATATTTTATTTTGTTAAGAATTAGATTTTAAATTTAAACATTAACATCCATATGTATATTTCCAAATGTAAGCAAAGTACAGTATTTTAATTTAGTTATAAAAGGTAAATATTATTAAGAAATTTTATTTAAAATTTCCAGAATCAAATTTCTTTTTTTTTTAAAATACAAATTTATATAAACAAATGGCAAATATTCCAAAATCATATCCATTTGAAAATAATAAGTTCACATAATATTTAATCAGATTAAATATTTATTAAAATAAACAGGGCCAAAATTCAGGGTCGTTACAATAAGACTGTAGTTGGATAAACATTGAACCACTTAAAGTGAAACACTACTTAGAGATGATTCATCTCCTTTATTGTAGAGTTTATTGTAACATTCTAGTAAGGAGTTAAATGAAATAAATACAATAAAATGTATTTTTGGATTGAAAATTGGAATTTTGATGATCAAAATGGAATTTTGGAATTTGATGGAGAAATTGGGATTTAACAAGGTCTAAGTTGTGAAAAATATTTTAAATCGGTAAAAGACTATATTATTTGATAAGTGAGTGGATTCTTATTGAATTAAATTCAATAAATTTAATTTTTGAGTATATTTTGGAATAAAGACATGTAATATTTATTTAAAATCCAAATTTGAAATTTGAATTGAGTTTTGGAAATCCTAAAGCTATTTAAAATTTATTTTTGTGAAGTAAAGTATACTCATGAACTTTGAAATTATTTTGAGAAATAAATAAGTAATTTTAAATAATTTAATGCTTAAAAGCAGTATTTTTGCAATTGAAAAATATTTCAAATGGAAATAAATTTGAGAAATTTTATAAATAAATTTATTTAGTGATAAAATAATGTAAATGGATTAAAATGAGAAGTTCACCTTCTGTATAAGAAAGAAAGCTCTTTTCTTTATTAATTTTTGGCCAACCCGTTTCTTTATTATTTTTCGACCTAAAACACTTCTAAAGCCCATAAACCCACTCCATATTTACTAAAGTGGAAATTTATGAGAAAGGCATACTGACATACAATAATTAAAATTTAGGCTGTACTTCTATTTTATTTAAAAACAGGGCATGATTTTAAATTTAAACCCTAGGTTAAAAAGACTCGTTTTTTTAAAATCTCTAAAGACATTTACATCTTTTGCATAAGTGTTTTACCAATTAATTCAATTACATTAATCAACACCATTAATTTTGAAGCTTCTTCGTGGTAAACTTTTTAAATATTTTCATTGAAAAGTGACTAATATATTATTACTTTATCTTGTGAAAAATGATCAAATTTTGTTTTAATATATGATTTTTCATTGTGTTTTTTAATTCACTATATGAGCTTACTAAATATACAATGACAAAAAATTATTAGTTTCTTATTTGAGTGCAAGATTGTGCTCTACTTTAAAATAACTTCTAATACAATAGTCAAAATTTTATTTATGCTGCTGATATTTATCGGTTTTGATACATACATAAATATATACACAAATATATACATACATACATACATATATATATATATATATATATATATATATATATATAACAGTTTTGAGGCATGTAATAAACAACTTTGATTTGAATATATATTTCAGTTTTGATACACACATATACACATACACATACACATATACATACACATAAACATACATATACATATAAGTATGTTTATGTACATAGACCCGCGCGCATACACACATATATTCAAATATAAAACTATGCTTATTCTTAAAAATGTTATTATATACAATAAACCAAATGTTTACTTATGATATCGATATTTTTAAGTTTATATATATGTATATATATCGATTTTGATACATGTATATAACATTTCTAACTTGAATATTAGATTATATTCTTCTTTACAATAACTTTTGATACATTAAACCCAAATTTCATTCATGATATTGATATTTATCAACTTTGATGTATGTGTATATGTATATGTATATATGTTACTATGATACACATACATATATAAACATATAGTAGTTCTACTTTAAATATAAAACTATGTCCAACTATAAAATATATTATGATACATCAAATCCAACTTTCATTCATGGTGTAGATTATCTTTGATATGTGTGTGTGTATGCATTTATATATAAATGCATGTATGTATGTGCGTGCGTGCATATGCATGTAAGCGTATACATACAAGTTCTGATACATGCATGTATAAAGAAATTTTGATTTGAATATAAACTTAAGTTCGGTTTTGAAACGACTTATATATTAAACCAATTTTTCATTCATGATATTGATATTTATAACCTTTATACATCTTTATATAGACATATATGATATTTAAGACATGTAAAAAAATTCGATTTGAATATAAAAATACGCTCACGCTTAAAATTGTCATATGATACTATGAGCTAAATTTCTATATAAGTTTTAATACACTTACCTAACTTTCTAACTTGAATATATATCATAATTGGTTACAAAATAACTTTTGATATACCGAACTCAATATTTTTATAAGATACTAATATTTATCATCATTAATGAATGTATATGCATAAGAGTGTGTGTGTATAAGTTATGACAAAAAACACACACATGTATATGCATAAGAGAGTGTGTGTGTGTGTGTGTGTAAGTTATGACAAAAAACACATACACGTGTATGCATGAAGGATTTAAGGTGTAGTTGATCCTTGCCCTACATACATATATCTATATAGGTATACATATACATATATAGATACACAAACACATATAAGTTTTGATACATGTAGCTAGTTTTGGTTTGAATATAAAACTATGCTCAACTTTAAAATGACCTTTGATACATTGAATCAAAATTTCATTTATAATATTGATATTTATCAAACTTGATACATATATGTAACGTCCCGCCTTTTGTATGTTTTAAATCGATGATAAACCACACACGTTAGACTCAAGCCATACAAAAGAGCGGATTGTTATTAGGGTGAATAAGAAAAGCAGAGAAAGAAATAAGACCAAATAGAATCTCATAGCAGAATGACAAAATATAATAATCGAATAACAGTTCATGAAGCTGTTTTAAAAAACATTTGATTATACTTATACAACACAGAATCAGAATTACACATACCAGAGAATAATAACTAATGCAGCGGAATAGTATGAATATAGTGGAATACAATAAATAATAGTAATACAATCTTCGTCTTCGTCCTCCAGCAATAAGGTCTTCAGATCTTGAAATGCTCAAGCCGACCCACCGAATTAAAAAGACAAACACTCGAGTCAGAACTAAAAATCTTATGTAAGTTAAATCAATGTAAATAATATGAGTGGAACATGAGTGCAGTAACTTAAGAGATGCTCGAGATTCACATCTCCTAAGGATCCGTTAAACTATCTACTATGTAGTAATATACGCTATTATAATAATGTCTAGAGGTAAAATAAACTTACTTTAAAATAGCGTTAAGGGGTGACCCAATATTCCCCTTAACACATAATAGTGCCAATAGTCTATACAGCACCTGCGTACCTCCTAATCGGGAAGCTACGAGAAGATACTCCATAGGTAAGACACAAATCAAACTCGTACAAGGCTTGCTAGGGTAGGTGACACGGCAAAACTAGGCAATGCCAGGGTAGATATACCAATTACTATCCAGATTAGTGGTGACGCGTTGCGTGCAGCTACCGCCCACCTTGAGCCACACCCCCCAAAAAAATCAAAGGACCCCAATCAATCACAAAGTAATAGAATGGTATCGAAGGAGTGTGTCCGATAAGAGGAGCTACCTCACTGGCCTGGAATCGCTCCTGTTTTAGCCACCTTATGCCAGCTCACGAGAGTCGGGGCCAAGTATATACCTCAAAGGAACGCCGCCACCATCCTACTTCATTCTGAAATCTCCACGATGTATATGGTTGTTAAAGTGGTTTTCGGATTTGGCAGAGAGTATGACAACTTCCGATTCCGGTCTCTTTAACAACCAAACGTTATTATAACACCATGGTCATTTCAAAATAGTATATACTTCAAGCCAAAAATATCATTGCCATTTCAAAACCATATAAATATGATATCATTTCCATTTCAAAACTAAATCAATACGAAATCATTTTTATTTCAAATATATCCTTTTCCAAAAATCATAGCACTTTCAAGTTATATACTTCGAAACCAAAACCCTTGAAATTATAACACTTTCAAATCATAATACTTTAAAACTCGTAACTTTGAAACATAACTTCCACCACTTAAATGGTTTAAGTATTAAAACACTGTATGTAATAAATAACTTCTTCAATTTCACAAATCAATTCCAAAACAACTCAAATTCCAAAAATTTAGATTTAACCAAATCTCAAATCATAACTTTCAATTCAACTCAGTTTCCAAATAAACCATTTCAAATTATATTGATTTCAAAACCGATTGATCCACAAAATAAAACCATTTCAAATTCAATATATTTCAAACTTTAAGCATTCAATAATTTGAAAACTAAGTTTTGGTAATTACGATCCAACAATTCAATTTTCTGTTATTTAGTTTTGAAATAATTTACATAATAAATCCATTACCATTTAAATAAAACTCAAATTACAAATAGCTAAATATTTCCTTCAGTTTATTTATACTTGAAATACTCATTTAATTCACCATCAACCAAAATCAAGTTATAAAATCATACCTTCTAAAATTTCAAATTTAATAAATTTCACATCAAGTTTATTTGAGTTTAGTTCTTAAATAAATTCTATTTCAAATAAATTTCAAATTTATTTTTCGACCTTAATTTATTTAAATCTATATAAAATAAAATTTAAATACTTAACCATATTATCTCAATGAAAATCAAACTTTTTATTAAGCTTATTCTATATTAAAATAGATTTATACATAGCTTAAAATCAAGAATAAAATAACATTTATACAATATCTAAAATCAATATTTATCTAAAACCTTATATTTCTTTACAAAACCATAGAAATCATTTCAAAATATTTCTATATATAGACTAAAGTGTCTGTATAAAATATTCTATCCAATGGTCAAATGATATAGATATTTATAATTTCAATCCGTAATTTAAAATATAAATACGGTTATATATCATTTCAAACCGCAATCCCGAATGAAATAAAAATCCATAACAACTTGCAGTTTATAATAATATAAAGTACAACATCCATTCATCCAATATCAATCATCATACAATTCAATCAATAACGTCAATATAGAATAGATAATAAATAATAGTTATTTACTAGCAGTTATATTGAATAATAAATTAAATAACTATTTTATCCAAATAAATTCAAATAAATTGAGATGATGATTCAAAATATGCCAAGCAGTCATAAATAAATTTCTATTCACATCATAAATCAAGTTAACAAACATAAGAAATTTTAGAAGTTGTGAGTGGGTTAAAACACTCACCTTTCGAATTTAAATTGAATTTAAATTCAATTTAAACCCAAAATTCAAACAGTCTCATAATCCATCCAAACCGGAGCCAAATGTTTACAATTTGAATACGATTCTAACAAAAGAAACCGCGCGTAAATCGGACATCGTACGTGGAAGATATTCGAATTAGAAGGTTTGAAATCAAAAATAAAATTCAAAATAGAATAAACAACACTCACTCAAGATTCTGCCACGTTGCCTTCTTCCCATGCTATAGAAGAACAAGCAAAACCCTACAGGAACATGCACGCATGCTTCCAGCCGCCACCAAGAACCTTCATCGCACCGCCGTAGGTGATCGCGCATGCCTCCCCTCTGGCCGGTCCAGGCCACGCCACTACACCTAGACCCACGCGAACGACTCCGGTCGAGTTATGGCGCCCCGCCGCCACCATATGCCGAAGCCCTAATCGAATAAATCACCTCGATCCACCCGTTAACAGGCCATGTGAACAGTACTGATGCAATACGCTCAATGTTCTCCCCAACACCGTGTCAACGAATCTTCGATCGATCGTCGTTCATCTTGCCGCGTTGAACGGCCAAAACTAATTTGTCCATTTTCGGCTGCAGTGAAACCCAAATCGAAAAACAAGCTACAGATTAGACCTGCGTTCTTCGAGAGCTTCAATTTGATATATAATTTGATAGGTTTTGGAAGATTTTAAATTTTTTGGCTTTGAATTTTATTTGAAATTGTAATTGGGAATTAGAGTTTTGTCCGCCAGTGGAATAAGGAGGAGTATTGGAATTGTACGCACAGAATAATGAACATAAGAAATAGGCTAGGGTTTATAATGAGGTATATATAGGCAAAGCTGAAATTAGAATGGACCGAATTGATTTGGATTGAAAGTTGAACGACAACTGGCCCGAAAAACCCGTTCTGCCTTTGAAACGAAAATGAGTCAACCCATGTATCAAAATAGATGTTTTTAAATGTTGTAAATGCAATGGAACAAGTTTCTAGTCTAAATTCCATCGTATGAAGAAGTTATGCTAAAATCAATTTATTTCAAATTGATTCGAATTGATTTCAATTAAATTGATTTCTAGGCGTTTCGAGCCCGTACGATCAAACGACAAGTCCGATCGATACGAAACTTGAAATTCTATAATAATTCACCGTTACGGATCCGATGAAACTGGTTTCGTCAAAATCCGAGTCAGTGGACAAAATGGCTATTTTCCAGTTAATTAAATAAATTCATATTAATTAATTAAATCACTTTTCCATTCAATTATCATTATCCCAATTTCTATCACTTTGGATTACTTAATAATTAAAAATCCTGTAAAACAAATTCTCTTATTAACTTATTTATTGGACATTTCACAATTTACAACATTTAATTTCAATTTCAATTAATCCATTAATTATAAATTTAAATTCCCAATAAATCCATTTATTTGATTTAAACCTTGTTATGAAATCAATTATCAACTTATCACCTTAAAGGTAATATTAATATTGGTTTATATCCTAATACATTAAAATTTCCATTCATCCTAATCTCAATTAACCTAGTATTTAATTCCATTTACCTACCATAATCCATTCGTTGTAGATTGTATTCCAATTAATTACAATTAATTTTAATAAATTGATTGGATTTAATTTCCATCTTTATACTAGGTCCATTATTACTCTATAACACAGTTAACACTTGTTTTAGATTTCATCTGCATTAATCTATTTAAATTTCTAACTTTCCTTTGTATTAACTATTATTTTCAATTATTGAATTTGTCAAATACATACATTAATTATAATTAAAACCTCAATCAATTTATTCAACTTAGTTTCATTCTTTTATTTTATCTTATGAATAAAATATACTTTTCCATTCATTCTATCACATTCACACTTTACAATTACTGTCCTAACTCACCTTAATGAACATTTACTTATTTTAAATTTTATGACCAAGTGCAATAATTTACACTATTTCATTATTGGGATTTCACTCCAATTGTAAATAATTGGTTTTAATTACCATTGCTACGTTTCATTTTCAACATTCACTCCATTATTAATTATAAAAAAATTCTTTCTAAATTTATTTACAAAAATCTTATTAAATTAACCAATTTAATTATTAAAATTTGCAGGTCATTACACTCTTCCCCACTCAAAACTTTTCATCCTCGAAAAGGAAAAAGGAGGGAAAGAAACAATTAAGTTGTCAATACATCTTATTCAAAAATATTAATTTTATAAACAAACAAATTTACAAAATTTAATAATTTAAATAAAATATATCAATTTATAACTATTAAATCTTTTTAATACTCAAATCAATAAAGTTTGGAAAACATTTTCAAAAATTTTGTAAGTCCAAAATTTACGGACAATTTCGGCAAAGTTTCCTTTATACGGGGAGGCTCGGGAGAAAATATAATATCAAATATAACAATATATAACATATAATTTCCAAAATAATATACCCCAATATGGGAAAAACAATATAGTAATGCTAGAGAACCGTAATTCGAGAACGTACTTATTTGTCGGGCAAACAAACGCTTAATTATGATACCAAAAGCAGTAGCAATTGCTTCCATAACCTGTATTTCACTTATATAATCCAAAAGAGTTAATAATTATATAAAATGAAATATTTACGGTTGTTCCAACCACTAACAAACAAACATAAAACAACGATCACTTGCAACCACAACATACAACCATCACATGAACTCAATAAAATCAACCATCCATCCATACCAAATAAAACAAATAGTTGTTCGGGTTCAAAACTTTTAATTGTACAGAATGAAAAATAAACCACTAAGTGCACCATTTACTCAACAGTCTTGGATGAAACGGAATAGATTATTCATACATCCAAATAATTTTAAAGTATCCTTTCCCAAACAACCATAAACCAAGCAAACACAATTCCAAACAATAGATCAAGTTCATTCTTATTAATTTCATTTCATAACATTTGTTGTTTGATTTCCTTTTCATTCATATAATGATTTATCATTTTAAATTACCTTTATTTCTTGTAGATTTTCATTTCCATCCATTGATTCAATGTTTATTTCACCTATTTACACCTATACTTACATAAATTCATTTTTATTATTTATCCATATAATGCAAATTTCTTTTATTTGCATTTTCATTTATTTATTACTTAGTTTCATTTATTTACAGTATTCATGCGTAATTCAATTATTTGGCCTTTCAATATATTTACTTAAGTTCCTAATTACTCAGTTACAATACTTACTTTCTATCTCATTTTATTATAGTAATATTTCAATTATAACTTAAGTTTATAACCACTATAACATTAAATTCTTATTTATAAAAGTAATTCACTGAACCTTTCTATTACATAAGTTTTACTTGTAAATTTTCCATTACATTTTCTTATTAAACATTTCAACATTTAAACCTTTTGGTAAGTTATATATATATATATATATATATATATATATATATATATATATATATATACATACATTTTAAGAATGCAATTGAAATTTATACAAGTTTATCTCATTTCCTTTAAATTAATTTAATGTTCAAAAATCATATCTTTTGTTTTTATAGGTTTCAAATTTCAACTTTCTTGAAATTTCATTTATAAGCCAGCATTTAATCTCTTATTTTAATTAAAGGTTCCAACTATTAATTAGTTACATTCCATTTCACTACAATAGTTGCAACTATTAATTAACGGAAACTTAAGAACTAAATACCGTGTTAAATTTCAAATCATTTTTAAAGTAATAGATAAATATATATACTTACAACTTATATATCCAATTATATTTAAAAAATTAAAAATTTATATTTGTTTATCCAAATAAATCTATAGTAAAACTACTACAGTGGCATTTCCACTTAAAAACTCAAAAATGAACGTCGATGATGCGTGCACTCATCATGGAAATAATTTTCCAACGACAGAGAGGGGAGTACAATACTTATTCCTTTTCAAAATTTCTTTAAAACAATACTTTCAAATTATATTGGAATATCTATGTCAAAAAATACTTATAAACAATATTATTATATTCCAAAATCCTTTGAATGAAAATTTCAAAATCCCAGAACTTAAGTTCTAAATTTCCAGTTTATTCTCATTTATACTTTTCAAATCTTATTTCCAACCTATATTCATAAATTTCACTACCTAACAACCATTATATTATAACCAAATATATATCATTGATAAAATAATATTTTATATATAGAAAATATAATAGGCAAAATTATTTCATTCACCTATATTCAAAACAAATATTGTGTCGGTCTATCCTATTAAGTGTTTAGAAATCCCCATTGATGTCATAGCGTCCCATGCACCAAACAGAATTTATAAATACAAAACGGAACAAATTAACACAATATAAAAACCTTTTATAACACTAATAAATACGCTCTCTCATATATATGCTCTCAGCGACTCATCATAGGTATTACTACCCTATTAATACAGAGTCATACCCCCACAAAGCTAAGGTTTTTCGCCAAACCAAAGCTCTGATAGCAAATGTAATGTCTTGCCTTTTTGTACGTTTTCAATCGACGATAAACCACACACATCAGACTTAAACCATGCAAAAGAGAGGAGTGTTATTAGGGAGAATAAGAAAAGTAGAGAAAGAAATAAAACCAAACAGAATCTCACAATGGAATGACAAAATGTAATGATCAAATAACAGTTCATGAAGCTGTTTTACAAAACATTTGATTATACTTATACAACACAGAATCAAAGATACCAGAGAACAATAAATAAGCAACGGAGCAGTATGAATGTAGTGGAATATAATAAATAATAGTGTTATTAACATATTCATTTTGTATTAGAAGTAGGCCCAATATTGTACTCGGCCCAAACTGCTATTTTAGGCAGGCCGTATCTATTTTTAAGTCTTCCCTCTTTTCATTTATTATGTACACAACACAAATATTGAACTTTTGCTAATGGCGTCTGATAATTACATATTTCTTTTTTAGTATTAATTTCTACATGGTATCAGAGCTATCGGATCTGAGATCTTTGAGATAAATTTGCAGTCTCATTTTCTCGCGTACACACTCTTCTGTATCAAGCTAGCAAACGATGTCTGAATCCAAGGGAGTCGATGTAATGGCGTTGATGCCTAAAATCACTGATCAGAAATTGAGTAGCTCAAATTATAATGAGTGGAGTAAAACGATTCGACTTTACATAAGGAGTATTGATAAAGTCGATCATCTGACTAATGATTCACCTCAACCAGATTCAAAGGTCAAAGCAGATCTGGAATGGCTTCGTGATGATGCTCGCTTATTTTTGCAGATTCGAAATTCAGTTGAAAACGAGGTGATTGGATTAGTTAATCACTGTGAAACTGTGAAGGAATTAATGGAGTATTTGGAGTTTTTATATTCAGGTAAGGGTAATTTGACAAGGATGTATGTGTTTGTCGATCGTTCTATAGGGCCGAGAAGAAGGACATGAGTCTCATGAGTTATTTTATGGCATTTAAACAAACTTACGAAGAACTTAATCGTTTGTTACCAATGAGTTCAGATATTAAAGTGCAGCAGAATCAACGTGAGCAAATGGCTATAATGAGCTTCCTAGCTGGGTTGCCATCTGAATTTGAAGGGGTTAAATCACAAATCCTTGCGAGTACTGAAATAACCACTCTTAGTGATGTGTATAGTCGAGTATTGAGATCTGAAACTGGATCACTTGGTAGTGACTCAAGTGGAAACAGTGTGGAGAGTGCATTTGTTGGGAGTGCAAATGTGGTATCTCATGAACCAATTGATACTAATAGAAGTGCACAACAACGTACACAAAACTGGAGACCATCTAATTCCCAAACTCAGCAACCATTTAGTTCCCAAACTTGGAGACCGCCTCGAGCAACTGGAAGAGGACAGAGATCACAATGGAGACCGTCAGTGAACCAAAACAAGATGTGCAACTACTGCAAACGTATTGGTCATGTAATCTCTGAATGCAGGAGTCGTTTGTGGAATCAACGATACACAAATTCTTCTAATATCAAAACAGTGCTAATGACCGCTGATGAATATGACAAGTATTCAAAACTACAAAACTCACTGCATAACTCATCACTGGATTCATCAACTACTTCAGCAACAACGTCTGTTGCTAATATCAGCTCTGGCTCAACTACACCAAATTGGATCATAGATTCAGGGGCCTCTGATCATATGTCAGGTAATCCATATCTGTTTGAAAATTTACGAGAATCTAATGCACTACATAAGGTTACATTAGCTGATGGTTCTCAATCTTTAGTAAAGGGAATAGGTAAAGCAACACCTAACTCTGCTATCTCCATGAACTCTGTACTATACTTACCAACCTTATCATTCAACTTACTTTCTGTAAGTCAAATTACAAGGGATCTCAATTGTAGCATTATCTTCTATCATGATCATTGCATATTTCAGGATTGTGTGACAAAGAAGATTATTGGTAAAGGAAGTCAAACTGGCGGGTTATATACACTTGATACATTTTCTGGATCTGTAGCATGCACAGTCATGAATCCTGCTCTAAAAATGCATTGTCAACTTGGTCATCCCTCTCTCTCCTTATTCAAGAAGTTATGTCCTCAGTTTAGCAATATTTCTGCATTAAATTGTGAAGCTTGTCAATATGCAAAACATCATAGAACTAGTTTGCAACCTAGAACTAATAAACGTGCTGATTGTCCATTTGCATTAATACACTCAGATATTTGGGGACCTTCATCTATTGTCTCTAAACCAGGATTTAAATACTTTGTAACTTTTTTTGGATGATTATACTCGTTTTACATGGTTGTTCTTGATGAAATCTCGAAGTGAATTATTTCATATATTCTACAAATTTCATACTGAACTGCAAACTCAATTTAGCACTCCTATAAAGATTCTTCGTAGTGATAATGCTAAAGAATATACATCTGTTGAATTCAACAATTATTTAACCCAACATGGAATCGTACATGAGACTTCATGTGTGGATACACCCTCGCAAAATGGGGTAGCTGAAAGAAAAAATCGCCATCTACTAGAGACAGCTAGAGCTCTGTTATTTCAAATGAATGTGCCCAAAGTGTTTTGGGCAGATGCAGTGTCAACTGCGTGCTTCCTGATTAATCGAATGCCATCTTCAGTTCTTAACAATGATATTCCATACCAAGTCTTGCAACCAACGAAAGATATGTATCCAATTAAACCACGTATGTTTGGATGTATCTGCTTTGTAAGGGATGTGAATCAGCAGCTGGGAAAGCTTGATCGAAAATCGTTGAAATGCATATTTGTTGGATATGCAAGACATCAAAAGGGATATAGGTGCTACTGTCCAAGCTTGCAAAAATATATTGTTTCAATAGATGTGTCTTTTATGGAGGATGTGCCATTCTATCAGAAAAACACTTCGCAAGAGACAAGTAATGAAGAAGTATTTCTTGTGTACACAACTATACCAAGTGAAGTACCCAGCAAGAGTTCAACAGGTGATGATAATTCAAGTACTCAACAAGACGAAGACATTCCTCAATCTAGTGGTGATCTCAGTTTGGAGCTACCTATTGCTTTAAGGAAGGAAAAACGAAAATGCACATATCCTATTGCTTCATACGTGTCCTACAATAAGGTACCTCAATCATCACATGTTTTTATCTCCATATTAGAATCTATAACACTACCCAAAACTATTGAAGAAGCAGTGGCTTCATCTGAATGGCGTACTGCAATGATAGAGGAAATGAAGGCGTTAGAATCAAATAAAACATGGAGTTTGGTAAAGCTACCTCCAAACAAGAAAGTAATAGGGTGCAGATGGGTTTTCTCTGTGAAGATGAACGCTGATGGGACAGTTGCAAGACTCAAAGCTCGCTTAGTTGCCAAAGGGTATGCTCAAACATATGGTGTCGATTACTCAGAAACATTTTCACCAGTGGTAAAAATGACTTCTATACGATTATTTATATCTATGGCTGCACGGTACAAATGGAAACTACATCAACTTGACATCAAAAATGCGTTTCTACATGGAGAACTCTTGGAGGAGGTGTATATGAAGCAACCCCCTGAATTTGTTGCTCAGGGGGAGTCAGATTTAGTGTGCAAGCTTAATAAATCATTATATGGACTTAAGCAAAGTCCACGTGCTTGGTTTGCCAAATTTAGCCTTGCAATGGAGAGATTTGGAGTTAAAAGAAGCAAAGTTGATCACTCTGTTTTCTATAGCTCGGATAAAGGTATGATTCTGGTTATAGTCTACGTAGATGACATCATTATTACAGGAGGTGATGAAGCTGGGATACGTGCACTTAAACATTTCATTCATACTCAGTTTCCGACAAAAGATCTTGGAGAACTTAGTTATTTCCTGGGTGTTGAAATATTAAGAAGCAATGGAAATATGTACTTGACTCAAAGGAAGTACACTTTGGATCTCTTAACCGAAACAGGAAAGTTGGGTGTTAAACCAAGTAATACCCCTTTATTGCCGAACTACAACATGACTGAAGACGGTAAGCCAATTGAAAACCCAGAGCAATATAGGAGGTTAGTAGGTAAGTTAAACTATTTGTGTGTTACTCGACCTGATATAGCATATTCAGTTAGCATAGTTAGTCAGTTTATGGCCAAGCCGAATAGTCATCACTGGGCGTTGTTGAATCAAATATTAAGCTATCTTAAAGGAACTGCTGGAAAAGGAATTGTATATACTGATAATGGTCATATGTGCATCGAGAGTTTTAGTGACGCAGATTGGGCTGGATCGAAGATAGACAGACGATCCACTTCTGGTTTCTGTGTATTTGTTGGGGGAAATCTGGTCTCCTGGAAAAGTTAGAAGCAAAATGTAGTGTCACGATCAAGTGCAGAAGCAGAATATCGTGCAATGGCAAATGCTGTTTGTGAGATTAAGTGGGTAGTACATTTGATGGAAGAAGTTCAGTTACAGATAGAGCGACCAACAAAGTTATGGTGTGATAATCAGGCAGCAATGCACATTGCTGCAAATCCAGTATTTCATGAACGAACGAAGCATATAGAAGTTGACTGTTGTTTTATTAGAGAGAAAATTGAAGAAGGAATCATTGAAACAAAGTATATTCGAACTGGAGAACAAATTGCAGATGTGTTTACTAAAGCTTTGAATGGTACTCGAATGGAATATCTATGCAACAAGTTGGGAATGACAAATCTGTATTCTCCAACTTGAGGGGGAGTGTTATTAACATATTCATTTTGCATTAGAAGTAGGCCCAATATTGTACTCGGCCCAAACTGCTATTTTAGGCAGGCCGTATCTATTTTTAAATCTTCCCTCTTTTCATTTATTATGTACACAACACAAATATTGAAGTTTTGCTAATGGCGTCTGATAATTACATATTTCTTTTTTAGTATTAATTTCTACAAATAGTAATACAGTCTTCGTCTTCGTTCTCTAGCAATAAGGTCTTCAAATCCTGAAATGCTCAGGCTGACCCGAGCGAATTGAAAAGACAAAACACTCGAGTCAGAACTAAAAGATCTTATGTAAGTTAAATCAGTGTAAATAATATGAGTGGAATGGCGTCATAGATTTTTACAAGATTTGACATCTCCTATCCAGTGTCAAACGTGAGTGTAGTAACTTAAGAGATGCTCGGGATTCACATCTCCTAAGGATCCGTTAAACTATCTACTATGTAGTAATATACGCTATTATAATAATGTCTAGAGGTAAATAAACTTACTTTAAAATAGCATTAAGGAGTGACCCAATATTCCCTTAACAAATAATAGTGCCAATAGTATATACAGCGCCTGCGTACCTCCTGATCGGGAGGCTACGAGAAGATACTCCATAGGTACGATACAAATCAAACTCATACAAGACCAGCTAGGGTAGATAACACGGCACAACTAGGCAATGGCAGGGTAGATATACCAATTACTATCCGGACTGGTAGTGACACGTAGTGCGCAGCTACCGCCCACTTCGAGCCACACCCCCAAAAAAATCATAGGGCCCCAATCAATCACAAAGTAATAGAATGGTATCGAAGGAGTGTGTCCGATAAGAGGAGCTACCTCACTGGCCCGGAATCGCTACTGTTTTAGCCACCTTATGCCAACTCACGGAGTCGGGTCCAAGTATATACCTCAAAGGAACGCCGCCGCTATCCTACTTCATTCTGGAATCTCCACCGCGTACACGGTTGTTAAACTGGTTTTCGAAGTTGGCAGAGAGTATGACAACCTCCGATCACGGTCTCTTTAACAACCAAACGTTATTATAACACCGCGGTCATTTCAGAATAGTATATACTTCAAGCCCAAAATATCATTGCCATTTCAAAACCATATAAATATGATATCATTTTCATTTCAAAACTAAATCAATACGAAATCATTTTTATTTCAAATATATCCTTTTCCAAAAATCGTAGCACTTTCAAGTTATACACTTCGAAACCAATACCCTTGAAATTATAACACTTTCAAATCGTAATACTTTGAAACTCGTAACTTTGAAACATAAATTTTACTGCTTAAATGGTTTAAATATTAAAATACTTTATGTAAAAAATAACTTCTTCAATTTCACAAATCAATTCCAAAATAACTCAAATTCCAAAAATTTAGACTTAACCAAATCTCAAACCATAACTTTCAATTCAATTCAATATCCATATAAAACATTTCAAATTATATTGATTTCAAAACCGATTGATCCACAAAATAAACCATTTCAATTTAATATATTTTATACTTTAAGTATTCAACAATTTCAAAACTAAGTTTGGTAGTTACGATCCAACAATTCAATTTTTTGTTATCTAGTTTTGAAATAATTTACATAATAAATCCATTACCATTTGAATAAACCCAAATTACAAATAACCAAATATTTCCTTCAGTTTATTTATACCTGAAATATTCATTTAATTCACCTTAAACCAAAACCAAGTTATAAAATCATACCTTCTAAAATTTCAAATTTAATAAATTTAACATCAAGTTTATTTGAGTTTAATTCTTAAATAAATTCTATTTGAAATAAATTTCAAATATATCTTCCAACCTTAATTTATTTAAATCTATATAAAATAAAATTTAAATACTTAACCACATTATCTCAATAAAAATTAAACTTATTATTAAGCTTATTCTATATTAAAACAAATTTATACATAGCTTAAAATCAAGAATAAAATAACATTTATACAATATCTAAAATCAATATTTATCTAAAACCATATATTTCTTTACAAAACCATAGAAATCATTTCAAAATATTTCTATATATAGACCACGGTGTCTGTATAAAATTTTCTATCCTATGGTCAAGTGATATAGATATTTATCATTTCAATCCGTAATTTAAAATATAAATACGGTTATATATCATTTCAAACCGCAATCTCGAATGAAATAAAAATCCATAATAACTTGCAGTTTATAACAATATAAAATACAATATCCATTCATCCAATATCAATCGTCAAACATTTATCACAATCATCATCCAATTCAATCAATAACATCAATATAAAACAGATAATAAATAATAGGTATTTACTGGCAGTTATATTCAATAATAAATTAGATAACTATTTTATCTAAATAAATTCAAATAAACTAAGATGATGATTCAAAATATGCCAAGTAGTCATAAATAAGTTTCTAATCACATCATAAATCAATTTAACAAACGTAAATTTTTTTAGAAGTTGTGAGTGGGTTAAATCACTCACCTTTCGAATTTAAATTGAATTTAAATTCAATTTAAATCGTAAATTAAAACAGTCTCAGAATTCTTCCAAACCAAACCAAAATGTTTGGAACTTTAATACGATCCTAACAAAAGAAACCGCGCATAAATCGGACATCGTATGTGGAAGATATTCAAATTAGAAGGGTTGAAATCCAAAATAAAATTAAAAAAAGAATAAACAACACTCACTCAAAATTCTGCCACATCACCTCTTCCCAAGCTACAGAAGAACAAGCAAAACCCAACAGGAACATGCACGCACGCACGCTTCTAACCGCCACCAAGAACCTTCATCGCGCCGCCGTATGTGATCGCACACGCCGCCACTCTGGCCGGTCCAGGCCACGCCACCATGCCCGGCTCCGATTGAGTTGTGCTGCCCCACCGCCGCCATATGCCGAAGCCCTAATCGAATAAATCCCCTCGATCCACTCGTTAACAGGTCATGCGAACAGTACTGATGCAAAACGCTCGACGTTCTCTCCAACACCATGCCAACAAATCTTCGATCGATCGTCGTTCATCTCGCTGTGATGAACGGCCAAAACTAATTTGTCTAGTGCGGCTGCAGTGAAACCCAAATCGGAAAACAAGCTGCATATTAGACCTGTGCTCGTCGAGGGCTTCAATTTGATATATAATTTGATAGGTTTTGGAGGAGTTTAAATTTTTGGCATTGAATTTTATTTGAAATTGCAATTGGGAATTAGGGTTTTGTCCACCATTGGAATGAGGAGGAGCACTGGAATTGTACGTATAGCATAACGAACATAAGAGATAGGCTAGGATTTATAACGAGGTATGTATAGGCAAAGTTGAAATTAGAATGGACCGGATTGATTTGGATTGAAAGTTGAACGACAAGTGGCCCGAAAAACCTATTATGGCTCCGGAACGAAAATGAGTCAACCCATATTGTGATAACCTGGATTTTGAATAGCAGTTAATTGGGTAATTAACTGATTTTTAACTATGAAGATACTGATTTTATTTGGAATAAACAAATAAAAATTTGATAAGATGCCTGGATGTATATATAAGTGGGTTTGAAACTATAATAATAGTTGAATTAAAATAATTAATCTTATGGTAAATTATTAATTTTATAAATAGATATGTGTAAACTCCATAATGATGAAAATCTTAAGTATATACATATATAAATTCATTGTGGAAATATAATCCTAGTAAACATATTAAGACAATCATTTAAATAAATGGGCAAGTTTTATCTTTGCAAACTAATAAAATGATTTTCTAATCATAATATACAATATATAAGTGTATATACATATATTGAATTAGAAGTTACGTTTTGAAAATTAATATGATAATTTTCAAGAGTCATTTAAAAAGTTGAATTCTATATTTTTAACACTAATACTTATATATATATATATATAAATTTAAATATAATGACAACTTAAGTATAAAATGTAAACAAGATATAATAAAAGAGCTAATATTCTTTCTTTCTAATTTATACATATGCTAAATATAGTTTATATATAATTTGAATACATAAAAAAATTATTAAAAAAAATGAATAAAGGATTCTTAAATTTGTAAGCTCTATAATTCTTGAAATTTAAGCTAAGATTTAGTATATTGTTAACAAGTGGCATCTATTCATTTTATTTTTTAAAAAGAAATATAATTATCATATTAGAAGCAAGGCTAAAAACATATATCCCTACTCTTTCATTCCAAGACAAGATGGGAATATTTTCAAGTCTTCAAAATCTTCTTATAAAAAAAGAAGATCAAAGCATTTAGATCATCTCAAAATTTTAAATAACTCAAACTTGTTTAAACTCAAAGATCTGAAACTTAAACCAAATTGAAATCAGCCTGCAATAACTCAAAGGTCATTTCAAAACAATAAGCAATAGATCGGAGCAACATCAAATCATTTCCAGATCATCAGAATCAAAGATTCAGAATAAAACAAGACCTCCATATCAAGGCATTTTCTTTCAGCTCTCTGTTCTTTCTATCAGATGAGTAAGCCAATTTTTAATCCGTTTGAAAATTCTGTTGCATGCAGCAATTCTTGGAATCAAGTATGACAAGTATTTGCATGTTTTTCCTTATAAATTGCATGTATATATATATATATATATATATATATATATATGATTTCATGGTGTGAATGTCAGAATGAAAATAAATGCTCTGCTATGCTTATACAGGTTTTAAAACTTGATCAAATTCAAATATCTCTTACCCTGATTCATTTTAAACATGGATGTACAGATAAATTTTGTTTGTTACAACATAGTGTAAAATTTAAAAATATTTCCAAGTGGATTTTGAAGCTGGGTTCGAAATAAAAGAAGAAGAACAGTAAGAATTCACTTAGTTAAGAAATTAATTGTTTGAATCTTGAAGTTTTACTTATATTATCGGATTTGATTTTGAAAACCATGAATTTTAAAATAAGAATCAATATTTTTAAACAAATATTGATTGAGTAATTTGGGTTTGAATGGAAGTGGTGATTTCTTCGATTTCTAGCAACCGGAGGACCTTAGGTGTTTGAGATCATGACTGGAGGTGTTTGGAAGGGTGGTGGTCTGAAAAAAATTGATTGGAGGGTTCAACGATCACCAAGGCGGCGGTAATGCGGAGACGAAGGGTTTTGAACCTGTTTATATATACGAAGTTTAAGGGATTTTTACGACATCGATATAGGACTGGGTGAAATCGCGCAGGGGGAAATGATGCTAGAGGTTTAGACGCAATCGTTGACGAAGTGGCAGAATTTATGTTGGTCAGGATGATCGTCGGCGAAGGGATTTTGTCATATTGGTTTGGAATCCAGACGGGTGGATGTGTTCATTTCTGATTTGATGGTGGAATCGGTGGATCTGAGTATCAGGTAGGGCGACGGGGTCAATGGTGACTCGAGGATGAACGCGGCGTTGATCGTCGGTGATCGATTCTGGTGTGCATGTGCAGCAGTTTAGTTTCGTGTCTGTTTTACTTTGGTGGATGCTGCGTTGAGAAATGTGTTTCGACTAGCAGAGATGGATCGTGGTCTGGGTCTACGATCGAAGTGATGATCGATGGCGAGTGAACCTGAGACTTGATTTCAGGAATTGATCGAAGATGATCGTTCGTGTGGATTTGGGGATGATGCCTGGTAGCAGAGGAGAGGGGTGTTAGAAGAAGATAGGGTTGTTGTTTTTGTGTTCGATGCTTGGGTCTTCGGGTTAACCCCGATACATTCTCGATTTGGGCTTCGGTCCAAGTTTTTCTCGGTTGGCTTGACTGGAGTTGTTCGGGTTGTGTTTTGCTGGGTTATGGGCTTCGGCCCAATTGACATTGTTTTAATAAAAGCTAGATTTTTTTTAATGGAAGAAACTTGGATTTTTAAAATTTAACAAAACCAAAATCAATTTACTTACCAAAAGTTTTAACGAGCATGTTGTTTTTTATATTTATTTTAATGTAATTGTTTATTTAAATTTTATATAGGCAAAAGAATTTGAGGAAAAAATGTACTTGATTTGCTTTGAGATTTTTTTATTTTAATTTGGGTAATCAATTTAAAAAGATTGATTCATTAATATGACTAATTAGTTAAGGTAATTATTATAAAAGATAATTAATTTTATTTAAAGTTAATAACTTAAGGAAATTAAAGTGTGACAATAATGGAAGTAATTACTTAACGTCATTAATTTATAAGGATAATTAATGAGTAATTACTAGATGTGATTTATTTAATTAATGAAAGTAATTATAGGATTTATTAATTAGTTAATTATTGGATTATTAATTAAAGATTAGTTAATTAAAGTTAAGGATAATTAATTAAGGGTAAAGTCAATTAATGAATTGATAATTAAGAATTAATTGATTAAGTAATTAAAGAGTGATTTATTTAATTAATTAATTAAATGATAATTACTTAATTGAAGGATTAATTTGTGAAGGATTAATTGTAATTAAGGGTTAAATTAATAATTAAGGTTTGACTAATTGAGGGTAATTAACCAATGGAATAATTGCTTGATGAAATAATTGAAGCTAAATTGCTTAGGAGAAGTAATTTAAGGATTAATTACTTGGTGTAACTAATTAAAGGATTGATTAATTAAGGGAATTAACTAAGAGTTAGTTAATTAATGAGTGTGGTTAATTAAGGGATAACTAATCAATGTAAGTGACTGTAGAATAATTAATTTAAGAAATTATTTAAGGTTAAATGTAATAAATCATTGTTAATTACTTTATGATAGTAATTAAGGGATTATTTAATGTGATGAGTGAAGGTTAATTAATTTTTGAAATTAATTAAGAATTAGGTACTTATTGTAATTAAAGAATAATTAATCGAGGATGATTAATTAATATGGATAATTTAAAGGTGATTAATTAATTGATTTGTAATTAATTAATGTTAAGTAAAGGTAATCCAAGTGATTAAAGGTTAGAAATTAATTTAATTGGAGATAAATTAAATTAATTTTGGAAGTGATCAATGTAACAACCCGCATATCTTACGATTGAATATTTAAATATTTTATTTAAAATAATTCATCGTTAGTCAGATTATTGTCCGAAAGACTACTTTTTCACTTAGGGCTTTGGTTTGGTTTCAACCTATTAGACCCAAGCCTCACCCCTTCTTCTCTTCATTCCTTCATAATTTCTTAATACTTAAGCTTTAGATAAAAATGTGGGAAGAGAGAAAGAATTAGAATTCCTAAGCCCTAGTTTCATTGCAAATCCAAACTCTAACTCCAAATTCATAGAAGAAGCTTTGGTAAGCCTTCTCTTCTTCTTCTCCAACTCATTCTCCTTCTAATTTCAGAAATTCCTAGACCTAACTTAGGAAATGTTTCTCTTTTAAGCTTAGATTCAAGCTTGTTAGATTCAAGCTTGTTGCGTTTACTTCGTCTTGTTAATTCGTGGACTTGTTCGATTGAATCTCTTGTGATAATTTTCGAGGGAAAATCTACAATTTGTTCGTAAATATTTAAGTTAAGCTAGTGGTTATGGGACATGAAGCTAAACTCATATATTTACTAGCTTAGTTTAATTTACACTTAACCTCGAGTGGAAGTCTACAATTTGTTCGTAAATAATTAAGTTAAGCTAGTGGTTACGGGACATGAAGCTAAACTCATTTATTTACTAGCTTAGTGTAATTTACAATTATCGATCAATGATGATCAATTTATGATTTGGACTAGCAATGTGCGATGTCTCTCTGTCTGCGAGGGAGACTAAACCCCGTTTTTAGTGGAGCTTCGACTTGGTGGGGCAGCGACCCATGGTCTTCGGGCCGTTTTAGTGGAGCTTCGGCTCATGGTCTTCGGGCCGTTTTAGTGGAGCCTCGGCTCAAAATTAATGGTTAGCAACCATGGAATAGCTTTTCGTTTTTTGAGTTGGTGAGTTTTCATGCTCCCGTTCTAGTGATAGACCTCTTTCCCCTTTTAGTGATTTCTGGATTTCTATTGATCGATTTCTAGAATTTGTGTTTCACCAATTTTCATGATTTGCATTGATAAGCTTTATCAATTTTTGTGCATTAGTGAATTCGTGTTTCACTAACTTTTTCGATTGGCGTTGATATGATTGTCAATAATTGTGGTTTGGTGAACAAAATAAAGAATATGACGTTCTTTTTAGTGCTTTGAGATTTCTTGTGATATTGTATGATTTTTGTTGTTCGTTGATGTATACTTTATATAGTATGATAATTTCGTTATCATATGTTTTAATTGCATCTATTATCCTATCTCATTTTATCTGATATTTATAGCTAAACTTATCCGTTTATTATTTTCTTCTTAAATAATACTCGGGTCAGACCGAGATATTACAGGTGCTTCTACTTGACTTCTTATCAGGGTCCATCGCCTGATTTATGAATAACTACTTTAGATTAGTAGTTTTTGTTATGTGTACATTCGAGACAGAGACTCCTTGATGTATACTTATTCTTTTGCCTAGCACTTGTATCTATTCTTCTGTGATGTTGTGGATCTTGTTAGACCACTACTCTGATGTACACTTTCAGGTGTTATATTCATATCTGTTTCCGCCTTTGTGATATGGATATCTGTGACTGATTTGTGTTATGTTTATTTCTATATTTGTTTCCGAAGATTATATATAGCCCCTGTGTAGTAGCTTTGAGTTTATATCGGTATGTCGGATTTCCTCTTGAAATGAAATGCATGTTATAATATCTGGCATATCGGTGCTCGCACAAAGCAATTACACGGATGATCACTCCTCAACAGCCTTATTCTTCATGCTAGTTGACGGCATTACCTCATAGTGTCCTCGGTTAGCGTAGGTATAGAGGTGGGGCGCCACAGCTTGGTATCAGAGCCAAACTTCGGAGCAATTTAGAATAATCTGGCAAGGATCATCGT
This sequence comes from Allium cepa, assembly GCA_030765085.1. Taxonomy (NCBI): domain Eukaryota; kingdom Viridiplantae; phylum Streptophyta; class Magnoliopsida; order Asparagales; family Amaryllidaceae; genus Allium; species Allium cepa. The sequence goes on along the minus strand of CM060934.1, from coordinate 994,422,500 downwards.
CCTAAGTCCATGTTAGGAGTCGTGCCTTAGGATTTATCCGAGTCATTGGACCCGTTCTGTCCGATTTTCTTTTATGATTCCTTATTTTATCAATCATGATTGTTTGATATTCATTTTGAGAATAACCATTTTCTTCTTCTATCTTTCTTTCTTAAAGAAGAAGAGATGGTTAGTTCTGGCAGTCCTAGCACTGGTCAATCTAGTAGTCCTTCTCTGGATGGCGCATTCATGTATGTCCAACAACTTTTGGATCTCGTAAAGAATCAAGAGTTTATCTGTACTTTGAGTAAGAACCCCGAATTGGTTCTACCTTTGAAACTTGAAGTTCCTTTCAATCAACTTGTGGATGTTACTCTTCGACATGAAGAGGTTGGTAAAGGAGGTGATAGTGATATTGGGATTTCCAAGAAGAGGCATATTAAGTTCAAAAGCCCTTATCCCAATAAGAAGGTGAAGCAAACTACTTTGGTAGCAAAGACTCCAATCCCTAATTGTGGAGGATGCTACAATTGTAATTCTAAGGACCACTATGTAAAGGAGTGTCCGGAGCCACTCTTTTGTCGTTATTGCAAAAATTCAGGTCATCATATTTCTTCCTGCCCCATACTTCAAAGCAAGAAGAAAGGGGAACTAGAAACTTCGGTAGCAAAGACTCCTACCTCTAGTCGTAAACAATGCTACAATTGTGGTTCCACGGACCATTATGTAATTAAGTGCCCAAAACCCCTTTATTGCCGCTATTGCAAAGGCTCGGGTCATTACTTATCTACATGCCCCAAACTTCAAAGTAGGAGAGAGGGAAAGCTAAAAGCTCCTAGTGACACTTTTCTTGGTCAGGGTATTTTCCATTCAGTCCTTGATGGCATTATTTTATTTCTTGATCTTCCTATTCTAGTTCTTTATGATACAGTTTCATCTTAACATTTTATATCAAAAGAACTTGTTGATTCTTTTTCTTTAAAACATTTTGGGCTTGGTGACTTTTTTTTTGAGAATTGTGAATCCGGTTGATGGATCCGCAATACTCAATTTTCTTTGTTTTGATGTCAAGATTATTTTATGTGATTTTTTCCTTTCCTAGCCGATTTGGATGTTATGCGTTACTTAGGCTTCAGAATTGATATTTGTGAAAGGATTGGCTTAATCATTATGAAGTCCATATCCTATGTCCCGAGTGGACTATCTATCTTTGACATTCTTAATCCATTAAGCAGATATCTATTTTTCTTTGTGATTTCGATTCCAATTTGGTGGCATCATTTTATTCTATAAGCCCACATGTTGAGTAAAGTGTTATTTCTTTCATTTGGGTAGTTGTGAATTTTTCGGTATTTTTGAGCTTGTCTCAGGATTATCACCTAAGCAATCTTTTGAGTGGTGTTAAGGTCTTTTCAGCTCGACCTTGCCACCGATTTTCATTTGCTACGAGTTGCGGAAGTTAGCATTTCACCTACCGCATTCCGCACTCGTTATGGTTCTTATGAATGACTTATTATGTCATTCAGTTTGTCCAGCTTATTTCATCCATTTTATAAATCGAGTATTCTATGAATATTTCGATGAGACCATTCTTGTATTTATTGGTTTTGGATGAAAATAGCAATTTAAAAATTTTACAAATCTTTTTCATTAGATTTATTTATAAGTATAGTTGGATTTTGTTCTTAAACGAGCAAAGAATATTCTTTAAACTTTTTAAGAGACATTTTTGTCATATAAAAGATGATTTTGTGATTGTATTGCCCATTTAGTGTTTTAAGAATTCTGGTCGATGCGCTTGATCAACGTTATTGATAGGAATCTCCTAAAGGCTTTGATGAGACAATCAGACACAGTAAATTGACTTGTAAATAGTAAGTTTTTCCAGAAAGATAATTACATAAAGATAATTGTGATTATTGAAAATTTTAGCTTTTTGGAAAGAAGATTGTTTAAAAGAACTCTTTTCCGATACTCTTATTCTTGTGATTTCCGAAGGGTACCAAGACTTCATTGTTTGTACCAATGCTAGTCGTATTGGTTTGGGTTTCGTTCTCTTGCGAAAGAGAACGTGCTGTCACTTTTGTTTCTAAATAATTTAAGCCGATAGAGACTAGTTATGCCACTCATGATCTAGTGCTCGCGGCTATTGTTGTCGAATTTTAGAGTTTGGCATCATCATTTATTTTTGGGGAAGAAATTCATTCTCCACTCCGATCATAAATCTTTGAAATATTATTTTCTCATAAGGAACGTAATATTGGCTTGAGTTCCTTGCATCTTATGATCTTGATATTCTTTATACTCCCGAGAAGGGAGAATCGTGTTGCCAATGCGCTTAGTCGTAAGCAACAAGCGTTTGTTTCTATGATGATATCCGAATGGAACGATCTCGAGATTTTGTCCACTTGTGAGATTCGAGATCGTGAATCCGATTTATGTTCATCTCTTGTTTTATGTAGCCTTGAGGCTTATCCTTCTCTTTTTGACCGCATTCTTAAAGCTCAAAAGCTAGATCCCGAATTGGCTCTTCTTAGCCAAAGTTGTAGGGATAAAATTGATATTGAAGGTTTGAAAGACTTTGATATTGATCCTCGTGGCGGTATTCGAAAATTTGGTAGACTTATCGTGCCAAATATTGGTAATCTTCGTAAAGACATTTTAGAAGATTCTCATCATTCTATATTTACCATTCATCCCGGTAGTAGTAAAATGTACGCGGATATGAAGCGACTTTATTATTGGGATAGAATGAAATCTGATATTGCTAACTTTGTTAAGTGTTGCATGACTTGCCAACTCGTTAAAGCCGAGCATCAAAGGCCCGGGTGGGTTATTGCAACCTTTGGATATTCCAATTTGGAAGTGGGATCAAATTTCCATGGGTTTTATTGACGGTCTTCCCTATTCTCATACGGGTCATGATAGCCTATGGGTGATAGTTGATAGACTTACTAAATCCGCCCATTTTATCCCCGTTCGGTCTAACCGGACCGTACCACTTTTGACCAAACTCTTTATTGAAGAGACTGTTAAATTACATGGAGTTCCTACTTCTATTGTTAGCAATCGTGATCCATTGTTTACTAGTGGATTTTGGAAGAGTCTTCAAAAAGCTTTGGGAACGAAGCTTAATTTTAGCACCGCTTATCACCCCCAGTCCGATGGACAAACCGAGCGTGTGAATCAAACTCTTGAAGATCTTCTTCGTGCGTACATTCTTGATTTTGGTGGAAGTTGGGAAGACCATATTTCTCCTGTTGAGTTTTCCTATAATAATAGCTTCCAATCTACTATTGGTATGGCACCTTTTGGGGCACTCCATGGAAGGCCATGCCGATCTCCTTCTTATTAGCTTGAGGCCGGTGAGAGGCTGGTTTTAGGTCCAGATTTTATTCGTGATTCCACAGAAAAGATTGACCTATTTCGTCATAGGATGAAAGAAGCCCAAAGTAGACAAAAATCCTATGCCGATAACCGAAGAAGGAAATTGGAATTTTCTATGGGAGATTTTATGTTTATTCGTGTTTCACCTATGAAGGGTGTTGTGCGTTTCATTCGATCGGGAAAATTAGCACCTCGATATATTGGTTCATTTCCCATCACCGAATGTATTGGTTCTGTGGCTTATCGCCTTTTATTACCGGCTCAGTTTTCTACTATTCATGACGTATTTCACGTTTCTCAACTACGGAAATTCCTTCGAGATTGCGATTCTATTCTTGAGCCCGGTGTTGTAGAAGAAATTGAAGTTTCGCCTAATTTGACTTATGAGCAACATCCTATTCGCATCATTGCTACGGAGGTTAAACGCCTTCGAAATAAGATGTCTCTCTTGTGAAGGTTCAATGGTCCTCAAATCCTAAGGATTGTTCTTGGGAATCTTGAGAATTCATCGAGAAAACACATCCGGACTTACTTTCTCGTGCTCTTTGAGGTGAACTTCTTATTTTAAATTTCTTTTGTGTTGATATGCTTTTATGGTTGTTACTTTTTATTTTTCTTCTTAAATATTGCGAGGACGCAATTTCTTTAAGGAGGGGAGTTTGTAACAATCCGCATATTTTACGATTGAATATTTAAATATTTTATTTAATATAATTCATCGTTAGTCGAATTATTGTCCGAAAATATACTTTTTGCAAACAGTCGAATTAGGACTCGAGACCACCCCCATTGAGTTCAAAATGACGTTTGCGACCTTTTTGAGTATAAACTTCGATATGTTTGGAGTTAGAGGAATTTTGCTACTTTTTCACTTAGGGATTTGGTTTGGTTTCAGCCTATTAGACCCAAGCCTTACCCCTTCTTCTCTTCATTCCTTCATAATTTCCTAATGCTCAAGCTTGAGATAAAAATGGGGGAAGAGAGAAAGAATTAGAGTTTCTAAGCCCTAGTTTCATTGCAAATCCAAGCTCCAACTCCAAATTCATAGAAGAAGCTTTGGTAAGCCTTCTCTTCTTCTTCTCCAACTCATTCTCCTTCCAATTTCAGAAATTCCTAAACCTAACTTAGGAAATGTTTCTCTTTTAAGCTTAGATTCAAGCTTGTTGGGTTGGAATTGAAGAGTGATTGTCCTTGCCATTGCTCTATAGCTTCTTCTTCATAGTTTTGGGTTTAAAGGTGAGATTTTTATCTCACATCTAAGCCAATATCTATCTTTGATTGTTGGGTATGAATTCCTAACACTTATTCATGTGCATTTGCTTTTGGTTTGGATTGAATTGGAGAATATTACAATTTTTGGTGTTTTGAGTTCAATTCTTTAAAAATCCTAACTTTGTTGTTTGATCATGTTTTTGGTGATGAATCGAAGAGCTTATAGGATCGGGTAGCCGATAGGCGTAAGCCCCTAGCGTCCGTGCTTGTCCGATTGCAAATTGAGAGAGTTTGCACTTCATTTAAAATGGGATAGGAAATGCAGGAAATCAGGTTCAGTCGACTGAATTCTCTGAGTCAGTCGACTGAACTGAAACCCAAGAGTTTTCTAGGTCTGTGTTCAGTCGACTGAACCCTCTGAGTCATTCGACTGAGCTGCTCCTATTTTCCCTGTTTTGCCTATTTATGCCTACTTTGCTTAGTTTCCACTTTTTAATCGATTCTTCTTTCTCCGACTAGTTGTTATCACCTTGTTGGCTTTGATAACATCTTCTTTGCAATTTTTGGGAATATCCATTTTGATGGATTTGGCATCGATTTCTTTGGATTTAATTCATGTCTTCGAATGTGGATTTTTGGTGATTGATTGTTTCTACAATCATTTCTTTGATTTGTCACTTTAAAAATATGAAGGTTTCAATACTAGTAGTAAATATCAAAACTCTTTCATCAAAACGATTTCAACACTATTTTGTTACAAGGCTCGTTTCTTAAACCATTTTCCTACCTATTAGTATATATAAACCTTTACCTCACTCGTACGAGAAATCTGATTAAACGACTTAGTAAAACAAGTGGTGTGAAACGCTTGCGTTTACTTCGTCGGTTAGTTCTTGGACTTGTTCGATTGAATCTCTTGTGACAATTTTCGAGTGGAAATCTACAATTTGTTCGTAAATATTTAAGTTAAGCTAGTGGTTATGGGACATGAAGCTAAACTCATATATTTACTAGCTTAGTGTAATTTACACTTAACCTCGAGTGAAAGTCTTCAATTTGTTTGTAAATAATTAAGTTAAGCTAGTGGTCATGGGACATGAAGCTAAACTCATTTATGTACTAGCTTAGTGTAATTTACAATTATCAATCTATGATGATCAATTTGTGATTTAGACTAGCAATGTGCGATGTCTCTTTGTCTGCGAGGGAGACTAGAACCCGTTTTTAGTGGAGCTTCGGCTTGGTGGGGTAGCGACCCATGGTCTTCGGGCCTTTTTAGTGGAGCTTCGGCTCATGGTCTTCGGGCCGTTTTAGTGGAGCCTTGGCTCAAAATTAATGGTTAGCAACCATGGAATAGCTTTCCATTTTGTGATATATGTGTTGATGAGTTTTCATGCTCCCGTTCTAGTGATAGGCCTCTTTCCCCTTTTTTTGATTTTTGGATTTCTATTGATCGATTTCTAGAATTTGTGTTTCACCAATTTTCATGATTTGCATTGATGAGCTTTATCAATTTTTGTGCATTAGTGAATTTGTGTTTCACTAACTTTTTCGATTGGCATTGATATGATTGTCAATAATTGTGGTTTGGTGAATAAAATAAAGAATATGACATTCTTTTTAGTGCTTTGAGATTTCTTATGATATCTTATGATTTTTGTTGTTCGTTGATGTATACTTTATATATTATGACAATTTCGTTATCATATGTTTTAATCGTATCTATTATCCTATCTCATTTTATCTGATATTTATAGCTAGACTGATCCGTTTATTATTTTCTTCTTAAATAATACTCGGGTCAGACCGTGATATTACAGGTGCTTCTACTTGACTTCTTATCAGGGTCCATCGCCTGATTTTTGACTAATTACTTTAGATTAGTAGTTTTTGTTATGTATACATTCGAGATAGAGACTCCTTGATGTATACTTATTCTTTTGCCTAGCACTTGTATCTATTCTTTTGTGATATTGTGGATCTTGTTAGACCACTACTCTGATGTACACTTTCAAGTGTTATATTCATATCTGTTTCCGCCTTTGTGATATGGATATCTGTGTCTAATTTGTGTTATGTTTATTTCTATATTTGTTTTCGAAGATTATATATAGCCACTGTGTAGTAGCTTTGAGTTTATATCGGTATGTCGGATTTCCTCTTGAAATGAAATGCATGTTGTACTATCTGGCATATCGGTGCTCGCACAAAGCAATTACACGGATGGTCACTCCTCAACAGCCTTATTCTTCATGCTAGTTGACGGCATTACCTCATAGAATCCTCGGCTACCGCGAGTATAGAGGTGGGGTGCCACAATCAATCTTGCTTATGAATGATTGAATGATGTTTAATGTTTTGAATTGGTTGATATCTCTAATATGAAATGTTTTGTGATATGATATGTTTGAGTGGACAGTAATAAATGTGGTTATCTATCAATGATGAATTGTTGTGATAAAAGTGACATCCTATATTTAAAGTTTGAATTGTTTTTCATTTGAATAACTGGGATTAGAGATGACATTTGAAATCCAAGAGACCGGGGTCGGGTAATCAGTAAATACCCGAAACCACTTCGATTAGTAATCAAATTCCTTATAAATTGGATATGTAAAATTAAACAGGCTGGAATAGGATATAATAACATGGACATTTAACCTGAGAACTGATGAGTGGGATAAATGGTAGATTATATAAAGTAAGAACCCGTAAAAGGTTCGAGTTACCCTGGTATTCTCATATGTTATAGCTTGGTATTTCATGTTATATGGGTTTACTCACGCTGGTCTCCAGCCTGACCCGGGTGTTACTTTGATGTAATGCTCGAGTCAGACCGAGTATTACAGATTTTCAGGTAAGGACATTCTGGTGCTCAGGAGGCGAGCTGGATGGTAGGAACGTATAGAGTGTATTCTACTGTGATATATTGTTTGTATTTCTGGGACAAGTTATTTTAATTTCCCAGTGATTATGAAATATTGAAACTCTGATGTATTAAAATGTAATTGACTGATTCAGTTGTTCTTTTTGTAAATAATATTATTTGATATTATATTTTATCCGCTGCGAATTTGAGATGTTGGTGTTTCTGTTTCTTCTTTTCTTTTATCTCTTTTCTTCTTTTTCTAACTATCTGTAGTTTTCGAGATCGAAAACTCCGGGTCGTTACATTTTGGTATCAGAGCAGGAGGTTAAGCGAGAACCTTGGCTCTGGTGGGATTACTCATTAAGGGTAGGGTCAATGGTACCCTAGAATGAGTTGAGTGTGTGTGTGTGTGTATGAGAGCGTACATGTTATTTTCTTATATAAAGATTTTAAATGATTTTATATAAGAATATATTTTGATATATAAAGCAATATTTCTTTCTAATAAATATTAAGGTAATTGGTAGTTAAATTATTGGAATTAAATTAAGTGGTAATAAAAATACAACCAAATTGAAATTAAATAAAGATGAGTTTGAAAAGGATCCAGACTGAAACTAAAATCCTGAATTTGTAGAAGTGTTTTCAGAATAAGATAATAATGAATTGGTATCCAAACATGATAACCTTGGTTATTATCCTAATATGATGAAATGTTTGTTAATGATTAAGCAAAAATAAAATGTTTTAAGGAAGTAACCATTAGATGAGAACAACTTGTAAATTAGAAAGAATGTAAATTAAGAAGTTTTAAATCCTAAGGTTAGGAACATTTGAAGTTGTTTTCAAAATGTTAAGTGAAATAATAAATAGTATTATTCAAAATATTTTGAATGTGATCTTATTTTAAAATAAGAGTTGTTTGAAAGATTTAAAGAAAATTGTTTGAATTAAAACCCAAAGTGGTTTATATAAAAAAAATGGCTTGGTGGGCCAAGAAGTAAATATGTATATATGTGTGGATATACATAATATCAAAGATGATTTGGAATAAACTCTAAATGTTGAGTTTTAAATTTGGAATGAGATGTGATATCGAAAGTTATAAGTTTTTTTGAACTTATAAGTGGAAAGATTATAAATGTTGAGTTTTAAATTCAAAATGGGAATTCGAATTGGGTAAGGATTGGCTAGATTAAGTAAATTGAATTTAACTTTGGAAAGTTAAATAATTTAACAAGCAAGCTGAATTGGAAATTTCAAGATGAAATTGAGATTTAACTTGGGAAGTTAAATGGTTAATTTGAATTGGGAGTTTGTGTGATCTCAAAATAGGTTTGAGATCAAGAAATTGGAAATGGATGGATGTTTTAAAATAATTTAAATGATACCATCCTATTGTTATTAATAATCTTTAAACTGAAATTGGATCTGTTTAAATGAATGAAGAAATAGGGTGTGCTAATATATCCATTATTAAGATAAAATGGAATCATTTTGGACTTAAGATTTGAATGTTTAAGATAACACTTCAAAGGTTTGGTTTCAAAATTTAAATTTGGTGATAAATTGAATTTCAAAGATTTAGTTGTTTAGAATGGATTTGAATCATTATTTGAACTTTGAAATAGGTCAAAATGGAATTTGGATTCAGAATTAAATGGTTTAAAGAGATAAGTTGATTTGATTTAAAGGATTAAATCAACATTTAAAATTTAACTCGAATTTATATAATTCGGGATGGTTTAAATTTGAAATTTGAATTAAATTAGTTCAAATTGAATTTGATTTGAATTAATTGGAATTGTGATTGAAGATGGATAAGTTTAAAAATTCAAATGGAAAATTTGGATTGGATTAATTTGAAATGAAATTGATGTTGAAAGAGTTCAAATTCAAATGGGAATTGGAATTAATTCAAACAGAAATTGAAATGATTTGAAATTGAAGTGGATTCAATTTGAAATTAGTCCAAATTGATTTGAATAATTTGGAATTGTAATTAAAGTTGAATATGTTTAAAATCAAATGGAATTTGATTTGAATTTGGAAAGAAATTGAGGTTAATTCAACTTGAATTGGGAATAAATCAAGTTCAATGGAAATTGAAGTTATTCAAATTGGAATTGAGTCTATTTAAATAAAAGTGGAAATTTAAATTGAATTAATGGGGATGGAGATTGGGAATTGAACATTTTGGCTCTGGACTATTTTAAAAATAAATTGTTTTGATATAAATCTATTTTTCCAAACTATATACTACATATAAAACTTTCCTTTTTAAAACCAAACTACCTTATACTTGTTTTACAACTACTTTTGGAACTATTTGACGACTGTTTTATAAACTAATTACTGCTTTTCAACTTTATAACTAATTACTATTTTACAATTATTTAAAATTTCTATAACTATTTGACTATTTTCCAACCATTTTACAATTACTTAACTATTTTACAGCTATTTTACAAAGTAATAATTAATTTTCAACTACTTGTCTATTTTAAAAAATTTCAAGCTATTTTCTAATTTTAAGATGGTCAAGTGCAAACTGTTTATGATTAAATATCCATTTGAGATAAGAATTGAGGTAATAATCCAAATGTGATTGAAGCAATTGTGAGTAAGTGAATGAAAATTGAAGCGAATGTGAATAGAAAGAGAATTGATTTGGCTAATAATCAATGAATAGATACGTAGGACGTACATATATTATTCTATTTGCATAACGATTTGATCCAGATCCAAGCACAGAATTTCAAGATAGTATATCGATCCGAGTTGAAATTTTTCACTCGATTTTTGACAGCGAACCTGGATATGGATTTTTGATTGGTTTTGGATATTCTATATCGTAGTAATGGCTATGTAAGGAGAATGATGGTTTCTGATCAAGAAACCAGATCTGAGTCCACACTTGAAAGTTGGGTGGACGATACTAGTTCGGTAGTGAAATTGTGTGATCGAGTAAGAGATCAGATTGGTTACCGTACATTTGATATGTGTACATCGTACGGGTTTGAATGAAATTGATACTGGGAATTTGTGGATAAGAAATGTGAAATGGTTTTTGAAATGAAAGGTATATTTTGTGAAATATATGATGAAGTAAAGTGGAAATTGGATATTTCTATGGTAAAAAATTACTTTATGGAAGCAAGTAATTTGGTAAGTTACTTTACAGAGCAATCAGATTTGAATATTTGATTTAGAATAAACAAATTTATATATCTTTGTTATATAAGATTAATCTCCCCTTATTGAATCTATTGCCGGAAGGAAAAGATTTTTGAAAGTGTTTGAAGTATAAAAGGAAATTTATATAAGTTTGAAGTGATTCAAAGATTTTTAAAGTAATATATATATATATATATATATATATATATATATGTAAAGGATCTTATGAGAATGATTTTGAGAAAAGGTTTTTGGAACCTTTGGATTTGGACAGGCTTTTTGATTTTTGGGTAAAATCAATATTGGAATTTGAAAAGCCTAGTTTGAGAATTATCGATTTTAGGATAATCAATTTTGAGAAAGGAGATTTATACGAGATTCATACTGGGTGTATGATTTGGAAGATACTATATGTGCATAGTATAAAGTGTTTTAAAATGGCTCTGGGGAAAAAGGCGCTCCCTTGAAATGAACTTCTCAGGAGTGCCATTGGGTGGTACTACGTTGAACCCTAGGGGGGTTCTAAAGTTGATCCTATGAGGAGTCCGGACAAATTAGTTCCTGAGGATTATGTATAGTATGTAGCGAAAGTCGAAGGCGCTGATGCCTACAGAGGCATTTGGGTTATGCTGTGACGATAGTGTAACTCGATGTCACAGCGATCTATTATAGACTATAGCAAAAGTCGTGTGTGCTGTTGAGAGCCAACAGTCTACATTTGATTTTATATCGGTAGACTGCGACCTATGGTGACATAGTGAAAGTCGTGTGTGCTGCTGAGAACCAACAGTCTACGTTTGATTTTACATCAGTAGACTGCGACCTATGTGGGAGTGGAGAAGTTTCATTCTTTTGGCAGCGGAATTCGAGGGCGCTGAGGCCTACAGTTATATGGGTTTTTACTGTGATAGCAACGTAACCTCGGTTGTAGCTGCGATATGTAGCGGGTTCCATGGCGTAATCGAGGGGCGCGGACGCCTACAGTTATCTATATATGGATTTTGCCGGGATGGTAACGTAACCATCGGGTTAACTGCGACCGTGGATGGGGGTGATGATTTGCAGAGTATTCTTACCAAATATATTCTCTTTATTTTCAAAATGTTTTCTATATTTTCAATAAAATTATTTTTCAAGTATTTTCACTTGGTGTTGGAAATTGGTCTGCTAAGTACTTATAGATTTTCAGTCCTACGCCTGATCAACATATGACCGAATTTCTGTAAGAACAAGGATGGACTGGTTGAGACATAGAGTTATAAAAAGTATTTTTATGATATTTTAAAGTGTTTTAAAATTATCAAAGAATAATTTTTCTGATAATAAGCATTCTAATAAATTCTGGCTTCGTTCCTTTTCGAGGACGAAAAGATTCAAAGGAGGGAGGAATGTGATAACCCGGATTTTGAATAACAGTTAATTGGATAATTAACTGATTTTTAACTATTAAGATACTGATTTTATTTGGAATAAACAAATAAAAAGTTGATAAGATGCCTGGATGTATATACAACTGGGTTTGAAACTATAATAATAGTTGAATTAAAATAATGGATCTTATAGTAAATTATTAATTTTATAAATAGATATGTGTAAACTCCATAATGATGAAAATATTAAGAATATACATATATAAATTCATTGTGGAAATATAATCCTAGTAAACATATTAAGATAATCATTTAAATAAATGGGCAAGTTTTATATTTGCAAAACTAATAAAATGATTTTCTAACCATAATGTGCAATATATAAGTGTATATACATATATTGAATTAGAAGTTATGTTTTGAAAATTAATATGATAATTTTCAAGAGTTATTTAAAAAGTTGAATTCTACATTTTTAACACTAATACTTATATATATATATATATCAATTTAAATATAATGACAACTTAAGTATAAAATGTAAACAAGATCTAATAAAAGAGATAATATTCTTTCTTTGTAATTTATACATGTGCTAAATATAGTTTATATATAATTTAAATACATAAAACAAATTATAAAAAAAAATGAATAAAGGATTCTTTCATTTGTAAGCTCTATAATTCTTGAAATTAACACTTGTAGCTAAGATTTAATACATTGTTAACAAGTGGCATTTGTTCATTTTTTTTTAAAAACGAAATATAATTATCATATTAGAAGCAAGGCTAAAAAAAATATCCCTACTCTTTCATTCCAAGAAAAAAATGGGAACATGTTCAAGTCTTCAAAATCTTTTTAAAAAGAAGATCAAAGCATTTAGATCGTCTCAAAATTTTAAATAACTCAAACCTGTTTAAACTCAAAAATCTAAAACTTAAACCAGATTGAAATCAGCCTGTAATAACTCAAAGGTCATTTCAAAACAATAAGCAATAGATCGGAGCAACATCAGATCATTTCCAGATCATCGGAATCAAAGATACAGAATAAAACAAGACCTCCAGATCAAAGCATTTTCTTTCAGCTCTCTGTTCTTTCTATCAGGTGAGTAAACCAAGTTTTAATCTGTTTGAAAATTCTATTGCATGCAGTAATTCTTGGAATCAAGTATGACAAGTATTTGCATGTTTATCCCTATATATTGCATGTAGATATATATATATATATGATTTCATGGTGTGAATGTCAAAATATAAATAAATGCTCTGCTATGGTTATCCAGGTTTTAAAACTTGATCAAATTCAAATATCTCTTACCCTAATTCATTTTAAACATAGATGTAAAGATAAATTTTGTTTGTTACAACATAGTGTAAAGTTTAAAAATATTTCCAAGTAGATTTTGAAGCTGGGTTCGAAATAAAAGAAGAAGTACAGTAAGAATTCAACTTAGTCAAGAAATTAATTATTTGATTCTTGAAGTTTTACTTATATTATCGGATTTGATTTTGAAAACCATGAATTTTAAAATAAGAATCAAGATTTTTAAACAAATATTGATTGTGTAATTTGGGTTTGAATGGAATTGGTGATTTCTTCGATTTCTGGCAACTGGGGGACTTTGGGTGTTCGAGATCGTGACTGGAGGAGTTTGGAAGGGTGGAGGTTTGAAAAAAATTGATCGTAGGGTTCAACGATCACCAAGGTGGCGGTAATGCGGAGATAAAGGGTTTTGAACCCGTTTTTATAGACGAAGTTTAAGGGGTTTTCGCGACATCGATATAGGACTGGGTGAATTCACGTAGGGGGGAAATGATGCTGGAGGTTGAGACGCAATCGTTGACGAAGTGGCGGAATTTCTGGTGGTCGGGATGAATGTCGGTGAAGGGATTTTGTCATATTGGTTTGGAATCTAGACTGGTGGATGTGTTCCTTTCTGGTTTGATGGTGGAATTAGTGGATCTGAGTATCGGGCAGGGCGGCTGGGTCAATGATGACTCGAGGATGAACGCGGCGTTGATCATTGGCGATCGATTCTGGTATGCACGTGCACCAGTTTAGTTTCATGTTTGTTTTACTTTGGTGGATGCTGTGTTGAGAAATGTGTTTCGACTCGCATAGATGGATCGTGGTCTGGGTCAATGATCAAAGTGATGGTCGATGGCGAGTGAAGCTGAGACTTGATTTCAAGAATTGATCGAAGATGATCGTTTGTGTGGAATTGGGAATGATGCCTGGTAGCAGTGGAGAGGGGTGTTACAAGAATAAAGGGTTGTTGTTTTCGTGTTCGATGCTTGGGTCTTCGGGTTCACCCCGATACGTTCTCGATTTGGGCTTCGGTCCAAATTTTTCTTGGTTGGCTTGATTGGAGTTGTTCGGGTTGTGTTTTGCTGGGTTATGGGCTTCGGCCCAATAGACATTGTTTTAATGAAAGCTAGATTTTGTTAATGGAAGAAATTTGGATTTTTAAAATTTAACAAAACCAAAATCAACTTACTTACCAAAAGTTTTAACGAGCATGTTGTTTTTTTCATATTTATTTTAATGTAATTGTTTATTTAAATTTTATATAGACAAAAGAATTTGAGGAAAAAATGTACTTGACTTGCTTTGAGATTTTTTTATGTTAATTTGGGTAATCAATTTAAAAAGATTGATTCATTAGTATGACTAATTAATTAAGGTAATTATTTTAAAAGATAATAAATTTTATTTAAAAGTTAATAACTTAAGGATTAAAGTGTGACAATAATGGAAGTAATTATTTAACGTCATTAATTTATAAGGATAATTAATGAGTAATTACTAGATGTGAGTTATTTAATTAATGAAATTGATTATAGGATTTATTAATTAGTTAATTATTGGATTATTAATTAAAGATTAATTAATTAAAGTTAAGGATAATTAATTAATGGTAAAGTTAATTAATGTATTCGTAATTAAGAATTAATTGATTAAGTAATTAAAGAGTGATTTATTTATTTATTTATTAAATGATAATTACTTAATTAAAGGATTAATTTGTGAACGATTAATTTCAATTATGGGTTAAATTAATAATTAAGGCTTGATTAACTGAGGGTAATTAACCAATGGAATAATTGCTTGACGAAATAATTGAAGCTAAATTGCTTAAGGGAAGTAATTTAAGGATTAATTACTTGGTGTAATTAATTAAAGGATTGATTAATTAAGGGAATTAACTAAAAGTTAGTTACGTAATGAGCGTGATTAATTAAGGGATAATTAATCAATGTAGGTGATTATAGAATAATTAATTTAAGAAATTAATTAAGGTTAAATGTAAGAAATCATTGTTAATTACTTTATGAGAGTAATTAAGGGATTATTTAATGTGATGAGTGAAGGCTAATTAATTTGTTAAATTAATTAAGAATTAGTTGCTTATTGTAATTAAAGAATAATTAATCAAGGATGATTAATTAAGATGGATAATTTAAAGGTGATTAATTAATTGATTTGTAATTAATTAATGTTAACTAAAGGTAATCCAAGTGATTAAAGATTAGAAATTAATTTAATTAGAGATAAATTAATTTAATTTTGAAAGTGATCAATCTTGCTTATGAATGATTGAATGATGTTTAATGTTTTGAATTGGTTGATATCTCCAATATGAAATGTTTTGTGATATGATATGTTTGAGTGGACAGTAATAAATGTGGTTATCTATCAATGATGAATTGCTGTGATAAAAGTGACATCCTATATTTAAAGTTTGAATTGTTTTTCATTTGAATAACTGGGATTAGAGATGACATTTGAAATCGATGAGATCGGGGTCGGGTAATCAGTAAATACCCAAAATAATGAGTGGGATAAATGATGAGTGGAATGTGGTTATCTATCAATAGATATGTAAAATTAAATAGGCTGGAATGGAATATAATAAAATGGACATTTAACCTGAGAACCGATGAGTGGGATAAATGATAGATTATATGAAGTAAGAACCCGTAAAAGGTACGAGTTACCCTGGTATTCTCATATGTTGCAGCTTGGTATTTCATGTTATATGGGTTTACTCACGCTGGTCTCCAGCCTGACCCGGGTGTTACTTTGATGTAATGCTCGGGTCAGACCGAGTATTACAGATTTTCAGGTAAGGACATTCTAGAACTCAGGAGGCGAGCTGGATGGTAGGAATGTATGGAGTGTATTCCGCTGTGATATATTGTTTGTATTTCTGGGACAAGTTATTTTAATTGCCCAGCGATTGTGAAATGTTGAAACACTGATGTATTAAAATGTAATTGACTAATTCAGTTATTCATTGTGTAAAGAATATTATTTGATATTATACTTTATCCGCTGCGAATGTGAGATGTTGGTGTTTCTGTTTCTTCTTTTCTTCTATCTCTTTTCTTCTTTTCCTAACTATCTGGAGTTTTCAAGATCGAAAGTTCCGGGTCGTTACACATATATCAAAAAAGATGTTTTTAAATATTTTAAACGCAATGGAATGTGTTTCAAGTCCAAATTCCATCATTTGAAGAAGTATGCTAAAATCAATTTATTTCAAATTGATTCCAATTGATTTCTAGGTGTTTCGAGCCCGTACGATCAAACGACAAGTTTGATCGATACGAAAGTTGAAATCCTGCAATAATTCACCGTTACGGATTCGATGAAACTAGTTTCGTCGAATCCGAGTCAGTGGCCAAAATGGCTATTTTCCAGTTAATTAAATAAATTCATATTAATTAATTAAATCACTTTTCCATTCAATTATCATTATTTCCAATTTCTATCACTTTGGATTACTTAATAATTAAAAATCCTTTAAAACAAATTGTCTTATTAACTTATTTATCGGACATTTCACAATTTACAGCGTTTAATTTCAATTTCAATTAGTCCAGTAATTATAAATTCCCAATAAATCCATTTATTTGATTTAAATCTTGTTATGAAATCAATTATCAACTTATCACCTTAAAGGTAATATTAATATTGGTTTATATCCTAACACATTAAAATTTCTATTTCATCCTAATTTCAATTAACCTAGTATTTAATTCCATTTATCTACCATAACCCATTTATTGTAGATTGTATTCCAATTAATTACAATTAATTCTAATAAATTGATTTGATTTAACTGCTATCTTTATACTTGGTCCATCATTATTCTATAACACAGTTAACACTTGTTTCACATTTCATCTGCATTATTCTCTTTAAATTTCAACTTTCCTTTGTACTAAATATTATTTTCGATCATTGAATTTGTCAAATATATACATTAATTATAATTAAAACCTGAATCAATTTATTCAACTTAGTTTCATTCTTTTATTTTATCTTATGAGTAAAATAAACTTTTCCACTCATTCTATTACATTCACACTTTACAATTACTGTCCTAACTTACCTTAATGAACATTTACTTATTTTGAATTTTATAACCAAGTGCAATTATTTACACTATTTCATTATTGGGATTTCACTCCAATTGTAAATAATTGGTTTTAATTACCATTGCTACGTTTCATTTTCAACATTCACTCCATTATAAGTTATAAAAAAATTTCTTTCTAAATTTATTTACAAAAATCTTATAAAATTAATCAATTTAATTATCGAAATTTGCGGGTAGTTACAATATATGTGCATACATACATACACATATACATACATACACATAGATACATACATATATACATTATATATAGCGGAAATTTGAGAGAAAAGCATTCCAACACACAGTAATTAAAATTTAGGCGATGTTTCTATTTTATCTAAAATTAGAGCATGCATTTTAAATTTAAACCCTATGTTGAAATAACTCATTTTTAAAAAATCCTCAAACACATCTATACCTTTTGCATAAATATTTGATCGGTTAATTCAATTAAATCAAGTCAACACCATTAATTATGAACTTTCTTCATAGTAAACTTTTTAAAATATTTTCACTGAAAAGTGACTAATGTATTGCTACTTTATCATGTAAAAAATGATAAAATCTTATTTTAATTTTTCTTGTCGTAAGAATTGTATGATTTTTCATTGTATTTTCTTAATTCGTTATTAGATTTTCTAAATATACAATAGAAAATGTCTTAGTTTTTTATTTCAATACAAGATCATGCTTTGCTTTAGAATGACTTCTAATACAGTTCAAAATTTTATTTATGATACAGATGTTGATCAGTTTTGAGACACACACACATATAAGTTTTGAGACATTTAATAAATAGCTCTGATTTAAGTATACACGCATATCAGTTTTGATACATACACACACACATAATATACATATATATACATATAAGTATGTTTATGCGCGCACACGCACACACACATAAATATATTCGAATATAAAACTATGCTCATTCTTAAAAATGTTATCTAATACAACAAAGCAAATGTTCATTTACGATACCAACATTTTTAAGTTTATATATATATATGTGTGTGTGTGTGTGTATCAATTTTGATACATATATATAACGTTTCTAACTTGAATATTAGATTATGTTGTTCTTTAGAATATCTTTTGATACATTAAACCTAAATTTCATTTATGATACCAATATTTATCAATTTGATGTATGTGTGTGTATGTATGTAAATATGTCATTTTGATACACGTACATTTATACACATATAGTTGTTCTAGTTTAAATATAAAACTGTCCAATTATAAAATAAATTACGATACATTAAATCAAAATTTCATTTATTGTGTGTGTATGTATTTATGAATATCTGTTTGTGTGCATGTGTATGTGTGTGTATACATTCAAGTAATACATGCACGCATATAGAAATTTTATTTTGCATATAAAATTATGTTCGGTTTTGAAATGACTTATACATTAAAATAATTTTTCATTTATGATACTGATATTTATCAACCTTTACACTTCTTTACACAAACATATAACAGATTTAAGACATGTAAATAATAATTTTTAATTTGAATATAAAACAAAGTTTATGCTTAAAAATGTCATATAATACTATGAACCAAATTTCTACACAAGTTTTGATACACATATCTAGCTTTCTAACTTGAATATTATATTATACTTGGTTGCAAAATAATTTCGATACATCAAACTCAAATTTTGTTTATATGATACTAATATTTATCTTAATTGATGAATGTATGTACATAAGAGTGTGTAAATTAGTTATGACAAAGAAAACACACACAAGTATGTATGGAGTGGGACCCATGTTGATTAGCAGTTGCTGTCCCATTAAATGGAGGAGAAACTGATTTGAGAGAAGAGCGGTTTGGCAATTTATAGGAGATGGGACTGCACGTGATGTAGTACGCATTTTGAAATGAACATTGTGGACTAGAAATTGTAAAAGCGTTGGGCTTCAGGATTTTGGTTCTACTGTTATCTATTTGTATTATGTTTGATTTCTGTTCTTTGGGCTTTGTATATTGTGTATGTGTACTTGATAATATGTGGGTTAAAATTCTAGCTAATCATGTTTTTTTCTTTTTAGCCGAATTAATAAGGAACCAATTTTCAAATATATTTATATATATATAAGTTTTGATACATGTAAGTAATTTTGATTTGAATATAAAACAATGCTCAACTTAAAAATGACTTATGATTCATTAAATCAAATTTTCATTTATGATGTTGATATTTATCAAAATTCATACATCTGTGTGTGTACATACATACATACATACACACATTTTTCTTTTTGAAAATGGGTTCCTTTTATTGCTTAATACATAAATAAAAATTAGAAGAAATACACAGCAGTAGCCCAAGCAATACAAGGCTACTATCCCTACTTTATCTACTTAAATACAATAGATAAACACTTTAACCTATAAATAAATTAATTGTGTTCTATACACCAAGCACAAAAATAAAACTCTTCAGCCCATTGTCGATGACAACCGCTACCATTTGATTGTGTGAAAGTATGAGCGTGGTCCATTAGGTAGTACATTGCACTCCTTCTCCAAACGACCATGACAGCTCTTCTTCCATCAACAAACAAACCAACGTCCAACCCTATAACATGCGACCCAGAATCGAACATCACAAAAAGGGTACGTAAGGCCTGATACCACATCCTATTTAGGTTCATACTCGGGTTGATTATTGAGTTGACTTTTGGAATAGATTAATCATAGTAGCCACACAAATTAAACATTGTACCGAAAATTACTCAACCACCATATACATAGCTCCTGCATACAGCGACTTAAAAAATTAGCCCAAAGCTAATATTGGGATTTGAACTACAAATGTGAACACCCATTATCTGAAGGTAGATGGTAGATAATTCATGTTATCTGGCATTTTGACTCGGCTATACTGAACTGATTGCACAAGTTAGATTCAACTGCTATCAAGGCCGACGAGTCCAGAGGGACGGTTGTGGGGCCTGGAAGTCAAGTACATATGATAACACAAAGCCAAGATTGAATGGAATTGATAGACGTTCAAAGAAAAATGTTCGAAGTATGGTTCAACACATAGGAGGGATCGACATAAATTGACTTCCTCATAAGGATCGGCATGTTTCAGGGAGTAGAAGCATTTCAATAGAAAACAATTAATATCTCAAGATCCACAAGTCCAATACATATGAAATTTTGTGAGAAAGACATGGGGACCTTAGGGAGCCTATCCTAGGGATAGGACCTAAAGAAGATGAAGTTAGAGAGATCGGCAGGACTCAGCAAGCAACCTATGTTGGAGCAAAGATCGAGTAATAACTCAAGTTATATTGATCCAATTGGCATGAAATTTGGAGGCAAAGCATATTTTAGCATAAGAAAGCTACTATAGGGATAACACCCTAAAATTTGACCAAAGTAGGGATCGGTACAGATCCCTCTTCTTTGGGAATTGGGCCATGCAATCCCTTTTGTGGGCCCATCTGTTTCTAAAGGTCCTTCTGCCGAATTTTCAAGGAGATATTTGACCATCTTCGTCCATAAATATAGGCTTGGTTGTTCATTTTTGGGATTTTTATGCTGCTAGATGCTTTATATCCTTTTGTAACTAAGGTTTTCCTTTGATCCATATTGTACTCAGTTTATAAAGTGATTAATAAAGCAATATGTTCAAAGTGGACATAGGGAAACAATGCCGAACCACTATAAATCGGTGCGCGCGCATCATTCTTTCAATTTACTTCTATTTCTTTATTATTATCCTCTATTTTCATTTGATATTCTTCATTTATTTCCCTTTAAACATTTTATTGGGTGTTTGTGCCAATTTTTGGTATAGACATTTTGGTGCTTTCATTGAGAATTGAACTAAGGTTATTAGGATCCCGTTGTTGTTATTAGATTGAGTAAATCCCCTAAAGGAGATCCACAGTTATCTCTAAGAAGTTTGCTTATTCTATTCAGATTTGGAAAAATCTAAGCATATCTATCAACAATGGTGAGGAACGCTATATCTACTTTGTAGAATGTAGAAGGAGACGAGAATGCTAGCATCCAGTAAGGAGACCCGAGCAGTCAACTAATGGATGTGAATGCTGATCCAGTTAAAATCCGAAATCCAACTGACTCCATTACAAGAGTTGAATTCCAAAATCTGATGAGAGAGGTAGTGGAAAGCCATCGACGATTGAATCAACAGATTCAAGCCAATGTCTAACTAATGAACCAACTCAGTCAGCCATAGCGAGGGAAAGCTAGGAGGGACCCTACCCATACTCAACATCAGAGAGTTATAGTTCGTCGGATGAGTATCATAGACACAGGCATCACAAAATAGACGCAACGTCAATAGGTAGACGTGGCTTGTTTGTCGGGACTAATAGGTTTTGACCCCTCCATAGGGATCAGTACTGATCCCTCCTCCAAAGGAGGGACTTACTTGTACATGCTGGGATCCAAGCTAGAGCTGCTGCGGCTGATCTGGATGATGGAGTTCAGTTGAATGTTGACCAATTTCTTCCCCTAATTGATAATGAAGTGAATATATGTGGTATGCATTGGGAGGATGGTGAACCATGAAGGCGTGGAACGACCCATAGACATCGACCGGACTATTCGTGTGAGGTTGAACACGACCACGGCTTCGCACCAACTATCCAAACACTAGACTTGTCGGCAATGGTTAGACAGTTAGTGAGAGAAATAAGGCTAGACCAATGACGACTAGGGAATCTTGAGAATCTATACCCTGCTCACTGACAATGTCTTACATGTAGAGTATCCAAGGAGGTTCAACATGCCATCGATGCTTTCCTACGAGGGAAAAACCAACCCTAGGCAGCACATCATGAGATAATAATGGTTGATTGATTCCGCATGAGCAGATGATGCAACCAAGTGCAGTTGTTTTCCTATAACTCTCTCTGGAATACCAACCAAGTGGTTTACTGGTTACCCATGCGGTCGATTTCTAGATTTGATGATTTGGCAACAAGGTTTATGGAGCAGTTCCATATGCATGCAATCACCCCAAAGATGTAATGTCCCTATCCAGTGTGATCCAATCCCCGGGAGAATCGTTGAAAGATTAATTAGAAGATTCCATACAGCTGTTACAGAAATTAGTATTCCAAATGACCATGAAATATTGATGGCTGTAACAAGAGGGATTGATCCAGAGTTTGATTTTGACGATTGGTTAGCTGGCAAGTCACACGTAATGTTAGAGCCATTTTACCTAATGGCGGCTCAGTATTTGAGGAAGGAGGAAGCCAGATACTCTAGGAAGAAGAATGTTGCGGGACAAAGGGAAGAGGGAATACATAGTAATATTGCTGTGAAGCACTCTAATGATAGCTCTGGAAAAGTTCAAGTGATTGTCCAAAACAAACCGAATCAACAAAAGAAAGGTGGAGATAGGAGTCGAGAAGGAAATAGGGATTTTGGAAGAGGAAAGCCTAGTATTCCAATGCACGATACTTACATGCCACTGAATACATCACTAGAAAATATCTTTTTGTCTACCTGCAATACCATGCTGAATAGGAAGCTGCCTCCAAAAGAATCAACGGAGAAGTAGAAACATACTGGAAAATATTTTCGGTTTCACGAATTTTATAGTTATAACACAAATGAATGCAGACTTCTCTAGGATATTAACAAAAACCCCACAGGATGGCGGGAAGGGGACACCCGACTCCAACCAAGGACAAGCACCGTACATGGCCGAGGAGCCTGCGCGGACTGATGGAAGATTGGTAATCAATACAATAGTCGGAGGATCGCATCTGACTGATAAGAGTTGGCATGAGATGGAGCGCTATGCTAGCGCGATTAAGCATGTGAATTTTGAATGTTGTTCGAGTACAAAAGATGGAACTTTGGCAAAATAGCAACGTACAATGGTAGATGCTAGTGTTTAGCAACAGAGATGTAAACAAGGTAGAGGCTCCGACAATCGATCTAATGATCAGCTCGGCTATGATCGGCCCCGCTTTAGTGAGAAGGATATTGGTTGATTGTGGAAGTTCTATAAATATAATTTTCAAAAAAGCTTATGATCAAATGAAAATGGAAGTCAAGGACTAGAAACTATCTAAAGCCCGCATTTATGGCTTTAAGGTGCTGCAACTGAAGCTGTTGGTTATGTTGAATTGCCCAAGGAGTTGGGAGAAGGTGACCGCAAGAGAGTGTGGATTTTGCCATTTGTTGTTTTGGATGTTGACTCTCCATACAGCGCTTCCCTAGCTGAGCTTCGAGAAGCTCTTGTTCCATGGTTTTTGACTTTAAAGTTCCCAACAGATAATGGTGTTGGAGTTGTTTATAGTGATCAATTGACCAGACGTGCTTGTTATGTAGCTGAATTGAGGGATGTTCAATGAAAGGAATAAGGGTGTGGACAAATATATCCATATCCAAGCGACTGAAGATTGACAACCAATGCTTGAGCTTTGGCTTTGCTGCCACGATTGGTTTTATGGAGACACGGATCTAAAAGATGATGAGGATTAGCCCAAAGAGACCAAGGTTGCACCGGTTGAGCTGATGTTTGACATCACTGTCAGCAACGACGAATCATCACCGATCTTGAAGATTGGATCACAGCTCTGCCCCCCGATGATGAAATAACTTGCTGGATTTCTCCGAGCGAATCTTGATTTGTTCGCTTGGACTCACTCCAACATGTGTGGGGATCTCGCCTGCCATCGCAAGCCATGCATTGAATATCAACTCAAGGCATGTCCTGGTGAAACCAAAAAGGCATGGCATGGATCCAAAGAGATCTGCCGCTCTTAAAGAGGAGCCGAAATGGCTCAAAGATAATGGGTTTATTCGCGATGCCCTCTATCCTAAGGGGGTATCGAATTCCGTACTTGTGGGAAAAGCGAATGGGAAATGACGGACATATGTTAATTACTAAGACTTGAACAAGGCATGCCCAAAAGACAACTTTCCCCTTACAAGGATCGACCAGCTAGTAGACTCAACCGTGAGGTACAAATTTCTATCTTTTATGGATGTGTACTCGGAATATAACCAAATCCTGATGCATATTCCCGATCAAGAGCACACTAGTTTCATTACTGATGTTGGATTATATTACTATGTGGTAGTTCTATTTGGACTAAAGAACGTAAGATCGACCTACCAATGCTTAGTCAACAGAATGTTTAAAGATCAGATCTTAAAAATGATAAAGTATATATGGATGATATGCTTCTGAAGTCACAATAGTCTAGCGACCACATTAGAGACCTGGAAGAGATGTTTGATATTCTCCGATACTACAAAATGAAGATTAACCCTTTGAAAAGTTCTTTTAGCCTAACATCAGGAAAGTTCTTGGGTTTCATTGTTAATGCCCATAGAATAGAAGCTAATCCCGAGAATATCCAAGTTATTCGCAACATCCAAGTGCCAAAGACTATCAAACAAGTATAGAGCTTGAATGGGAAGGTTACCACCCTGAGCCGATTTATTTCCAGAGCTACTAATAAATGAATTCCTTTCTTTGACTTAATTGGGAGAGGAAAATTGAATTTTGAATGGACACAGGACTATAAAGACGCATTCCAAGCTTTGGTGAACCACTAAGAGGGACCTTCCATCTTGTCAAAAATGGTGGATCATGAAGATTTATATATCTACTTGGCCATGTTGGCACACGCTATAAGTGTCGCGTTGTTTCGTGAAGAAAACCGAATCCATAAATCAATCTACTATGTTAGTAAGCATTTAACAGGAGCTGAAAGGTATTATCCGAAGGTAGAAAAACTGGCATACTATTTGTTGATTGCTTCACAAAAGCTCTGCCCTTATTTTCAGGCACATCCTATCAATGTTACACCGACCAGTCATTACGACAGGTCCTGTAGTGACTTGAGACGTTTGGAAGGTTACTCAAGCGGAATATCAAACTTAGCCAATTCGACATCACATATCTTCCTCGGAGAGCTATTTAGGGTCAGGCACTGGAGGACTTTATAGCAAAATTTACCGTGTAGGAAGATTTTCTAAAGAGCAATGAAACCCCTACCATACAGTGGAAGTTATATATAGATGGAGCATCCAATAATCGTTGTTATGGAGCTGAAATTGTGCTTGTAACTCTCGAAGATTGATCAATTTGCTATGCTTTAAAGCTCGATTTCCCTGCAACAAACAACGAAGTTGAGATAAGGATTTAGTTGTTGGACTTAAACTCGCCAAAGAACTGGAGGTAAAGTCTCTTGAAATCTTTTGCAACTCACAATTGGTAGTATACTAAGTCAGGGGAGAATACCAAGCTAAAGGACAACAACTTGCTTCGTACCTTACAAAAGTCCAAGAGTTGTTGACTGACTTCGAGTACTATGATATTAGGCACATTCCTTGGGATCAAAACAAAGAAGCTGATTAATTGGAAAAGTTTGCGAGCACAAGGGATGCACAAGAGATGGCATGATTCCAGTCGAAGTATTAAACACTCCGAGCATAAGCCCGATGGAAATCGATCATATACTAGAAATGGAGCCTGAGAAGGAGTTTTGGATGACTCTGATTAAAGACTATTTGCTACACGGGGTTCTTCCCGAATGAAGGAATGAAAGCACAAGTCCTTCGTAAAGCTTTATGATATATCATACAGGAAGGAGCTACATAAAGAAAGGTTCTTCTATTCTCCTGCTCCGGTGTATCGCTCATGATGAAATAAAACGAGTCCTGAAGGAAGTTCATGAATGGGAATGTGGCAATCACACTGGAGGGCAAACTTTAGCAAAGAAAATACACAGTTACGGATATTATTGGCCGACCGTTAATCGACATGCTGCTGATTATGTAAGGCGATGCGACAAGTGCCAAATATATACAAAAGTTCCAAGAGCTCCATGGACGTTAATTACACAAATGGTCAGTCCACGGCCGTTTTCCATATGGGGCATGGATATTATCAGTTCCTTACCAATCTTTAAAGGTGGTGCGAAGTACGCCATCGTCGCAGTTGATTACCTCACCAAATCGGCTGAAGTAGAACGATTAGCTACGATCACACCAAAGAAAGTAACCAACTTCATCGTTCGGAACATCATCTGTCATTTTGGCCTTCCATTAACTATTGTAACAAATAAGGGACTCAATTTAAAAGTGCTAAATTCAAAGACTTTAGCCATCGACATCATATTGAAACGAGATTTGCAGCAGTCGCTCACCTTCAAGTAAATTGGGCATGTTGAAGCTGTGAACAAAGTCATAAAGCCCATTCTAAAGATGCGTTTAGAAAAGGCTAGAGGCAAGTGGGTGGATGAACTCCCGAAAACATTATGGGCTTATAGGACCACCCACAAGTCTGCGACTGGCCATACTCCATTCGCCCTTTCTTACAGTTTCGAAGCCGTTATTCCCGTTGAGGTTAAAGTTCCTTCTCATCAAGTGACCTACTACAATCCTAGAACAAATAAAGATCTTCTCTTATAATCTCTAGAATTTGTAGATAAGAACCACGAAGAAGCTAATTTGAGGTCAGCTGCGCACCGACACTGAGTTGTTAGGTACTACAACACTAAAGTCTGACCTAGAACCTTTGAAATCGGCGATCTCATCTTGAAACTGGTTATTCCTGCCCCATCGCATGTGAATCCTACTTGAAAAGGACATTATGACATAGAATAGAGGCTTGGAGAGGGAACTTTCAAGCTAGCAACTTTTGATGGCATCACACTCCTACAGGCATGGAATAACGAGCGTTTACGATGCTATTTCACTTAGTTTATTTCTTTTTCATTCAGTTATATTTAATTTTCGGATTTGCTTTAGTACTTGATTTATAAAGATATGTAATAAAACAAATTATGTCATTTCTTTCCGTTTAGCATATAAAGTTTTGAATTTCCTTCATGTCTGCATTTTCTGTAGCAGTACATATCATTGTGCTACTGGACTAACTAGTATTGACATGAGTTTGGAGCTAGCCGATTACATAAGTTCATGACTGCATTAAACGAAATAAGAATGGTTCGACCGTTCATTTGACGACTAACACTCACAACTAGATGGACTGAATGTCTAATTAGGAATGGATGTAATTCGACCATCTAATGACCAACCTAATCCTATCAAACAATGGGACAAATATGAATCAACGGCGATCATGACACTACTGATTGCTCGCTAAGTTAATCCCTTGGCTATGGGACAAATCAACCAATTAAGGAAAGTATGATCTAACTATTTTTTGAAATAACTCTAAGCCACTAGAGTGCGGACCGGAGTATAAACAAAATGGTCGGGTGCGATTCGACCACCCGCTAACTAACTGTTATCCCCAAAGTGTAGATATGAGTATAAACAAATAGACGAGTGTGATTTGACCACCCGCTAACTAACTCTTATTCCCAGAGTGTGGATATGAGTGCAAATAAATAGACGAGTGAGGTTTGACAACTCAATATTTCATGAACTCCAGCTTGAAACCGATAGGAGTACAAACTCGCATAGGATGGAGTTCGACCATCCGCCGTCTAACTTCGCTAACCGAAGACTAGAGGCAGGAGTATAATCATTCAAATCGTCTAATTCGACAGTGTGACATTAGGCTTTGAGCGCCATGTTTAGTACGACTCAAGACTATGACCACATTGAGGCCTTAAGATCGCAATGAGAGACGAATTACAAGTATATTGAATCGAAAGTAATAGCTCGACTACTTAAATAAAAAATTCACATAAGAGTTTGACAAAAAAACAAAAAACTTTTATTTAAATAACAAACTTCAAAAATTGTGATACAAATTTATTTAAAAATGGGGTCGTACCCACACAATCACGGTAAATGAAAGAGAAAAGTGGATATGCAAACTATATACAAACTAAGCCGGAGTAACGACTATTTCTTCTACCCTTTACCCTTTCCAGATCTCTTAGGAATGCCACCACCCGAACTTCCACCTGCCCTCTTCCTTGATCATTTGCTGTCCTTAGCAGGAGAGCTTTTGGAGGATGGAGGGAGTTCATGGGGAACGGAGCCACTAGGTGTGATAACCTGTAATAGAACGAGATTGGGATCATCAATGTACACGTCAGCAAGTTCGGCCTTAGAATTTTTCTTCAACAATTCCTCCCTCTCGATACGCTCTTTTATGCTGAGCTCATTGGTATGTTCAGTGGTGCCAGTAATCAAAACATCTTTCGGCTCATCAGGCAATGGCAAGTCTTCAGCTTTATCATCATTAAATGCTCTGATAACTTGGGTGTCGGGTTCTGGAGCGTCGGTGGCCGTCAGAATCTCAATAGACGTCGATTTTTGCTGCACAATGCCCCACTTTTTGGAGTTTGGTCGAGACTCAAAAGACCTTTAGATTCGAGGAAACAAGAAGA
This sequence comes from Allium cepa, assembly GCA_030765085.1. Lineage (NCBI taxonomy): Eukaryota > Viridiplantae > Streptophyta > Magnoliopsida > Asparagales > Amaryllidaceae > Allium > Allium cepa. Next base: position 994,393,736 of record CM060934.1, on the reverse strand, counting down.
TAAGCCCATGACTATTGGATATAAAGAACGGAATCTCTCAAAAAGTGGAGAATAAAGTGGAATACCTACGTCCGTTTGACTCCTAGTTGTCGCCGGAGTGCCGCTTTCCAGAATAGTGGTTAGGAGCTTAGATTGATGGCCGAGTTTTTTCAGACCGTAGCTTAGATCTAGTCTTGATCTAAGAGAAACCAATGCTCCGGCTGCTTAAAGAGAAGAAGGGCCTTTGGGATCGGATTTAGAAGACTTGTTAGTGTTTATCCCTTTGCCGGAGGGTGCTAGAATGTCAAAATATCGAAGTCTCACAGCAGCAAGGTCTAGAGGTTCATCCTCGTGGAGAATCTCCCGTACTAGTTTTTCTTCGTCTAAATCAGTTTCACCAAGGGTTCTCTTTTTCATTTCAACAATGTACTCCCAGGCCTCGGCAAGCGAATCACGATAACCCTCACCAAGAAAGCTCAGACCACGATGGATAAGGACTTTAGCATTGTATGCAATGATCAAGGGGTCAAACATGTCCTTAAATTCATTTCAACTGGCTTCTTCGACATCCTCTACCTGGTTCTCGATCTATTCTCTCATCTAATTACGGCCCGCTTCTCTTGCCTCTTCTTTGAGGAACTCAATTTGAGCAAGTTTCTTATTAAGCTTGATCTTCAAATTTCGAGTTTTAACGGCTTCTTTGCGATTCCTCTTGAGCATCAATTTTCTCTTCCCTTTCTTTCTTGAGAAGTTCTTCAAGCTCCTCAGTATGGCGGGCCAAAATATTTTTCCCCTTTTGCAACGTATCTTGTTCCAAGGCGAGTGCACCGCTGCGGTTGAGAGAAGCATCAAGTTCCTTTTTATGGGTAGCTTTAAGATGGAATACTGCCTCAGATCGCCGTAAAATTCGAGATCTCAGTGTCTTGGTGTTAAATTATATCTGTATCATGGATCGCCTTTAGCTCGAAACGATCGATTTTATGTTGTCTCTCGATAGACACCTCGGAGATCTTCTCTACTAAGCGCTATAATGATTCATGTTTAACAAAAACGTCATTGACACATGTGGGAGAACTTGCCTTAACATTCCGTAGGATTGTATGAATGGAGGGGAGGAATTAAGCCCGATAAAACAAATCTTTGGAAAATTGAACTTAGATTCGGCTAATTTTTCTACTTTTGAAGCTTCAGGGGCCGTAGTTGGCAAAGATGGATCAGAAGTGACAATAGGTCACTTGCTTGACCTACGGTCACGGGATTGCTTGGAGCTAGATGAACCGAAATACTGCTTGGTGATTCGGCAACTTAAGGACCATGGAAAGAAGTCTGATCGCCACTGTGCGCAAGAAGATTAGGTTTAACTTCCTTATAGGATGACCGAGACTGGGACTTATGTTTGGAAGATGAAGATTCCCTCAGATGATGACTTCTTTCTGGACCGTCATCCCTTTCTCTATGCCTTCTTGATTTTGAATCGCAGTTGGATCCATATTGTGTTGAGGAGCACCTCAAGCAATCAAAAGCTTGGGATTGAGACATCGCACCTGTAAAAACCAAACAAAAATGTATAAATGACCATTATACAAAAAGTAGTGGGAGATCATGTGGCAAAGTGCACGTGATTATGAGTGTTCTAGTGTCCCTCGAACGGAACAGTAGCTGTAGCCTTGCTCATAGGAGTTTTCTCCCCTTTGCCGATGGAAAGAATGAAGTCACCACTTCTATGGGAGTATTGAGCTCCTCGATATTGATGTTGCGGAAGTCATCATAAGTCATGATTTCATCAGGGATTTGGTGATTTGAAAACCCTTTCATCAAGCTTTCTAAACGTCGGAAGAGACTCTTCATCGATGGAAGTGATAACAAACTCAGGCTCGTTAGTAGTTTTCTCCTACGGAGGTTATATGCAAGCTTCTTTCTTCTCCTAGCTGGCATGTGAGGTTGTGCATCTTGTGATGGTTTGACCACAGGCACATTGCCAGGACTTGCATCAACATCGCCAAGCTTGTTAGTCTCAGCACCCCTAATTTCGCCCTCTTCGGTGTCATCCTGTGACCCTTCGACTAAGGGAATGACAGGGTTTTGATATCACCTTCTTGTTTTGTAGCATATCCTGCTAGTGCAACACTTCCTAGAAGCCCAATGCTACAACCTTCTCCAACAACTCGAACAGAGATAACCATTCGTCGGTTATAAGAAGTCTAATGTCCTTGTCTTCGATTGGAATGGCACAAATTGTAGAGATTGCCCGTGAAAAACTATCACCCTCTGGACGTGGATGGACACCTATAGATTTTCAGAATATTAATCGATTCAGGATATGACCTGGGTTAATCAATTCGATAATAGAGCGAAGTTGAAACTTATGTCCTTCCAACCATCGCCTTGCAAAGCCAAGCGGACATTAGACATAAAACCATTCGTGTTTGAAGAGGTTGAGTTTGTTCCAAGTACCTATTAAGACTTGACAAATGGGAATAGCTCAGGGAAAGTGTAGGATAGACTCCCTATCCATCTTTTAAAGTTGTAAATAAACCTGATGTCCTCAGGAGTTTGCGGGTGGAATAGGACCTTCATAAATAGTAAGAAAGTTCCATGGAGAAAGGCATAGTTGTTCGGGTGTAGTTCAATAAGAGTTATTCCAAGATATTTTAGCATCTCCCAGATAAAAGAATTGGAGGGCGGCACACATCTGACCTAACACACGAACTTATTGCCTGCTGTATATCCCTCTGTGGGAAAATGAGCTTTGTCATTCATTGAAGGAACCAAAATGTCTTCGAAGGGAATCCTGTGTCTAGAACATAGCCTGTAAAGAGAAGCCTCACCAATTCTGGAGGCTTGAGAATCTGTTGGGTTATCTAAAATATAACACCTTCTACAACATCGGGGCAGGACTTATATCTTCCATCGAAAGGATGGGAATGTTAGAGAAAAGGTCGACTGATGGGTCGAAAACTTTCATTTGTTCAGTTTGATGACTAGGGGAAAGCCAAGCAGATGTAGTTGCGGAACTCGACTCAGATTTGGGATTACTATGTTGTGAAGTTGGTCCAGAAGACATCATAGCTAGACACTCTGAACAACTATACTCAGTAGATAATCGAGATTAGAAAATTTTGGATATCCCCCTGTGCTAAGTGTAAGCTAATGTGGTGCAGTGTCGTGTAGCGCAAAGGAAAGAAATTTAAAATAAGAAAGCGAAGTTAAATGATGAGACTTTGGATTTTGACCAGATCGACCGTTATTGCTGGCCGTATCAATTGTTGATCAGATTGATCGGTTGTGGAAGCTTTGGGATCGATCATCAGCACATCGGAGTGTGAAATTCATTATTAAAGTCCATATGTTAAATTTTTAGTTCATGTTTAAAATCCTAAGGATTTGATCATTCAATTTCGATTTCAATAGTGAATATGCAAGTCCTGTTGTTCATCATCGTCATATGTTCTAGTTCATTAAGATATGATTGGTTATAATTGCTCAAACAAGTGATTATGGATTGGTTTTTGAGTTCAATTCAAAGCCTAGAATTAGCCAAGTACATATATGTCCATCCCTATCCCAGAGCAAAAAACAACTGATCACTTTCCTCATATTCTCTTTGCCGATCCCTTACATTCACCATACTACCCATCCCCTCATGCAAGCCAGAAAATACCAACCCCTCCATGCAAATCAAAGGTGACCGATCCCTCTCCATCCACCTCCTCATGCTTTCCTTCAAACTTTTTTTTGCCGAACCCTACCACATCCCACTCCTCGTCTTCTCCAATAAGCTTCTTCCATCAATTATTCATCGCATCTCAAACCAAATTATTGCCAATGGAGTAGAATCCATCACCTCATCATAAAATCAACAATTAAAAACGAGCAAACCTACCTAAATATATAGAAGATGGGCTGTGCGGGAAGGAGTATAGGATTGCAATTCAAATGGAAGGTGAAATGATGATCTAATGTAAAATAGGAAGGGGATATTATAAATGATGGCGAGTTTTAATTCGAGAGGAAGGGGTCGGGTTTTCTTTTAAAGAAGGGGATGGTTCGACACTGGACTTAAAGGAAATTTGAAGTGAATAGGAAGGAGATGAATAAGTGAAGGTTGAGGTTAAGGAATGCTTGCTTATATATAGGGGGAGAAGGGTTCGGCAGGTGTCTTCAATGAAAACACAAAATTGAAAGGGATCGGCTAAGAAATTACCGATCCCTATAAGAAGGCAAAAAAAGAGGGATCGACTAGAAATATGTCGATCCATGTAAACATAAAAGGAAGGAGGAAGGATCGGCTAAACATATGTCGATCCCTATAAATGCTATAAAAAAGGGGGATGGATTGGATATGAGCATGTACGTAGACAAACATAGGCATGGAAATTATTCAAAGCATGTATGAACAAAATGCAATGAAATTGCATCTTAATAATTGAAAATTGGCGACGATCCATGGTATACGAAAGCCTTTGAAAGCCAAAGGACAAGAATGTGTATCTGAACGTGCACATGTCGGTCTAAAAGTTCAATTTTTGAAATGAACAGAAATTAAAATCAAAGATGAAGCTTTCAAGTTTACGGCTGGACTAGATAACCAAAACTTATTAGTCTCGTGGAGCCAGACTTATATATCAACTCACGGAATATAACCCTAGATTTATACTATCAAAAATCAATTAAGCGTCATGAAGAACAAAGAGGGATACAACACTTTAGGAAATTAACTCGATAGCGGGATAGCAACTGTTTAGAAAATTGGATGGGTTTCTTTCCAATGACTATAACTTTCTTTGGTTCAAAGCACGTCATGTTCAGCACAAGGCGTACTCTGGAGGGCAAGTGTTATCCGACATTTTGATGCGGCTATATTGAACTGAATGCACAAGTTAGATTCAACTGCTATCAAGGCCGACGAGTGAAAAGTGATGGTTGTGGGGCCCAGAAGTCAAATACAAATGATAACGCAAAGCTGAGATTGAATTGAATTGATAGGATGTGCAAGGCAGAATGTTTGAAGTATGAAATATGGTTCAATACATAGGAGGGATCGACATAAAATGACTCCATCATAGGGATCAGCATGTTTCGGGGAGTAGAACCATTTCAATAGAAAACAATCAATATCTCAAAATCCACAATTCCAAGGCATACGAAATTTTGTAAGCAAGATACAAGGACCCTAGGGATCACACCTCAAGAAGATGAAGTTAGAGGGATCGACACTCTTCCTTTCATAGGGATCAGCAGGAATCAGCAAGCAACTTATGTTAAAGCAATGATCAAGGAATAACTCAAGTTCTATTGATCCAATTGGCATGAAATTTGAAGCCTAAGCATATTTTAGCATAAAGAAGCTACCATAGGGATCACACCCCTAAATTCAACCAAAGTAGGGATTGGTACTGATCCCTCTTTATTTGGAATTGAGTCGTGCAATCCCTCTTGTGGGTCCATCCGGTTCCAAAGATCCTTTTGCCAAATATTTAGAAAGATGTTGGCTATCTTCGTCTATAAATACAGGTTTCGTTATTCATTTTTAGGACTATTACGCTGCTAGTTTCTTTATATCCATTTGTAACTAAGGAGTTTCATCTGATCCATATTGTACTTAGTTTATAAAGTGATTAATAAAGCAATATGTTCAAAGTGGACGTAGGCAAACAACGTCGAACCACTATAAATTGTTGTGTACATGTTATTCTTTCAATCTGCTGCTATTTCTTTGTTATTATCATCTGTTTTCATTTGATATTCTTCGTTATTTCTCTTCAAAAGTTATTGGGTATTTGTGCCAATTTTTGGTGCAAATAATTCCCGTATCTAGCTATTCCAATTCGTAGAATCTTGGATCTAAGTATCCCTATTTGAATTGAGTTGTAAAACGGCCTAAGATTTTGAAATTATATTTGCGGTTTCACCTATTCACAGATAACCATAAAGAAGGATTAATGATAGACGTTGATATTTAGATCCCTTCATACAAACTATACATTAGGCACTTAAGGATTTTATGCCTATCGGTTTCAAAATCCCATAACTCTAAATCACGGTGGGATGTCAAACAAAATCCTAATATCGAATTTTGATTGCAAGAATATTACCTAAACTATGTATCAGATAATCAACATAAGAATCCATAAAGTATAATCTCGGTTTTGCCTCTAATACAAATGGTGTTCTAGATCTTGCATGCCAGATCTCAAAATCGCATTGAAATTGGTGAATCTGCATAAGTTATTTGAAGTTTGGGTCGTTTTTTGCCAATCGACATCCCCCAAGTTCACTGATTGTGGATTAAGAGAGTTGGCATAAGATTTGGTACACATGCATATATATTTGTGTGTGTGTACGAATATTAGTTTTATATATAATGTTCTCATTTATTTATATATACAACAATTATGATGCATATTTATCAATTTTGATGTATAATTAATGAAAATTTTGATTTTATGGTGAAATATGATGGTGATGTTAATTTATTTTTTTAAATGTAGAAATATCTTCTTAACAAAATAAGTGGATCGGATTCAAATTAAGGACCGTCAAAATCATCACACAATCAAAATGGTTCTTATATACAAATATAACTATTATGATATATATATATATATATATCGATTCTAATATATAAGTAATGAAAAAATTGATTTTTTCGTGAAATATGACGGTGAATTTTAATTTATTTTTTGAATGTAAATATATCCTCTTAACATAATAAGTGGATCTGTTTTAAATTAAGCATTGTCATAATCATTAAACTATCAAAATGGTTCTTATTGTATGCATATAACTATAATGATAGATATTTCTATTGATTTTGATGTATAACTAATGAAATTTTTTGATTTTTGTGAAATATTACATTGGATTTTAATTTATTTTTTTGAATATAAAAATGTCTTCTTAACATAATAAGTGGATCTGTTTCAAATGAAATAATGTCATAATCATCAAACTATCAAAAGGGTTCTTATGTGTGCATATAACTATGATGATACATATATTCATCGATTTTGATATATAATTAATGGAAAAAATTGATTTTCTATGAAACATAAAGGTGAATTTTAATTTATTTTTTTGAATGTAAAATATATATTCTTACTCAAGTGTTACAGATTAAGAATTGTCATAATTATCAAACTACCATAAAGGTTCTTATGTATACATATAACTATAATGATACATACATTTATCGATTTTGATTATAATTAATGGAAAAATTAGTTTTTTCTATGAAATATGATGGTGGATTTTAATTTATTTTTTAAATTTAAAAAATCTTCTTAACATAACAAGTGGATCCATTTCAAATTAACCATCGTCATAATTATCAAACTATCAAAAGGGTATTAAAGTATTTTTATTAAATAGAAGACATCGATTTATGAAGTATAACAACAGAACCTAAAATATAAATTGATTATAAAATAGGCCCCTTCAACCAAAATACACTTTACTAAAACAGCCGGCTTTATCTCTTAATTTATCATTATTATCATTTTCACAACTTAAATGCAAATAAAAAATAATAGCCAACTCCTAAGGCTTGAGAAAAATTGAAATTCCAAGCTATTTTTAAGTGTTTTCAAGAGGAAAATCCAAATCAAAGAGCTCCTAACAATAATAATCGTAATTTGGATAAATAAAAATTAAAGAAAGATATTTTAGAAATTTTGACCATAAGGCATATTGGTAATTTTTTTAAAAACGAATTTGGAGTCAAAATTATGACCATTTCGTTGCTCGATCATCTTCGTTAAGGCTTTCCATAATAATAATTGATGATTTTGGTGCATCCATTTAAACCACGTGAGGGCTTATCTGACCATATAAAAGCTTGAGAGATATTGTTTGTTGGGGATGAAATGGTATGTGAAGCATCTCTCAGCTTGGAAGATCCAATCGTCGGGGTTAAAGCTATTGAATATAGCAAGTTCGCACTTTGGAGATCGTGAGGTAGTGGTGTTTGGAGTTGGAAGGGAAAGTGGTTGGCGATTGGGTTGATTATTGTTATTTTGAGGAGTGAATGATGATTGAGGTGAAGGTAAGGACATAGAGGAAATTTTAGCATCGAAATCGGCAAGAGTTTGAGTGATCTGTTATGGGGATACACCATGAGATTGGGGGGTTGTTTTAATAGTGTTAATAGCTTGTTGGTTGTATAGTTGTTGGATGACTTCATCTAGTTTTCGAGTCACGAATAAAGGTTGAAAGTGATAGTAAGGGATAGAGGAGGAGAGAACAATGGTAAAAGCACCAAATGATACATCGGCTATTTTGTTTTGTACATTAGAAGAGAAGATTTCAAGGAAAAGAAGTGAAGTCAGCAAGAGAATAGGGATAAATATGAAAGAAGAATAGAGTGGAAGTGTTAGAATTATAGTAGAATTAAACATTGTAATAACCAGCTTGCATTTCATTTCTCATTACAGCCAATATAATCGTCAATACATTTGTTTGTTCATCATTTGGCCAACTGGCCGCTTGCTCGCACACAAATGAATAATTTTGTATAATAAAAAAGATAGCATGAAGAAAAGAGGAATCTTTATTCAAACATTCATTACTAGTGCATGTTATTCCTTAATTCAAATTTCTTACAAACTGTTTCGATTCACGTTTTTGCCTTTTCCTTCTTTTAGTTAAATTATAAGAGAAGATAATTTTAATACTGAATATTCTTGTTCCATAGATAATACATTGTATAGATTGCATATATATATATATATATATATATATAACAATGTAACATAAAATGAGAATTGCATATTTGTCCCTATACACATCAGCATAGTTAATAGAATATCATAATTTCCCCTTTATACTTCGGTTTGACTTATTCTTTTATGACCGGTTATTTTGTTACTATTTCTTCATTTCTATTACCTCCCCTCAATTAGATCTAGGGTTTCATCGTCTTCCACCTACGGCCGATTTCTTTGATTTTGAGCTCCTTCTTTAATCTGATGAAGTTCTTTGCTGACAATGGCTTAGTAAGGATGTTAGCTCCCTGGTAGATAGCAAGTATATGGGTTACGCACAATTTTCTACTAATTACTTGTTTACGAATGAAGTATTAATCAATTTCAATATGCTTCGTTTTGGAAAGTAGAATCGGGTTGGAAAGATAATGACATTGTGTTTAATTTATCACACATATAGTTGATTGTTGCTTGTGCTTGCTTTTAATTTACCTAAAAGTGATTATAGACATATAAACTCCACTACTGCGCTTGCGACACTCCTGTATTCTGCCTCAGTGCTGGATCTTGAGACTGTGAGCTACTTCCTTGAGCACCATGACACTGGATTTTCTCTTAGAAACATCGGTATCCATTGGTAGATCTTCGATCATCTGGATCTATAGCCCAATCAGCATTTGCATAACCAAATAAATTAATATTAATGCATGTTTCCAAAGTTAAACCATGACTTACAGTGCCCTTTAGATATCTTATAATTCTCTTTACAGACTTCCATTTTTCATCAAGTGGTTGTTGTATAAACCGACATACTTTGTTTACACTGAATGCAACTTCTAGCCTAGTTATGGTCATACTGTAATGCCTGGTTGTGGTCACATTGTAGTGCGTCAACAATGCTTCTATATTGCTTGTCATTAAGTATTGGTTCTCCTTGATTTTTTTTGATTGATGTTGGTTGCTTATCATAGGCGTAGGAAGTGGTTTGGCATGATCCATCTTTAATTTAATCAGAAATTTAGTGACGCATTTCTTTTGACATAAGTAAAATTCTGAATCTTTTCTTCTTTTTACTTCTATGCCCAAAAAGTAATTAGGGTTCCTAGATCCTTAATCGAGAATCCCTTAACTAAGTACTGTATGACTTCAATGATTTTACTATCATGCTTCCAGTAATTATGAAGTCATATATACACACACACACACACACACACATATTAGGATATAAGTTACTTCACTCTCGCTGAACTTTGTAAACAAAGAGTTATTTGATTTGGTAGGCTGAAAGTCTAATTTAATATGTATTGAATTTAGCTTATCAAATGTGATGACCCACAATTATTTATGCTTTTTGCTGACAATAAACCACACATGTTAGACCCAAATTGCATGGAATTGTGGATGATCAAGGTAATAAAGAAAAATAAACATAGCAGAATCTCACACGATAGAATAACATATAACATTGAACAAATATCTTTACAGTAGAAAACTTTTAAATACATATATTAGAGCCTAAACTAAATATAGCCTGGATAGTTATAAACATCTGTACTTACAATTGCTGACAAATCATCAAATTAAAACAAATAAAGTATAGCGGATAATAGAATATGTCCATACGTAGATGAATATCTCCAGCTGTCATCTGGAAACTTCAACCATCTTCGACTAACCTGAAACTACTCGATCTGACCCAAGTATTGAAGTACCCGGATCAGGTTGATAAACCAGCGTGAGAAAAACTCAATAATAGATGATAGTGTCATATATCAGCCTTTGAATAAAATCCTTTGAAAAGAAAGAGTATCTCATAAGACCACGCCCCCACGTTAACACAGACGGGTTTTTACCTTATGATATCTAAAACACTTTTATATCAAAATCTTTGATATTATTTCTAATGACATCTCTTTGAAAACATTTGCAAATATACTTGTTAATCTTATTCGAAATTGTTATCATTATTAAATTCCAGCATACTAGGCTCTACAAACAGAACCGTAGGTTCTTATTGGAGAATGGATTTCCATACAAATGATTAGCTGAAGGATCTACCTTCCGAATGGGTACACCTCTAGATGGATGTCCCAAGGACCATCATAAAGGATCCTCTACCAACACAAGAATGACCTACCACTGTAACTAGATAGTATCGAATATGTCATTCCCCGGTCGTTACCGACCTTTAACAGAGAGCTCTCTTCGCATACACCATATTAATTTACATCCTGAACGTCATAGTGGAAAGAAATATATCTAGAAGGGGATGACCATACCCTACTTGGGAATGACCTACTTAGCCTTGCCGCATCTAATCTTGTTTCGGTCATTTTCGGTTTGCTGAAGCGTGAGGTTATGATTACCTTTTCACGTATCATATATCACATCTTTGAATGCCACATTGCCATTTCTGTTGACTACTAGTTGTCTTTCACAAAAATACAACCCTTGAGCTCCTACGTCTCAAGGAGTCTCAAGGAGGATGTTAAGGTAAGAGAAGTTGTCTTCTCTGCCACCACTGATGTACATTTGTAAAAACCAATGTACGTAATCCTTAGAAATGCAATGTTAGACAAACTCCCATACAAGTTGTCTAGGAACAGGACAAACCGAAGGCACTCTCCTACTACCACTAGTAGCGAGTAGTCCTTGCAGTCCAAAAAATCTCCACAACGAGGAGACCACTGCTATAAATAAATCTATAATGGGAGCTACCCAGGGCATGTTCAACAAGTAGTCCTCATGCTATGAAGATCCACGGTCTTCAATAATTATCGTCTTCAACTAGTCTTCACATTCGAACGTATACATTGATTCAAAGTGGTTTTCGGATAGGAATCACCCAAATCCGACCCTAGTTCCTTCGAAATCCAATTATCGACAAAAAGTGAATACGAGTCTATAGGATTTATTTAGTCTCCTTTAACTTTAATTCTTTTTGGATGATTTCAAAATCTTTTTCTTTTGATGTAGAATAATTTTAAGTAATTCATTCTTTTATTTTGGAAAATATCACAAATTTTCTACCTTAACTTCTCGATCCAAATTCCTTAACTTTTAGGCGGATCAAAAATAATGTTATTAAGACATCGTTTATGACAAAATCTAAAATAAATCTTGGAAAACATTTTTGAGTAAATAGGATCATAAAAATCATTCATTTTAGAGATTGCTTAAATTTTGGATAATACCAATCTTCTTTTATTTTGGAAACTAATACGATCTTTTTATTTAAGAGTTTTCGGACTTTCCTTTCAATCTATTCCACCCCTCGCCTAAGAAAAGAAAACATAGGTCAGGTAACTTCAGGGCAATGGTTTCTCCATCCTTAACCTTAGTTAAACACCTTGTTTTATCTTCCTAGATCTCATAGGCGGGACAAATGTACTAGTCGTTTTCGCATACTCAGCTATCAACTTTATTTTGGAATTGATTATAAATATTCCAAATTATCTTTCAAAACGCTAAATTTTCCTTTTAAAAACTTTCAAAATTGATTCTAGAAAAATCGTTATGGTTAAACTCATATTCAAAAAGCTACACAATTCGCAGCATAAAAGTGCTGCGGAAAGTGCTATATATGATTATTTGATTAAATCAACTTTTAAACATTTTCTAATTCATATTTTCCAATCCAAATCTCTTTTAAACCATTAAAATATATTTATCAAATTTATTCCACAATTTTCCAATATTAAAAACGTTTATTTAAACAGATTTCCTGTTATGGTCACTTAACTGCACTAGAGCGATTTTTCTAGAAATTGATTTGGACTTAATTCAAAATTTACTTAATGAAAATTTGATTTTCTTTCTTCGTTTAAAAGATATGGATATAATAGTCTGAAAATTTCGTATCTCGAAGAATTCCGAGCTATATTCCACTCTACACATTCATTTGAACTTTTCGGCGCGAAATCGCAAACTACCGTTGCGCGACGCACCTAGTTTTATCTTATTTTTCAATACTCGAAATAATCTGTTCAAATTGGATTTTATCACTTATAAAATAATTAAAAATCATTTTAAACTAATATTTCACTTTTTAAAGTATTTAAAATTAATTTTTTTACCATTTTCATATTATAATATTATTTATTCCTATTATTTTAATATTAAATTTTAAATTCCAATTTCAATTCAAATTCAATTCTAACTTCAAATTAAACTCATTTAAAAATTAGATTTCCAATCTAATTTCAAATTAAACTTTAATTCAACCTTAATCTCAACTTCAATGTTTTAAAATCGATTTTAATTTAAATTTCACTATTCATCTCAATCTCATTTTCAATTTTACTATCCTTTTCAAACCTTCACTTCAAATTTCAAATTCTCTTTTATTTTTACTTTAATTTCACTTCTAGTTGAAAAGAGACTTATTTTCCAAAATATTTCATATCACTAAAATTTGGTCTTTCTTAACAAAGGGATAAATCATAATAACTAATGTCCATATTCATCACTAACATAACATCCATTCAACCAATCACATAACATACAAGTTCAAATCTAACATTCACTATTAATACCATAACGGGATATATTATCACAATTCAATTATCTAACCAAATTATCAATCAACCATATTAACAATCAATTTGGTATAAACATTCATATGTTATAAGAGTATAAATGTGATTGTTTTAACATAACCAAAATATGAATTCAAAAGCGATGAGAATTTTTCACCTTCATATCCACTCCGTCAATCTTTTGTAGGCTAATATGCTTCTCGAACCAATGCATTTTTTCCAAACGTCTCGGATTTTTCCATTTCCTTTCCTTCTCTTTTTTTATACGGCCGTGAGCTTTTTTGGAAAGGAATGGGGTGAACAGCCTTGGGTATGTAGCTTTAGGCTTATAGGTGCTTGGGTAGGTGGATTTTGAGGTGGATAGGTGGTCTAGAAAGCTCGGGGAGGTGGAGTACTGGCTTTTGGGCTTGTGTAGGTGGGTGTGGGAGCTTGGGTTTGGTGCCTTTTGGGTTCGGCCGTGGAGACTTGAGGGTGGGTAGGTGATTTTGGAGAGGGGTAAGGTGGTTCAGATGATGGTGTGGCTAGTTTTTGATGAGGTGATGGCTTGGAGGTAGAAGGAAGAATGGAGGAAGTAGAGAAGGATTTGAAAATTATTTGAACCGAAAATGAAGTGAAAAGGAAGGGATTTGAGGTTATATTTATAAGTGATGATTTTAGTGGTAAATGACACAAATAACCTTATTTACTTTTGAACTTTGATTAGCTTTGATTTGATTTGCATTTAATGTATGTAATGATGGTTCTGAAAGAGTGTGTTAAGAGGTGAAGAGGTGTCACCTTCTTATGGTTTGTAATTGTTAAATCATAAATTTTTGCTCCTTTTCAATGTATAATCATAAGATCTCATTAATGAGATAAGAAGTAAGGTAATGATGTTGTTTATAAAGTCTTTAATTAAATTTAAATTTGTCAAATCATACATTTACACTTTTTTAATTTAAAATTTTCAAAAGTAAACTCCTTTTTTCTTTTAGTTTTAAATGCAAAGTGTTTAAAAAGTTTGTAAAATTGTTTTTCTATGTTCGAAAATGTATCAAGTTGCAACAACTTAACGATAAGTTGTTTTGCTTGAAAACGGTGTTTTTGTCAATAAATTTTACAGTAAAAATATGACATTTTTGTTAAGCTATATATTAATGTAAACCAAAATTTAAAATAAACTTTTTACTTCTTTAAATAAATTAAAACATGTCACTTTATCTTTAAAAAATCATATTTAATTAATATCAAAATCTCAAATTTTACAGTTTATGTAAAACTAACAAAATGCGATAAAATTTGGTTATTTTTGTAAAACGATTATTAAAATATTTTTAAATATCTTAATATACTTTTATTATATTTATTAGATGTTTTAAATAAGATTTAAGTTATCAAATAAATATTTAAACTTATTTATTTAATCCTTTATTTGTTTTTAACAAAACATAACACTGTTGATTTGTTCTAAAATCCAAATTTGTACATTTTTATTTATTAACTATAAGAATGGGCAATTATTTATTATATATAACATATTGATTTAAGTTTTAAATTCCTTTTAAATTTAAAACGAATGAAATCTCTCATTTTCGAAGTAGCGAAATTACGGGTCGTTACATTCTCCTATATTTAAAAGCATTTCATCCTCGAAATGATATCAAAGATATATAATTATAAAGGTCAACAATATATGTCAAAGGAAATACTACTACTAAATACTGATCATGAAATACAATTATCGATCCTAGTCCCAACCTGAGTGCGTACTACACACTTGATGTAAATACATAGTCATAAGTCAACTACCTACATCAGTCAACCAAAATATCATACCAAAGGACTAAATCCCATATCTTAGCGCATACTACGTGCATAAGATAATAACAACTGCTATAATACAAACCAAAAATATTCCAAAATATCCCTAAGTGTGAAACACTACTCATCGGATGAATCCTCTGATGGTGCCTCTAGGTCGATCTCTTCTGGTTCCTCTACGTCCTCAACTGACTCCTCATCATCTATCATCTCTAGAGCTATGTCCCAACCTAGCGGCTGCCATTGCTGGTCTTTCGGAATCCACGGCTCATGCTCCTCCATCTCTATATCCTCCAAACCAAGATCCTCGGTTATCTTTGGAACGGGAGATCCTATATCCTGAATGGGCGTACCTACCTCCCAAATGATCTGCTCGTCACTCTCCGAATCATCATCCTCATGTAAAAATGCATCGTAAATCCCCGAATCTTTCGTCTCCATTGCCATGGGTTCCTCTACCAGCGGCTTGATCTCCTTTGATACTTCCATGGTCTCCTCTATAGGTTCTTCTTCCTTAGGCTCCTTGTCCTCACTCAAAGGATCCAACATCCAATAATTTGCCTCACTTCGGCCTCTGGCCTCTGCTCCTGCATCAATTTTTGCGCATACTGGAAACACATCCTCCTCATATGAAATAACTATCAACTCCTCATCCTCTGAGATATCGAACGGTCGAATGATCCTGGTACTATCCCCAAGGGCTCCGTTACTTGCATATCCTCCTCATCACTCGAAATCGATGTGCCAAAACTTCTAAGTCTTCGTATTAAGACAAGGCTTCCCTAAATCTCTGACTAATTGCTAGTCTTTCGGCCTTGGTTACTTTCTGCAATTTATGTGAAAGAACTTAAAATCACTTATCATTTCTTATCAAAGATCCTATCTCAACTTTATTTATTTCATCTCATTTTATTAAGTGCTTCTTACTTAATTATTATCGTTTTTCTTTTCATTCTTTTTAAATTAAATAAATTTTAATTTTTCTAATAAGTTTTAACAAAATTTGGTATTGAAAAAGCAGCAAAAGGATAGTCTATATATATTGATTCCCAAAATACATTCATGCCAAGTGACTTCCAAGAAGTACACTCAAAAAGTTTTACAAAAGTCATACTGTTAAAGCACTTAGATGGCGTTTACTAATACATGCTTAACTAACTTATGCTTCCACTATCCCTTTTCCTTTTTTTGCAGTAGTAGGTGGACGAGCAAGGGTAACAAAAGGCCTGGGCTATTCTGCCGTCTTAAGTATTGGACAGTCTTTAGCGATATGTCCAATAATATGGCAATAATAACAACTCTTTAGGACAGTTTTCTTAAAGGTCTTGACATTTACTCCTGATCTACAGTCTTTTGTAAGGTGGCCTCTTTGTCTACATTTGAAATAATAAACTTTGTTCTTCTTATGCCTTTTCTTCTTTGATGGTACTTCAGTAGTTGGCTATGGAACAGCATCTTCGAATGTTAGGGCATTGCTTATCATCTCCCTAAATGATCCATGGATGAAGCTCACCATGCTATGCTAGAGCTCATCACACTTGCTAAAACAATCCTTAACTTCCATAATCTTTTTCGATCCCAAAAACTTTCTTTAAATTAGGAACTTGAGCACCCAACAAAGTGAAGCAAAATTCAGTGGGTTTGGTCTTTCATGAAAAGATTTTTTTTTTTTTTTTTTTTTTTACATATTATCATCAAATACCTTATAGTCAAACTGTGAAACTTAATTCACAGGCTATTTGTTCTTAGTCCTTTTAAATTAATCCATTTTTTCAAATAATTATTATTTCTTAATACTAAATACCTAACGGTATATGATTAAAGTTTTACATTCTAGTTTTCAACCAATTGATTCTGTATGAAATATCTTATAGTCAAATTGTGCAATTCTAATCACAAGATATTCATATTTAGTTTTTTACTAAGCTAAATTACAATCAATCCTAAATTTCTAACACTAAATAATAATATCCCTTTTAATATTTAAAATATAAACCTAAGATAAAATTATTTCATTTACCAACTTTTTAAAACAAAACCATTTTTATAAAATTATACGTGCTTGTATATATAACACACTCATAACTCATTCTAGGGTGTTACTAACCCTATCTCTAATGTGTTGCTCATCTTAGGATATTACTAATCCTATCTTTGAAGAAACTTACCCTATCAGGCTTCGGTGTTCGCTCAACCAAAAGCTTTGATACCAAAGGTGACGAACCACAATTCTGTACCCTTTGTGTCGAAAATAAACCACACATGTCAGACCCAAATTGCATGGAATTGTGGATGATCAAGGGTAATAAAGAAAAATAGACATAATAGGATCTCACACGAATGGAATAACATATAATATTGAACAAATATCTTTACAACGGAAAACTTTTAAATACATATATCAGAGTCTAACCTGAATTCAGCCTGGACAGTTATAAACATCTGTCCTTACAATTGCTGAAAAATCAACAAATTAAAACAAACTAAGTACAGCGGATAATAGAATATGTCCATATGTAAATGAATATCTCGAGCTCTCCTTTGGAAACTTCAACCGTCTTCGGCTAACTTGAAACTACTCGCATCTGACCTGAGTATTGAAAATACCCAGATCAGGTTTGATAAACCAGCGTGAGAAAAACTCAATAATATATGACAGTGTCATATATAAGCTTTTGAATAAAATCCTTTGAAAAGAAAGAGTATCTCATAAGACAACACCCACACACAAATGCGGACGGGTTTTTACCTTATGATGACTAAAACATTTTATATAAAAAACCTTTGATATTATTTCTAATGACATCTTTTTGAAAACATTTGCAAATAAACTTATTAATCTTAGCCGAAATTGTTACCATTATTAAATTCCAGCATATTAGGATCTACAAACAAAACCATAGGTTCTTATTGGAGAATGGATTTCCATACAAATGACCGGGTGAAGGATCTACCTTTCGAATGGGTACACTTCTAGATGGATGTCCCAAGGACTATCACAAAGGATCATCTACCAACACAAGGCCAGCCTACCACTGTAACTAGATAGCACCGAATATGTCATCCCCCGGTCGTTACCGACATTTAACCGAGAGCTCTCTTCACATACACCATATTAATTTACATCCCGAATGTCATAGCGGGAAGAAATATATCTAGAAGGGGATGACCATACCCTAATTGGGAATGACCCATTTAGCCTTGCCTCATCTAATCCTATTTTGGTAATTTTCGATTTTATGAGGCTTGAGGTTACGATTACCTTTTCACATAGCACATATCACATCTTTGAATGCCACATTGTCATTTCCGTTGACTACTAACTGTCTTCCACAAAAATACAATCCTTGAGCTCGTACGTCTCAAGGAGGGTGTTGAGCTAAGAGAAGTTGCCTTCTCTGCCACCACTGATATACATTTGTAAAAACCAATGTACGTAATTTTTAGAAATGCAATGTCAAACAAACGTCCATACAAGTTGTCCAGGAATAGGACAAACCGAAGGCACTCTACTACTACCACAAGTAGCGAGTAGTCCTTGCAGTCCGAAAAATCTCCACAACAAGGAGACCACTGCTATAAATAACTCTATAATGGGGCTACCCAGAGCATGTTCAGCAAGTAGTCCTCATGCTATGAAGATCCACAATTTTCAATAATCATCATCTTCAATAAGTCTTCACATTCGAACGTATACATTGGTTTGTAGTGGTTTTCGGATAGGAATCACCCAAATCCGACCCCAGTTCCTTATAAATCCAATTATCGATAAAAAGTGAATATGATATACATGATTTATTTGGTCTCTTTTCAATTTAATTCTTTTCGGATGATTTCTAAATCTCTTTCTTTTGATGTAGAACAATTCTAAGTAATTCATTATTTTACTTTGGAAAATATCTCAAATTTCCTCCCTTATTTTCTTGATCCAAATTCCTTAACTTTTAGGCGGGTCAAAAAAATATTATTTAAGACATCGCTTACGATAAACCCTAAAATAAATCTTAGCAAACATTTTTGAGTAAATAAGATCATCGAAATCATTCATTTTGGAGATTTCTTAAATTTTGGATAATACCCATCTTCTTTTATTTTGGAAACTTAATACGATCCTTTTATTTAAGAGCATCCGGGCTTTCCTTTCCATCTGTTCCACCCCTCATCTAAGAAAAGAAAAAATAGATCAGGTAAGTTCAGGGCACTGGTTGCTCCATCCCCAACCTTAGTTAAACACCTTGTTTTATTATTTTAGATCTCATAGGCGGGACAAATGTACTAGTCATCTCCGTATACTCAATTATCAACTTTGTTTTGGAATTGATTACAAAGATTCTAAATTATCTTTCAAAATGCTAAATTTTCCTTTTAAAAACATTCACAATTGATTTTGAGAATATCGTTACGTTGAAAATCATATTAAAAAGTTACACAATTCGTAGCATAAAAGTGCTGCGGAAAGTGCTATATAAGCTTATTTGATTAAATCAATTTTTAAACATTCGGTAATTCATATTTTCTAATCCAAATATCTTTTAAAACATTTAAATAGATTGAACGAATTTATTACATATTTTTCCAATATTAAAAACATTTATTTAAACAGATTTCCTGTTATGGTCACTTAACTGCACTAGCGCGTTTTTTCTAGAAAATTGATTTGGACTTAATTCAAAATCTACTCAACGAAATTTTGATTTTCTTTCTTCTTTAGAAGATATAGATATAATAGTCCAGAGTTTTCTTATCTCGAAGAATTTTGAGCTATATTCCACTCTACACGTTCATTTGAATTTTTCGGCGCGAAATCGCAAACTACGTTGCGCGACGCACCTAGTTTTAACTTATTTTTCAATGTTTGAAATAATCTATTCAAATTGGATTTTATCACTTATAAAAATCATTACAAATCATTTTAAATTAATATTTTCACCTTTTAAAGTATTTAAAATGAATTTTTTACCATTTCCATATTATAATATTATTTTATTCCTATTATTTTATTATTAAACTTTAAATTCCAATTTCAATTCAAATTCAATTCTAACTTCAAATTGAACTCATTTAAAACTTAGATTTCAAATCTAATTTCAATTTAAACTTCAATACAATCTTAATCTCAACTTTAATTTTTCAAAATCAATTTCAATTTCACTATTCATCTCAATTTCAATTTTAATTTAACTATCTTTTCAAACCCATTTCACTTCAAATTTCAACTTATCTTTTATTTTTTACTTTAATTTCACTTCTAATTAAATTATTCTACCAAAATATATCATATCACTAAAATTTGGTCATTCATAACAAAGGGATAAATCAAAATAACTAATGTCCATATTCATCACTAACATAACATCCATTCAACCAATCACATAACATACGATTTCAAATCCAACATTCACTATTAATACCATAACGGGATATATTATCACAATTCAATTATCTAACCAAACTATCAATAAACCATATTAACTATCAATTTGGTATAAACATTCATATGTCATAAGGGTATAAATGTGATTGTTTTAACATAACCAAAATATGAATTCAAAAGCGATGAGAATTTCTCGCCTTCATATCCACTCCGTCAATCTTTTTGTAGGCTAACGTGCTTTTCGAACTAATACGCTTTTTTTGAACATCTCGAATTTTGCAGTTAAATTTTCTTCTCTTTTTTTTATATGGCCGTGAGCTTTTTTGGAAGGGAATGGGGTCTACAGCCTTGGGTATGTAGCTTTGGGCTTGGGTATGGCTTGTAGGTGCTTGGGTAGGTAGTCTAGGAAGCTCGGGTAGGTTGAGTATTGGCTTTTGGGCGCTTGTAGGTGGGCGTGGGAGCTCGGGTTCGATGCTTTTGGGCTCGGCCTTGGAGACTTGAGGTTGGGTAGGTGATTTTTGAGAGGGGTAAGGTGGTTTTGTAATGATGTGGCTAGGTTTTGATGAGGTGGTGGTGATGGCTTGGAGGTAAAAGGAAGAATGGAGGAAGTGGAGAAGGATTTTGGAATTTTTTTGAAATGAAAGTGAAGTGAAAAGAAATGTATTTGAGGTTGTATTTATAAGTAAAGATTTTAGCGGTTAATGACACAAATAGCCTTGTTTACATTTAAGCTTTGATTAGCTTTGATTTGATTTGCATTTAATTTATGGAATGATGGTTGTGGAAGAGTGTGTTAAGAGGTGAAGAGGTGTCACCTTATTATGGTTTGTAATTGTTAGATCATAAATTTTTGCTCCTTTTCTATGTATAAGCATAACATCTCATTAATGAGATTAGAATTAAGGAAATAATGTTATTTATAAAGTCTTTAATTAAATTTAAATTTGTCAAATCATACTTTTATACTTTTTTTATTTAAACTTTTCAAAAGTAAAATCCTTTTACCTTTTAGTGCTAAATGTATAGTGTTTAAAACGTTTGTAAACTTGTATTTATGTGTTAAAAAATGTATCAAGTTGCTACAACTTGACGACAACTTGTTTTGGTTGAAAACGGTGTTTTTGTCGACAAATTTTACAGTCAAAATTTGACGTTTTGTTAAGCTATATATTGATGTAAACCAAAATTTAAAATAAACTTTTTACTTCTTTAAATAAATTAAAACATGTCTCTTTTTATTTAAAAATCATATTTAGTTAATATCATAATCTCAAATTTTACATTGTATGTAAAAACTAACAAAATGCAACAAAATTTGGTTATTTTTATAAAACGGTTATTAACATATTTTTAAACATCTTAATATACTTTTATTATCTTTATTAGATATTTGAAATAAGATTTAACTTATCAAATAAAAATCAAACTTATTTATTTAAGTCTTTGTTTATTTTTAATAAAACATAACTTTTATTGATTTGTTCTAAAATCCAAATTTATACCTTTTTATTTATTAACTATAAGAATAGATAATTATTTATTATATATAACATATTTATTTAATTTTTAAGTTCCTTTTAAATTTAAAACGAATGAAATCTCTCATTTTTGAAGTAGTGAAATTACAGTCGTTACATCAAACCAGACTATTGGTGCTTGCTTGAGTCCATAAATGGCTTTGTTTAATTTGCAGACCATGTTGCTATTGCATCCTTGCTTGAATCCTTTTGGCTACTCCATGTATATTTCTTCTACTAATTCACCATTTTGGAATGCATTATTTACACTTGGTTGTCTAATGCTCCAATTTATGTGTAAAGTAATATTGAGAATGACCCAGATAGAAGTTGGTTTGACAACTGGTGAGAATATTTCATTAAACTCAAACCCATGTTGTTGAGTATATAATTTTTCTACTAATCTTGCCTTCTTCTTTGATATGGTGCTATCCGGGTTTGTTTTTAATTCATATGTCCATCTGCATCCTATGATGTTTTTATCTTTAGGAAGTGGGTCAAGATTCCATATTTTATTTTCCATTAGGGCATTATATTCTTCTGTCATAGTAGTTTTTTTATTTTTCATGCTTTGCTGCTATCTCAAAAGTGGTTGGTTCATCATACCCCATATGTGCAATGTATATTTTTGGTTTAAAGATACCACCTTTTGCTCCTGCCATCGTATGATGTCCTCTTCTTTCTTGTTGAGGTTCAGAAATATCATCTTGCTCACTAGATGTGTTTGATGATTGTTGAGGAGTGTTGTATGATTCACAGTCACTTTATATTTGATAATTAGTTGATGAAGGAGTACTGCTGATGTTTTCAGTTGATTCCCCTGATCTTTCATTAGGCACTGTGAATTGTGAGTCGGTGTCAATGAGAACATCAACAGTATGTCCTTGAGAAAATTTGTCTATGTATAAAGGTATGAGTGGAATATATTCTTTTGGGTTGTAAATCATTTTGGTCGTGCTTATGCTTGCAACAGAAAGGGGAATGTGTGTTCAATAAACACTACATGCCTTGATACAAGATTCTTCCATTTGTATCCAAGCCTTTGTACCCTTTCTAGTTTGATGCATAGCCAAGAAATTTACATAGAGTTGACCTGAAATTCAATTTGTATGTGTTCTAAGATCTTAAATAAGGAAAACATAAACAACCAAAAGTTCTTAACCTTTGATAGTCTGGCTTTGTATTCAACAAAGCTTCTACTGGACTTTTGTGTTTTAATACTTTAGTAGGCAGCCTATTGATCAAATGTATATCAGTTGCAAAGGAATCTAAGCAAAAATTCAGTGGAGGAAAGCTTTTGCAAGCAAGGTGAGCCCAATTTCAATTATGTGTCTGTGTTTTTTCTTAACCAGATGTGTTGAGACAGGTGATTATGTGTATTATTCCCTTTGTCTAGAGTAAGCATCCACAAAAGAGATGTAATATGCATACCCAATCTGAATTAGTAGATGCAAGACCCCATAAAATAGTAGTAATCAGTTCTAAAGGTTGATTATATCGAGTTAGATAATCGGGAAAAGCTAATTTATGGTTCTTTCCCATTTGACAAAATGTACAAATGTAAGGACAACGTACAAAATTTTCTTTAAATGAAATATTGTTTTCATTCAGAATTTTCTTTATAATATTTTCACTAGGGTGCCCCAATTTATAACGCCATATATCATAAGCACCTTTGATTTGTACTTTTGAACCTGATTTAGAGAAGTGACACATGTTTCTTGCTTCTTATGATTGTTTGCATTTGATAAGTTGAACCTATGCAGCCCTTTATGTGCTTCACCCTGCAATAGAACTTCTTTACTTGGAATATCTATCACTTAATGTAATTAGGGTGAAAATCAAAGAATACATTATTATCACAATTGCAAACTTGGATACCATAAGAGATTTTTCTTTATTCTTGGCTCTCTTAACAAGTTTTTCAAATGCGGAATTCTTTTTTCCTGAATACTTGCCAATCCAGTATGTGTTATGTTTACAAAATTACCATTTCCCATTTAAATTGATTGTTTACATTTATACTCTTTGTTATGAAGGTTTAGATTTTGAAGATTGTGAGTGATGTGGTTGGTAACATCAGAATCAGACATCTTGAATACTCAAAGAATTCTTCTGGCTTTTTA
This sequence comes from Allium cepa, assembly GCA_030765085.1. Classification (NCBI taxonomy): domain Eukaryota; kingdom Viridiplantae; phylum Streptophyta; class Magnoliopsida; order Asparagales; family Amaryllidaceae; genus Allium; species Allium cepa. The sequence goes on along the minus strand of CM060934.1, from coordinate 994,369,700 downwards.
ATCTCATCTACATCCTAACTGTGAGTTCTTAAAATTTCTGATTGGTTTCTTGATTCTTAATGCATGTGTGGAAGATTTGAGGGTTGTAGCGTTTTGATTTGCAAATTTTTGTTGAGATGGTGTAAAGTTTGAGTCATATCTGAAGTAATACTTACTAACATTATGACCAAACTTGTAACAAATCTAGTACCTAAGCCTACTGTTGTTGTTATTGTATCTGCCACCTCTACCTATGGCTCTGAATGATTAGCCTCCTCTTTAGAAGTTTTAATCATTTTTGGTATTCGAGTTATTTCTTTCAGGATTTCTATATCTGTAATTTGTAGCATAGTTGATTGACATATCATTGTTTGTTGGTTTCTTGTGCTCAATTCTTCCTTCATGTGCAAGGAGAGTTGGATGAACATATTGTAAGGTGAGTGTGGTTTCATTTGAAGAAATCATTGCCACAACTGATTCATATTCTTCATCTAGTCCATTCATTATACTTAGTATCTGCTCAGTTTCAGATACTTTCTGTCTTGCTGCATCTAGTAAGTCCCAAATTGTCTCTATTTTGGTTGAGTATTCTCGAATTGTCTTGTTATCTTTCCTTAAATTCTGCATTTGCCTCTTGTAATGCATGACCTTTGCTGTAGATTAAGAATTGAATATATTCTCTACTGTGTTCCATATTTCACAAGTAGTTTTGCATCCAATAAGTTAGGGTAATAAGTTTGCATTGATAGAAGAGAGTAGACAAGATGTTAATAGACTGTCTTGCCTTTGATGTGTTACAAATTGTTTATTACTTGTAACTTTTCGTTCACTGTCAGTAATGAATCTTGGTGGTGTAGGTGATGTCCCTAGTACAAAATCTTCCAAGCTACAACCTTTGTTTGCTGTCTTGATCTAGAACTTCCACAATAAGAAGTTGCTTTCATCTAATTGGATGGTGATTACCTGGCTACGTGGGCTTATGATGTTTGTGATGGGTTCCACAGTTCTTGGAGCAGATGACGAGTTGCCAATTTGCTATGAGTTGTTATCATTTTCTCTAGCCATTGCTATGATGCAAGAATCGGGTTAAAATTAGGTTTCTTGATAATATGTTTTTGAACAGATGCAGAGAATACTTCAATGAACTTTTTGGCAAGGCATTTTTCTTGTTGAATAAGATCAAATGCAGTTCTTTGATAAATCTTGATGATGTAGAACATAGAAATGAATCCATGTCCCTAAAGTAATGAGAATTTTTTGATGAGGCCAACGGTGCAGCCAAGTCTTCACTTGATGTGAGTTTTCTGATGAAGATCTTGGCATGGCACTTGTCGTTAGGCGATTACAGTGGCTCCAATACCAAATTAGAGTTATAAGAGAAGATTATTTTATTACCAAATTCTCTTGTTACATAGATAATACGCTGTACATATTGCATTCCTATATATAACAATGTAACATAAAATGAGAATTACATATTTGTCCCTACACACATCAGCATGTTTAATAGAATACCATAATTGTCCCTTTATACTTTGGTATGGCTTATCCTTTTATGATCGGTACTTTGTGTGGTTGTTTCTTCATTTCAATTAAGTTGCATCATGTTCATGAATTTGTGTAGCTTTAGCTTGTGCATGTTCAAGTATCACTTAGTGTGAGTTGAGAGAGAGAAAGATTTCAGTTAATAAAGGGAGAGATATAGGGGAAGAAAATTCTATAGGGGATCAAGTTAGTTATGCAAGTATTGCTTCGTTTCCATTTTAGTCGTCCTCATATGCTAACTACTTCTTGTCCGTTGATTTCTTCATCATCACCCACTCTTTTCTACATTATTGTAATTTAATGGATGACATGAGAATACAGAGAACGAGAATAGAGGAATTCATCCAGTTGCACTTAAATCTTGATAAACAAAATGCATACCTACATACTAATGTGGCACACACTCTAAGCCTGCACCCAACCCGATCAAAGTCCATCTCCTACGTCATTGCTCCATGGCACACTATCTTTCTTGAAATTACAATTGACATAGAGTTAAGTACTATATAATCACATTCTAATGTACACATAGTACTAAAAACGCTAAATTAAAGATCGAAAATTTCAGTTTTTAACTACACAATTCGGTCTCTACATTGTCTTTAAAGACTGATTAAAAGCCAATTGTTTGAGTCATAGGTTCTTGAGTCCCAAAAAATATTCGAGACTGAACATTCAGTCTTGAAATTTAAAGATTGGAATTTCAGTTTTAAATTTGTTAAAGACAGAATTTTAAAGACCTGGATATTTACTAATCAGTCTGAGATTACAAATATATTAGTTTGTGTGTACATTGGCTTGATTATTCTTAATAAAACACATAAATCTATTACTTTTCTGAAACCAAAAAGCACATGGATCAAACTCGAATACACAATACTTATTTTAAGTAATAAAAACAAGATTTGTTAAATATCCAAATACATGGTTCAAGATCCCTTACTGATCAATCAAAATATTTGTCTTGATAGGCCCGTCAACGTTGTAAATATGGGCATTGCTGTTCAAAAGAAATCCCAACGCACACACATGCCCTCCATGTTCGCCCTAGGACCTAATAACTCGAAGCTAACCGCGCACGATTTCCCACTAAAGCTTCTCCTTGTAAGTCGCCGCCAAGACGAAGCTACTCTGGAAGCTTCCTGACTCAAAGATGCACCTTTCGATCTACAAATCAAGCTCAAACAATCACCATCGCAATCAATTTGCTATGGCGATTCGGACTGTCCCAATCTGTTTGTATGGGTGGTGTAAGATGCGAGGAAGGCGGTTCGGGTGCTGATGCTGGCGATTTCAAGTAGGATCTAACCTGAAAGTTTCCTTCCTCTTCGAAATTTTCGATAAAAGATGCGATTGAAAGTAGGATTCAAGAGCTGATGTAGTGAAAGATGCGATTGAAAGGCGATTTGGGTGCTGACTTGTTAAACATGGCTTTCTAGATCTTTCTTCTCCGAAAGATTCATAATCAAAACCAAGGCAGCACTTTGAGCATGAAAACAATGTTTTATATATCTAATTCTTCTTGCGTGAACCAAGGCAGCACTTTGAGTACGATTTCCCATCAGAGAACAACCAACGGATGTAAATTGCCTATATATCTAAGTCTTCTTGCTTGAACCTGTTTGAATCAAAGGCAAGATTTTCTAGAAACAAAAGAGTAATTTCATGAAGCTAGATGAGTATACGCTATATTGATGAACATGTAAGATGAGAAAAGTGGTGGGTTTATTTCAGCACGTGGGGAAGTGTGATAGTTTTATATCTTAAAAGGAAGAAGTAGAGACGTGTGACCTTAAACGAAGGAAGTGGTCACCTTTCATTTTAGGTGAAATTTATTAATTTCTAGAAAAGAACTCAAAACCTATCACATTGATCATTAACAGTAGTCACTGGATTTAAGATAAATAGAAATCATTGCATATTTAGTTATTAAATTTATTAATTGCTAGCTTTACTATGTAATCAGACATGATGATCTACTACCTCATAATATTTCACATGTATGGTATTTGGAGTGGTTTAATTTCATATGTGCTCTATTTGCTTCTCTGCACTACATGTCTTTGATAATTTTATTTGGTTCTTTGCAGTTACGGTGATTGGGCATGTTTGTTTTTGAGAGTTAGAGAATTTTGCAGATAATCCAGTACTGTTTCTCTTTTTGTCGGTTGTGAAAATGAAATGCTATCAAGATTTCTCAAAGTCGTGGTGATGACGTCCATTCCATTTGTATTTGTGTTGGGGATGGGGTCTTTACAAACAACCTATCATAATTTTACAGGTTTACAAATGAACGCATAGGATTCGATAATTCAAACTTGAAATGCATCTAGAAGACAGTACAAAAGGAGTTTTCTTTTATTAACCGAGATTAGATTTTACCAATTGATCTTTTACATAGAAGTATATAATCGAATGCACTGCAATTGTGTACTAAATCAATTGTTGGAATAATTCAACATAATGGAGCCATATATTTTAGTGTTTGAATGTGTGGGCTATCTTGTAATTAAGTCTACTTATGTGATCTATTTTTGGAACAAACATATTGAGATTTAAGGGGTATATTCGTCATGTAAAATTATAATGTATGGATACCGGAGTGTCAATGTTAGTTTGTTTAAGGGCCGAACTGAAAAATGTCACACGCTATATATATGGGGTTATGGTCCTCAAATTACATAAGTCTTGTCATATTCACTCTGCCCTCTTCTAAAGAGAATTTACAGATCTAAGCTTGTGTCGGTTTGGAAGATCTAATCCGAATTAATCTTCACATCAATTAAAAATCGATGGATTCAGGTACACCTTCCGCTGTTAATTTCATTTACTTCTTTCTTAATTGAATCAATATGAGATATATGTATTCAGATCTAATATAGATTAATCACCAACAAGTGGTATCAGAGCCACCCATCATTGATTTTATCGAGAAATTTCCTGATTTTAAGTATATATGAAATTAGAGTTCTGAGATTAATAATTTTGATTGATTCATCTGATGCCTTTATTTCGGATCTGTGAGATTTTCTCTTTTCTTATTGATTCATCTAACATCAAATGGATGTTAAAACTGCATTTCTCAATAGAGACATTGAGGAAACAATTTATATGCTGCAACCAGAGAACTTTGTGTTCAGAGATCCAAAGAATATGGTTTGCAAACTAAAGAAATCCATTTATGGGCTCAAACAAGCATCTCTTCAATGGTACCACAAGTTTCATAAAGTAGTTACCTTGTTTGGTTTCGAGGCAAACATAATTGATAACTGTGTGTATTGCAAGTTTAGTGGGAGAAAATTAATATTTTGATTTTATATGTTGATGATATATTGCTTGTCTGTAATAATTTACGTATTTTGCACGAAACCAAGAGATTTCTTTCAGATAATTTTGAAATGAAAGATTTTAGGGATGCTTCTTTTGTATTAGGAAGCCAAATATATTGTGATTGCTCATGGGGTATTCTAGGATTGTCACAAGAGAACTATATAGAAACAATGCTTATAAGGTTTGGCATGCAAGATTGTAAAATGGGTGATACTCCTGTCGCTAAAGGAGATAAATTTTGTCTCAAACAATGCCCTAATAACATCCTTGAAGCTAAAGAAATGCAGAAGATCCCTTATGCATCTACTATAGGGAGCCTAATGTATACTCAAGTGTGTAAGCGTTCGGATATTGCGTACATTATAGGAATATTGGGCATGTATCGAGTAACCCAGAAACGGATCATTGGAAAGCGGAAAAAAGGGTTATGAGATATCTTCAGAGAACAAAGGACTATATGCTTACATATAGAAGATCAGATCAGTGGGAGATCATTGGGTATTCTGATTCTGATTTTGTTGGATGCCCGGATCGCAAAAAGTTTACTTCAGGATACATATTTCTATTAAGTGGAGGGACTATATCATAGAAAAGTGTTAAACAACACCATAGAAGCAGAGTTTGTGGCTTGTCATGATGCATCTAACCATGTGAAATGGCTACGACTGGGCTACGTATTATTGATAATATTGAAAGACCATTAAAGTTATATTATGACAACAGATATGAAGTATTATATTCTAATAACAATACAAGCTCAAGCAAGTCAAATTATATTGAGATCAAGTTTTTAGTTGTAAAGGAGAGAGTGCAGAATGGGTTAATATCCATAGAGCGTATTGGGACAAATTCCACGCTAGCGGATCCGAATACAAAAGAAGTACCCCCAAGGTCTTTCGTGGGTATGTTGTTAAAATGGGTGTATCTTTTATAAAAGGATATTTTGGTTTATGGAAAGTTTGTACTTAGTCACTTATTTTGCGACATTGCTCTATATTCTGATTATGGACATGCTTTGGTTTTTTCTAATCAGAAATAAAGTTTTCTTTTGCACTACAATTGTTTACATATATTATTTGGAATTTTGATCTCATTAAAGTAAAGTAGGACTAGTTGAAAATAGACATGTAAAGATCACATTTCATGTAATTTCCATGATACACACACATGATTGATCTATGTCGTTTGATTGTATTGATATCTATATTGATGGGTTTAGTTACAAAAACAGTAATTTCATGAGTATTGTATGTTTCATCGTTTGTTTGAATGCTTTGATCTACGGTGCTTATATGTGATGTAGCAAGATTTATTATGTAATCAGACATGAGATCTACTACCCTATAATATTTCACATGTATTGTATTTGGAGTGGTTTAATTTCATACATGCTCTATTTGCTTTTGTGCACTGCATGTCTTTAATAATTTTATTTGGTTCTTTGCAGTTATGGTGATGGACATGTTTGTTTTTGAGAGTTAGAGAATTTTGCAGATAACCCAGTACCGTTTCTCTTTTTGTCGGTTGTGAAAAGAGAATGCTACCGAGATTTCTCAAAGTCATAGTGGCGACGTCCATTCCATTGGCAGTTGTGTTGTGGATGGGATCATTATAAACACTACAACAAAAATATCCTATTACAACGCCTTTTTTACAACAGGCATTGATTCCCCGTTGTAATAGAAGGTTATTACAACGGTCCATCAGGCCCGTTGTAAAAGATGTCATATACAATGCCCTTTTTACAACGGGCATTGTTTGCCTGTTGTAATAGAAGGCTATTACAACGGTCCACTCAGGCCCGTTGTAATAGATGTCAAGTATACAACGGTCAAAATTGCCCATTGTAATAGCCTTTATTATATCGGTCCACTCACGCCCCTTTATTATATCGGCTGTTTTCTTTTGCAAGTGACTATTCGTTCTCTTTCGTATTGTCTTCAACTAAATTAGGGTTTCTGAAAGCGCCGACATTAGTATCTCGATCGAATGATGATTTACGTCCCTAAGCTTTGTTGATCGATGCTTTCTTCTCTTTGCGCTCGTTCACGGCTGCTTTCAGTATTGAGTTCGAATCAATGAATCTGGTCTGTGAATTATATCGTTTAAATGCTACTGGTTCTCATATAGAAGTGATATCGAAACAATCCAAATCGCCGTTTATTTTTTTCTTTAAGGAAAATCGGTACTCTCAGCAAATCATGTTGCGACTTTGTGATGGCGATGGAGTCGAAGGTTGGAGATTTAGGGTCGAATGGCAAAGGGGCGAGGTAGCAAGTGGCGATGGCTGCATTCGATTGTTTGATTTGAGGAGGAATTTCGTGATGGCAAGACAGCAGCGTTGATGTGGTGGTGTTGGAGAAAGTAGTTTTTTTTGGGTCGCAATTTTGGTGGGCTTCTAGTTGAAGGGAAGTGGTGGAGAATAGGCGACTGGTTAGGTAGCTGTGGGAAATTCAGGGGTGTTGAAACAGTGAATGAATTTGTAATTAGGGAGGAGAAGGTGATGCTGGGTATTGCTGGTTGAAAAGCGGTATTTGCAGTCATAACAGTGAGGGATTGGGTGATGAGGTATTTGATGGGACAGTAATGTTGGCAGGTAAGTGGTGTGGTTGAGGTTGATGTGCGCTGGTTGATGGGTAATGCTATGGATGGACTATTTGCTGAATGTTGAAGATGCAAGATTAATTCGAGATGGAAGTGGAAATTGACTATTGTGGAGGCGGCAGTAAGTGCTGAAGTTAAGCATAGTTGATGAAGTGGCGGTGTGGTGGAGCTTGTGGAATGAAGTATGGCAGTGGAGTGCGTCAATGTTATGGCCGTAGATAGTTGGGAGGGTTTGTGGATGATGGCTGCTTGTTTAGTGAATGGCAGCGAATGTCGAAGGTGGGTGGATGGTTTGTATGTTGATGGTCTTTTGTGCACAGTTAGGCAGTGTGCAGAGGAATGGTGTTGGAGCGTATTGTGTGAAGTTGTGGTATGTAGTTTGTTTAGTGTGGAAAACTGTAGGATGGAAGGCAGTAGTTTGATGTTGTGGATTATTGTAATTTTGTGATATGTAGAATTTAGAGGAGTAGAAGTGTTTGATGAATGTGGCAAGGGGTAGGATTGTTGGAGTCTCTTGTTGCTGCATAGAAGTGTGCAGGTTGGATGGCAGTGCAACGATGTAATGGAGTTTTCTGTAATGGGTAGTGATCAGGTTGTAATATATTCTTGATTGAATTTTATGAATATAGAAGCACCAACTGTTGTAGTCTGCTTGATTTGGTACTTGCAAGTGCTACCATTTGTTGGATTCGACGTGGCTATGTTTTTGTTCCCTCTAATGTTTTAATAATTTTTAAGGTGCTATCCTTTATGCATGAAGCCGGGAATGTTACGACTATGGTTTTAGGACAAGAGAAAGTGAGTACTCGTTTCGTAACATATTTGTAGTATAATTCAATTTTTGTAGATTAATGATTTTGATTGTTTACTTTTGATATATAGATAAGGAAGTGGAAAGCATGGGAAGCCGAACTGCCTCGCTTGAATATCAGTTTATGAATAGCAAGTTCGCTTTCGAAATTATGCTATTAAAATTTTGTTCATGATTCAATTTTGGAGTAGGTAAGTTATTCGTTCTTTGTATGCAGACCCCTCAAGATTCAGGCTTAGACACCAAACTTCTTTTGTAAGTGGATAGGCCAGAAGTTGATTGGCAGTTGTGGGTGAATGGATGGTTTGGAAGGTTGTACTGATGGGGATGAGTGGATGGGTGGAAGGAAGAGGTGGTTAGTAGTGTAGTATGGTCAAGTGAGATGTGTAGTGCATAGAGTTGTTGATATGCACAGTTTGCTCGGCAGGGGATAATCGATGATGGTTGAATCGTGTAAAGTATGTGGTTACATGAATGGACTGGAGGAGTATAAGTGTGGGTAACTACATAGTGATGGAAGTTGATGGCCTGGAGTAGGTGCAGTGGGGTGGTACTGGAAGGGGATGAGACCGAGGCAGTGCAGCATTTGTTAAGTGGTGTGTGGATGAACTTTGATATAGTGGTGATGTATGGATGTACTTGCGGGTAAATGAGAAGTTGTGCAATAAGTATTTACTTAGTAGTGTTGAAGTGCAGCCAGTAGCTATGTAGGAGTGCACAGTTCAGGAGTTTGATGATGTTGATATGCATGGTTTTGAGATTTTGCTGTGGGAATGGTTTCAGTGGAGTATGCGGTGATTAAGTTGAGAGATGGACTGCTGATGTATAGGGTGGATGGTCAGTAGTTTGAAGATGACAGGGATATGGTAGTTGATATGAGATAGTGTTGTAGTTTGTATGGTGAATTGATGTTGGTGATGGAGGAGTATTATACAAAATATTGTATGGAGTGGCTGATGGTGGTAGGAAAATTTGGCAGATGGGATGGATGTTAGCAGAGGCAATGAACTGTTGCTGAAGCAGTGCAGGTGGTAGTGAAGACAAGTTGGGTATTTGTAAATGGAGATGATTGAGTATGAAGTTTGTGAATGGTAACAGCAGTAGTAGGTGATTGTATAGGAGTGTTCAGCAATGTAGGGGCAGAAGTTGTTTGGATGGAAGAGCAATGTTGTTGTATGGTCAGTGGGGAATATTGGCACGGTGGTGTGGTAATTTCAGAGGGGGAAGTGCGTAAACATACACCAACCATCAGGACTTTCTAGCACTCCCGGCATTATGGATTGTAAGAAATATTAGTCCCTCAACTTATAAACGTGTAAAACTATGTAAAACTATGCTCAAATATTGTGCATTTTCTTCATTTTTTTATTTGCTCTAAGATACATGTTTTATTTTCTCAAATATTGTACATGTTTTATAAACGTGTAAAACTATACTTTTAGTCTTTTCGTATGTGATTTTAATTATTTTACAACAATGTTTGGTATTATGATGGATGTATTGCATGGATACTGCTGTAGTTTTTTTTAAAATTTGCATTTGTTTTGCAACGGGCAATGTGCGTTGTTATATGAGCTTCTTACAACAGGTTATAGCCGTTGTAAAAAGGTATACTGTAACGGTTTTTACAACGTGCTTTGCCCGTTGTAAAATATGGTGGATCTATTACAATGAGACCTATTACAACGGGCACATGCCCGTTGCCAAACACATATTACAACGGACATTGCCTGTTGTAAAAAGACTGTTTTGTTATAGTGAAACAACCTATCATAATTTTACAGGTTTACAAACGAACGCATAGAAACCGATAATTCGAACCTGAAATGCATCTAGGAGACAATACAAAAGAAGTTTTCTTTTCTTAACTGAGATTAGATTTTACCTATTGATCTTTTACATAGAAGTATATAATCGATGCACTACAATTGTGTACTAAATCAACCGTTGGAATAATTCAACATAATGGGGCACATATTTTAATGTTTGAATGTGTGGGCTATCTTGTAATTAAGTCTAATTCCGTGATCTATTTTTGGAATAAACTTATTAAGACTCAAGGGGTATATTCGTCATGTAAAATTGTAACGTGTGGATACCGGAGTGACAATTTTAGTTTGTTGAAGGGAGAAAATGAAAAATGTCACACACTATATATGGGGTTATGGTCCCCAAATTACACAAGTCTTACCATATTGTCTCTATATTCTTCTAAAAAGAATTTACAGACCTAAGCTTTTGACAATTTGGAAGATCTAATCCAAAATTAATCTTTACATCAATTATATATTGATGGATTCAAGTACGCCTTCCGTTGTTAATTTCATATACTTGTTTCTCAATTTAATCAATATGGGTTAGATGTATTCAGATCTAATATAGATTAGTCACCAACAAGTGGTATCAGAGCCACTCATCATTGATTTAATTGAGAAATTTCCTAATTGTAAGTATATATGAAATTAGGGTTCTGAGATTTACAATTTTGGTTGATTCATCCGATGCCTTTATTTCGAATCTGTGAGATTTTCTCTTTTCTTATTGGTTCATCTTACATCAAATGGATGTTAAAACTGTGTTTCTCAATGGAAACACTGAGAAAACAATTTATATGCTACAACCAGAAAACTTTGTGTCTGGAGATTCAAAGAATATGGTTTTCAAACTAAAGAAATCCATTTATGGGCTCAAACAAGCTTCTCGTCAATGGTACCATAAGTTCCATAAAGTAGTTACCTCGTTGGTTTCGAGGAAACATAATTGATAACTGTGTGTATCACAAAATCAGTGGGAGCAAATTCATATTTTTTATTTTTATATGTTGATGATATATTGCTTGCCTGTAATAATTCACATATTTAGCATGAAACTTATAAACTTCTTTCATATAATTTTGAAATGAAAGATCTTGGGGATTCTTCTTTTGTATTAGGAATCCAAATATATCATGATCGATCACAGTGTATTTTTGGATTGTCACAAAAGAATTATATAGAAACAGTGCTTAAAAGGTTTGGCATGCAAGATTGTAAAATGGGTGATACCCACTGTCGCTAAAGGAGTAAATTTTATCTCAAACAATGCCCTAATAACATCCTTGAAGCTAAAGAAATGCAGTATGCATCTGCTATAGGAATTCTAACGTATGCTCAAGTATGTACGCATCCGGATATTGCGTACATTATATGAGTGTTGTGAAGGTATCTTAGTCACCTTGGAATGGATCATTGGAAAGCAGCAAAAATGGTTATGAGATATCTTCAGAGAACAAAGGACTATATGCTTACATATAGAAGATCAGATCAGTTGGAGATCATTGGGTATTCTGATTCTGATTTTGTTGGATGTCCGGATAGCAGAAAATCCACTTAAGGATATATATTTCTATTAAGGGAGCGGCTATATCATGGAAAAGGTTAAACAAATGCTCATGCTTCTTCCACCATGGAAGCAGAGTTTGTGGCTTGTTATGAGGCATCTAAGCATGCAAAATGGCTGCGGAATTTTGTCATTGGGCTATGCATTATTGATAATATTGATAGACCATTAAAGTTATATTATGACAATAGATCTGCAGTATTATATTCTAATAACAATAGAACTTCAAGCAAGTCAAATTACATTGACATCAAGTTTCTAGTTGTGAATCAGAGAGTGCAGAATGAGTCAATATCCACAAAGCATATTGGGACAAATTCCATGCTAGTGGATCCACTTACAAAAGAAGTACCATCCAAGGTCTTTCATGAGCATGTTTGCTAAAATGGATGTATCTTTTATATAAAATATTTTGGTTTAGGGAGAGTTTGTACTTAGTCACTTATTTTGCGACAGTGCTCTATATTTTGATTATGGACATGCTTTGATTTTTTCCGATCAAAAATAAAGTTTTCTTTTGCACTTCAATTGTTTATGTATATTATTTGGAATTTTGATCTCATTAAAGTAAAGTAGGACCAGTTGAAAATAGACATGTAAAGATCACATTTAATGTAATTTTCATGCTACACATACATGATTGATCTATGTCATTTGATTGTATTGATATATGCGACCATTGATGGACTTAATTACAAAAACGGTAATTTCATGAGTATTGTATGTTTCATCATTTGTTTGATTGCTTTGATCTACGGTGCTTATATGTGATGTAGCTAGATTTACTACGGAATCAGACGTGGTGATCTACTACCCTATAATATTTCACATGTATGGTATTTGGAGTGGTTTAATTTCATACATGCTCTATTTGCTTTTGTGCACTACGTGTAGAAACTGTTAATGGCTTGCACAGCCACAACCTTCTATATTATTCAGTATTTATACAGAGAGTGAATTACATAGCACTTTGAATTGTTAGCCTAAAGAACTATTCCAACTACAATTTTGTATATACTCATGCAGGCCTAATCTCAAGGGATATATACGTAACAAGTGGATAGACTTATTCTTGCTAAGATTTGCTGCAGTTGTGGGCTGCACTGGTATAGACAGTCTTAACACTTCCCTGCAAGTTGAACGGCCGATTCTGGATGGACAACTTGTTCCTTAACACTTCAAATCGTTGAGTGCTCAAGCCCTTTGTGAAAATATCTGCAATCTGGTCTTTGGTTGAAACAAAGCGGACGGACAACTTCTTGGCTGCAACTTGTTCGCGAACTAAATGATAGTCTATCTCAATGTGTTTTGTCCGAGCATGAAAAACAGGATTGATTGTGAGATAAGTAGCACTCAAGTTATCACACCATAGTGTAGGAGGTGACTGCATGGGTAATTTGAGTTCTTTAAGCAATGATTGTATCCACATTATTTCAGCTGTAGTAATGGCAATTCCTCTATATTCTGCTTCTGTGCTTGATCTAGAAACAGTCTTCTGTCTGCATGCACTCCATGAGACTAAGTTTCCTGCAAAGTATATGCAGTAACCACTTGTGGAACGACGATCATCCGGACAACCAGCCCAATCCGAATCTGAAAATGCATGGATAGATAAGTTGGTTGGAATAGAGAGCTTTAGACCGAAATTGATTGTATGTTTCAAGTAGCGAAGTATACGTTTGACAGCTGCCCAATGGAAATCTCGTGGATCATGCATGTGTTGACATACCTTGTTCACTGCGACAGCTATATCAGGCCTGGTAAATGAAAGGTATTGGAGAGATCCCACTATGCTTCGATACTAAGAGGGATCAGAAAATTTGGGACTGTCGAACTTTGACAGCTGTGTGTTGGTGGCTAGAGGTGTGGTGATGGGCTTGGCACCATCAAATTTTCTGGTTTGCAGCAGCTCCATGATGTATTTACGTTTGGAGAGAAAAGGCCATTTGAATGTGGAATTACTTCAGTGCCAAGGAAGTAATGCAGGAGACCTAGATCTTTGATGGCAAAGGAGGACTGTAGTTGTTGTAGAAGTGTATTAATGTGATCTCCTGGAGTTCCTGTAACTATAATATCATCAACATATATAAGGATGAAGAGAGTAGACATCTTCTATGGCGCATGAATAAAGACATATCTGCTTTTGAACCAACAAAGCCAAGACTGATAAGGAAACTAGTAAGCTTGAAAAACCATGCTCTAGGGGCTTGTTTGAGTCCGTATAGAGATTTTCGAAGTTTGCATACATAATTTGGAAATTTAGGATCAATGTACCCTGGTGGTTGCTTCATATAAACCTCCTCGGTAAGATGACCATGAAGAAAGGAAGTTTTAACATCAAGTTGACACAATAGTCATTTGTTGACTAGAGAAATTGTAAGGACAATTCGAATGGTACATGGCTTAATGACAGGACTGAATGTTTCACCATAATCAATGCTTGCTTGTTGGTTAAACCCTTTCGCAACTAATCTGGCCTTATGTCTCTCAAAAGTGCCATCGGATTTTCGTTTTGTTCGAAAGACCCATTTACAACCAATTACATTCTGGTTTTGTTTTGGAGGTGTAAGAATCCAAGTTCCAATTTGCAGTAAAGCGTTTATTTCATCATCCATGGCATTGCGCCAATGAGTGGGTTCGTCTTCTCTGAGGTTTGTAAAGGATGGTGAGTGGTCAATAGACACATACGTTTTACCGGCTTTATAATCCCAGCCTTGCCTCGTGTAACCATTGGATGGGTTGGTGGGTTGTTGGGCGTTACTGTAGTAGGGGAGGACTGTGTTGGTTCAGCTTGTGGGAAGGTGGGTTCTAGCACACTAGGAGAAGGTGCTGCTGGTGCTGGTTGTGAACCGGTAGGTAATGGTGAAGGGGATATGTTACCGGTAGGTAATGATGAAGGAGACTGAATGGTGGGGGCTGGTGAGAGATTAGAAAGAATTAATGAAGTGGTTGGGAAGAATTAAGAAACAGAAGTACTTACAGTTGCAGTATTGTCTCTTTGACTAGAATAGGGGAAGATTGTTTCTTCGAAACGGACATGACGAGAGATGTAGAGACGCTGGGAGTCAATGTTATAGCATATATATATATATATATATATCCCTTTTGTGAACTGCAATATCCAAGAAAAACACATGGAAGAGACCTATGAACAAGTTTGTTAGGTGCATAAGGACGAAGATACGGATAGCAAAGACATCCAAAGGATTTTAGTTGTGTATAATCAGGCTTTGTGCCAAACATTAACTCAAGGGGTGTGGAGCCGGATATTGTTGGTGAGGGAAGGCGATTAATTAAATAACAACTATTCATGAAAACATCAGCCCAAAATGATAAAGGCATACTAGCACGATTAAGTAGAGACAAACCGGACTCAACAATGTGTCTGTGTCGGCGTCCAGCTAAACCATTTTGTGGGGAAGTATGTGGACAAGTAAAACGATGAATAACACCGTGATTGTTTAGAAAGTTTGTGAACCTTTTGTATTCAGTCCCATTGTCTGTTTGAAAAACTTTAATTTTCTTTCCAGTAACATTTCCAATTTGTAACTTGAATTGAATAAGAATGTGCAATGCAACAGACTTATGGCAAAGAGGATAAAGCCAAGTATAAGGACTAAACACATCCATTAAAAGTACATAATAGCGATAACCATTTTTAGCAAGAACGGGTGCTGGACCCCATAAATAAGAGACAATTAATTGCAATGGAGCATCATATTTTGTTTTACTAGAAGAAAAAGGCAATTTATGACTCTTGCTTATATTGCAAGCATGACAAAAAGACAACGACTCATGATCAACAGGTAGATCATTAGATGACACTACTTTATTAACAGTTTTTAGCATTGGGTGACCTAATCGATGATGCCAAAGTGAAACTGACTGAGAAACAAATCCGACTGCTGGCGGATGACTAAAGTGATACAATCCCCCCTTATTCTTGCCTTGGAGCAATACTGTCCCTGTGTCCTGGTCCTTTACATAAAAATGAGAAGGATGAAATTCAAAAAAGACATGATTATCTCTAGAGAATTGTGAAACTGATAAAAGATTTGTAGAGATAGATGGTTCATGATAAATATTATATAAACGAAATAAGCGATTATCAATTTTAAAAGATGATTTACCAGTATGATGAATGGGAAGAGAAGTACCATTACCAACTCGGATTTGATAAGGGCCATGATAGTCTGATTGGATATGGAGGTTAGAGAGATCATTTGTGAGATGATGAGTAGCACCACTATCCGGGCACCAGTTTGCATCAATCAGAGAACCGGGAGCAGCAACATAAGCAGTTGAAGGAGTAGTGGAGGGTGGTTTGTTAGTCTTATCAAACCTATACCAGCAATCACTTACAACATGGCTTTTACGCCCACAAAGCTGACAGGGTCCACCTTGAGATGAGTTCGAATGAGACTGGTTTTGGGAGCGACGAGGTCCTCTATGTCTATAGTTATTTGGCTTACCTCTGTTGTTCTGATATGGTGTAGATGAGCGAGACGGAGATGCTTGATGGGCAACATTGGCAGTGGATTGGGGCAAATTGGCAAGCTGTGCCTCCAAACGCAGTTCAAAAGAAAGTAAGTTGGAGTAAAAATCGTCCATATGGAGATCAGTGGCGGTGGCCGTTAGGACAGTGACAATGACATCATAAGTTGAGTCAAGGCCTCCAAGAATTATGTGTTGGAGGTCAGTGGTCGAGACAGGGCTACCTGCTGCAGCAAGACTGTCAGCTAGGTGCTTGGCATGACGATAATATTCAGCTATGGTTTTGAATCCTTTTTTTACATTCTGTAGTTCTCGTTTGAGATACAAGATTCGCGATTGAGCTTTGGAGGCAAAGTGTTTGGATAAAGCTTCCCATACTGCTTGTGAGGTTTGGAGGCCGACAACATGGGCGAGTGTTGATTCAGTGAGGAAGGAAAGGAGCCATCCTAATAGGATCTGATCCTGTTTGTTCCAAGCAATGTATTCTGGATTGATTGTGTTGTTCGTCAGGGTTTCAGCGGGGCATTTATTACTCCCGTCAACAAAACCTTCAAGTTCATAGCCTTTTAATAAAGGCAGGAATTGAGTGTGCCAAAGTAAATAGTTGGAATTGTCCAACTTAACAGAGATAAGGTGGTGAATTTAGACTGGCGGAAGGGTGGGATTGGACGCTGCAACGGTGGGAGTGAGATTGGCAGTGGTGGAGGAGTCTTCATTGGCCATGGTGAGAAAGTGAATGGCAGGGATGGTTTTGGGATAGATCGACCTGCTCCGATACCAAGTAGAAACTGTTAATGGCTTGCACAGCCACAACCTTCTATATTATTCAGTATTTATACAGGGAGTGAATTACATAGCACTTTGAATTGTTAGCCTAAAGAACTATTCCAACTACAATTTTGTATATACTCATGCAGACCTAATCTCAAGGGATATATACGTAACAAGTGGATAGAGTTATTCTTGCTAAGATTTGCTGCAGTTGTGGGCTGCACTGGTATAGACAGTCTTAACACTGCGTGTCTTCGATAATTTTATTTGGTTCTTTGCAGTTACGGTGATTGGACATGTTTGTTTTTGAGAGTTAGAGATTTTTGCAGATAACCTAGTACTGTTTCTCTTTTTGTTAGTTGTGAAAATGGAATGCTATCGAGATTTCTCGAAGTCGTGGTGATGATGTCCATTCCATTGGCAGTTGTGTCGGGGATGGGATCTTTACAAACCAAGGTTCAAAATTCCGGCGGAATTCCGGTTATTCCGGTGATTCCGTTCCGGTTCCGGTCATAACCGGAACGGAATCCGGTCAAAATTCCGGTTCCGGTCTAAATTCCGGATTTAATTTTCAAATATTGAAAAAAAATTATAAAAAAATAAAAAAATTCAACAAACATATAGCAATTAAAAAAGAAAAGCAAATTAAACAGGACAATAAATAAATTGACAAAAAATCATGTGTATGAATAAAAAAAGTTGTTATATTTTTGTTAATTTACGTCGAATCATAATAAAAATTTCAAAAATCGACCAAAATTTTAAAATCTTAAATGAGCAATACAGACTTTTTAAACAATGGTTTTTTAATCAAAGTGTATTTTACACGTAATTTAAATAATGTACTATAAATTTATGATTGTATTGAATATTTATTAGCGAAATAGCAAATTAAAGCAAAAAAGTACCGGAATTAGAAAACCGGAATTAAAACGGAACTTCCGAAATTTCCGGAACGGAACCGAAATTTTAAAATTACCAATGACCGAAACGGAAACGGAAAACGGAATTTCAAACCTTGTTACAAACAACCTATCATAATTTTACAGGTTTACAAATGAACGCATAGAATTCGATAATTCAAACCTGAAATGCATCTAGGAGAGACAATACAAAAGAAGTTTTCTTTTCTTAACTGAGATTAGATTTTACCTACTGATCTTTTACATAAAGTATAAAATCGAATGCAATACAATTGTGTATTAAATCAGATATTTTTTATTTTTTAAATAAAAGGAAAAGAAAAGGAAAAAAGAAAGGAAGGAACTCATATATAGCACAGTATACATCTGACCGATATCATAATATCTCTCTACAATACAACCTTTAGATATATGCACGCCATATTCCCAAAATTAACGACAAACAAAAATTTGCAAGTATCAAACACCGGGATTATATGCATATCTCCAAACAAACTATTCCATGCATTACACAAATCACGATGATTCCTCGGTCACCTTGTCATCTGCACCATCGGAGCCCTTTCGTCTCCTCTCTTTCTTCCTGGATTTCTTAGGTACCTCTTGGCCTGTGGATTCGGATCCACTAGCACTAGAACTAGCACTAGCACTAGCACTGCTCTGGTGCTTTGAATGATGCTTGTGATGGCGCGATCTGTGACCCTCTTGGGATTGGGAATCGGATGAACGAGACTTGCGAGAGCGGTGGGACCCAAGCGACTCCTGTGTGCCTGCGTCCATCGTGGCTGTTTCGGTTGATGTGTTGTGGTGCCGTGTGCGACGTGGTTTTGGGGAGCCACCCTTTTCACGTGAAGGTGAAAATGCTACTCCATGTGGAATCTCTGCTTGCATGCATGCGGTGCAAAATAATGATGTTTGAAAACCAAAACATTAAATAGAAACTTGGAAGAAGAAGAAAAAAAAGAAGGGAGGAACAAGTTTGAAACCTTCGCTATCAGTTGATCCAAACTCTTTTCCATCCTGTCCAAATGAGGATGGGTTGAACTCGTTTATGGAGGCAGAAGGACCTTCCCATCCAATATGGGCAACATGTTTCACATCCGTAGGGTTCCCTATCACCATCTCCTGTTCCTTTTCCCCATCTACACCACCACCACATATTCTTAATATATGCTTCCATCCATTATTATTACACAGTTTTAATATATATATATATATATATGTATATATATATATATGTGTGTATATGTATATATATGTGTGTGTGTGTGTGTGTGTGTGTGTATATATATATATAGACACATATATATATATATACATATACATATATATATATACATATATATATATACATATATATATATATAAACATCAAGCGTGTGCACTTACCAAATATTTGGGAGATGTACCTCAGACCTTTCAGAAGCCCTTTCACCTTGTTATTCACAGGGGCCAGATTGTCCACCATTGCTACACCAGTTTATACTGTCTTTCACTCACTTTTTCTAACCTATTTATCAAACTAAGGACACATGTATATAATCTTTTCTGCATGTAAAAATACCAGGATATCAGCACATGCTTACATATTACATACCTTGTGCCACTTCAATGGTATGACCCAATTCATGCAATTTCCTCCTAGCCCTTGTGATAAAAAGGAAAATTAAACTATAGAAAATGTATGTACACAAACTATAAAAGGGAAAAAAAGAGATGATGGCATTAAAATTTGATATCGTCCCTCAGATTCAAGGCCTCTTTTGAGATGGAGAGAACCTTGAAAATGAGCAAACGATGAATAAACACAGAAGCCTCCAAATCTTTCTATTTCCCCACTTCTTTCCTTTTCCTTTTCCTTTTTACAAATTTTTCTTTTATTAAAAATTAATAAGACTGGATTTTTTTAGTTCACTAAATTTCGTAGACCCGTTTCCAACCATGGATATTCGAGTAAAATGCGGCAAATAAGAACGGTTAAGAAAAAAAAGAGATAAACAAGCCAAAGAATCTAATTGGTTACAAAGTAGCAACTTTCACTGTACAACTTTACTGATGGTTATTAGAAAAGGGTGGGCTAATTTTCTGGCTATGAGGTTCTTGGATCACGTTACAGAATTTATCTGGGGTCAATGCAAGTTTACACACGCTCCAAAAAGGTGTGTGCTCAACAATATTTGATGCATGTTTAAACACAAGGCAACAAAACTAGAAACTCATGGTACATTCAGCTTTCTTAAAGTCAGTCAAAACCTATGCACCTTATCAGAGTCACATATGTCCTGTATACATTTGGAAGCAAACGATTAACATAGCCATTTTCCCAAAGACAACATTTTTTTCCAAGAAACTTTCAAATTAACACCGAGAAAATAACATATTTCAATTTTAGACCCCGTCCAAAACTTATTACAAAAATAGTCTTAGTTCGCCGTAAATATGGACCGTGCAAGTGTATTTTTTGAAAAAGACAAATTTGTACATGCACAAATTTAAAATTCGAAAGTGTTATTTAAAAAAATTTATGCTTCAACATTTTTGGAATGTGCAAGTATTATTTTTGAAGAAAAAATTATGCTTAAGCATTTTTGGAATGCAGAGGTGTTATTTTTGAAAAAAAAAAATATATGCTTGCGCAAGCACAAGGGAAATTTTTTTAAAGGACAAATAATTTAAAAAATTTATTCATAAGTACACGCACAAACAGTTTTCTTTCAAAGGACAGACCTAAAGTCTATTCGCACGTTAAAACATTTCTCCATTTCGTTCATTCGTCTTCCTGTTTGATTTTCAAATCCACACTCTTCTTCATGACACAAAATAGAAATTAAGAAAAAAGGGCAAACGAAACCACAACGAAAACGCTACCTCCATCTTAATCGCATACGTCGGGCAACAAAAAACAAGCAGAGTTTGAGCACAAATCTGATACCTTATCCCCTCATTCTGATATTTAACAAAAACCTAATACTCTAGCGCCTCATTTTGATTATCAGCTCGAATCTGAAAACAAAGAACCTCAATCTGAGAATCGAGCCGAAATTGAAAACCTACCGCGTGAACTTGATACCCTAGCAACTGTATCTATTAATATTCATGAAGCAAAAATCCTAGCTGCAGTAGAGATACAGCAGGAATATACAAATTTAACACTATTAAAAAGACCAATGGAGGAAGAAAGTGAAAAAGGGAAAGAAGAACAAAAAAGAAACATGAAGAAAATTAAATAGAAGAAAAGGTAAATGATATTATGAAATGAAGCATAACAATACAATTCTAGATTGATTATGATACTACTGAACTTATTTTATAGAAAAATGAAGAAATCATGTAGGAAAAAACAGCTGATGACAATCAACTATACAACAAGTGCAAAAAAGAGAATTATGATCAAAGATAAAAAATGAGAAAATAATTCAGCAACAACTTCAACAGGCAAGTAAAACTATTAAGTTATGAAACTGATACTATTAAATCATTAGATGTATTTTAATAGTGTTAATATGTTTAACAGGAAAAAGCTTGAAGAAATAAAGGAAAACAAATAGCAGTTGAGGAATATGAAGATGAAGCCAACACGGTAAAATTACAAGTCATATCACTTATAAAGATTTTCATATTCAAAAAGTGGTACCTACTGTTTGTTTGGTAGAAGACAAAGTTTAATTAGTTAAAAAAATAGATTTCATTGCCATTTGTTACAAAACTGATACTAATATATTAAAAATATAATACTAAACATCAGTTAGTTATGTAACGATCCCAATTTTCAGTTAAATTTAATTTGGAAATTAATGTTAAATTATGAATTTAATGGTGAATTAATTCAAAATTTTCCAAATTAATAAAGAAATGTTTCTTTATTTGTTTATATTTATAAATTTATTTTAAATTGCATCTTGGGATTGAAATTCAAATTTAAACATCTTATAGGATATATTGGATTCGGAATCATTTTATTTTCAATTAATAAAGATTTGTTTTCCAATTTCATTAAATAGGCATTTTGATTTAAAGGTAATGTTGTGAAACTGATATAAATAAAATTTACAAAAGCTATTTAAAGAATTAAATTCAAATATATACATATTATATACTTATTTATTACTATTTGATTTTTTTAAATCTCATTCTTTAAAGTTATATATATATATATATATATATATATATATATATATTGGATTTGATAAAAAGATTTGAAACACATTTTCCTTTTGAAATAAATAAATATAGTTTGTATATTCATGAATTTAAAATGTAAAACATTTACATATGTTAAGTTATAAATATAAATAATTAAAGGGTTTAAAATACAAATTGCAAATTTAAAGAAATAAGGGTTTTACACAAAAATGCAAGTTGATGACATTTGTAAATACATAAAGACATGCAAAAATACATTTGTAAAAATATTAATACAAGCAAATGACAAGTGTTAGCTTAATTACAAATGGCAATTGATTAAATTAAAGATTGATTAAAAAAATTAAAACAAAGAATACATACATATGCATTTTTCTCATTTCTATTCAAAGTTTATAAAACATAAACCAGGAAATCAAAACCAATGTCAAAATTAAGAAAAAAAATCATCATCTCAAAACAAAACCTGAATGCAATTGCAAATACAAAATCGCATTCAATTTAAAAATATGGAAATAAGCTACAAACCTGAAGCAAAAAATTAAAGCAACTCAACAAATCAAAGATCTGAAGCAAATCAGAGACAGACCAAAAGCATCAAAAGCCTAAGAATCAAAATCAGATAAAAGAATTGGAACCTGGAAATCAAAACTAGAAACTAAAATCTGAAAACAAACCTGAGCAAAGATCAAGGGCAAAGCAAATTTAAACAACTTCAAGATCAAAATCATGTTGCACAGATCAACTACCTTCTTAAACAAATCAGATCCCAATTTCCAGTTTTTAAAATTTAAAAGCTTCTCTGTTCTTCCATCTACAGGTGAGCAAACTCAACCTGATATATATCTAAATGATCTATGAATTATGATCTCGAATATGCTTGATTGATGATGTGATTATGCTTGCATGTTTGTGTATGTTTGGGAATGATGATGTGCATATTTAGGCTCTGTTCTTGTCACGGTTTTAAAACCTGAAAAAAATTCAAAAATCATCATATTTAAATGATTTCAGGGTTTCTAAACAAAAAGTAATTATAACCATGTAATGCTAATTTAGAAAGAAATAATTCATGAATATTTATGTAGCTATTTTTTTTAAAATAGAAATGTCAGGGATAAACATTTAGATGTTAAAATTTAATCATCTTGTAATTAAGTTTAGATAATATGATCATATTCGTATTACAAAATGATGATTTTAGAGAGTTATTTCAATATTTTTAGTCGCATGGTTGTCGAGATATTATGGGATGAACAGAAATTGTAAATTCGTCAATTTCTGGTGATTGGAGTAATGATAAATCTTGTGATTAAAGAGGAAGCATGTTTGGAGGTCAAAGATCATCAGAAAAATGTTCGAAGATTTTATAATTCATTGTGGGAAGCAGATGAGGTCGAATTACGGTTCTGTGAGCTGGATTGAGCCAATGATGTTTCAAAGGCGTTCTCGTCATTGTGGATGGATCGAAGGTGATCGGACCAACGCGAGAGGGTGCGTGGATCTTCGGCGAGTTTGTAGACGAAGTTCATGGCGGTTGGTGAACTAAAATGTCGTCGACGATCAGTTTTTCTGATCTGGGTTGGTTCCAGGAAAAGTTCGATCAGCTCGATTTTTAATTCAGGTCGATTTCGTCAGAATGTGGTAGTCGGGGAAGTTCAGTGGATCAACGATGACGGGCCGAAGGTCTCAGAGTTGGTCAGCGATGATCTGATCAAATGTACACGTGCATGCATATTTACGTTTATCTATGGATTTGGGAAAGAAAGATAAAGCTCGGGTTCGACTTGAAGAAACTCACAAATTTACTCGGGGAAAACGAAAAGAAAGGGCAACTCGAAGTCATGCTCGAGATTTAAGTTATTTCGCTCGGGTTTGCGAGACAAAATATAATACAGGTTTAAACCTTTAAAATAAATCAAGTTTATTTGAAACAAAATTTTGTAAAAGCAAGTTCCCTTGGTAAATAATAAAGTTCTATCTAAGTTTGAATTGGTTTAAAGGTTTTTAAATAAAATTATTTTATTCAACCAAGTTTAAAAATATTTTTAAAGTTTATTTTAAATTAGCTCAGTAATATTAAGAAGTTGATTATGAAAGATGTCAATTTGTTAATTAACTTTTAAAATCTAAGTAATTTATTTTGTTAATGAAAATTAAATACCTGGTTTATTAAATAAAGATTTTTAATCATAATTAGGTAATTAATTAAGAGAAAAAGGATTATCTTTTATTTTAATTAAAGTCTTAAGTGATTTAAGATTAATTAAAGGTTGATTTGATTTATTAATTAATTTATTTTTAAAGGTTAATTAATAATTGATTAAAGGTCGAGTAAAGGTTAATTATAAATTAAATGTTGACTTATTAATTAAATTAAAGGTTGAATAAGTAATAAAAGGGTAATTAATTACTTAAAGATAATTACTTAATTAAAAGTGGTTAATTTGTGATTAAAATTGATAAATCAAGTGATTTAAATTAATTTGTGATTTATTAATATAAGTGGTTAGGGATAATCACTTATGATAATCAATTAAGGATGATTAATTATAAAATGATAATTAATTAAGGGCTAATTAATAAATGTAATTAAGGGTAAATAATTAGGGGTTAATTATTTAATGATTAAAGGTTGATTAAATTATTAATTAAGGTTGATTAATTTATAATTAAAGGTTGATTAATTTATTATTAAAAGTTAAATTAATAAATGATTAAAGGTTAATTAATTAAGATGGTTTGTAATAAATTAATATTAATTAACCAAGATTAGTGTTTATTCATAAGTAATTAATCTGATTTAAATTAATCAGATAATTAACTGATCTTACTTATGAATGTTTGGATTATATTGAATGTTGAATTGTTGACATCCCTGATGTGTGATGCGCTGTTTTGATTTTGAGCTGTGATGAATGTAATTATCTGTGATGTAATTTATTTATCTGTGATAAATTTATATTGTCTGTGAATCTGTGAATGAAAATAAGCATTGTAGATTATACCGCTTATCGATATTGATATGATTGAATCTGTGATGATTGATGTTGTGGCACTATTGTGTAAAACCCCTGGACTACACCATGCACACACAAATATGGATTTAATGGGAAATTGGTTAAGTCACGGATATTTTTAAATTAAATATTATTTGTTTTAAAGGTGAATTTTGAATTCAAATAGTTTGAAAATAGAATTCGGTTGAATATGAAAAGCTTTTCGAAAAGGAGTTTTAATAGTTATTTTGAATAACTTGATTAAGTTTTGAAATTTAAATAGTTTGATTTGAATTTGAATTCAAAATTTGAATTATGGTTTAACAAGTTATAAAATGTACTTATAGGGTTTTAAACCATTTTAAAAGTATTATTTTTGAGAATTTAAATTCAACCCAAATTTATTTTATACTTGAAAGGCTTTAACTCGAGCAAATATAATCGGATTTTGCCGAGAAAAATTATTTGTTTTCAAATAATAATGGCTTTCATATAAAAGAAAGAATTCCCAGTTTTGTCGAAAGGAAATGGTATTGAAAGCTATCTTTGTTAAAGATTTGGTAAATCTTGTTGTTGAACTGAAATGGATCTTTTACTTAAATGATTTGAATCGTAAATAGTTTGGAAAGCTGTGAATTAATCTTTGTGAAAGATTATTGAACTTTCTTTAGAAACTGAAGAGGATTTTAAATGGTGTATCTTTTATATAAAAGTGTTGAAAAGGAATTGTTTTGAAAGTTATGAATGAATCTTTGGAAATGGTTTTGAAGGCTATGAATTGAATCTTTGATTTGAAGATTGGATGAGTTAATCCAATTTGAAAGGGAAATTGTTTAGAAAGGCTATGAATGAATCTTTGTGGAAGCTTGGTGAACTTTGTGAAGCGAATCTTTTTGTTTAAAGATTTGAAAATGGTAATTTGTTTAAACCATTTGAAAGAAAGGTTTGGGTTAAAGTTGTGACTTAACCGAGATCCCATTATCCATATGTTTTTAAAATATTCCGCTCATTATTCAGTTTAGCCGGGAGAGGAATTTGTGTCATATAACCCATTTCGAATAATGATACGACGTTATGGATCACATTTGCTACAAGTTCAACACGATAGGGGGTTCTCGCTTCGCATTTGGTGGCGAACGGGAGATTCTTACCCCTACATGTCCCCGGGGAGGGGTTGGCTTACTAGTTAGGGGGGTCGAGAGGCCGGCCATAAAAGCAACTACGAGGTATCATTGTCTGCCACAGCGGGGCTGGGATGGTTGAAAAGCCTACCAGTCGAGAGTGGCCACTGTTGATGGTTGAAATTCCTAGACCGTGACAACTTGGTATCAAAGATGAAGGTTAAACTTTAGCTTTTGGAGTATAACACATTGGGTAGCTCATTAGAGACAGGGTTACATATACCCTAGAATGAGTGTATCCCTAAGATATCCATTTGTGTGCCTTAATAAATTCTCTTACTACCACTGATAGTGAGTATGAGTGCAAGAAAAGGACTAGGTAGGGGACAGGGAAGTACCACTACGTATGGCAATACCCTGTAACAACAAGGAAACAATTCTTCTCAATCTCCTTTGATCCAATTTCAGTTCTTTGATTGCTTCATGGCAGCTACAAGGAAGAAGCGTTGGTGTGGATGGTAGCCCTACGAATCATTCTTATTTCATATTTTCTTCATAGGTTCCCTATCAGCTTTCCGTTTTAAAATTTAATGAATTTAAAATTCTATTTAAAATAAATAGATGAATGAAATATGAAGATTTGTATCGATAAAACAATTTCGATTAAAACCAAATTTGAAATTCTCTTGTAATTTCTTGTGCGAATCCAAGTCCAAAGAGGGACAGGCTAGTGTATATTTTGAAGTATTTCGGCCCGAATTCGGAATCCATACTTAGAGTTTGAGAATTGTGGAAGGTTGAATCCATTTATTTGTTCTTTTGGGTCTAGATGTATTCTACGAACGGTTAGTTATCCCTTCGAACTAACCAATCCCCTGTATACTTCGTAGATCTGGTGACCCGAGTATCTTATGTAATATTGAATGAGTTTGTTCTCATACTGTTGATATTCTGATTTGGTGAGAAAAATACATAATAGATAATCAGCTCGATGGATGAGTCGATTCTCTATCTTTGTGTATCTATCCTTTGTTGTCTCCCTGGAAAATTTCAGGGATGAAATTTTCTTAAGGGGGGAATCTGTAATGATCCCGATTTTCAGTTAAATTTAATTTGGAAATTAATGTTAAATTGTGAATTTAATGGTGAATTAATGCAAAATTTTCCAAATTAATAAAGATATGTTTTGTTATTTGTTTATATTTATAAATTTATTTTAAATTGAATCTTGGGATTGAAATTCAAATTTAAAAATCTTATAGGATATATTGGATTTGGAATCATTATATTTTCAATTAATAAAGATTTGTTTTCCAATTTCATTAAATAGGCATTTAGATTTAAAAGTAATATTGTGAAATTGATATAAATAAAACTTACAAAAGCTATTTAAAGAATTAAATTCAAAATATACATATTATATACTTATTTATTAATGTTTGATTTATTTTAAATCCCATTCTTTAAAGTTATAAATATATGTAAATATTTATTAGACTTGATAAATAGATTTAAAACACACTTTCGTTTTGAAATAAATAATATAGTTTGTATATTTGTGAATTTAAAATGTAAAACATTTACATATGTTAAGATATAAATATAAATAATTAAAGGGTTTAAAATACAAATTTCAAATTTAATGAAATAAGGGTTTTAACACAAAAATGCAAGTTGATGACCTTTGTAAATACATAAAGACATGCAAAAATACATTTGTAAAAATATTAATACAAGCAAATGACAAGTGTTAACTTAATTACAAATGGCAATTGATTAAACTAAAGATTGATAAAAAAATTAAAACAAAGAATACATACGTATGCATTTTTCTCATTCCTATTCAAAGTTTATAAAACATAAAGCAGGAAATAAAAACCAATGTCAAACCTACGAAGAAAAAAAATCATCATCTCAAACCAAAACCTGAGTGCATTGCAAATTCAAAACTGCATTCAATTTAAAAATCTGGAAATAAGCTACAAACTTGAAGCAAAAAATTAAAGCAACTCAATAAATCAAAGATTTGAAGCAAACCAGAGACAGATCAAAGCATCAAAAGCCTGAGAATCAAAATTAGATAAAGGAATTGAAACCTGGAAATCAAAACCAGAAACTAAAATCTGAAAACAAATCTGAGCAAAGATCAAGGGCAAAGAAAATTTAAACAACTTCAAGATCAAAATCACGTTGTACAGATCAACTACCTTCTCAAACAAATCAGATCCCAGTTTCCACTTTTCAAAATTTAAAAGCTTCTCTGTTCTTCCCATCTACAGGTGAGCAAACTCAACCTGATATATATCTAAATGATCTGTGAATTATGATCTCGAATATGCTTGATTGATGATGTGATTATGCTTGCATATTTGTGTATGTTTGGGAATGATGATGTGCATATTTAGGCTCTGTTCTTGTTACAGGTTTTTAAAACCTGATAAAAATTCAAAAATCATCATATTTAAATGATTTCAGGGTTCAATTTCTAAACAAAAAGTAATTATAACCATGTAAAGCTAATTTAAAAAAATCCTGAATATTTATGTAGCTATTTTTTTAAAATAGAAAGGTTAGGTATAAACATTTATATGTTAAAATTTAATCATCTTGTAATTAAGTTTGGATAATATGATCATATTCGTATTACAAATGATGATTTTACAGAGTTATTTCAAGATTTTTAGTCGCATGGTTGTCGAGATATTTTGGGATGAACAGAAATTGAAAATTTGTCAATTTCTGGTGATTGGAGTAATGATAAATCTCGTGATTAAAGAGGAAGCATGTTTGTAGGTCAAAGATCATCAGAAAAATGTTCGAAGATTTTTAATTCATCGTGGGAAGCAGATGAGGTCGAATTAGGGTTTTGTGAGCTGGATTGAGCCGATGATGTTTCAGAGGTGTTCTCGTCATCGTGGATGGACCGAAGGTGATCGGATCAAGGCGAGAGGGTGTGTGAATCTTCGACGAGTTTGTAGATGAAGTTGTGTGGTGGTTGGTGAACTAATGTGTCGTGGGCGATCAGTTTTTCAAATCTGGGTTGGTTCTAGGAAAAAGTTTGTTCAGCTCGATTTTTAATTCAGTTTGATTTCGTCAGAATGTGGTGGTCGGGGAAGTTCACTGGATCAACGATGATGGGCCGGAGGTCTCAGAGTTGGTCGACGATGATCTGATCAGATGTACATGTGCACGCATATTTATGTTTATCTGTGGATTTAGGTAAGAAAGATAAAGCTCGGGTTCGACACGAAGAAACTCACAAATTTACTCAGGGAAAATGAAAAGAAAGGGTAACTCGAAGTGTGCTCGAGACTTAAGTGATTTGGCTCGGGTTTGTGAGATCAAGTATAATACAGGTTTGAACCTTTAAAAGAAAGAAAGTTAATTTAAAACAAAATTTTGTAAAAGCAAGTTTCCTTGGTAAATAATAAAGTTCTATCTAAGTTTGAATTGGTTTAAAGGATTTTAAATAAAGTTATTTTATTTAACCAAGTTTGAAAATGTTTCTAAAGTTTATTTTAAATTAACTCAGTAATATTAAGAAGTTAATTATGAAAGATGTTAATTTGTTAATTAACTTTTAAAATCTAAGTAATTTATTTTGTTAATGAAAATTAAATACGTGGTTTATTAAATAAAGATTTTTAATGATAATTAGGTAATTAATTAAGATAAAAAGGATTATGTTTTAATTTGATTAAAGTCTTAAGTGATTTAAGATTAATTAAAGGTTGATTTGATTAATTAATTAATTAATTTTTAAAGTATAATTAATAATTGATTAAAGGTCGATTAAAGGTTAATTGTAAATTAAAGGTTGACTTATTAATTAATTAAAGGTTGAATAAGTAATAAAAGGGTAATTAATTACTTAAAGATAATTACTTAATTAAAAGTAATTAATTTATGAATAAAGTTAATTAATCAAATGATTTAAATTAATTTGTGATTTATTAATATAAGTGGTTAGGGATAATCACTTATGATAATTAATTAAGGATGATTAATTAATAAAATGATAATTAATTAAGGGTTAATTAATTAATGTAATTAAGGGTAAATAATTAGGGGTTAATTATTTAATGATTAAAGGTTGATTAATTATTAATTAAGGTTGATTAATTAATAATTAAAGGTTGATTAATTTATTATTAAAAGTTAAACTAATAAATGATTAAAGGTTAATTAATTAAGATGGTTTGTAATAAATTAATATTAATTAACCAGGATTAGTGTTTATTCATAAGTAATTAATCTGATTTAAATTAATCAGATAATTAATTGATCTTACTTATGAATGTTTGGATTATGTTGAATGTTGAATTGTTGATATCCCTGATGTGTGATGCTCTGTTTTGATTTTGAGCTGTGATGAATGTAATTATCTGTGATGAATGTAATTTATTTATCTGTGATAAATTTATATTGTCTGTGAATCTATGAATGAAGATAAGCATAATAGATTATACCACTTATCGATATTGATATGATTGAATCTGTGATGATTGATGTTGTGGCACTATTATGTAAAACCCCTGAACTACACCATACACAAATATGGATTTCATGGGAAATCGGTTAAGTCACAGATATTTTGAAATTAAATATTATTTGTTTTAAAGATGAATTTTGAATTCAAATAGTTTGGAAATAGAATTGGGTTGAATATGAAAAGCTTTTCGAAAAGGAGTTTTAAAAGTTATTTTGAATAACTTGATTAAGTTTTGAACTTTAAATAGTTTGATTTGAATTTGAATTCAACAAGTCATAAAATGTATTTATATGGGTTTCAAAACCATTTTAAAAGTATTATTTTTGTGAATTTAAATTCAACCCAAGTTTATTTTATACTTAAAAGGCTTTAACTTGAGCAAATATAAACGGATTTTCCCGAGACAAAAAGTATATTTTTCAAATAATAACGGCTTTCATATAAAAGAAAGAATTCCCAGTTTTGTTGAAAGGAAATAGTTTTGAAAGCTACCTTTGTTAAAGATTTGGTAAATCTTGTTGTTGAACTGAAATGGATCTTTTACTTAAAGGATTCGAATTGTAAATAGTTTGGAAAGCTGTGAATTAATCTTTGTGAAAGATTTTTGAACTTTGTTTAGAAACTGAAGTGGATTTTAAATAGTGTATATTTTATATAAAAGAGTTGAAATGGAATTGTTTCCAAAGTTATGAATGAATCTTTGGAAATGGTTTTGGAAGCTATGAATTGAATCTTTGATTTGAAGATTGGATGAGTTAATCCAATTTGAATGGGAAATTGTTTAAAAAGGCTATGAATGAGTCTTTGAGGAAGTTTGGTGAACTTTGTGAAGTGAATCTTTTTGTTTAAAGATTTGAGAATGTTAATTTGTTTAAATCATTTGAAAGAAAAGTTTGGGTTAAAGTTGTGACTTAACTGAGATCCCATTATCCATATGTTTTTAAAATATTGCGCTCATTATTCAGTTTAGCCGGGAGAGGACTTTGTGTCATATAACCCATTCCGGATAATGATACGACATTATGGATAGCATTTGAAGACCGACGGTGAAGAACCGGGTATTTTCGAGAAGGAAAGGATAACCCATCGAATGTCTCTGCACTGAGTCGCGCCGGTATAGAGATCTCCATATGTGATGGGGAGTCCGATCGGGATTGTGAATACACGGATTGCAAGGGCTTCTTTGTGAAGTGCCTTTGGATCTGTTCGAACCTGGAACAGACTTGTATGGATGTGTGTCTGACATTACACTTTGAGATGTAAAGCTGGTTTCTATCAAATACATTTCTGTTTGGTGGCGGAGTATTTATTCTCTTAGCTTAACACCCTTCTCTGAGACGTACGAGCTCAGAGGTTATGTAGTTGATTGTTACTTGTGGTAGATACATTCCCAATTTGGTAGTGTGGCATGCTGGGTGCTGCTGTATGTTGATGATCATTTGTTGATCAAAGCATGCTTTTGTATAAAGCGTAGCTTTGTGGACATGACCTCGTTGGGACCTCACAAACCGAAAATGGTCGAAACAGGAAAGATGCGGCAAGGTTGTCAGGGGTCGCGCCCCTAGGGTATGTCCATTTCTTCTGGAAAAGGGTGGTATCATAGTATGGAGCCCAGAAACTTAACTCATGTGGTCACGCAAATATATTACTTTGTGGTTGTTGCTTTATAGTTGAGGACCCTCGGATAAAGGTCGCAAACGACCGGGGATGGCATACTTGTAGGTGTTACTTCCGGGCAGGGGTAACCCGGCCTTGTGTTGGCAGAGAGCTGGATAAGTTCTCGGAGAGTACCTCTAGAGGTATACCCATGTGGAAATAGGAAGTTCAATAGCCTGACCATTTGTTGGAAATCCAAAGAAACAATACGCGTCCTGTATGGTTTTAGTTGTATAACCTGCCATGGAATGTGGCAGTAACTTGCTATTGAACATGGTAGCTATATGTAGGCATACAATACTGGTTGTATGCTGGCTAAGATTAATATTATACTTTTCGAATGTTTTCCACTATGCACTAATAATAATATCAAAATGGTCTTCGCGTGTCAAGCATTTTTGACTTCCATAAGGAGAAATCTCCTCCAATTCTGCATTTGCATGGTGTGTGCGGTGGGAGGCCTTATGTTAGTTTCATTTTCCAAAAAGCATTGCGGATTTCAATTTTAAATTCTTTTGTTGTTGTTTTTGTTTCTGTTTTCGTTTGCTTATACCAGTCCCATGATTGACCCGTAGTTTATTGTTCCCTTCCTAAACTCTGGGTGCTCACAATTTTCCATACGTGCAGTCTTGAGTTGGGTTTTTCAGATAATCAAATAGTAGGTGTAGAGTCGATAGCTTTCAGCTTTTGGATCTTGGCAATCGCATTGCTGACTGCATGACTAACCGTGCTTAATACAACGTAATGATGGTGGTTCGAGCTTGTGGCTTGGAGTTTTGGAGTTTGCCATTGAAGACTTTGTCTTTCCGTTGCTGCTGCTGTTTCTTCCGCTTTTGTCTATCTCTAATATTTGTATCATTGTGTTGTAACAAATGTTGTATATCAATATAATTATTCAGTTTCTTCCGCTGTGTTGTCATACTTAATGTGTTATAAGCTCCGTTACGAATAGAATTTCAACGGTTGAATCTGCGTCATTCGAGTACATGTGAAGTCGGATGTCGATTTTCGAACGCTGAATGCATTGTATTTAGAAAAATTAATTTCAGCACCCACATAAAAACTGGTACCAACATCCTGTAATAATGATACCTATTGTGTAATTGTGTGTAGCTACTTCATTTGAGTTTACAAATTATTTCACCATCTTTTTTCTAGGAAAACTGATACCAAATTCTTACAAAATGGTACCCACTATATAATATGTTTTAGTTCATATGTCAATGTTGTAATTTTTTAATAAAACGATACCTATATTTCACAAAATGATATCCACTACATAACAAACTGATAGCTATATTTCATAAAATGAACCTATTGTTTGTTTAGTTAAAGATAAAACTTTGTAATTTTAAAAGTAATTTTTCAGTACTTTATAACAAAACCGATATAGTTATATTCATAAAATGATACCCATTATCATTGGTGGAATTTACTACTCCATAATTGAAATTATTTCTATCACAAATATAAAATCGGCACTAATGTAGTGCAAAACTGATACCTACTATCTGTTTTTATGGACATCATATCTTAAAATTAATATACTATTTGTTTGATCCAAACTGATACATACACCTTATAAACATGATAGTCACTTTGTCTTTCTTTGAACTTTATACTTTTAATTATACAAATTACTTTCATTGTAATTTGTAACAAAGATAACACAAATATAAGCTAAAAGTTATATATGCAATATGTTTCTTTTGAAGTTATTATGTAGCAATTTTAGAAGTATTTCAACCATAATTTTTAAGAAATTGATACCTACATTTAGCAAATATGATACCAAATTTTGATTAGATAAAAATGTCATGTTTTATCTCACGTTTATGGAAATTGATACCGCTATATCATGTTATATATTGTTTTGTTTCAATGTTGTTTGTTTCACTAGCAACTTAATGCCACATTTTCATGAAATAGGAAGATGATGATTTTGTCACTCCATGTCGTAAAAGCATGCATGCGGCATCTAAAGAATCAAACAAGCAGATAGAAAAATCTGAACATGTTAAGCCAGAAACTGCTTATAAATGTAGCTTACAAGCTATCTTCAAGATAATAAAATTGGTCAAAGAAAAAAATGGATTGACCAAAAAACATTTTGACATCTTAAAGAAGATACCATTTTACAAATTCTTCAAAGTCATCTACAAAGAAAAATAACAATGAAAGAGTGCAAAAAGCATCAATGCAACTTGGATGCTTTATACAACTATTATTGTATGGAAACTGATACATTCGTCTTAGGAGAAGACAAAATGAAGGTCATTGCCAGAGATATAAGCTTGCTGTTTGGTCTGTTGTTAAAAGAAATAAATATAGAACCAACAAAACAATTGACGAGCAACACCATTCCACCAAACTGCAAAGAATTTGCAACTAGAAACCTTGACACATGTACTTACATAACAAGAAATGCTGTGGAAAGAAGAATAAAACAAAAAATACCAAAAAGGAAAAAATAAAACGAAGAAGATCTGCCTTTGTTGATAATAATGCAAATACTATTGACATTTTTCTTTCCAAACAACCAACAAAAACCGAGATGGGGAATTCTAACCTATTTGATTGATAGTGAAACAATGCAGACTGTCTCATGGCCAAAAACAATAGAAATTTTTTTAGAAAATTTGTCAAAAAGTTTATCTCCAAGATAAGAAACATGTTTGGATGTTCCATGCTTCAATTCGGAAGATGTGTTATGCAAAGTATTATTAATTAAAAAAATGTTATATTCAACGTTCTTATCTAATTATATCTTTAAATGTTTATAGTATTGCATTTGTGAGAAAATGAACCTCATCCAACCTAGAAGATAACTTGCTGAAAATTTACCCAGATTTGCACGATGGGATAAAAGAAAGCTTAAAGACATTATTGTGAAATAACTTTTGAATGATATAAAAGTTGTAAATGTAAGTTAAAATTAAATCTTACTTGCACTAGTCAATATCAGTTTACATTTTATGTTCTCTCTGTCTGTATTATCAGTTTCAACACTTAGAATAAATTTTTGTCTCTATATAGTATCACATATGCCTCTTTGCAGTATACTTTAGCTTCTAATTAGCATCTGTTTCATTGTATAACTTTATATTTTTGTTTCCATGGAATCAATTTTTCCTCAGCATAGTATATCTTGCCATTTTACACAGTATCAGTTATAATATACAATAATACTTGGTGTAACAGACCGCCTTTTTATACGTTTTAAATTGACAATAAACCACACTCGTCAGACTCAACCATACTGTAACGACCCACAAATTTCGATAATTAAATTAGTTAATTTAATAAGACTTTTGTAATTTAATTTAGAAAGAAATAAAAAAATTATAGTTATAGTGAGATGAATGTTAAGTTTAAATGTAGCAATGGTAATTAAAGCTAATTATTGATAGTTTGAATGAAATTACAATAAATGAAATAGTGTAAGTGTTATACTAGGCTATAAATTGAATATAAGAATACAAACGTAAATGTTGAATTAATTAATGAATTAAGATATAATGAATGGTAATTGAATAAAATCAATGCTCTGTAAGTAATTTTAATATTGGTTTGGAAATGATAAACATATAAGAATGTGATTGAGAGTTAATGGCAACAATTACTATAAGTTACATATATACTTAATCCGTTAAATTGAATTGGAATTTATCACAACAAATGTCATTAAATATTATGTTAATGTAAATTAGGTTAATATTTGGAGGTAATGTTAATTTTATTTATAATAATATGATAATTGGAAATTAAAATAATGGAAATCAAGATTTATTTATTTATTGGAATTTAAATTATAGTAATTAGGTTAATTGCAAATAAATGAAATTAAATATTTAAATTAATAAATGGATTTTGGAATTTTAAGTTTATAAATTACTGAATTTAATAGAAATGAAATTTAACGCTGAAATTGGTGAATGAATCCATATTAAAGTGACATATAAATTTGTGTTAAATTATGGTGAATGTCCAAGTAATTTAAAATGAGAGAAATTGCGATTTATTAAATTTGAATTGAAATTTAATTTAATTAATTTAATATTAATATATTTAATTAACTCAAAAATAGCCATTTTGGCCACTGACTCGGATTTCGACGAAACTAATTTCATCGGATCTGTAACGGTGAATTATTGTAGGATTTCAAGTTTCGTAGCGATCGGACTTGTCGTTTGATCGTGCGGGCTCAAAACGTCTAGAGATTAATGAAAATTGAAATCAATTGAAATCAATTTGAAATAACTTGATTTTAGCATAACTTCTTCATACGATGGAATTTGGAATTGAGCCTATTCCATTGCATTTAAAATATTTAAAAACATATATTTTGATATATGGGTTGACCCATTTCCATTCCGGAATCGAGACGGGCTTTTCGAGTCAATTGTCGTTAAAAACTCAAACCAATCGGGCCCATTCCTTTCTATCTTGTCCTGCCTATATATATATATCGTTATAAACCCTAGCAGCCTTTCTATTTCTCATTTCTGTACGTATAGAAATTTTTGTTGCTCCTTTTCCTCAATGGCTGAAAACCCTAATCCCCCCAATCCAATTTCAATTTCCAAAAAAAAAAATTTGCGGATCTACAACAACTTCGAGTTTCAGAGGCAAAAATCCTACATCAACTTTGGGTCAGAAAGAAAATGACTTGGGTCGCTCTGGCTCGTTTTGGAAAAAACTCAGAGCAAGCACCGGGGATTTGAGGCGGTGGACCGAAGTTGAATCCGAAGTCGACCCTGGACCAGAATTTTCCAATCTTCTAATTTTCATTACTTTTTCATACGACCTCGAATTCATGCGTAGTTTATTTTGCTGGGATCGCATTAGAATTACGGACATTTTGGCATAGGTTTGGACGAATTCTGAGACCGTTCAAATTTTTGGCTTATTTTGAATTTAAATTCAATTTAAATTCAAAGGTGAGTGTTTTAACTCACTCACAACTTCTAAAATTTCTTATGTTTATTAAATTGATTTATGATATGATTTGAAATTTATTTATTACTGTTCGCATATTTTTAATCATCATCTTGGTTAAATTGAATTTATTGAATTAAATTGTTATTTACTTTATTATTGCATATAAACTGCCAGTTAGTTTGCTATTTAATTTATTATTGCATATAAACTGCCAGTAAAATTATTGTTAAGCGTTATCTGTTCTATATTGATGTTATTGATTGAATTGGATGATGATTGTGATAAATGTTTGATGATTGATATTGGACGAATGGATGTTGTATTTTATATTGTTATAAACTGCAAGTTGTTATGGATTTTTATTTTTTGAGATTGCGGTTTGAAATGATTATAACCGTATTTATGTTTTAAATTACGGATTGAAAAGATAAATATCTGTATCACTTGACCATAGGATAGAAAATTATATACAGACACCATGGTCTATATATATAAAAATATTTTGAAATTGATTTCTATGATTTTTGGATAAAATACATGGTTTTATATAAATATTGATTTTAGATATTACATTAGTCAAATTCTTGACTTGAGCTATATATAAATTTGTTGATATAAATAAGTTTAATAATAAAGTTTAATTTTATTTAAAATATAATATGTTTATTATTTATTTAAATTATATTTTAATATAGAATTTATAATGATTTCAATAAATTAAGGTTGAAAGACAAATTGGAAATTGATTTGAAATTGTATTTAATTGAGAATTTTATTTAATAAAAATCGATTTGTGACTCATTGAATTTGAGAATTTAAAGAATATGAGATCTAACTTTTTTTTTGGTTTAAGGTTATATAAATGAATATATCAAGTTTGAATAAGTGAGGGAAATATTCAATTATTTGAAATTGGAGTTTATTTGAATGATATTGGAATTATTAAGTAAATATTTCAAAACTAAATAATAGTAAACTGAATTTGATATATATACAGAGTTAACAAATTTAGTTTGGAAGTGTTGATATTGAAAGCTTTGAAATCTATTGAAATGGTTTATTTGGAGGTTCGAATCTATGTTTGAAATCGATATAAATTGAAATGGTTTATTGAAAATTGAAAGTGAGTTGAAAGTTATGAATTGAGATTTAATTTAAAATGAATAAATTGCGAAGTCAAGGAAATTATTTTACTTTATAAAGTAAAGTTTAAATTTAAACTATTTTATTTTATATACTATTTGGATATCCAAACCGTTTAAGTGGTGAAAGTTGTGGTTTAGAAGCTATGAAATTCAAGGTATTATGTTTTGAAAGTTATATTTCAAGCGTTTGGTTTCAAAATATTATAATTTTGAAAGTGTTATGGTTTTAGAAAGGATATATTTGAAATGAAAATGATATCGTATTGATTTGGTTTTGAAAGGGCAATGATATTTGGTTCTAAAAAATAAACTATTTTGAAACTGACCGTGGTGTTATGATAACGTTTGTTTGTTAAAGAGACCGAGATCAAAAGTTGTCATACTCTCCGCCAACTCCGAAAACCACTTTAACAACTATATACGCGGTGGAGATTCCAGAATGAAGTAGAAAGGTGGCGGCATTCCTTTGAGATATATACGTGGACCCGACTCCCGTGAGTTGGCAAAATATGGCTAAAACAGGAGCGATTGACGGGATAAGAAGGTAGCACCTTTTATCGGACACACTCCTTCGATACCATTCTATTACTTTGTGATTGATTTGGGCCCTTTTGATTTTGGAAGTTTGGCTCGAGGTGGGCGGTAGTAGCTGCTACGCGTTACTACCGGTCCGGAAGCGTAACTGGTATACTTGCTCTGGCATTGCATAGTTGTGTCGTGTCACCTACTCTAGCGGGCCTTGTACGAGTTTGGTTTGTGTCGTACCTATGAAGTATCCTCTGGTAGCCTCCCAATCATAAGGTATTACGGTACTGTATAGACTATTGGCAATATTACGTGTTAAGGACTATATGGGTAACCCCTTAATGCTATTAAAAAGTAAGTTCATTTTACTATTAGACATTATTATAATAGCGAAATATTACTACATAGTAAATAGTTTAAAGGATCCTTAGGAGATGTAAATCCTAAACATCTCTTAAGTTATTACACTCACGTTTGACACTGGATAGGAGATATCAAATCCCGTAAACATTTCTGACGCCGTTCCACTCGTATGTATTTCCGTTGATTTAACTCACATAAGATCTTTTAATTCTGACTCAAGTGTTTTTTCTTTTCAATTCGCTCGGACCAGTCTGAGAATTTCAGGGTTTGAAGACCTTATTTGTAGAGGACGAAGATTATTTTATTACTATTATTTATTATATTATTCCACTGCATTCATGCTGTTCCGCTGCATTATTTATTATTCTTTAGTATGTGTAACTCTGATATGTGTTGTATAAGCAAAATCAAATGTTTTGTAAAACAACTTCATGAAATGTTATTTGATTATTATATTTTGTCATTTCGCTATGAGATTCTGTGTTGTTTTATTTCTTTCTTTGCTTTTCTTATTTAACCCATAACAATCCGACCTTTTGTATGGTTTGAGTCCGACGTATGTGGTTTATCGTCGATTTAAAGCATACAAAAAAGCGGGATGTTACACATACAAAAGGGCGAATTGTTATTGGAGTGAATAAGAAAAAGGAAGAAAGAAGGAAAAAAAATAGAATCTCGTAGCGGAATGACAAAATATAGTAATCAAATAACAGTTCATAAAGCTGTTTTACAAAACATTTGATTATATTTTACAACATAGAATCAGAGTTACACATACCAAAGAATAATAAATAACAATACAGCAAAACAATGTGATGCAGCAGAACAATATAGTAAATAATAGTAATAATACAATCTTCGTCTTTGTCTACCAAAAATATGGTCTTCAAACCCTGAAATGCTCAAACTGACCCGAGCGAATTGAAAAGACAAAACAATTAAGTCAGAACTAAAAGATCTTATGTAAGTTAAATCAATGGTAAATAATATGAGTGGAACGACTTTAGAGATGTTTATGGGATTTGACATCTCATATCCAGTGTCTAATGTGAGTGCAGTAACTTAATAGATGTTCAGGATTCATATCTCCTAAGGATCCGTTAAACTATTTACTATGCAGTAATATACGCTATTATAATAATGTCTAAAAGTAAAATAAACTTACTTTAAAATAACGTTAAGGCTTTACATTTTCCACCTTAACACATATTAGTACCAATAATCTATATAGTACCGTAATACCTCCTGATCGGGAGGCGACCAGAGGATACTCCATAGGTACGACACAAATCAAACTCGTACAAGGCACGCTAGGGTAGGTGACACGACACAACTAGGCAATGCTGGGGTAGATATACCAATTACTATCTGGACTGGTGGTAACGCGTAGCAGCCACTACCGCCCACCTCGAGCCGCACTCCCAAAATCAAAGGTGCACCAATCAATCACAAAGTAATAGAATGGTATCGAAGGAATGTGTTCGATCAGAGGAGCTATCTCATTGGCCCGCAATCGCTCCTGTTTTAGCCACCTTATGCTAACTCACGGGAATCGGGTCCACGTATAAACCTCAATAGAACGTCGCCACCATCTTACTTCATTCTGGAATCTCCACAGCGTACACAGTTGTTAAAGTGGTTTTCGGAGTTGGCAGAGAGTATGACAACTTTCGATCCCGATCTCTTTAACAATCAAACGTTATTATAACACCGCGGCCATTTTGAAAATAGTTTGTACTTTAAAACCAAAATATCATTGCCCTTTTCAAAACCAAATTAATACGATATCATTTTCATTTCAAATATATCCTTTTTCAAGGTTATAGCACTATCAAAGTTATAACACTTCGAAATCAAAACACATGAATATAACACTTTCGAGTCATAATACTTTGAAACTCATAACTTTGAAACATAACTTCCACCACTTAAATGGTTTAAATATTAAAATACTTTATATAGTAAAATAGCTTCTTCAATTTCACAAATCAATTCCAAAACAACTCGAATTTCTAAATTTCAAATTTAACCAAGTCCCAGATTATAAATTTCAATACAATTTAGTTTCCAAATAAACTATTCCAAATTATATCGATTTCAAAACAGATTTGATCCACAGAATAAGCCATTTTAGATTCAATATATTTCAAACTTTAAGTATTCAACAATTTCAAAACTTAGTTTGGTAGTTTTGTATATATATCAAATTCAATTTTCTATTATTTAGTTTTAAAATATTTCATATATATATATATATATATATATATATCAAATTAAATTTTCTATTATTTAGCTTTTAAATATTTTACTTAATAAATCCATTATCATTTAAATAAAGCTCAAATTACAAATAACTAAATATTTCCTTCAATTTAATTATACTTGAAATATTCATTTAATTCACCTTAAACAAAAATCAAGTTATAAAAATCATACCTTCTAAAATTTCAAATTTAATAGATTTCACATCAAACTTATTTGAGTCTAATTCTTAAGTAAATTCAGTTTCAACTAAATCTCAAATTTATCTTCCAACCTTAATTTATTTAAATCATTATAAACTCTATATTAAAATATAATTTAAATATTTAGCCATATTATCTTCAATAAAAAAATCAAACTTATTATTAAGCTTATTCTATGTTAAAACAAATTGTACATAGCTTAAAATCATGAATAAAACAACATTTATATAATATCTAAAACCAATATTTATATAAAACCATATATTCCTTTGAAAAACCGTAGAAATCATTTCAAAAATATTTTTATATATAGGCCACGATGTCTGTATATAATTTTTTATCCTATGGTGAAGTGATATGGATATTTATCATTTCAATCTGCAATTTAATATTTTACTGTTGTATATCATTTCAAACCGCAATGCTGAATTAGTATTAATCCATAACAAACTTGCAATTTATAACAATATAAACTAAACATCCATTCAATCAATATCAACAATCAACATCTATCACAATCATCATCGAAAACAATCCATAAATATCAATATAGGAACGGATAATAAATAACAAATATTTAATTGGCAGTTTATATGCAATAATAAATTAAATAACAATTTAATTCAAATAAATTCAATTTAACTGAGATGATGATTGAAAATATGTCAAACAATCATAAATAAATTCCTAATCACACCATGAATTAAATTTAACAACATAAGAAATTTTAGAAGTTGTGAGTGGGTTAAAACACTCACCTTTTGAATTTAAATCTAATTAAAATTCAATTTATACACAAAATTCAAATAGTCTCAGAATTCGTTCAAACCAAGTCATAATATCCGGAATCTCAATAGAATCCCAGCGGAGAAAACCGCGCATGAAACGGACCTCGTACGTGAAAGTAATCGACATTAAAACATATGAGTTTAAATTAACTTAAAGAC
Organism: Allium cepa; assembly: GCA_030765085.1. Taxonomy (NCBI): domain Eukaryota; kingdom Viridiplantae; phylum Streptophyta; class Magnoliopsida; order Asparagales; family Amaryllidaceae; genus Allium; species Allium cepa. The sequence goes on along the minus strand of CM060934.1, from coordinate 994,327,068 downwards.
TAATAAAAAACGAACCGGTAGAGGCTATGCATGTCGGCACAAAGTTAAGCGTGAAACCCTACAATGCCATCTCGTTCACGGAATCGACTGAAACGCGCCGCCTCCTGCCTTGCGTCGACCACGCGCCAACGACCTCATCAGAGCGCACAGCCCCACTCGCCGCCTCAGGGCGCCTCCACGGCGACCGCGCCGAGTCCTCCTCCAGCTCCACCGGTGTCACATGCAAAATCTCCAAATTGCGGCTATTCCGATAACCTACAACCCAAAGTGATCGTATGGATGGACTTGCCTCGACACTCCCTCCACCACTATGCCTTCCGATTGAGTCTACGGCGTAGATCCGCCGTTAAAATCGAAACCGCCTAATGAACGGCCAAGGATAAACTAGCCAACTCCGGCCACGTAGCAATCCAGATCGAGAAAAGAATCACATAATTGATTTGCGTTCTTTGAGAGCTTCAAATCGATGTATAATTCAACATTTGTTGAGGAGTTTGAATTTTGAAGTTGAATTTTGAATTGAAATTGGATTGTGAAATTTAGGATTTGTCTGCCATTGGAGTGAGGAGGAGCAAATGAAATTGTACGTACAGACAAATGAAAGTAAGGAGTGGCTAGGGTTTATAACGAGATATTTATAGGTAGGTTAGAGAATAGAAATAACGGGTCGAATTTTGATTTAGGCTGGAACGATAAACGACCCGAAAAGCCTGTTCTGCTTCCGGAACAAAAATGGGTCTAACCATATATGAAAATAGATATTTTCGTATATTTTAAACTCAATGGAACCGGTTTGAGGTCCTAATTCCATCGTATGAAGAAGTTATGGTAAAATCATCTTATTCCAAATTGATTTCAAATGATTTTAGTTAAGTTGATCTCTAGGCGTTTCGAGTCTGTACGATCAAACGACAAGTCCGATCATTACGAAACTGGAAATCCTATAATAATTCACCGTTACGGATCCGATGAAACCAGTTTCGTCGAAATCCGAGACAGTGGCCAAAAATGAGTATATTTCAGTCAATTAAATGAACAAATTATTAATTAATTAAATCACCTTTCAATTCTAATTCTATAATTGACAAATTTTATAAATTTTGATTGCTTAGAAATTTATAACCATTTAAAACAAATTTCTATGTTAATTCCATGTTAACTATTTCAATAATTCTCATGTTTACTCACACTTCAATAATTGCAGTAATTTCTCATTAAATTTTAATAATTCCATTTAATTGACTTTTCATCCTATTATTCAATCTCTTATTGTCAAATGGGTAAAAATTAACATTGGTTCATGATTTATTACTTTAATATTCTCAAATTTCATCCTAATTTACATTTATGAAAATTTCTAAATATTTAATTTCCTTTGTTTGCACTTAGTCCCATTATTACAAATTAACTCCTAGTTATTTATAATTAATATCAATTAAACAGATATGATTCAATTCCAATATTTTTACTAAGTCTATTATTACTCTATGAACCTAGTTACTATTGTTTACCTTTCATTTACTTAACATATTCTCATTCACATCTTTTATTTGTATTAACCACCATAATTCTGCTTATATTGAAATTTTATCAAATCTCATACATTAATTATAATTAAAATCCCAATTAATGTATTCAACTTGGTTTCATTCTTTTATTTTATCATATGAATAGGATATACTTTTCCATTCATTTTATTACATTCACATGTTACAATTACTGTCCTAACTCACATTAATGAACATTTACTTACATTTAAATGAAATTGATTTCCAATTAATTTCATTGACAAATTAAATAGGTAATTTATAATAATTGTTATCATAACCTTTAATTTACACTTAAGTTTACTTTATATTCAACTAATTAGCATAATTACTTACATAATACTGAAGTCATCCAATTACCATTAATTATACGAATTCATTTTGTTACACAACACTTTTCCTTATTTACTTATTTTCAATTTTATAAGCAAGTGCAGCAATTTACACAATTTCATTATTGGGGTTTCACTCCAATTGTCAATAATTAGTTTTAATTACCATTACTACATTTCATTTTAACACTCACTTCATTATAAATAATAAAGTTTTTATTTATTTCTAAATTAAATTACAAAAATCTTATTAAATTAACCAGTTAATTATCGAAATTTACGGATTGTTACACTCTCTCCCATTCAAAACTTTACGTCCCCGAAAAGAAAATGAAGGGAAAAAAAGGATTAAATAGTCAATATATCTTATTTAAAATATTAAATATATAAATAATGAATTTTCAAAATAAATAATTTAAATAAAATATATTAGTATTTATAAACAATTAAGTTTTTTATTTTCAGATTAACAAAAGTTTGGAAAAAAAACTTTCATAAAATTTTCTAAGCCCAAAATTAATGAAAAATTTCGGTAGAGTCTCCTTTAGACGGAGAGGCTCAGGAGAAGTTATAATATCAAATATAACAATATATAACATTATATCTCAAAATAATATATCCCAACAATGGGAAGAATATATATAATACCACTAGGAAACCGTAATCCGAGAACGTACCTATTTGTTGGGCAAGCAACGCTTAATTATGGAACCAAAAGCAATAGCAATTGCTTTCATAACCTGTATTTCACTTATATAATCTAAAAAGAGTTAATAATAATATAGAATGAAATATTAATTTTGTTTCATCCACTAACAAACAAATCAATGTCAAACAACAACAATCACTTGCAACCAACATACAATCATCATATAAAATCAACACAAATCAATTTATTCATCCACATCAACCAAAACAAGTAGTTCGTTCAGGCTTAGACACTTTAAATTGTATAGAATGGGAAATAAATATTAAGTATACCGTTTACTCAATAGTCTTAGATGAAACTAAATAGATTATTCATACATCCAAATAAATTTAAAGTATCCTTGCCCAAACAACCATAAACCAAACATATAACAATTCCAAACAATAGATCAAGTTCATTCTTATTAATTTCATTTCATAACATTTGTTTTTTGATTTCCTTTTCATTCATATAATGATTTATCTTTCTAATTTACATTTATTTCTTGCAAATTTTCATTTTCATCCATTGATTCAGTGTTTATTTCACTTATTTGCACTTATACTTACATAAATTCAATTTTAGTTATTCATATAATATAATTTTCTTTTTATTGCATTACATTCATTCATTTATCCATAGCATTCATGTTTAATTCAGTTACTTGGCACACCATTTTCATTTACTTAAGTTTAAAATCATCTACTTACAACATTTACCTTCTATCATATTTTATTATAGTAACATTTCAATTGTAACTTAAGTTTATAACTCTATAACATCAATACTTATTTATTAATGAGTTTCATTGATTACTTTCATTATTTCAAGTTTTACTTGTATAATATCCTATTACATTTTCTTATTAAACATTACAACTTTTAGTTAAGTTATATATATGCCTTTAAGAATGTAATGACACAAGTTTATCTTACTTCTTTTAATTAATCTAATGTTCAATAATCATATCCTTTGTTTTTATAGATTATAAATTTCAACTTTCTTGTTATTTCATTTATAACCTAGCATTTAATCTCTTATTTTAATTAGAGATTCCAATTATTAATTGGTTACATTCCATTTCACTACAATAATTGAAACTATTGATTAACGGAAACTTAAGAACTAAATACCGGGTTAAATCTCTAATCATTTTAAAATAATAGATAGATGTATACACTTACAATTCATATATCCGATTATATTTAAAACAATTTGAAGTTTACATTAGTTTATCAAAATAAATCTGTAGTAAAACTACTACAGTGGCCTTCCTACTTCGAAACTCAAAAATGAATGTCGATGATGCGTGCACTCATCCCGAAATTATTTTCCAGCGAAAGAGGGGGAGTAAAGAACTTATTTCTTTCCAAAATTTCTTTAAAACAATTCTTTCAAATTAACTGAAATATTTATATCGGAAAATACTTCTAACAATATTATTATTATATCCCAAAATTATTCGAAAGAAAGTTTCAAAACCCCCGGAACTTAAGTTCTAAATTTCCAATTTTACTTTGTTTTTATTTGTAAATTTTATTTTACAACCAATATTTAGAAATTTCATTACCTACCAACAAATATATGTTACGACCGAATATATCATTTATAAAATTATTATTTTTATATTTAAAATATACAATAGGCAAAATTATTTCATTTACCTACATTTCAAAACAAATATTATGTCGGTCTATCCTATTAAGTGTTTAGAAATCCCTATCGATGTCATAGCGTCCTATGCACCGACCATAATTTATAAATACAAAGACACAATATAAAAACCTATTATAACACTAACAAATACGCTCTCTCTCTCACACACACACACACTCAGCGACTTATCATAGGGTATTACTGCCATATTAATAAAGAGTCATACCCCAAGAAGTTAAGGTTTATTGCTAGACCAAAGCTTTGATACCAACTGTAACAGACCGCCTTTTTGTACGTTTTAAATCGACGATAAACCACACACGTCGGACTCAATCATACAAAAGGGTGAATTTTTATTAGGGTGAATAAGGAAAAGGAAGAAAGAAGGAAAAAAAATAGAATCTTGCCGCAGAATGACAAAATATAATAATCAAATAACAGTTCATGAAGCTATTTTACAAAACATTTGATTATACTTTACAACACAGAATCAGAGTTACACATACCAAAGAATAATAAATAACAATGCAGCGGAACAATGTGATGCAGCGGAACAATATAGTAAATAATAGTAATAATAAAATCTTCGTCTTCGTCCTCCAGAAATAAGGTCTGCAAACCTTGAAATGCTCAGACAGACCCCAGCGAATTGAAAAGACAAAACACTCAAGTCAGAACTAAAAGATCTTATGTATGTTAAATCAACTGTAAATAATATGAATGGAACGGTGTCAGAAATGTTTATGGGAGTTGACATCTCTTATTCAGTGTCTAACGTGAGTGCAGTAACTTAAGAAATGTTCGGGATTCGCATCCCCTAAGGATCCGTTAACTATTTACTATGTGGTAATATACGCTATTATAATATCTAAAAGTAAAATAAACTTACTTTAAAATAGCATTAAGGCTTTACATTTTCCACCTTAATACATAATAGTGCCAATAGTCTATACAGTACCGTAATACCTCCTGATCGGAAGGCTACCAGAGGATGCTCCATAGGTACGACACAAAACAAACTCGTACAAGGCACGCTAGGATAGGTGACACGGCACTACTAGGCAATGCAAGGGTAGATATACCAATTACTATTCGGACTGATGGTAACGCATAACAGCCACTACTTCCCACCTCGAGCCACACTCACAAAATAAAAGGTGCACCCAATCAATCACAAAGTAATAGAATGGTATCGAAGGAATGTGTCCGATCAGAGCAGCTACCTCATTGGCTCGGAATCGCTCCTGTTTTAGCCACCTTATGCCAACTCATGGGAGTCGGGTCCACGTATATACCTCAATCAAACGTCGCCACCATCCTACTTCATTCTGGAATCTCCATCGTGTACACGGTTGTTAAAGTGGTTTTCAGAGTTGGCAGAGAGTATGAAAACTTCTGATCCCGGTCTCTTTAACAACCAAATGTTATTATAACACCACGGTCATTTTCAAAATAGTTTATACTTTAAAACCAAAATATCATTGCCCTTTTCAAAACCAAATTAATATGATATCATTTTCATTTCAAATATATCCTTTTCCAAGATCACAGCACTTTCAAAGTTATAACTCTTCGAAATCAAAACACTTAAATATAACACTTTCGAGTCATAATACTTTGAAACTCATAACTTTAAAACATAACTTCCACCACTTAAATGGTTTAAATATTAAATTACTTTATATAATAAAATAGCTTCTTCAGTTTCAAAAATCAATTCCAAAACAACTCGAATTTCTAAATTTTAAATTTAACCAAATCCCAGATCATAAATTTCAATACAATTTAGTTTCCAAATAAACTATTCTAAATTACATCGATTTCAAAATAGATTTGATCCACATAATAAACCATTTCAGATTCAATATATTTCAAATTTTAAGTATTCAACAATTTCAAAACTAAGTTTGGTAATTTCATATTTTTATCAAATTCGATTTTCTATTATTTAGTTTTGAAATATTTCATATATATATATATATATCAAATTAAATTTTCTATTATTTAGTTTTGAAATATTTCACTTAATAAATCCATTATCATTTAAATAAAGCTCAAATTACAAATAAATAAATATTTCCTTCAATTTATTTATACTTGAAATATTCACTTAATTCACCTTAAACCAATATCAAGTTATAAAAATCATACCCTCTCAAATTTAATAGATTTCACATCAAACTTATTTGAGTCTAATTCTTAAGTAAATTGAATTTCAACTAAATCTCAAATTTATCTTTCAACCTTAATTTATTTAAATCATTATAAACTCTATATTAAAATATAATTTAAATACTTAACCATATTATGTTCAATAAAAAATATCAAACTTATTATTAAGCTTATTCTATATTAAAACAAATTATACATGACTTAAAAGAATGAAATAGCATTTATATAATATCTAAATCAATATTTATATAAAACCATATATTTCTTTACAAAACCATAGAAATCATTTCAAAAATATATATATATATATATATATATATATATATATATATATATATAATTTTCTATCCTATGGTCAAGTCATAAGAATATTTATCATTTCAACCGCAATTTTATATTTTACGATTGTACATCATTTCAAACCGCAATCCCCAATTAATAATAATCCATAACAAACTTGCAGTTTATAACAATATAAACTAAACATCCATTCAACCAATATCAACAATCAACATCCATCACAATCATCATTCAAAACAATCCATAAACATCAATATAGGAACTGATAATAAATAACAAGTATTTAACTGGCAGTTTATATGCAATAATAAATTAAATAATAGTTTAATTCAAATAAATTCAATTTAACCGAGATGATGATTAGAAATATACCAAAAAATCATAAATAAATTCCTAATCACATCATGAATTAAATTTAAAAACATCAGAAATTTTAGAAGTTGTGAGTGGGTTAAAACACTCACATTTTGAATTTAAATTGAATTAAAATTCAATTTAAACCCTGAATTCAAACAGTCTCAAAATTCGTTCAAACCAGCGTCATAATGTTCGGAATCTCGATAGGATCTCAGCGGAGAAAACCGCGCATGAAACGGACCTCGTACGTGAAAGTAATCGACATTAGAACGTATGACATTTAAATTAACTTAAATAATAAAAAAACGAACCAGTAGAGGCTAGCCACGGCGGCACAACATTAAGCGTGAAACCATACACTACCATCGCGTTCACGGAATTGACTGAAATGCACCGCCTCCTGCCTTGCGTCGACCACGCACCAACGACTTCATCGGAGCCGACCGCCCCACTCACCGCCTCAAGGCGCCTCCATGGCGACCACGCCGAGGCCTCCGGCCTCCTCTAGCTCCAGCAGCGCCGCACGCAAAATCTCCAAATCGCGGCTACTCTGATAACCTACAACCCAAAGCGACCGTATGGATGGACTTGCCTCGACACTCCCTCCATGACCATGCCTTCCGATTGAGTCCACGGCGTAGATCCGCCGTTAAAATTGAAACCGCCTAATAAATGGCCAAGGATAAACTAGCCAATTCCGGCCACACAGCAACCTATCGAGAAAAGAATCACATAATTGACATGCATTCTTTGAGAGCTTCAAATCGATATATAATTCGACATATGTTGAGGAGTTTGAATTTTGAAGTTGAATTTTGAATTGAAATTGGATTGTGAAGTTTATGGTTTGTCTGCCATTGGAGTAAGGAGGAGCAAACGGAATTGTACGTACAGACAAATGAAAGTAAGGAGTGACTAGGGTTTATAACGAGATATTTATTGGTAGGTTAGAGAATAGAAATTATGGGTCGAATTTTGATTTGGGCTGGAGCGATAAACGACCCGAAAAGCCCGTTCTGTCTCCGGAACAAAAATAGGTCAATCCATATATCAAAACAGATGTTTTCAAATATTTTAAACTCAATGGAACAGGTTTCAGATCCTAATTCCATCGTATGAAGAATTTATGGTAAAATCATCTTATTCCAAATTGATTTCAATTGATTTTAATTAAGTTGATCTCTAGGCATTTCGAGTCTGTACGATCAAACGATAGGTCCATTTAATTAAATTTATAATCATTTAAAACAAATTTCCATGTTAATTCCATGTTAACTATTTCATTAATTCTCATGTTTACTCACACTTCAATAATTTCAGTAATTTCTCATTAAATTTCAATAATTCCATTTAATTGACTTTTCATCCTATTATTCAATATCTTTTTGTCCAATGGATAAAATTGACATTGGTTCATGATTTATTACATTAATATTCACAAATTTCATCCTAACTTCCATTTATGAAAATTTCTAAATATTTAATTTCCTTTGTTCGCACTTAACCCCATTATTACAAATTAACTCCCGGTTATTTATAATTAATATCAATTAAAGAGATATGATTTAATTCCAATCTTTTTATTAAGTCTATTATTACTCTATAAACCATTATTTACCTTTCATTTACTTAACATATTCTCATTCACATCTTTTATTTGTATTAACCACCATAATTCTGCTTGTATTGAAATTTTATCAAATCTCATACATTAAGTATAATTAAAATCCCAATTAATGTATTCAACTTGGTTTCATTCTTTTATTTTATCTTATGAATAGGATATACTTTTCCATTCATTTTATTACATTCACACTTTACAGTTACTGTCCTAACTCACATTAATGAACATTTACTTACATTTAAATGAAATTGATTTCCAATTAATTTCATTGACAAATTAAATAGGTAATTTATAATAATTGTTATCATAACCTTTAATTTACACTTAAGTTTACTTTATATTCAGCTAATTATCATAATTACTTACATAATACTGAATTCATCCAATTACCATAAATTATACTAATTCATTTATTTACACAACACTTTCCCTTATTTACTTATTTTCAATTTTATAACCCAGCGCAACAATTTACACTATTTCATTATTGGGGTTTTGTGAGAAATGCGGATTAAGGATCTTAAGGCTAGGATAAACACTAGAGGAGGGGTGAATAGTGTTTTAGAGAATTGTTAAATCTTTTTGAGTTTTTGTTAATTTGAACACAAATGTATGCAATATTCAGACGCAGATATGATCACAGAATCAAACACAGATGCAAATATAAAGTAAAAGCAGTAAAGGAAAGAACATGCCGGATTTTATACTGGTTCGGAGTTACCCTACTCCAGTCCCACACACAAGTATGGATTTCCTTTCAAAAAAAAAAATCTTTATAATTACACCCTCGACTTCAAGGCAATGAGGTACACCCTCCAGATTCACAATCCTCTGGGTAGAGATACTTGATTTTTCGGACAACAAGTTCAACCCAATTGATTTCCAAGGCTACAATCACACCTTATCTCGCTTGATTGATTTCCAAGGCCACAATAACACCTTTACTCGTTTAATTGATTACAAAAAGCCTATAACTCTGAATAGCACTAATGATCTTGTTGAGATAGTGATACAGAATCAAACCAGAGATAATCTAGTTAGATTCAATGTTGATTTCGGCAGAGTAATGGTAGGAATATGTATAAGAAATATGGAAGAAGAAGAGGAGTGAAAAACCAGAAAATCTCTGTTCAAATTCGTTGAAAACATCCCCTATTTATAGAAGAACAATAGTCATGTCCATTCATGAAGAGATATGACGAACAGACACTTCTTTTGAAATTTAAATTTTGAAACCAACTGACACTATGTCGACATGGGTTCCTAGGGTATGTCGACATGCCAAAGAAATTTTGGTTATATATTTTTCTTTGAAAGTACTTCTGTTTTATATTAAAACTATTTTAAACTTTATAAATATATTTGTCTATAGTTAAAATACATAAGTAAATATATAGAATAATATACACAAAATTTTACTATAATTTTATGTTTAAATCTAAATATAAATATTTAAAAATATATTATTATTTAAAGATAGTTAAAACTACGGATAATTTGATTTTGAAATTAAAGATTATTTTAAGGCTAAAAGTATTTGAAATCAGGATAGATGTTTTTGATGCTTTTAAAAGGAAGGTTTTGAAAACATTTTGAAAACAAGATATAATTTTGTAAAAATCATTTTGAATAAAAATTAGCGGATACAAAACAATGTTCCACTAGATTTTTCGTAGGTTCCATCCTACTTAGGGTTCCATCCCTTTAACAGGCTCGAGTGGATTCCATTCCATGAATAAATTGGATTTTAAGATGTCAGTGCTTTTCTAGGAGTTTTAACAAAATTTCTAATTAAAAGATAAATTACTTGAACTATTGATAATCTTGATACTCATGAGTCTTCAATCTTGATATCTTGAATCACTATATTGTACAGTCTTCATTGTTGGTACATGCATGGTTAAATCCTGCATATACATATATATCTAAAATTATACTGTTAGTATTTATATTTTATAATCTATTCTAGGGTTGTTGTCATCAAAACCATCATCTCAAGGACTAACAATCTCACCCTTTTTGATGATGACAACCTTTTTTTATAAAATATTACTTCTATCTTAATAACTCCCCCTTAGTCAATGCCTAACTACCCTATTTTATATTTCTCCCCCTTTGTCATCAACAAAAACTAACTCCAAATATATCAACAAAAACTATATCACTCCCCCTAAATCTAATACTCTATGACATGTGATTATAATGATAGTGTTATCATAAATAATCAACACTTAGATCTAAAATTAGAACTTAGTCCTAAACTACTAATTATCATAACTAAGTATTCATATAACAAGAACACAAATTATTCATTAATTATATTGCTGTATTTACATTTTCGTGGGAAACACAAGAAAGATCATAAACTAAAAGGAAAAAGAGAAAAGAAACAAATGAATGTCTTTGAAAGTGGGAGATCTATGAATCGAACAGTTTGGATAGTGGAAACAAAATTTCCACGTTGTCTGACATGATTTCCAACTTTGTCAAAGCACACTTCTCCAATGCAAATGACTTTGTTGTCATCTTTCGCGAGTACTTCTTCCATGTGGACTTCTTCTTCTTCTTCGCTAGCCTCTTGTATTTGATCTCCTGAAGAGTCTTCGTCAATCAAGATTGGGTTAACATGATTGTCCATTAGAAATTTTTGCAAATTCCTAAGAATTTTGCCTTGCCTCTCTTGATCCTTGGCCATTCGAAGTTGCATTACTTGGATTTCAGTCATTAACTGAAGTGTATCCTTTAGAGAATCCTTCATTTTTGTCACACGAGCGAGAGTAGTACATTGAAATGGACCAGAAGTGGGAGAAGGAAACGAAAAGGTAGAATTTTTGTTTGATTTTGAAGAGGAGGCCATTGATTATTTGATTTCAGAGGATAGAGCAAAGAGATTACAGAAAGAATGAATAAAATTTCGAAAATGAGAAGAATATATAACCAATTATCTTGAATTTTGGTGGGAAAAAAATTTAAAAATAAAAAACGTTATATGTCAACATGTGTTGGGGGAGTATGTCGACATGGTCCTTTAAATTTTTAATTGATTGATTTTGATTTAATTTTTAATTATACTTTGTTATTTATATTTTATATTTTATATTTCAGTTATTGAACAAATACCTAATTCTCTTCTTAATTTAGTAAATATAGATTCATTTAATGGTTTTGTTAATATATCAGCAATTTGACTCTCGGAATTAATATAATCTAGAGTAATTACTTCCTTATTTATATTATCTCTGAGAAAATGATGTCTTATATCAATATGTTTAGTTCGAGCATGTTGAGTAGTATTTTTGGATGAATTTATCGCACTAGTATTATTACAATAAATTGGTGGTTTTGAAAAATTTAAAGCATAATCTTTTAATGTCTGTTGCATATATATTACTTGAGAACAAGCCAAAGTAGTAGAAATATATTCTACTTCGGTTGTTGATAAGAAACTGTGTTTTTCTTTTTACTAAACCAAGAAATCAGAGAACGCCCCAAAAAGTGACACGTTCCACTTGTACTTTTTCGGTCTGATTTACAACCAGCATAGTCAGCATCACAGTAAGATATTAAGTCAAAAGAATCATTTTTAGGGTAAAATAAGCCATAGTCGAAAGTGTGTTTAACATATCTTATGATACGTTTTACGGCTTTTAAGTGGGTTTCTTTAGGTTGGGATTGATATATTGCATAGAGACAAACACTATGCATGATATCAGGTCTACTAGTAGTAACATAGAGTAGTGATCCAATCATTCCTCTATATAACTTTTGATCTACATCTTTCGAGAGATCTTCTTTACTAAGGCACTCATTGGTTGCCATGGGAGTGGATTTCCACTCGCAGTAGTCAAACCAAAATTTATTAATTAGTTCTTTAGCATATTTTTCTTGACTAATCAAGATACCATTATCTAATTGTTTTATTTGTAATCCTAAAAAGAAGTTTAATTCACCCATATGACTCGTCTCAAACTCTTTTGTCATTATTTCAGAAAATTCTTTATTCATTTCAAAGTTAGTTGATCCAAAAATGATATCATCTACGTAAACTTGTACTAGTTGAATATCATTTTTATTTCTTTTAATAAAAAGAGTATTATCTACTTTACCAATTTTGAAATTTGATTGTAATAAGTAAGATCTTAGTCTATCATACCAGGCTCTAGGAGTTTTTTTAGACCATATAAAGCTTTCTTAAGTTTGTAAACATGATTTGGTAATTTTTCATTTTCAAAAAGTGGTGGTTGTTCAACATGTACTTCTTCTTTTACCAATCCATTTAAAAACGCACTTTTAACATCCATTTGATATTGTTAAAAATTATTATGATTTGCGAAAGCAAGTAGAATCCTAATGGCTTCTAATCTTACAACGGGAGCAAAGGTTTCATCAAAATCTATTCTTTCTTCTTGACAAAAACCTTGAGCGACTAATCGGGCTTTATTTCTAACTACCTCTCCTTGTTCGTTCATTTTATTTTTATAAACCCATTTAGTTCCAATTATAGTTTTATTCTCGGGTCTAGGAACAAGTTCCCAAACATTATTTCTAGTGAATTGATTTAATTCTTCTTGCATAGCCAAAATCCATGAATCATCAGTTGATGCTTCTTTTGGATTTTTGGGTTCAATAGTTGATATAAGAGCTACATTACTCATTTGACTTAGTTGATTTCTAGTTTTAACAACAGATTGCGTATCTCCTAGTATGTTTTCAATATGGTGATCTTTTAAAAGTTCAGACCTTTTATTAGGATGATTAATTTCATTATAAGTTTCAGTTGACTCTTGATTTTGAGTGATTGAATCCTCTTCATCATTTGTATCTTGAAAAATTTTGACATTTTCATCGAATGAAACATGCATTGTTTCTTCAATGGTGTTTGTTCTTAAATTAAATACTCTGTACGCTTTACTTTTATTAGAATATCCGATAAAGATACCTTTGTCGGATTTAGGAAAATTTATCTAAGTTATCTTTGGTATTTAAAATAAAACATTTACTTTCAAAAATTCTAAAATAAGATACTTTAGGTTTCTTTCTACGAAGAAGTTCATAAGATGTCTTGTCAGTTAAAGGTCTAATTAAAATTCTATTTAAAATATAACAGGAGCAACTGCTTCTGCCCAAAATACTTTGGTAAATTAATTTGAAAGCATGGTTCTTGCACACTCTTGAATCGTCCTATTTTTACGTTCTACTACTCCGTTTTGTTGTGGAGTTCTTGGAAATGAAAAATTGTAAGTTATTCCCTTTTTATTGCAGAATCCCTCAAACTTTTCATTTTCAAATTACCACCGTGATCACCACGAATGGTTATAATCTTTAGAGAAAGTTGATTTTGAATCCTTTTTGTAAAGTTTTTAAAACATTCAAAAGTATCACTTTTATGTTTCAAAAATATTGTCCATGTAAATCTAGAATAATCATCCACGATTACAAAAACATATTTGCTATGATTTATCGACAGAATTTGAGATGGACCAAATAAATCAAGGTGAAGTAATTCTAGAGGTTTTGAAGTTGAAATCATATCATTTAATTTAAAAGAACTTTTTCTAATTTTTCGTAATTGACATGCATCACATAGACTATCTACTTTAAAATTTATTTTAGAGAGATCTCTTACTGGATCATGTTTTGATAGTCTAGATAAGAGTTTGAAATTAAAATGCCCAAATCTCTTCTGTCAAATCCAAGGGTCACTTGTATTTGCCAAAAGACACAAGTTATCATTTGAAACTTTCATACTAATAATATAAATATTCTTTTTCCCGATTCCCTCAAATATTATGGTTGAATTATTATCTTCAATGTGACACTTATCTTTTTCAAACTTAATTTTATATCCTTTATCGCAGAGTTAACTTATACTTAGCAGATTATGTTTCAGATTCTTAACTAGCAAAACATTAGTAATAATAGGAGTTTCAGAGTTACGACTTTGCCGATCCCAATCACATATCCTTTTGAGTTGTCTCTGAAGTTAACCAGTCCTCCGTCTTTGTACATTATATCATTCAACATTTCTAGATTGCCAGTCATATGTCTAGAACATCCACTATTGAGTATCCATTTGTTCTTTTTGGTCTGTACAATTCGTCCGTTGTGGATTGATTCCTCAATTCCCATAAAGCATGTTTCCTGCACATCAAACAATTTTGGTAGACAACTTGAATTTGAACATTGATTATATGCAGACTCATGAGACAACGATGATCTGAATATTTCTAAACTAGTATTAACAAACATAGCCATTTTTAAAAAAAAAATTCAAAAATCATATTATGAAACTTTGAAAACCTTTCTCTGATACCAAATGTGAGAAATGCGGGTTAAGGATCTTAAGGCTAGGATAAACACTAGAGGGGGGTGAATGGTATTTTAGAGAATTGTTAAATCTTTTTGATTTTTTGTTAATTTGAACACAAATGTATGCAATATTCAGACAAAGATATGATCACAGAATCAAACACAGATAAAAATATAAAGTAAAAGCAGTAAATGAAAGAACACGCCAGATTTTATATTGGTTCGGAGTTACCCTACATCCAGTCCCACACACAAGTACGGATTTCCTTTCAAAACCAATCTTTACAATTACACCCTCGATTTCAAGGTAACGAGGTACACCCTACAGATTCACAATCCTCTGGGTAGAGACACTTGATTTCCCGGGCAACAAGTTCACCCAATTGATTTCCAAGGCTATAATCACACCTTATCTCGCTTGATTGATTTCCAAGGACACAATCACACATTTTCTCGTTTAATTGATTACAAAAGCCTATAACTCTTAATAGCACTGAGGATCTTGTTGAGATAGTGATAGAGAATCAAACCAGAGATAATCTAGTTAGATTCAATGTTTATTTCGGCAGAGTAATGGTAGGAATATGTATAAGAAATGTGGAAGAAGAGAAGGAGCGAAAAACCAGAAAATCTCTGTTCAAATTCGTTGAAAACATCCCCTATTTATGGAAGAACAACAGCCATGTCCATTCGTGAAGAGATATGACGAATAGACACTTCTTTTGAAATTTAAAATTTGAAACCAACCGACACTATGTCGATATGGGTTCCTAGGGTATGTCGACATGCCAAAGGAAATTTTGGTTATATATTTTTCTTTGAAAATAACTTCTATCTTATATTAAAACTATTTTAAACGTTATAAATATACTTGTCTATAGTTAAAATACATAAGTAAATATATAGAATAATATATACAAAATTTTACTATAATTTTATGTTTAAATCTAAGTATAAATATTTAAAAATATAGTATTATTTAAAGATAGTTAAAATTATGGATAATTTTATTTTGAAATTAAAGATTATTTTAAGGCTAAAAGTATTTGAAATCAGGATAGATGTTTTTGATGCTTTTGAGAGGAAAGTTTTGAAAACATTTTGAAAACAAGATATAATTTAGTAAAAATCATTTCAAATAAAAATTAGCGGATACGAAACGATGTTCCACTAGATTTTTCATAGGTTCCATCCTACATAGGGTTCCATCCCTCTAATAGGCTCAAAGTGGATTCCATTCCATGAATAAATTGGATTTTAAGATGCCAGTGCTTTTATAGGAATTTTAACAAAATCTCTAATTAAAAGATAAATTACTTGAACTCTTGATAATCTTGATACTCATGAGTCTTCAATCTTGATATCTTGAATCTCTATACCGTACAGTCTTCATTGTTGATACCTGCATGGTTAAATCCTACATATACATATATATCTAAACTTATATTGTTAGTATTTATATTTTATAATTTATTCTAAAGTTGTTGTCATCAAAACCATCATCTCAAGGACTAATAGGTTTCACTCCAATTGTCAATAATTAGTTTTAATTACCATTGCTACATTTCATTTTAACACTCACTTCATTATAAATTATAAAGTTTTTATTTCTTTCTAAATTAAATTACAAAAATCTTATTAAATTAACAAGTTTAATTATCGAAATTTATGGGTCATTACACTTGGTATCATTTTTAACACCGCACACAATCAATTAGTAAGTGAACATAGTATCAATTTCATTACTATTATATTTTTTGCTTTTAAACTAATCACTTATTAATGTCAGTTATAACCTATAAGTTACAACATACTATCATAAAAAATTTGCATTCAAATTTTAAAACAAAATTACCATTTCAATTACACAGGTAAAAGAAATAAGTACGATTCTTCCACATGAACACAAGCTACTCCAAACAACATCAAAAAAAAGGTGAATCGCTCGACAAAAGAAAAGAAAACCAACCGAAAAACAGAAAAATTGAAGAGGCTGAACAGAGTAATCGATCTTTTGAAGATTTTGTAAGCCTTAATGTTCGCAAATGCACATTAAAGATTTGGAAGAAGAAGGTAAAAAAACAAAGAAGCAAATAGACAAAGAAAAGAAGCTGAGGATAAAGGTAGAAAAAGAAATTTTGAAATTGAAAGAACAACTAAAGAAATCAAATCAAGGCTAGAAGAAAATAAAACGAAAAATTCAAAAGTTGAACTATAGAGTAAGCACATGGAAGATGAACCTAACAACATTCTAAATGAACATGCACGTGTAGAAATAGAAATAGAAAACAAAGAAAAGAAATCCACAACTGAAAACAATGAAGAAGAGAATGAAGACAGAAATGTCGAGTCTCATGCAGAAAAAGTTAACACAGTAACTAAAATAAATGAAGATGGATGTTTACATATAGAAGCCCAAAATGAAGAAAAAACATGCACAGTTGAAAAGATTGAAGAAGAAAATCCAGATTGTTAACAAGAACCTATAAAGTGTCAAGCAAAAATAGCAGAAATGGACAGGTACATGATTTTTTATTATTGAAAACAATACTGTTTGGTTCGAATTCATGCTTGCTTATATTATAAATAATTCTGAGTATAAGTTAAAATAAACTGATATCTAAATGTATTAAAAAATGATACCTACGTTTCATTTCTTATAACTTGATGGTATGTAAATTGAACTATTTATGTTGACCATTATTTAGTATAAAACTGATACCAAAATAATCTAGAATTTATATGTAGTAGTTGTATTATTAGAACTCATGGTTGGTTATTTTACAAACAATTTTCACTATTAAATTAATCAAAACTGATACCTATATGTATGAAAAACTAATACTTACCTTCTGTTTGAAAAACTGATATCAATGCAAAAATGATACCCATAAACTGCCACTATTAACATTATTGATACTAAGAATATTATGCCTATTCACCAATAACAAAAACCGACAGCTTCTTATTGTTAATATAGATCCTCAACTAAAAAAATTGTAGAAGAAGTTGAAGACATAACTACTGACACTAATACAGAAAAAGTCCACCAAACAACTGAAAAAGAAAGTACATGCATGGAGACTGAAACAGCAACTGAAATGCATGAAAATGTGTTTAACCAAAGGAAGATAAAGCTATGGACATAAAAGAAAAAAGTGAATACATGTTGATCAAAATGAATGAAACAGTGTTGCGAACAAATGAAGATAAAACGTCGCAAAAAGAAATAGAAGAGGCTCGAAAATTGGAAGAAGATACCAGTAAAGAGAGCAAAGTTGCATGATACAGTGATGTAGTACTAGACCTAACACCTCCATCTTTCAATCTCAATATCACACAACATTTGTAAGAGGGAATAACGAAAAAAGAAAAAGAAAACGAACTAGAAAAACCTTCTGGTCGAAAAAGGAAACAAACAGTTCATAAGACATCTTCTTATGTGAAAAGAATAAAAACAAGAGAAAGGGGAAAAAAGCCCCAGCTTTGAATATGGTCGGAGAATGAAAAAAACAGCGAAAAAAAAAACCTGAAGAAAATTAAAATGATGAAAAACTAGAAGAAAATGAAAATGATGAAAAAGAAGGTGCAGAAGGGTCAATCCCAATGCTAGTTCAAGTAATAGAGCCAACACTTTCAAATTTAGGGCTAAGACATTGCAGCAAAACCTTGGCATACTTGAATATATAGAACAACAAAATACAATCAAAACTTTCTTCGCTATGACATCATCAAAACAGTAAGTTTAAAAACATATATACTGATGCTACATATTAAAATAACATTGTATAATTGATATGTGCCTTACTTTCTTAAAATAGAGATGTAGCATGGGCAGATAAAGACACAATTAGAGGAGGATGTACAATAACCAAAAAAAATACTACAACAACTTCTTGAAGAAAATGCTACACATGGATCGGTACATATTTTTTTTGCTTAATAATACTGCTACCAATAAAAATAATTACAAAAATAATGTTTAATAGCTATTTCCAATGCTATTTATACCAAAACTGATACCTATATAACCAAAAAATGATATCTAATTAATATTTGTTATAAAGTGATGGTCTATTGGTTGAATTATGTATTAACCATCAAGTATGACCAAATAAATACCAAAATAGTGCAAACTAATTCCTAGTAGAAGTTGATATAAATTCATACTTTTATTTTCTAGTAGCAGTTGATTTAATAGCATGTGCAAAAATGATACTAAGTCGGTGCAAAAATGATACCCATAATTTGTTTCATCATATTTCATGGTTAATTATACTTGTAATTTGTAATATATATTACTACTATTTAAATAAACGATACTAATTATTATTGAATATTGCTTCACCAATAACAAAAACTTACATTTTCTTGTTGTTAATATAGATAATTGACTGGTATTTATCTAAATGTGGGCTGAAAGAGCACAACTATGCATTCACAACAATAATGACGGTAAAGAAAACTTTAATACGCAACAATATCATAAATGCTACATGTATATTGAATTCTAACTTATTTTTTTATTTAACAACAATCTCTAGTTTTCAATGTACATGAGATTATAAAATCTTTAGTGATGCCTTTCCTTGAACAAATTATGGATGATGAATACACATACGCTATATATTTCTCATTGCATTGTGAATACCATTGGACACTAGTAACTTTGACATACCCAACAATGCAATGGAGTCTTCTAGATTCTAGATGTCCTAGAAGGTATTCTAATGAAAGAAACAACCCCATTCTAAAGCAGGCAATGAAATTGGTATGATATATTTTTGTTATGAAACAAAATAATTTAATTGACACAAATCGAACATTATCTAACTTTGTATTGTTTTGTCTTCAATAGAGAAATAAAATTGAAGAAATGCTGAAAGAACTTTGGAAAAAAACATACAGAATAAGGAGGTAAAGGCATATGAAATGCATCAGATACCATGTGCACAACAAGGATCCGATACGTAAGTTTTTTATGTTGTTCAAAATGATACCTACTGACAGTTAAATTGACACTCTAAATTTTATTTTAAACTAATACCTAGATACTACAAAATACATACAAAAATTGATACTCAAAATTAGCTACTGACAAAAACTACTAACTGCTAAACTGATACCTAGAAACGTAAACTTACAAAAAAAAGTAATACCTAGATACTAAAAATAATACTTAGTGACTGCTAAACTGATACTGCAAATTATGAACAAAAACGAATACCTAAGTACATAAAACTGATACTGCAACTATTCTTTTAAACAGGCTTGACTATGGTATATACACAATGATATTCATCATATCAATAAACAAAGGTCAAATACCACTCAAAATAACCCCTGAACAAATGCTGAAATCTAGAGCAAGAATTGCGCATGAGATATTGACTGACAAAGAGCACTGCTAGAGCTTAGCCAAGTTCGTGTCAAGTTTGGAAGAAAAAAGATAAATGAACAAATCAAACAGTTTGCAAAAAGTGCTACTATTTTCACACGAACTGATGTACATTTTAGATATTTTGTTATATGTGATTGAATTTAATTTTTGTTTTAATGTTGATACAGTCAATGCTTGATATTAGTACAATTTGTTGTACAAACTATGAACATATTTCTACTGATGCAAAAATTAGATTTCATTACATTCTATCATAGTTTATATTTCGTTAACATATTTTGTTTTAAACAGCGTTGACTGCGGAATATATGTCATGATTTACATTGCATCACTGAACAGAAACATGATTCCAAAAAAGATCCAATGACACACTGTTATCAAAACTAGAGCGAAACTAGCAATAGACGTATTGACAGATAGCAAGCACTGTTGGAATGTAACTGATAACCAGTCAAGCAAAGAAGAAGGTGCAGAAATTGTGAATTTTGTGTGTTAAAGTAAATCATTGTATTGTTTCACAATTAAATTTGATACTTATGAAGTAATGATGCTCTATTCCAAGTTGGTGCTTGTGAAGTAATGATGTTCTGTTCTTAAAACAATGCTGATCTTACTTGTAAAAAAATGATCATCTGCTGGAATAATTTGTTATAATTGATGTTCTTTTTTATACCTGTTGTTTATTTTATAACAAGATTATATATTGAATGTTCTATCATGCAACTATTAATCCTACATAATATTATCAGTTTTATAATGCAATTAACAATTGTATAATAATATTATAAGATTTCATATCATATATCAATACAAAACAGTAACTGGGTATCAGTTTTAATAACTAATAGTATCGGTTTTGCTAAAACTGACACTCAATATACTTTATGAAAACAACAATTAGTGTCGGTGTTAGTTTTTGCTAACACAAGATATCATTATAATTATTTATTAGTACTAGTGTCAGTTGTAGCACATATTATAATGCACGAAACTGATACTAAAAACTGACCAAAACTGATACTAAGTTCTTTGTATCCAAGCAAACAAACGTTATCTCCAACCAATAGAAAGAATGTATCAATTCAATCACCTTCTTCAATCAATTTCACAATGATTGTCAGATCCCATACATTATGCGATCAACTTTGTTATAAATAAGTAAAATGTACAAAATTGAACAAAACCGATATCACACAATCAAAAAATGATACCATATTTTATACCAACAAAATGCGTAAAATGATACTAAACAGTTGATGCTAATAGTATGCAACAAATATCAAAACAAATGTTTGAAATAAATAAATAAATACCGGAAATGATACTGTAAAAACATATAACCAATACTAAAATCGATACTATCATTTATACTAAATAGCTCAAATTAAAATCAATTTGATAATATGCTATACTGAATACAAATTAATAACAAGGTTCAATTACAGTAAACCATCAAAACAAGTCACACATCCACTTAATAATCTGAACAAATTCAAAATGTAAAATCAAATCATATCCTCTTTGAAGCTTGACAATTCCGTTTATTATGACCAAACCGCTTGCACTCGCCACATTTATTTTGCTTGTTTTGAAAATATGAAAAATCCTCCTTTGTGCTTGATTGATGGTCTACCAACGTCACATTTCTCCTTTGGTGGCTTGATAACATCTTGAATGCTACCATCAACAATAGGCCTATCATAATTTGGAATAGGATTTATAGCATTGGCATAAGAACATCGATAAGCATCAATAGTGAAGTAATATTCAACAAAGTTATATACAGACAACTTAAACTTGTTCATACACTTTATAGCATAAACATAAGGAAATCCTATAATTTTTCATTGAATTGAGCTACAATCCCGTTCCTTCAAATCAACACAATGTGAGTTTGGAGATTTCACTTCAAAAGAAAAATCAAAAGATTTATATGCATCCCATCCAAATCCTTCTTCAATCGATTCACCTAAACGCAATTCCATAGAAGGGCAAAGAGTTATTTTCCACAAACAACACTCTTCTCTCCTTCTCGCCATTTGTTCCATAATCTTAACATGAACACCATCTAAACACAAAGTAATAGGCAATACTCGTTCATCAAAAATCCAACTATTAAAACTTTCTGCAACATTGGAACTATATTCACCATAACGTTTCCTTGGAAAAAATAAATCCATCCATTTATCAAAAGGATTATCCTTTAAAAAATTCACAACGGCAACACCACCAATTTGATAGAACTTAGAATGTGCTCCTTTAAGTTTATATAGATTAGAAGCTCTAGAACACATTTTGAATAGATCAACAATAGACACATTTGAATTTTTAGCTTTTACCACTGAAAAAAGATTTTGTTCATATGCAAATAGCAATAACTATGATAAGATGAAGGAAAAACTTCACGAACACTGGAAAGCAAACCTTGGTGCTGATCTGACATAAAAACCAAATAACGATCTTCTTGAAGCATTTGTTTTAAATCATTCGAAAACCATGTCCAATTATCCATATTTTCTAGAGAAACTACACTCATAGATAAAGGGAAGAAACCCACAAACGCAAAAATAATTAGTAAAAAAAACTAAAACTAATTTTGACCATAAATCTGAAACTATTCATGAAACTGATACTATCATTAAAAAACTGATACCAAAAACCTGATATGACCATTATAAAAATATTGATAACCAGGACATTATACACATTAGTCTTCATTCTAACACAACAAAGTAATGTACATTAACATATATTATAATATAAATGAAATTCCAATACTACTCAACTATATACGATACCATATATTAACATACATGAACCTAATACTAACATTAAACATAAACTGATACTAATAGCCTGCTTAGCATTATGAAATTATGATACCAAATACAAACTTACAATTCAATACAATGCAAATTATGATACTAGAAACTTGCTAACTATGAACTACGTATCTTAAAAATGATACCAACATAATACAAATTATATTAACAAATACATATTAATGCTAATGCCAACTATTATGATCTAAATACATATAAATCAAAATTGAAAACAAAGACATACATTGAACAATATTTTTTGCAGTAGCACCCATCAAAACACCAGGACATCCCTTCAAATGAGTAGCATCTGAGAATATCATAGGACGACAATGCTTGAATCCAAGTAAACAAGCACCAAAAGCAATAACCACCCTCTCAAATTCATTACTACAAGGATCAACATCCATGTCAACAAAACTATTTGGATTAGACTTCTTCACTACTTTCAAATACCAACTCAAATCATTATAAGACAAAGCATCGTTACCATGCAACTCTATTAATGCAAGTTGTTTCCCATGATAAGCGTAACCGTAAGACAATTGAAAATTGTCTTCTCTTCTAAAATCAACTACAATATCTTTAGGCTTTTTACTAGGACAATCACGTATTTCGTCAATAATCAACGATTTAACAAACATACTAGATATATGTGGATTATTCATATTTCTAACAGCAGCCCCACAAGAATGATCAGCAACCATATTTCTCATAAAAAACTTCTTCAATTATCCAGAATCACAAGAAGCATGGACTTTGAAGAGACAACCATCCTTATATGAAAATCAAATTACAGTAACTCTTGTAGCACAATTCTTTAATAATACTAATTCATATCCCTTTTGAATTTGATGCGACATCAAAAATTCTCTAAAATGTTCAGCTCCTCCAAAATAAAAACCAACAAAATCGAAAATGCATAATGTCGACCCCCTCCTTAACATATCTTTTAAATATCTTTTACCATTAACAACAACATTTGAACAGATAGATACAGTTGAAGATGAAGAAGCACGAACATTAGATGAACTTGAAATAGAAGCACCATCAACATATTCCAATTCAGAATCCTTAACCTTAACAGTAAAACTGAAGAAATAACTTTTCTTGTATAACTAAAAACAAATTATACTCTGAATATCAGAATCAGTATCAACCATAATAACTTTTTCCTCAAGTACATAAGAAATCTGAATAGAAGGAGTTAATTGAGACCAACATCGACATATCTCATTCTTTAAATCATACAAAGAGCAATCGATAGACAATCGAGTGCTGAAAATGTTATTATTCAACACAAACAGACAAAGAAGACTGTTATCACCACTGCAAAAAAACATTAGTTAAAATATGTTCAGTTTAGAACATTAGTCTTTCCATTTCACAAAATTGACACCTGTCGTATACAAAACTGATACCTAATTACTGACAATAAAAAAATGACACTAAGAAAAAATAAAAATGTACCCAAAAACTGAATCTAAAGTATGATACTTTCCACTATATCACAACTTTATGTACAACCCAAGCAATCATACTTTTCCAATCATCCCAACATTAATGCAAGATAATGCATGATAAATTAAATTTAAAGCATATTAGTATACAACACTGCATAAAGAAATGGAAAAAAACACGCTGCTGATTTAAAAAGTTGTCATAGAAGAACGAACAAGCAATCAGAAATATAACACTGCACGTGATTTGTAAAAATGAACGTGATTAAAAATCACAATAAATTTTTTTAAATGTAATAGAAAAAAATAGAATAATATAAGCATACCAAGTTAGTACGATATGAGATCACAATAGAAATATGAAAAGAACGAGATCGACAAACATGCGCGAGAAAAATTTGAATGATGAAATACAATTTTTAGAAAAAGAAATTGAAATGACCAAATGAGGTTGATCGATATTTTGATTGCAAGAGAGCTATTGGATCGTGTTAGAAAATTTGATTGAAAGGAATAAGGAGAAGAAGAAGCGTGCGAAAGTGGGCCGGAAGGAAAATACAATAATTTGTCATTTAGATAAAATTATTAGTGGGCTGTCCTACATCCAAAAAAGCCCTAAAAATTGTCCTTCAGGAAAATTTCCTGTAAATGTAAAATGCTGTAAGAACCAAAACGAGGCATATTTTTGTAATAAGTTTTGGACGAGGCCTAAAACTGAAATATGTTTTTTTTGAGGCCTAATTTGAAATTTTGTCCTTTTATTCCTTTGTATTCATACCAAAATACACAATCTCAAGCGAACATAATTAAATCTTCACTCATTAGTTTTCTACAGTTCAAGAATCCGATTAATGCATTTAATATAGAATAGTGTAATTACTACAAGAAACAACATAAATTCCAACGGTTGGGAACCGTCGACGACCATCGAAAACCATCAAATATGGGTAGTCGAAGAAATGTTCTTCGACGATATTTCCAACGGCTCCGGACAACCCGTCCGTATACATGAAGGTAACGGTTATACCAACTTGGTGTCCTTAGCCGTCGGTATGTTGCTTCGTTAAGCTGTTGATAGCCATCGAAAATTTGGAGTGTTTTTTTTATTACAACGATCTTTCTACCCCATACAACACATATATAACAATATATTTTGCAGCTCAATTTCCCACATATAAATCATATATATTAAAGCCCAAACCACATATATCACATCAATAATAAAAAATCAATATATACAATAAATAAACCTCAAACATCCAACAATATACACAAACATCCAACAATATATAATAAACCAACTGAAGCCAACCTCAAATTCATCAACATGTCGAAATACATCCAACACTACCTCAAATCAACTTCACGCAACCAACATCTCAAAATATATCATACATATCAAATCACTTCAACCCCACCCATCTCATAGTATATGTAACTCTCAAAATACCTAGCAACAAATTCAAACTATCTCATCCATCTCAAAATACATATATGTACAATGTCTCAACACAAATAGAAAAAACATATCCACCAATCCTGATCATCGCCTCCAGATCCCGCTGATGAAGAAAATGTGGCATGTCACTGCACATACGCGACAATGCGCGCATCCAGCAACTGGGTCACCTCCACAGACCAATGCTGGGTCTCGGTCCTCTAGCTCAGCAATTCTAGCTCTCAACTCTTCAATCTCCGCATTATCTTAAGCTTTTTTATAACTGCTTTGCCCGCATCTAGCCTGTAACACTGTTTAACAAAGTGCGTGAATTACATATAGTGTGATTAATAAAATCAACGTGTTATACATTATTCATAAATATATTATACATAAACATCACCTCTTGGATCCCAAAACCATAACGCCTATTCTGCGGTGGCAGCTCCATAACAGCGTCATAGATCTGGTCCTCCTCGTTAGCTGTCGGTTCTTCTCATCATTTTCCCTCGAGTAGTTTCTCTTGTTCTTTGATGAATTTATCCCGCGATTCCAAATAAAATTCATATTACATTGTTTTAATTATTTATAACTTATTATTTATTTAAAATGATTATTAATAACTTGTAATTTAAAATATGTTTACTATGACCTCTTGTGATTTCGTGTCATGTCATGTGTATGTTATTGTATCATTTCATTAACATACTCGATTGCGTGAGTATGAGTGAACATGTCCACGTAGGAGACAGGGCGACCACACTTTCTTTCCTGAAATAATTATTATGTATTATATACATACATGCGTACACACACACACACACACACATATATATATATAATTATACAATGTAATAATAAACATTTATAATCACAAATAATAAATTTATTAGCTCTTAACGGTAATGTTGGAATGACTTCGAACCTCCCATGGTATGTGACAAAAATTTCATTTCTATTTGCACATTTTCTCTACGACTCTGCTTGTAAATTTAAAATGAATGTTATGTTTCACATTTGTGGATTGATGCAATTATTATACTAATTCTACTAAATTTTAATAAATATACAAGATAAGTAAAATTACAATCTCTTTTGGAGTTTTTCAATAATCAACCCAAGCTTGGCATACGCTTCCACTCATCCAATCGAGCTTTTTTTCCTTTTTCATGCTCGACATCGTATCGAGGTAGTTTTTCCGCATTTTTTTCATCTGGTAATCTCTACAAAGAGCTAGGTCGGATTCCTGTAAGTCTACCACTTCCTGCATATTAAAAAAATAAGTTATACCTTTATACTTAGTCAACAAATTGTACAGTGGTTATGTATAAAATGAAATACAGACTTACACTTACAATAAAATCCTGCCAGATAAACTCTAAAATGTGGAGTGTGGTATTATACCACCTAGGCCAGCAAGTAGTCATTCTACTTTTATAACCAACCTTGGAAATATCGAGAACAACATCAAAGAGCTCAAGCTCAAAGCCCCTACATTAATTAGGATATAGACTTTTAATAAATCATGAATAATATGTCATACACAAAATATTTATGATGTTGCAATAAATTTGATACTTAGTCACTCGCTTATTCGCTAATGCTACTATGAGATGCTCTACCTATGATGAGTTGTCGCCATCGCCTCTCTCGTGGGTCCCTTTTTGACTAGATGAGGGAGAACCTGATGAATGAGATGATCTCTGACCTTAAAACATACTACCTTTCCCAGACATAATTATTTTATTATGGGAAAACATATTATTTAATTATGGGAAAACATATCATTTTTTATGAGAAAAATATAACATTAATAATCATATTAATTACCTTCTTCCAAAATGCACATTAATAATCACTCTTCGTCGTTTTCTGATTCAAATTTGGTCTCATACTCTATATTGTTTTCCCCTGTAGTCTCAAATGCTTCTACTAAAATATTTGATTCATCGTTTAGAGGTCCAAAATCAGTATGATCGTTGATTATTATTAGTTCATTATTTTTTTCAAATTTTCCTAATAAGCTTGGTTTTCTGGAATATTCTTTCCATTAAATGTAAATCTTGCTTTTGTTTTAAAAAGTGTCGATCAATCTGCTTTCCCTTTTTAAAGATGGATACTGATCATAATAAACTTACAGTGCTTATTTGGCTAGTACAAAGGGATCATACTTATGTTAATGTGAGTTATGTTTTATTTTAATAAGACTGTAACCTTTGTGCATGTTGATACTAGAACATGAAACATTATTGAACCAATTGCATCTAAATAAAAAAACTTTCTCCATAGGTCATATAAAATATGTCAATTTCAAAACCTAGGTTAGGACGCTATAAAAATTATTTATACGATCATTTGGATCATCTACCTTCAACAAATACACCGATATCGTTAGTTAAATTTTCCAGCACCATATTCTTTGTTGTTGAATTTAAATCCATTGACGAAGAATATTGAATATGTCTTGACATTTCTTTTTGGTTGCAACCTAAGGTGTTTCAATCCTTCGCTGACTACATAATTTCTCAGATCATAAATGTAGTTTGAAAACCGATCAATGAATTCTTTACAGAGATCGCCACGTGGATATTGTGATTCATAAATACTGAGAAATTATATATTGCACATATTTTTAAGTATGATTGAAATATATATAAATTTAAAAATTCACATATCGAGAATTATTAAGTAACAATACCTTACAAATGATGCAACTTCAGTGTAATTATTAAGAAGTACATATGTTTTTGCTACATGGTAATCTCCGTTGTCTAACCATGTTTTTGTACACTTTCCCGTATGTCGACCATGTTGTCTAAAAATACACATTCATTATTATGTGGAAAGATATCAAGTGATAAGTTTAAATGGTCACCGAAATAATGAGAGAAAAAGAATAAAGCTTCTTCGTTGATAAATGATTTGTAAATCGAACCTTCAACTTGTGCTTTTTCTCTAGCTTTTTTCTTCAGATGATTTAAGTATCTATTAAAAAATTATTTAAATTAAATTTTACTTGTCTAATTAAACTAAAATTTAACATACTCAATATTATTACTTCTTAGATGGATACGTCCATCCATATTGCACAAGAACGCAAAGACATGCTTTAGATGGAAGATGAACACATAAATACTCAAGTACATTAAAGAAACTTAAAAGAAATATTTTCTCCAGTTTGTAGAGTAGTATAGGGATGTCTACTTCAAGTTTATATAGACATTCAACATTTAATATAGTCAAACAAAGCTCTTTATAAAATAAACTAAGTTATGTTATAAAAATATAAACTTTTATTGGTAACGAAATTTTGAAAATAAAGGGTAAAAAAATTTCATCATTACGTGGCAATCGTGATTTTCATCTCACTCGATTTATTGTTTTTAAAGTCGACGCATCTACGAAGACTAGAAGAAATCCCATCGAAAAATCTCAATCCTTCCACCAATTTTAACACAAGTTTTACTTGGTTATTATCTAATTCATAACATTCTTTGGGATTTTTAGTGTTACTTGGCTTGATATCAAGCTCGGGACACTTGCATAATTCTTCTATATTATGTCTTGATTTCAAATCGTCCTTAGTCTACCCCTTAACATTCAAACATTATCAAACGTGGTTTTCTCTTGTGCATCACGTCAATATTGTGATGAAGTAAGAGATCTTTCCAATAAGATAGCTCCAAAAATATACTTTGTTTGCACCAATTATGAATCGTCGATTTACGTGAAATTTCAATTTTTACTCTAGTTTCATGTATCTTTGGATATTCCTTTACAAGATCATATATATCTGTGCTTGACCACATTGTTGGTGGTTGTCTAGTCTATGCTCCAGTAGCTATAAAGAATTTTTTTATCTCTTTTAAAAGTATAATTAACATGGAGAAAAAACCAAGGACAACCAAATCATGAAATTTTCTTCCTATGCAGTAAAGAAAATACTCGTGTTTCTTTTATACAATAAGGACAAGCTAGACGATTGGTCGTACTCCAACTTAAAAGCATTGCATAAGAAGGAAAATCTCCAATAGCCTATAACAAAGAAGTGAACATACAAAAATTATTATTTTTGAAATGTCTTATGTTTCAACTCCTCCATGCCACAATGTTTTCAACATTTTGATAAATGGTTGTACATAAATATTGATTCTTTATGTCGAATCATCAGGACCATAGATGATAATAGTGAGAAACATATATGGAGTTTTCATACACATTCATGGAGGTAAATTATAAGGTGTAACGATAATAGGTCAAGATGAATATTTAAAACTAAACTGAGAGAATAGTGAAAATCCATCCATACTCAAATTAAGTCTAACATTACGGTTGTTTGCTGCAAAAGCGGGATGAGTCTTATCATAATGTTACCATACTTCTCCACTAGCTGGATGTATTAAGTTACCTCCATCGTGTGTTTTTACACTGTGCAATCTCATATGCGGTAAGGTAACAGAAGATGCATACAACATTTGAAGTCTAGAAGTGATTGATAAGTAATGCATTCTCTTGTATGGAACTTCATTTTCCTTCTTTTTCCTCGGTTTGTATCTTTCCTCCTTACATATTCTACACATCCTAAAATTAATGTCCTCTTTCCAAAACAACATGTAACCATTTAAACATGTATCTACCTTTTGGCATAGCAAACCAAAAGCAGATATAAACCTTTTCACTTCATAATGACTTTCTCACATTAAATTATCGGGTGGCTGTAACGCCCCACTCTGAGACTCACTCTAGTAAAGAGTATTACGGAGTAATACCGTCTACTAGAACGGAGAATAGAGTATAGTGGAAGCGACCATATGTAATCAAGCTATAACTAACTACCGAATACGTCGAATAGGTGGTTTTCTTTTCTCAAGTGGTTTGACGTATCCAATAGATATTTATAACGAAATTACAATAGCTAAGGAAAATAGGTTCAGAACAAACATAATACTAAATGATAACATCATCATCATAGAACAGTCACATAACAGTCACAGAACATAGGTACAATATATAGTGAATACAGATCCAAATATCAAAAGGTGGGTACAAAGCCACCGCTCACACATGTGAGTCAAAATATGTACATAAGAGACTGAATAATCAGAGTATCAAAATAGTGGACAAATATAAAGAGCTATCTATCAGCATAGCAGATAATGTCCAAGCGGAAGCACAGAAAGCTAAGTCCAGAGACCTAACCTGAAACAACTCGGTCTTACCCGAGCAAAAAACACTCGGGTCAGGCTAGCTAAACAATCAGTTAATAAACTGAGATAAACATAATCAGTTAATAAACCGAGATAAACATAATAATGCGGTACATAAATAAAACAGTACTTCTCCAAAGAGAAGAGTATTATGGGCTGCATGAATATAATGACGATTCCTAATCATCAATAAACAGTAAAAATCTCCAAAGAGAATATCAACACCAAAGGGTTAAATAAATAAAATCGCCTCATATCATCAGCATAGCCAAAGCTATATAAAGTTGCCCATAGGCAATAATCCTAAGAGTGAACAGAGTCTGTAATCGATGTCCAAGCAAAGATCGTTGCTCCAAAGAGCAACAGGGATATACTGAAAAGTCAATGGAAACGAATACTGAAAAGCAGTGTCCAGAGACACTGTGAATCCACAAGGTAATCGCACTTACATCGTATGGTTCCATAGAACCAACACCGAATGGCGGTACTCGAATGGATATAAAATCATCAGATAATACAAGTATAGCACGTGCACCGACCAGAGTCGTTATTGCCAAGTACTGTAGAGTTGTGGTCGATCACTCGCACAGATGCGGAACGCGCGAGAAGGCGAGATCCTTCCCAGAAGGATAAAGGCCCAGAGGCACATGCCGAAAAAACTGCTCCATAGAGCAGGTGTCCAGAGACGGTTGCCCAGAGGCGTGGTGACCCAGAGGCCCAGTACGGGCCGCCCAGAGGCTAATGTGTCACAAACTTCTTGGAGAGGAACCCGTAAAGTGTTAACAATGAGTCCCATACCCCACGTTCGCACTAAACGGTTTACTAACCAATAGCAAGCTCACACTCCAAACAATAAAAAGTCCACCTCGTATCATCGGTAAACTAGACCCAAAGGTCAAAACGATCAATCGAATAGGTCGTGGATTAACCGGAAAGAAAATACACACGGTTCCATAGGCCGGAGATTTCCTAACCGTTTAAGCACCTTCCCACTTCGCTCGACGTGCTAAAAAGTGAGTGTGAGATTTTTATTATAGAAAATAATGGTGCGAAACAGATTTAAAATTGATTTTGAAATCACTTTAAAACGGCTTTTGAAAACTCTCCTATTATGGAGTAAATAGTCTAATAATTTAAAAACAACATTATAAAATAATTTTGAAAGCCATTTAGGAGTGAAAAATCCTTTTAAAATAGTTCATAAAACCCATGTACGAAATCTAGAGACAAATCTCAAAAAAATCGATAAATTAGAAAAATCACTGAAAACCAATATTCGTGTTGGAAAAATATTCCGAATGGTTGTGAACCAAAGTTCGACAAAGAAACAATCAATTTGAAGTGGTTGCACCAAAATGGTGCAATCGGTGGGTCGGAACCCGGCTGCACCAAGTGGGTGCAGCCCATTTTATAGAAGCCGGCTGCACCATGCGGTGCAACTGGTTTGGTCCAGCCCCAGCCCGCATGGGCTGGGAAGACATAGCAAGCCCAGCCCGCATGGGCTGGGGAGATTGGGAAGCCCCAGCTCGCATGGGCTGGGGAGATGGGCAAGCCCCAGCCCGCCTGGGCTGGGGAAATAGGGACAAGTCCCAGCCCGCATGGGCTGGGGAGATAGGGATGCGGGCCTCAGCCCGCGTCAGCACTGGATCGCGCGGGCCATGCGCCCGCGCGCTGAAATTCTTGCCCGCACGGGCCCTGCGCCCGCGCGGGAGGGGTATAGCGGGCCGCACTGTGCGGACCCGCTCTTGGCGTGCGCGCCAGCCCACTAAGGGCTGGCCTGCTACCGGCTAGCCCAACCGGGCTAGCCTGCTGCGCTCGGGCAGTAGTCTGGGTGCAACCCAGGCCTGCCCTGGTGCACTCAGACCACTGTTTCAGCCTGTTTTCAGGCTGAAGCATTCCAGCCAGCTGGAAATGCTGATTTTGGTGATTTTGGGGTGTTTTTTTTTCAAGTTTTTGGCATCAAATTTCACCAATATCAATTACAAACTACTATACAATGATTATTACACTATTTTAAAGGAAACAAAGGGCCAAAGCTTAGCATTACCTTATGAAGCAATATCACAAACACCTTATGTGCACACCCAAAATGAAAGCAAAGATGATCAAAGAGCTATGATTCACATGTTACATAATAAAACATGTGTTACTAAAAGATTACTGAAATCAAAAGAGGATTAAACACATACTAGAAGAGGTTTTTAGCAATATACCTCTCTAGAAAGCAACAAAGACCACTATAGCATCAACCCAAATTAGCAAAAGATGATTAGGAGGCTATAAGATCAAAAAACACATAAAACATGTGTTACCAAATAAATTTCAGAAATTAGCAAGATATAAAAACGGATTTGAGGTGGGTATTTGCATTACCTTTGCATAGAATGATTTGCATAAGCTAAAACTAAAAGAGATAGAGGCCATTTTTGTTAAGAAAGCTTTAGAAAATGATTAGGGTTTTGATTAGGGATGAATGAATGAGGTTAGGAGAGTTTGAGATAATTTATAGAGGAGGTTTAGGGTGGGTTATTGGGTTATGTTTAGTAACCCAATAAGAAGAGAGTTATTTACATGTTTCCAAAAATTAGTCTAAGTGTTCATATATGTTTATAAAACTCATTTTTCTTATCCAAACCCGTTTTAAAATCTCTCCTAAAATATTTAACTTTCAAAAAAATAACATTTTATCCTCATTTTAAAATCCCTTATTTCCCATTTAATTAAAATAGCCTTTTTCAAATAAATTTTGTTATTCCAAATCCTTTTATGCTTCATTAAAATAAATAAAAATCCTAACTTTTATTTATTAACCGATAATGCAAATCCCGGGTTGTTACAGACTCCCCCCTTTAGAAAATTGCGTCCCCGCAATTCCTTAAGATAGATGTCGTCTAGAACGTCAAATCCACAAAAGAAGTGATAGAGATAAAATAGAGAATTTTTACCCATAGAAGAAGATGGGAGGAAGCCAGGATAAGAGCGCTCGATAGATTCTCTGGTCTCCCAAGTGCGGTCCTTAGGATTCGGTGACCATTGAATCTTCACGAGTGGAACCTCTTTGTTGCGAAGGCGTCTAACCTCCGAATCAAGCACACGAAGAGGTTGCTGCTCCAAAGATAAATCAGGTAAGATCTCTAAATCAGGCACGACCTACGGCTCAATGATAAAATCAGGATCGCGAACACACTTGCAAAGCTGAGAAACATGGAACACGTCATGCATTCTGGAAAAATGAGCAGGTAGAGCCACACGATAAGCAACGCGGCCGATGCATTCCGTAATAGGAAATGGTCCAATATAGTGAGGAGCCAACTTCCCTGTAGAGTTGAAACGCACAACCCCCTTCATAGGGAAAATCCGAATGAAGATAAAATCACTAATGGAGAACTCAAGAGGCTTCCTACGGTTGTCCGCGTAGGATTTCTGACGGTCCTGTGCCTCTTTCATTCTCTGGCGGATAAGAACAATCTTTTCAGAAGATTCCCGAACTGAATCTGGACCAAGAATAAGCTTCTCGCCAGATTCTAACCAACAAGCAGGAGAGCGACATGGCCTTCCGTAGAGAGCCTCGAAAGGTGCCATGCCGATACTAGACTGAAAGTTGTTGTTGTAGGAGAACTCTACAAGCGGTAAGTGATCCTCCCAACTACCTCTGAAATCCAGAATACAACAGTGTAAAAGATCCTCTAAAACACGATTCACCCTCTCCGTCTGACCGTCGGTCTGAGGATGATAAGCAGTCGAGAGATTCAGCTTTGTGCCCAAAGCTGACTGTAGGACTTCCAGAAGTGACTAGTGAAAATGGTGTCTCGATCACATACGATAGAGCTAGGTATGCCATGAAGTCGAACGACTTCCTTCACATAGAGCTTGGCCAACTGAGGTGCAGTCCGAGTGGACTTAATCGGAATGAAATGATCCGATTTGGTCAAGCGATTAACAATAACCCAGATAGAAGTATGGCCTGACCTCGATCGAGGTAGACCGTCAATGAAATCCATGGATATCTGATTCCATTTCCATAATGGAATCTCTAAAGGTTGAAGAAGACCAGATGGACGCTGATGCTCGGCCTTGATTTATTGACAAGTCATGCAACCGCTCACATAACTTGCCACATCTCTCTTCAAACCCTCCCAGTAATATAGCCGGCACATATCGGCATACATCTTACTCGAACCAGGATGTATATTGTACTTAGTGCGATGGCACTCGTCCAGAATGTCACGCCTAAGTGATAAATCAGATGGTACAATAATACGGTTCTTCCTACGAAGACACCGATGAAAATCAAGAGAATAATCCAGCAATGTCTCATCACTGGATCCCAACTCGAGAAGGTGAATGAGATGCAATAAGTCTGGATCCTGCCGCTGAGCATGGGCAATGCGATCCAATAAGATAGGACGAGCTTCTAAGCTGAGTAGTAAGACCGGAGAATCAGAAGATGGAGCTCGATCTCTAATATCACACAAAGATAGGGTCTCAAGAATATCCCACTCGGCAATCATCATAGAAACTACCGCCGAGTGCTTGCGACTGAGCGCATCTGCGACACGATTTCCCTTGCCAGGGGTATACTGAATATCTAAATCATGTGAGGCGAGAAACTCAAGCCATCGCTGCTGCCTCATGTTGAGATCTCTCTGGCTGAAAAGATACTTCAGAGACTTATGATCGGTGTAAAGAGTGAAGCGTTCGCCTAATAGAAAGTGACGCCACATCTTCAAGGCAAAGACGATAGCTGCCAACTCAAGATCATGAGTTGGATAGCGAACCTCATTCGGACATAGTTGCCTAGAAGCATAAGCAACTACTCGATCCTTCTGCATAAGCACAGCATCGAGGCCGCTACCACAAGCGTCAGTGTAAACAATAAGATCCTGGTTACTCTCAGGAACCACAAGGATAGGAGCATGAGTGAGAAGTTCCTTCAATCGCTGAAAAGAAGCTTCACACTTATCAGACCAAATAAAGCGAACACCCTTATGAGTCAGCGTCGTAAGGGGAAGTGCAACTCGAGAGAAATCCTTGACAAACCGACGGTAATAACCCGCCAGACCAAGGAAGCTGCGAATATCATGAACGTTCTCGGGCTGCTTCCAATTTTGAATAGCTTCGATCTTGGCAGGATCGACAGAAATACCCTCAAATGATACAATATGGCCCAAGAACTTGACCTTGCTCTCCCAAAAAGGGCACTTGGAGAGCTTGGCCTTAAGATGATGCTGACGAAGAGTATCCAAGACGATCCGCAAATGATGAGCATGCTCTGCCTCGGATCTAGAATAAATAAGAATATCGTCGATGAAAACCAGAACAAATCTATCGATGTATTCCTGGAATACTCGATTCATAAGATCGACGAAGAAAGCCGGTGCGTTCGTCAAGCCGAATGGCATGACCAACCACTCAAGAGAACCATAATGAGTGCGGAAAGCGGTAAGAGGAATGCTATCTTCCGCAACTCAGAGCTGATGAAATCCGGTGGCAAGGTCGAGCTGGGAAAAGACCTTCGCACTGCTCAACTGATCAAACATATCGTCTATCCGTGGTAATGGATAACGATTTCTGATGGTCAACTCATTAAGCTTGCGATAGTCAATGCAAAGCCTAAGAGAGCCATCGGGCTTCTTAACGAAAACCACAGTAGCACCCCATGGTGAAGAACTGGACCGAATAAACTGCTTCGCCTCAAGCTCAACTAATTGCTTCCTGAGTTCCTCATTCTCCTTAGTAGACATTCTTGTAGGAGGACGCCCAACAGGATGAGAACCTGGAATGAGATCGATGCGGAACTCAATGGCCCGCTTTTGCGGCAGGCCTGATACTGGCTCGAATATATCGCGAAAATTCCGAACAACAGGAATACGAGATAAGTCCAAAGCCTCATCTCGTGAATCAAGAGAAAATAAAGTAATATCAGAAATCCCAACATCCTGAAGAGCAATAGCTAACTGAGCAGACGAGTCAGGATGACGAAGAAATAATATCCGCTCCGAACAAATGATTTTAGCGTCATACTGAGCGAGCCAATCCATGCCAAGAATCATGTCAAATCCCAAATACTCCATAACGTGCAGATTTGCATGGAAAGAAAATTCACAAAAATCAATATCTATATCCTCACAAAGCAGGCTAAGGGTCTTGGATCCGCCGATGGGATTCACAATCCTTAATGAAGAAACCAAACAAGTAACATCCAAAGATAAAGTATCAACTAGTTCCTTTGATATGAATGAGTGAGAGGCACCCGTATCAAAGAGAACTCTACAAGATCTACCATGAAATAAAATAGAACCTTCGAGAATGGAAGGAGGCGTACCTCGAGGCTGAGATGAAGATGCAGGAGCCTTGGCAGCATTAAGCTTGCCAGATCTAGGAGGTGTAGTAGGACAAGTGGAGATCCTGTGTCCCTCCTTCTTGCATAAGGTTCAATAGAGAGGTTTGGGACACTCTCGAATAAAGTGATCTGGAGAACCGCAGTTGAAGCATTTCTTCGGGGGACGTGTCCCACTAGGCTGAGCAGGAGTCTGGGACTGAGAACAAGTCTGAGGCTGAGTCTGAAAAGTAGAACTGCCAGTCTTCTTCTTCTTGTTCCAAGGCTTGGTCTTCTGAAATGGACCCCGCTTATGATTGGGTTTTTATAACCCTCACCATCTCCATCACTGTCTCTCTCACGCTCAACCGCTTCAAGGTGAAGCGTTGCGTCAACTAGCTCATCAAAAGGGAGCTTAAGCTGGAGCATAAGCTGTTTCTTCAAATATTTCTCAGGCCTTCTACAAATTTGAGATTCTTCTTATAAGGAGTGCTAATGAACTCGAGGCCATACTTAGACAGGGCCTCGAAAAATGATGAATAGTCAGCAACAGAGGTCTTCCCTTGCTTAAGGTCAATAAAGCGGCGTGCAAGGGCTATCTTCTCGGACTCGGGAACAAACTTGAGCAAGAAGCGCTCTCGGAACTAATCCCAAGTGAGAGTGGCCTCATCGGTCTCAGAAATAAGGAGCTTGTACCAATACAAGGCATGACCCTCAAGATGGATAGAAGCAACAAGAACTCTATCATGGTCAGGAAGGGTCATGCGAGTAAAATTACGCTCGCAAACTCTGATCCAAGCCTAGACCTCAAGAACAGTCTCGGAGCCATTGAACGGCTTCCCTCCAAGATGAATAAAGTCACTGCAGAGGCGCGCAAAAGCAGACTTGCGCGGTGCATCAGAAACTGGTGCAGGAGACTGAAAGTGCGACTGAGAGTTACGAACCAGCTCCATGATTTGGTCCGTGGTCATGTATACGCCTTTTGGGTGAGGGTTGCTGGACAGTCCAACATCAGCAGAACGGAGGTTCCTACCTCTACCAGCCATACTGAAAGATAAGGTAAGATTTAGTTAAGCACGATTCAAAGATAGATAATTCATTAAGGAATATTACGGAATATAATAGATTCCTACACATATTCCTAACTTATTTATCTAAAGGTGGAGATGTTCAATTTGGATCGTATTGTAACGTATTATACTACGTGTCTATTCTGTGTTTGTTATGCTTAATTCTGAACCTTAGCTCTGATACCAAATTGTAATGCCCCACTCCGAGACCCACTCTAGTAAAGAGTATTACAGAGTAATACCGTCTACTAGAACGGAGAATAGAGTATAATGGAAGCGACCATATGTAATCAAGCTATAACTAACTACTAAATACGTCGAATAGGTGGTTTTGTTTTCTCAAGTGGTTCGACGTATCCAATAGATATTTATAACGAAATTACAATGGCTAAGGAAAATAGGTTCAGAACAAACATAATACTAAATGATAACATCATCATCACAGAACAGTCACATAACAGTCACAAAACATAGGTACAATATATTGTCAATACAGATCCAAATATCAAAAGGTGGGTACAAAGCCACCGCTCACACATGTGAGTCAAAATATGTACATAAGAGACTGAATAATCAGAGTATCAAAATAGTGGACAAATATAAAGAGCTATCTATCGGCGTAGCAGATGTCCAAGCGGAAGCACAGAAAGCTAAGTCCAGAGACCTAACCTGAAACAACTCGGTCTTACCCGAGCAAAAAACACTCGGGTCAGGCTAGCTAAACAATCAGTTAATAAACTGAGATAAACATAATCAGTTAATAAACTGAGATAAACATAATAATGCGGTACATAAATAAAACAGTACTTCTCCAAAGAGAAGAGTATTATGGACTGCATGAATATAATGACGATTCCTAATCATCAATAAACAGTAAAAATCTCCAAAGAGAATATCAACACCAAAGGGTTAAATAAATAAAATCGCCTCATATCATCGGCATAGCCAAAGCTATATAAAGTTGCCCATAGGCAATAATCCCAAGAGTGAACAGAGTCTGTAATCGATGTCCAAGCAAAGATCGTTGCTCCAAAGAGCAACAGGGATATACTGAAAAGTCAATGGAAACGAATATTGAAAAGCAGTGTCCAGAGACACTGTGAATCCACAAGGTAATCGCACTTACATCGTATGGTTCCATAGAACCAACACCGAATGGCGGTACTCGAATGGATATAAAATCATCAGATAATACAAGTATAGCACGTGCACCGACCAGAGTCGTTATTGCCAAGTACTGTAGAGTTGTGGTCGATCACTCGCACAGATGCAGAACGCGCGAGAAGGCGAGATCCTTCCCAGAAGGATAAAGGCCCAGAGGCACATGCCGAAAAAACTGCACCATAGAGCAGGTGTCCAGAGACGGTTGCCCAGAGGCGTGGTGACCCAGAGGTCCAGTACGGGCCGCCCAGAGGCTAATGTGTCACAAACTTCTTGGAGAGGAACCCGTAAAGTGTTAACAATGAGTCCCATACCCCACGTTCGCACTAAACGGTTTACTAACCAATAGCAAGCTCACACTCCAAACAATAAAAAGTCCACCTC
The DNA here is from genome assembly GCA_030765085.1 of Allium cepa. Taxonomy (NCBI): domain Eukaryota; kingdom Viridiplantae; phylum Streptophyta; class Magnoliopsida; order Asparagales; family Amaryllidaceae; genus Allium; species Allium cepa. The sequence goes on along the minus strand of CM060934.1, from coordinate 994,286,821 downwards.
GTATCATCGGTAAACTAGACCCAAAGGTCAAAACGATCAATCGAATAGGTCGTGGATTAACCGGAAAGAAAATACACACGGCTCCATAGGCCGGAGATTTCCTAACCGTTTAAGCACCTTCCCACTTCGCTCGACCGTGCTAAAAAGTGAGTATGAGATTTTTATTACAGAAAATAATGGTGCGAAACGGATTTAAAATTGATTTTGAAATCACTTTAAAACGGCTTTTGAAAACTCTCCTATTATGGAGTAAATAGTTTAATAATTTGAAAATAACATTATAAAATAATTTCGAAAGCCATTTAGGAGTGAAAAATCCTTTTAAATTAGTTCATAAAACCCGTGTACGAAATCTAGAGACAAATCTCAAAGAAATCGAAAAATCACTGAAAACCAATATTCGTGTCGGAAAAATATTCCGAATGGTTATGAACCAAAGTTCGACAAAGAAACAATCAATTTGAAGTGGTTGCACCAAAATGGTGCAACCCGGACTCGGTTGCACCAAAATGGTGCAACCGGTGGGTCGGAACCCGGCTGCACCAAGTGGGTGCAGCCCATTTTATAGAAGCCGGCTGCACCGTATGGTGCAGCCCGTTTCTGTGAACCAGGCTGCACCATGCGGTGCAGCTGGTTTGGTCCAGCCCCAGCCCGCATGGGCTGGGAAGACATAGCAAGCCCAGCCCGCATGAGCTAGGGAGATAGGCAAGCCCTAGCCCGCATGGGCTGGGGAGATGGGCAAGCCCCAGCCCGCTTGGGCTGGGGAAAAATAGCAAGCCCCAGCCCGAATGGGCTGGGGAAATAGGGACAAGCCCCAGCCCGCATGGGCTGGGGAGATAGGGATGCGGGCCTCGGCCCGCGTCGGCACTGGGTCGCGCGGGCCATGCGCCCGCGCGCTGAAATTCTTGCCCGCACGGGCCCTGTGCCCGCGCGGGAGGGGTATAGCGGGCCGCACTGTGCGGACCCGCTCTTGGCGTGCGCGCTAGCCCACTAAGGGCTGGCCTGCTACCGGCTAGCCCAACCGGGCTAGCCTGCTGCGCTCGGGCAGCAGTCTGGGTGCAACCCAGGCCTGCCCTGGTGCACTCAGACCACTGTTTCAGCCTGTTTTCAGGCTGAAGCACTCCAGCCAGCTGGAATGCTGATTTTGGTGATTTTGGGGTGTTTTTTTTAAGTTTTTGGCATCAAATTTCACCAATATCAATCACAAACTACTATACAATGATTACTACACTATTTTAAAGCAAACAAAGGGCCAAAGATTAGCATTACCTTATGAAGCAATATCACAAACACCTTATGTGCACACCCAAAATGAAAGCAAAGATGATCAAAGAGCTATGATTCACATGTTACATAATAAAACATGTGTTACTAAATGATTACTGAAATCAAAAGAGGATTAAACACATATTAAAAGAGGTTTTTAGCAATATACCTCTCTAGAAAGCAACAAAGACCACTATAGCATCAACCCAAATTAGAAAAAGATGATTAGGAGGCTATAAGATCAAAAAACACATAAAACATGTGTTACCAAATAAATTTCAGAAATTATAAAGATATAAAAACGGATTTGAGGTGGGTATTTGCATTACCTTTGCATAGAATGACTTGCATAAGCTAAAGCTAGAAGGAGATGAAGATAGATGCCATTTTTTGTTAAGAAATCTTTAGGAAATGATTAGGGTTTTGATTAGGGATGAATGAATGAGGTTAGGAGAGTTTGAGATAATTTATAAAGGAGGTTTAGGGTGGGTTATTGGGTTAAGTTTAGTAACCCAATAAGAAGAGAGTTATTTACATGTTTTCAAAAATTAGTCTAAGTGTTCATATATGTTTATAAAACTCATTTTTCTTATCAAAACCCGTTTTAAAATCTCTCCTAAAATATTTTACTTTCAAAAAATAACATTTTATCCTCATTTTAAAATCCCATATTTCCCATTTAATTAAAATAGCCTTTTTCAAATAATTTTTTTTATTCCAAATCCTTTTATGCTTCATTAAAATAAATAAAAATCCTAACTTTTATTTATTAACCGGTAATGCAAATTCCGGGTTGTTACAGTGGCATATGTCGTTTTATAGCTAGTGCACTTGTAAATTCGGCTTCTGTGAAGTTGAATTTAGATTTCATAGCAATATAGTTAGCAGTTATTGATAATTGGACGTCTCTTTTATAACCATCCCAATGTGGTTACTTTGCAGCATCCAATAAATCATATATTTTCTCTGCTCTAATATTTGGTTCTTCCACATTTTAATCGCCATCGTCAACTTCAACCGTATGGAACATTGATTGTGCTTCATCATCAATCATATCTTCTATAGGATTCGCTGTTACATATTCATTACCCACCTCCTCCTCCGACATTACAAGATTAGGTGCAATAGTTCTCCATGACGATCCTACATAAAATATTCTAGCACAAATTGTTTTGATACAAATTTACTATAACCATATCCGATTTCAAATGCGTCAAATGTTTGCAGTTACTACACTTGCAACAAATTTTTTCATCATTTTCATTATTACTTAAAGCGAACTCAATAAATACGTATACACCATTATAAAAATATGTTTTATTGAGCCTCTCATTCCCTTTCGTGGATAATTGACAAAAAAATAGACCATTTTTTCCTATTTCAAAAAATATGATAAAAATTCAAAAAATTATTGAACATTTTTTGGATTGATGTTTTAATTTTTAATTCATTTATATATTTAATTTTTTATTAATTATATAATATATTATTCTTTTAACTTTTTTATAATCTTATATATTTTCAATTTTAGCAAATTAAGAATATAATATCATATTTTCACTTTATTATTTTTTAGTTTTGATGGTTAGTCATCCTACTTTCCATTATAAATACAATAATAATTAAATTTCATAAATTGTTTCATTTTAAACGATTCAAAAAATTTCAACAGCATTTCCTTTTTGTCCCTGTTTCATACGCAAATGCGTATATATAGAAAAAAATGAAAGTGCTATCGAAATTTTGTGAACCATTGAAATGATTTGCAAAATGTAAGTACTTGTGTTTTTAACTTTTCTAATATATGGAAAAATCCAAAAAACCACTATATTAAGCGAATATTGGTGTTCGTTTTGTAATAAAAACGAATATCTATATAACGATCAAATACAATACTTGTCAGAATGGGCCAAAAACTCTCTAAAGGAGTTAAAAAAAATTAAAGTTTATAAACATTAATTTGCTTATATTAGCATTAACACTAATTCATTATTTGAATTCATAACAATTAAAAAGTAAATAATTTTTTTTGTAAACATTTAGCTAACACAAATTTGAATTTATTACATAGTAACAAAAAATTAACATTACACTAATTTTTTTATATTACCACATACACGTAGACTAGATTTATATATTATTCAGGGTATAAAATAGTAAAGGATTATATAAGTAAAGTATTTTCGTCGAAATTTTAGCTATCACGTACACTACCTAACATTAAATTATGTTACACTAATAAGCATATACACTAATCAACCCAAATTACCGTAATTATACCTTAATTATTAGATTTAAACACTAGTAACCTTAATTAGTATATCTCAATCAACCAATATTCAATTATAAATAATAATTGAGCTATTATCAACAAACATAACCACAAATTAACACTAATTTTATTATAATTTAGATTAATTAGTTTAGAAAAAATATATACCTTATTTTTGATAAATTGAAGGCATAGCTGGTTGGAGATTGCACATTGATGAAAATTTTGATGGATATTAACTAGAAAGGGGTGGTGGCTGGCGATGGATCTCGCCTTAATTTGATGGAGAAAGTAGGGGTTTTGGGGAGAAAGATAATTTATCAGGTCGTGCTCGGCTGAAGCTATAATGCGACAGTTCGATGATTTTCGATGGTCGTCGACGACTTCGATTAGCAATGTTTTTCGACGTTTTCCAATGGTAACATTAAATATATAATTAAACTTTTGCTCTTTTTAAAATGAATTTAATGTAATTTGGTTTGTTTGAAAATTTTAACTTGTTGTAAAAAATTTAATAAGTTTACAATAACCCTTTTTTCCAACTATTAAAAAAGTTGTACTTATTCGTTATACAATTTTTAATGATTTGGTAATTAATTATGAATTTTAACCGTATTCAACATAATAAATTCATATAAAATAAAGTATTTGATAAAAAATAAATTTGTTGAACCTTATGTCCATCCAAGGTATGTTGGGCATACGGTCGAAATATGAAAGGAAAATAAATAGGTTTAACGTATCAATCTTGATTTTTCAAATTTATAGTCGTTCGTCAATATTCAAACTTAAACCATTCGTTCGAAGGTCAAACAATCTTCAATTATGAAGAAATTCAAACCATTTGTACTATATTATGTATTGATCCATCTGTGTGGTTTGACATAAAAAACATACAAAAAAAATTAGACTTCAAATGGGTAATTTTCATAGAAGTTGTTCTAACAATATATATCAAGTGTTGTAAAACTCCAAAGAAATGATATATTTTGATTCTACTTTTTCCTTTCATTTTTTCGATTCTAGCCATATGGATTAGATAATACATTATAAAGTATATGTGACCCGAATTTTGTCTCGTTTGAAGATCGTTTAGCCTTCAAACAAGAGGTTTTTAGTCTAATGGTAAAACGAACGGGAATAAATTTGTGCACACAATTGACACCCAAATTTTTTTCCTTTTTATTATATTTTGAAATTAGGTCCAAAATATATTGGATCAACATGAGATTCAATTGCCAAATATTTTCTTTCATATGAATTTATAATGTCAAATAAATTTAAAAAATCATAACTAGTTACACAATGATTAAAAAAATATTTGAATTCATAAAACAAACATGCATCATAAATTTCACTGAAGTTGTACAATGAACGAATTAATACATCGGTTGATCATTTAAGTTCGGTTTTCAATAAAGTTAAATTCGAACTACATAATAAAAAATTATCCAAAACATTAATTTAATTAACCATAAACCATCATAAAATTGAAGAATTGAATAAAATCATCTTCTTTAATTCTTAGGAATTAAATTAGTATTTTTAAATAAATTTAAAACTTCTATAATTCGTTAGTTAAAATAATATGATAAATTTATTAAAATACATAGCCGACGAAAGCCGTCTAAAATGAATGACGAAGCCGGCAGCGGCCATTGGAACGATCCGTTGCTATTTAGCTTATTTCTAATAATGAATTGGATGATGATTTTAGCAACGATCTTTTTTATAAAACTCCAGGAAAATATAATTGTTGTCTTTCAAATAGATTTTCTTTCTCGTAAGTCACAAAAGTACCGAATTGGAGATTTAAAAATACAATGGAGTTGTCTGATTCAAATTATAACTACGCAAATCATATTGAAAGAACACTATGTTTTTTCTAACAATGTGACTAGGATGAAAATGGAGGGAGTAGTTTCCAAAATTATGAATTTTTTCTTGTATGGAAGAAGATAATATACAAGGAGTCGAACAATGATTCAAAATAGGTGTAACCATTTAAAAATGAATAGTTAAATCTGTTAAAAATATAAATGTTGTAACGGTCGCATCTTCAAATATTATATATCGATTTCGAGTTGAAACACCGAACCCTTAACCCCACGACTGAACAGGAAAGTCAATCGTTGTTTAGTGGAACATCATCCTACTTAGGGGCTATTAAACACCTGCTCCCCTCTTTAGGCAAACATTTCGAAAAACTTCTAACATGGTGAACCAAAATTAAAAAGAAATCAATATTAAACCCGTGCTTTTCATATAAGTATATGGTTAATAAATGTTATTTATTTATTTATTTATGTATGAATAATAATTTTAGTCTTGGGCATTAATGGTAGTGTATTATATAATCATCACATGTCATTATAGTGGGATTCCCATACGTATTTATTGAACAATAAATAGTGATGCAATCATTGATGTAATATTTATAAGGGAACTTATAAAGATCTAATCAATTGAAAATTAATTTTATCTCCAAACATAAATTAACACCAAAATCAGCAGAAGCTTTATATGGATCGACAAAGGTGATGCAAAATAATCAATTATATATTTTTTCTCAAATCAATACAGTAAATCAATCACAATAATAGAGTGAACAATTAGAAAATAGCAATGAATAAATGACACTATGATTTTATAGTACACTAACATCGTATTGCTGTACATTCACCTTGAGAAGATCTTTTATTAATATCAAAAAGAGTGAAATTGATTATAATGATTTGTCCTTTTAGAAACTGATTTTGTAGAAATAAGAGATGAAGAAAGAATAATGGTGAAAACCCTAACGTAAACCCTATCCCTCAATAGATGCATCAATCATGTTCACAACTTCTCTTTTATAGTACAAGAGAAGTATGGCGAAAATGAGAAAAAATCCTTTAGAGAACATGCTCTAGATCTGCCCTGAGAATTCTCTACATCAGTTGATCATCAGTCAAATGACCATAAACAAACAGTCGACTAATACCTTCAAGCCAAAAGCCGCCATCAATTAAACAATTGAATGTTTGGGGGAGAAGTCGTTTGACTCTTCAATCAGTCGACCATTTTCCTCCCAAACAATTGACAAAATTCTGTCGGAAAACTCCAAGGCAAATATATGATATTTTGTATAGATGTATATGTGTGTACATAGCAGGGTTTGATCTTTATCAAAACTAAATACATGTTTAATTAAAGTTTATTTTTTAAATTCAAGTAATATAAGTTCTAAAATAGATCTTTAATGGACTTTATTTATTTAAGTTCAAATGTTAAACCAAAAAATAGATCTCGTATAGATGCCAGACTTTCAAATAATTTTTTTATCATTCCTTATTTTAACTTTGATAAGGTAGCGGTCTAAAGAAAATATAAAAAATTAACAAAAAGGGAAGCCAACACTCTTTTAAACTGAAATCCTAATTCATAAAGTACCACCAGAGTCCAACCTAGATGAAGAAGACAATGGTGGCTTATGGGCTACCATCCATTAAAGAAAGAATAGATAGCTGACAATAGTTCTAGCTCAGGTGGGCTTAATGGCAGCAAGTAACTAATTAAAGCATTGATATGTGGTAAGTCTAGGAGTAGTCGAGCAATAAAAAAATTGTTAGTGAAAATTTTATTCGAATTTTGTGAGAGTGATTTTTTGTTTCAGAGAAGAAGGGAGAAAAAAAGAGGAAGAATGTGGAAACGTGAATAATCCCACATTGTGGAATACTTGAAACTATATTTCTAGGGGTGAAGAATTTGTTAACTTCATGTTATATATTAAATAATCTACCTCACAAGAAGATAAAAATCACACTGTATGAATTTTAGAAGAAAAGAAACCCCAATTTGGACTATTCAAAGTTCCGGATTAAAGGCAGTTGTTCGTTTACCTGAACCAAAAATTAGGAAATTAGAAGAAAACAATATCGAGTTTGTTTTCTTAAGATATGCTAAATACAACAAGGGTTATATCTTTATACCAATAGAACCTAATAATTTAGTTAAGATTAATACAAAAATAAAATCATGGGATATGGTTTTCTATGGAAATAGATTTGCGTCTATCCATCTCTTGATGAAATGACGGTGGTTAATACACCTATTAGTCAAATGGTAGAGGTCAATGAACCTATTAGTGAATTTGAGAACACTGACATAAACAATGATGGAGCCGGTGAACCTCTTCAAAGATGTAAAAGAATGAAGATTGAAAAATCATTTGGACGAGACTTTGTCATTTATTTAGTAGAAAGACCAAAAAATGTTATTAAACATCAAATCATGCTTTATACAAGTGTAAAGTCTAATCCTTTAACATTTAATGAGACAATAGTGTCAAGGTTCATCCTTTTGGCAAGAAGTTATAAATGATGAAATGTGTTACATTGTTGGAAATGGTTCTACAAACGAAGTAATATGATATTCAAGAAAAAGTTAAGAGCATACGACATGGTAAAACCGTTTAAGGCCAGATTTGTCATTAAGGGATTTACTCAAAATAGAATAGATTATTTAGATACATATGCATATGTAGTTAGAATTTCAATAATAATAACATTAATTGCTTCAGCATCTATTTGTAAACTTGAAATTTATCAAAGGATGTTAAGATGCACTCTCAAATGGAGAACTTGATGAAGAATTATATATATCAAAACCATAAGGTTTTGTAATGCCTAGACAAGAACGTAAAGTATGCAAGCTTATCAAATCACTTTAGGTCTTAAACAAGCACCAGACATTGGCATGTGAAATTGGAAAAAATCTTAGTATCAAATGGTTTTAGAATCTGTGAATTAGACAGATGTGTCTATAGAAAATTTGTACTGGTAAAGAAATAATAACATGTCGTTATGTTGATGACATGTTGATATTTGAGACTAATAATTTTTGTACTTAAGCAAAAAAAAGATTGATTTCTTTATGTTTTGACATGAAAGACATGGGAGAAACTGAAGTGATTCTCAGAATAAGAATCATGAAAATAGCAGAAAAGTTGGTCATTACCCAATATTAATACATTGAAAAGATCCTAAAAAGATTCAATCAATTCGATTGCAAAATTGTAATCACATATGACACCCCACCTCTATACCCATACGATCCAAGAGTATTACAGAGTAACACTGTTAGATAATACGGAGAATGTGGTTATATGAGATACATACATGAATGTTCCCTTGAACTAACACTAGTACACTTTAAAAAAATCAAAATATAACTCACCTATATTACACAGTATTGGTTCAAAACAATAAAAACGTGTGCTTCTAGGATAGAACAATACATAATATATAGTAAGTAATAGAGAACACAGGGCCAGAACTGTAGCGATAAGATATAATAAAAAATTTACAATGTACTTCCTACATACATCACAGAGATATACATATATGAAACAATACAATACAATACAATACAATACAAGATGATGAAATCTACACAGAATTCCTAATCTCCTCTACGCCCAATAAACACAAGTTAGTCTCACTTTCCCTTAATCTATAGAATCTTAGGCTAACCGGAGTACTATATAAATAACACATGTGACAACACATTGTATCGGCTCATGTCAATGATTATAACGTAATGTCATATAATATATAACTATAAAGAGAGAGACGTATGCATGGTTTATAATTACAATAAACTTAAGAGATAACAACACATCTCAAAACATAAATATTACCAAAACCATGTATAGAAATGTCATCACCCATATAAACGAATTAATAGAAACCAAGAATATCATATCCAATGGGTGAATCATTCATACAACAAAACATCATAATAGAAATGAAATCATCAAGTAAAGAGGGCAAACATAGAGCATTACCTTTCTATAATATCATAAAATTATATAATCAATAGATAATGTGATATAGCCTATCAAAACATCTAAATGAGATCCAAAACTATACAAACCATAAAGGTAATCTATCATAATCCAAATCACAATCAATAAATAAAGGCTATCCTTAAAATATCAAACTTGAAGTATGGATATATAGGGACTAACTACACTTTAGACACACGGTCTCCATATAGCCAACTCATTGGATAGCGAATAGTATATGCCAATCCAAAATACACACAAAACCCAAACCAAAAAGGGAGACTGATAGCACACAGCATGCTTTTGGATCCTAGGGTCCACTAGCCTCCCGCTAATAGTTGGATCTATTTCTATATTCTTCAGTTACCTAAAAGGACATCATGACCTTATCCACCAATAACTTGTTAATGTGTAGCCAAAGTCATGACCATGCACTTGCCTCTATGGTAACAGACTACTGGCCTATGCGGCACAATGGGCTATAGGGCACCTACCCTACCAACTTCCAAATCTATGATGTGCATCAAATATAGTAACCAACAATAGTGTCATGGATCTAGGGTGCAACCATATGTTCATGCTGACATGGTGGATACTGACAAATCTAGTTCACTCCGATCCATAAAGAGAGTTGGACACAAGTAGATGGCATATAATATTCATATCATATATCTATACATAGCTAGAGATGTAAGCCAAAACACGGCTCGATATAAGTCAACATATGACTGCAATATACTAGAGCTCTAATCCCTCGCCTACACATGGCTCTACCCATTAGTCAACACATAGCAACAATATATTCCTACTATAATGGGCATCATAATATGCACATGAGCAAATCCTCGTTTGAGTGACATTTACTTATAAGGAATAATCATACAAATAACATAACGGCGTCTCATACCACTATATGTTATTTGAATAATTATTCAATGCTCTTAAATTACACTTGATCCGTACAAGTTATCTCTATATGAAAAGTCCTTTGAATAACCGAAAAAGTATTACCGAAAGTTTCATACCAAACGGTATCGCTAAATTGTTTATTCAAATTTCTCGTCACATAAAAATATAATTTATACTCAAAATTATGATAAAAGTTTTCTATAACAAGGTATACTATAATATTAGTTAGTTCTAAAATAACATTCAGGAATATATTTAAACCTTCTTTGCTTATTTAAATAACATTTTCATTTATATATAATGTATATATAAATAAGTTTATAATTATGTTAAGTATATCTAACACACACACACTTATTTTAGTTTATTATATATTATATTTATATGAATGCTGATTCCAGTTTAAAATATACAAACACAACGATATATGTGTGTGTATGTGTGTGTATATGTATGTATATGTGTGTATGTGTATATATACACACACTTCTACCTAATTCTCTAGATATACGTTCAAAACACAGGGAAGAACGGGGAAGAACCAAACTTAAGCATATTCAGGCTTCTATTAAATAATGCCATTGGCTTCTTTTTATTATTTATCAGATTGTAATTTCCATTTGCTTTCATTTATAAAATTTATGTATACATATATATTAAAATTAAATATATTTATTATATGTGTACTTATTTTAGTTTATTAAATTTTATATTTATATAAATCTAAATTTCAGTTTAAATATATGCATATAGCTCCAAATACTTTCTCTCTTGCATAGGTGTTCACCTTCATCATCCCAAATATGACAAACGTACACATACTCAATCATGTACACACCCACTATCATAGTATTTTACACACACACATATATACATACATACTTTCGCATATTCATCATTAACAACTCATGTACAGAGACTTATTCATGCAAGAATTCATGCTACATACTCAAGTGGATTCACACACATACACTAATACACATGTAAAAAACAGGACTTGGGTTGCTCACGCAACCCTTTTATTAAATATTATCATGGAATTATCTTTATTTATTACTTAACTTTGGATGGTATTTACATTCATATATATACCGATTGGATTTGTATGTTAGGATTTAGGTGTGTTATTTTATATATTTATTTTAGTTTATTTCACTTTAATATATACAAATATCAGTATGGATTTTAGTTTACATATGCAGAACTATTGGTTTATTTTATGCTTTAGTTTATCCATATATGCAGAATTATAGACTTAAGTGTATTAATAGTATACTTTAGTTTATCCACACTAAGTACTCCTCATTGGTTTCTTTTTCCTATCGCCAGACCTATGAAATGCATACACACATCTCACTTACTCATTCTCACATAAACACAGAGGTATATATTTATATATTTACTTCCAATCCTATATATAAATGCTCAAAAATGTTAGCACAGGGAGGAACTCATGCATATACATGTATATTCATGCACACACACTTATGGATACACTTTAGACACTCACATGCACATGAAGGAGCACACACACAAGCGTGCATGACTAACCTGCTTGGCCTCTTCCTCCACCGATGCACCAGTCGACCATGAACGGTCAACTGGTCGGAGGCAGGTTAGGAACCGTTCAGAACTCGGTGATGGGTTGGTTGATGAGATTTCGATCCCATTGTTTTCTACTACCTTCTCCTGCATGGCCATTAATTTCTGTCCTATCTCCTCTTCCTTATGTTCAAGTTATATGATCGATTTCAATAGGTGGAAGAGAATAAAATGTAAATACAACACATGTCTAGGAAATTCGGTTTCAATTAGACATAATTGTGAGCAATTTACTAACATGAAATGAAGAGCTTCACTATTCTTCAATACTCCACTCACTGCTCCGTCTCTTGCTCTTCTTCGAAAACACTTCCCTCTGAAATGAATAGCGTCAATGCTCCATTCACTGCCCCTTCTCTTGCTCTACTCTGATAAAACTTCCTTCTTCGGATTGATGATTAATTACTTGCTTATTTTTTTGCGTATTGGTATAAAGATGTTCGGAAGCTAGGGTAGAATGCTATTTGAATTTATAAGATTTAATTTTGATTATTATCTGAACTATTTTGGTGGTAGGGTTCTGGGATGGAGGCGGATTCTCTAAAGCTCTCAAAAACTTAAATGCTGAAGTTACACACACACATATATATAGATGAAGATGAAATGTTGAGAAATGGAAATGTCTGGAAAATGAATTTTTTGAAAATGGAAATAGAGAAGTTGGGATATTTTAGTTTTAAGGTTTTGGTTAATGGGCTTGAGGTATTGGGCCTTATCGTATTTATTTCCTTTTCTGTTTTTTGTACTTTCTTTTTATTTTCATTATAGACATATAATCCCCATATGATTTGATCACTTTACCAAATCGTTTCCTTTACCAAATCACTTTTGAAATATATCACAACTTTATTTATTTTACAACATTATATGATCCTCTCGAATTTATTAAATTTAAGTATTCAAAAGTTCATAATTAAACCCAGTAATAAATAATTTTCAAATTAATTAATTTTATAATTCTTAAAGCAAAAAGATTAATCTCAAACCATTTTATTCCATTACTAATTTTCTTTTAATAAATTCCAATATTCGGGAAATAAATTCAAACTATTTATTTTAAACTTGCAGAACTCTTTTTTTAATTAATTAATTATTTCTTATTATTTATCCAAAAATCAGGTTGTTACAGATTTCTTCCTCAACAAAATTGCGTCCTTGCAATTTATCATAGGGAAAATCCATAACAAGCTAAAATAACTAATTTTACTACACCTTCTTAGTTTAAGTTGTTATACATAATTATGAAAATAATACAAACTCATCTAAAATAACATCAATTAATAAATTTCTCGGTGGCCTCAAAGTACAGTGGCTTATCACTCCATGCCCAATGTCGTGGTCATGGGTTATGATTTAAACAAATCATTGGAATAACGCCCAAAAATTATGACAAAAATAATTCAAATCTTGAAATTCCCAAAAAAATTAGGATTAAATTTCATGGTTCAAATATATTATGAAAAATCCACAATACTCAAATAAAATGTTTGTATACACACACACAGAGGTATAAATAATATGTTATAAGCTACATATTTTGAAAATTTATCGTAGTAACTTCCTTATGGAAGACACCGTAAGGACTTAATGCAAAAAAATTAAAAATTTAATATAAGTGATCATCAATCAATCAAGTAATCATCCAAAGTGCTTAGCGGAACACAATCAATCAATTTTGCTACGCATTTTTATCACCAATGGATCAAAATACAATGATTTATACCATGCCACCCTTGGTCAATCAATTTTATATTTTATACTTAACAAATAGTAGTAAAAATAATGTGTGTGTGTGTATGTATAGATACAAACACAAAATACAAATACGTCCCAGATGATTACCTCGGTAATCATCGTATAATATATTTATGTACTCTTATTATCCTTATTATATGCTAATTGCCCATCATACCCAAAGGAAAAGGGATCCTAAGTCTCATATAGATCAATGACTCCTATCTCACATATACAAAATGTTTTGTTCTAAACTTATTCTGATGCCACTTTGTGATACCATACCTCTATATCCATATTATTCAAGAGTATTACAGAGTAACATAGTCAGATAATACAGAGAATGAGGCTATATGGTGTATATACGTGAATGTTATCTTGAACTAACAGTAGTACATATTAAAACATCAGATATATAACTCACCTATACGTATACAGTATCATTTCAAAGCAATAAACATGTGTGCTTGCAAGATAGAATAATACATAATATATAGTAAGTAACAGAGAATACATGGTCAAAATCGTAGCGATAAGATATAATACTAAATTTATAATGTATTTCTTACATAGTCACAGAGATATACATACATGAAACAATACAATACAAGATGATGAAATCTATAAAGAATTCGTAGTCTCATCTACGCCCAATAAACACAAGCCAGTCTCGCTGTCCCTGAATCTGTAGAGCCTCGGAGTGGCCTGAGTATTATATAAATAACATACGTGACAACACAATGTATCAGCTCATGTCAATGATTATTATGCGATGTCATATAATATACATAAGTATAAAGAGAGAGAGATGTATGCATGATTTATAATTACAACAACTTAAGAGATCACCAAACATCTCAAAGCATAAATATTACTAAAACCATGTATAGAAATGTCATCAACCACATAAAACAAACCAATAGAAATCAAGAATACTGTATCCAATAGGTGAATCATTCATACAATAAAATATCATAATAGAAAATGAAATCATCAAGTGAATCGAGCAAACACAAAGCATTCCCTTTCTATAAATCATAAAATCATATAATCGATAGATAATGTGAGATAGCCCATCAAGTCATTCAAATGAGATCCAAAACTATAGAAATAGTAATGATAATCTATCACAATTCAAATCACAATCAATAAACAAAATCTATCTCTAAAATATCAAACTAGAAGAGTATGGATATACGGGGACTGACTATACTTTAGACACAGTCTTTAGTATAGCCAACTCATTGGATAGTGAAGTATACGTTAATCCACAACACACGCATAACCTTGAACTAGAAAGGGAGACTGATAACAAACAGCATGTTCCAGCAACCCAAGGTTTACTAGCCTCTCGCAAATAGCTAGATCTGTTCCAACAGTCTTCGATTACCTCAATGGACATCGTGACCCCATATACCAATAGCTCATCAATGCGTAGCCAAGGTCACGACTCTGCACTTTCCCCTATGGTAACTAAAGATTGAAGATCAAGCTTTTAAATTTAAGGAAAAGAAAGATTAAAACAAGGTTTCTTAAATTAATGAAGAGTAAAATATTTCTCTAAAACATAGCCCTACCTATTCGGTTTGGATTTGATTGTGGATAAATGTTTTTGATGATATTTAACATGTTTGGATGATTAAACATATTTCGGTTATGTTCAGAATTTAAAATGAAGTGATACTGTTCATGTCTTAGGGTAAAACATGATTAAATCATATTAAAATTTCACAAAATTTATTACAATTCTTATAATGTTGAAATAGAAATGATTTTTTAATTTCATAATTTTTAGAAGTAATTTGGATTTTATATGAATTTTCTAAGTTGAGAAAAATAATTAATTTGGGGAAATTAATTATTAAAAATAATTATGTTAACTTGAAATTTTGGGACAAAGTAAAATATGATTAATTTGATTTTTGTTAATTATTAGGAACTTTCTATTAATTTTTGTTTTTATGCAAATTAATTGGCTGAGGAAAAAGTGTAATTAATTAATTAAATGGAGGATGTTATTAGCCTATATCTGAAAAGTGAATTGTAAAGATAAAAATTAGCCAATGAGAATTCAATACCAAATGAGATTCGGTGTAAAGTTAATACCTAAGAAGGAAATGAACTAGTTTTCAATAAAATTACAAACTAGTCATTTTAATTTGCGAAAGCTATAGATTCAATGCGATGGATGGTTTAGTTATAACATGCAAAGGCATGGGGAAAGTAACACATAACGAATTTGAAAAAGATTACACATTACGGCTTTAGGGAAACCATAATACGATGGCTCTTTGAGCTTAACCCTTGAAAGCTATTAATATTAAATAGCTTAAGGAAGTTATCTACTCATGATAGCACACGATGGTTTCAAGTGAAATAGCAAGACGATGGCTTCAGATGGGATGACATATAATGACTATGAATGAGATAAGACATGATGGCTTTAGATGAGTTAGCACATGATGCCTTAGATGGATTAACATACGACGGCATCTAATGCATTAGTATGTGATGATTATATGAAAAATAGTATGTGATGGCTTAGGATTTATAACCTACGATGACTACAGGATAGTCAACATGCGATAAATAAGCTTAACATTTGAAGGCTAAGGGATGGCCAACATGTGATGATTAAGGTCATCCAACAAGCTTGGAAGCTATATTTTTTTACCTAAATAAGAGTATTAAGGACATTTTAGAAGACGGTTTCCAAGTGTTATTGAACTATTTCATAGAGATGAAATAAAGGAAGAATTTTGTAAGTTAAATTTGTGCTAACTTATTTTTAAAATGAAGAAAAGCTTAGAGAAGCCAATAAATGATAGGGTATATGCTATTAAATCATACTTGTATTTTGATATAGATATATATGAGAATATATCTACCCCTCTACATTGGATCTCACTCCCTTTTTACTTCCATTTCTTACAAACGCTTGCTTATGTTGAAGGCAAGAATGGATCTACATAACTGGCATTTGGTCATAGGAAGTAAGAGGCGAACCCTAGTAGAGGAACCGACAATATGAAAACTATTGGTCAAGGAGGGGAGGCGAACCCGGAAGTTTGTACTGAAGCCTGTACTCAAGTTCTTACCCTGGTTGAGGGAGGAATAGATGTGAATGTTTTTTCCATATATTTATGACGAAGATGATGAGGCAATAGCTAGTTGGAGTTGTTGATCCAAGACAGGAGGAAGCAAGATAATCAAACTTTTCTAAGATGAATAAGGATTTCAAGAGCCATGGAGGAAAGAAGTGTTGGAACTCAGCCATCCAACAAGGGAAGATATGGGTGAATTTAAAAAAAAAAATCCCTTATTGGATCTATATTGGGCCTATAAAGTCTAACTTATTTAGAACATTTTTAAATTTATTTTTAAAAAAAATTCTTATATCATTAAATTTATAGATTACAAATAGAATTTTATTTAATTTATATTCAATTAAATACAGTAGTGCATATAAGTATTATATACATATATGTGTATGTGTGCATGTGTAACACAATAATCCATGTAAGGAATAACATACCCATGAGATTTACATCGCAACGAACATGTTAGTTTATTATAATATTGAACGTTGTCCAAATATATGCATGTATGTAAACTTGTCATTTTCATAAATATTAAAAACTATGTAAAATTATACATACATACATGCATACATACATACATATATCTCTGTGTGTGTATTATATATGTAAAAGTATTAATGATTTATATACATACACTATTGCATTAAATATTGTATATATACATATATATTTATATATCAAAAACTATGTAAAATTATACATACATACATACATACATATCTGTGTGTGTATCTTATATGTGAAAGTATTAATGATTTATATACATACACTATTGCATTAAATATTGATTGTGTACACATATGTATATGCCTATGTGTATACATAATATATATAAAAAATTAAAAAATCATTTTACACATATACGTATAAATGTATGAATTACAGTAACAACTTATTATTATTATTGTATTCAAATACACACACACACACACACACACACACATATTTATAATAGTGAAAATAAGGGACACATTTCTAAAATCAAACTTAATACACAAAACGTCCTTCTCTAAAAAAAGATATAAATTATATCCATATTTTCAAATACTGCAATTTTCCTCCCTAAAATACACCTTTGCTCCATGGCTGAACATTGGTTCTACATATGTGGATGTTATTCTCACATCCATAATTAAAATTTTCACCCATTAATTATAAATCTTTAAAACGCAATGAATTTTTGTAGAAACGACGGACTAAGAAACTGTTTTCACCATCAAATCACAAATTTTATTATCTTTCTAATGAGTGGCATTATGCATATGTAAAAACAATGGCAGAACAAGTTATTCGTGGATGTAAAAATTGACGTTTTTCAATTTTTCTTCAATTATATGGTATGATACAAACAATTTCAACAATTATATGCAATAATTATAGAAAAGTCTATAATTATATGGTATAGTTGCACTTTTATGCGATTACTTGGAATAATTATAGAAAATTCTGCAATTATTCCATTTAATTGTAGAAGTGTCTGCAATTATATGGAATAATTGTAGAAAAGTCTACAATTATTCCACTGAATTGCGTAAAAGTTTGCAATTATTCCACTGAATTGCGTAAAAGTTTGCAATTATTTCATATAATTGCATAAAAGTTTGCAATTATATGGAATAATTGATGATTGTTTCATATACTTGCAGAAAATGGAAAGCATACAGAATAATTGTAGAAAATTATGCTATTATATGGAACAATAGCAGAGAAGTCTACAATTATTACATATAATTGCATAAAAGTCTGCAATTATATGAAATAATTGCTGACATTTGAAGAAAAATTGATGTTTTTCAAAAATTGCAGAATTCTCTGCTAATATATGGAATAAGTGCAGCCTAATGCAAATATGATTTTTTTTTAACATCAATAAGGATCGCATTTTAAAGATTGTAAAATTTATGATTTTTTGGTGAAAACGGTATGACGATTCGATATTTCTATAGAAAGTTATGCGCATTTGAAATGCTAAATACGTAAAAGGGTATTTGGGTCTTTTAGCACAGGCGGATTTGAGAATAGGGACTAGAATCATAAGTTTATTTCATGGAGGACGTTTTCTATATTTTGAAACTTAATAGAGATGTGAGCAAAACTATCCCATTATAATATCTAAATATGTCTGTGTGTGCGTATATATATATATATATATGTATGTATATTAATTATGTATTTAATATATATATAAACCTTTCCAGATCGAATGCACAACACAAAATTTTTTATTTATATTTTAAGGGTTTTTAGGCACAAGGAAGAAGTTGCAAAAAAAATTAGTCTCAGGGAGAGCAAGTTTGTTCTTTGGTCTGAAGGACACTTTATAGTGTAAATCACAGAATGATAGTTGCAATTATCATTTTCTGTTTACACCATAAAAAGTCCTTCAGACTAAAAACAAACGTGTTGTCCCCGAGACTAATTTTTTGAACTTCTTCTCTGTGCCTATTTTCCTGTATATTTTATTGCATTAATATATATATATATATATTAATTATTCAAAATACAATAAAATAATAATAATTTTTTTATATTGTCTGAATTTTAAAATTTTAGAAAATCAGCCATGATATTTTAAAGCTAAGAAATTTTTTCCACAATTTTCTCGATCGAAATAATATTTTTAATTAATTAATTAATTTTGGCGGTTTATTAAAATGATTTTAAAAAATATATAAAACATGATTTTTAAATTATGAATTTTAGATTGAGAATTAAATCATGGTAATTTTTTTTATAAAGTTTAAAATTTAATTTTCGAAACATATTTTATTTTATATGATTTATTTAATTAGTATATTGATTTAAATAATATTAAATAATTATTAAGAATTAATTTGCAGCCACCAAAAAAATGCATTCTCTATGGATATGCATTTATAAAATACAAGTTCAAATGATATAATTAAATACAAGCCATATAGTTAAAATTAGGTAATATATTAATACATACATATATATATATATAATGATAATAATTAAAATAAATTAGTTGTGCACTTTCGATCTATATAAAAAAAATTTAATAAATTAAAACATACATATAACCAATCTAATATGTGATAATATTGATGATACATATAAGATAAGAAAATGCATTCGTATTCTTTCGAGAACTAACATAACTAGCAATATAATAATGATAATATATATACGAAAAATATAATGTTTTCCAAAAATTATAAATCATATTGTGTAGTAAATACATACTTAATACTAATGCTTTAGAGAACACCTTGTAATGATGAATTCTCCCTCTTTTGAAATCACCTGGAATCGGCAGATTGCTAATCCTTGAACTGCAAACCTTCAACTATGCAATAGCTACCGCCTTTTGAATTGATTTGAGATGAATTTGTTGGAGATCCTTGTGGATGAGATCAGTCGGAAATGATGGGGAATTGGTAGCCAAAATTTTCTCTAAAGGTTGAGGATAGAGATGCTTATATAGAGTAGAAGTTGAAGATATTTTAGGATCAATATCCTACATCATCTCTTACCAATTCTCTTCCATCTCAGCCTTCCATCTCAAAGCCTTTGTTGCACCATCTTGTGGTTGCATATTGCCCTCACTTTGGTTGAAATTTCTAGCCACTTTCATGGGCTTTAAACCCGTTTTAAGCCTAAATAAATATTATTAATTAAATTACATTTAATTTTTTTTCGATATCGCACATCGATCTATATATTTATAACTATTATAAATATATACAATAATATTTAATCCTCAAATCATATTCAAATTTTAATATTAATATTCCATAAATATTAATTAATTTATAACAATTATAAACTAGTTAAATCGTTGTTCTAAAGAGAATTCGCTATTTCGGTTGTGTGACCCGTCAAGTGTAAATTTGGTCAATGATTAACAATGAACTATTCAAATGTTAATCTTCAAACATCACTTAGCAGGTTGTAACGACTCACTTTTTCATACAGTTTAAGCTGACAATAAACCACACATGTCGAACCCAAATTGAATGGAAAGGCGGATTGTTAGGGAAAAGAAAGAAGAAAGAAGACAAGAAGAACTAAACAACACAGAATCTCATAGTGGAACGAATAATCTATAATATATAATAAATCTTTGCACAAAAACAAAACTGTAATATATGTATATGCAGACATTAATCAGAGTATATTAACCTATTTCAGCCCGGGCAGTTATAACAATATGTCCTTACAATTGCTGATAAATACAACCATAAATGCAATGAAAAAATAACCATGTACGTGAATACGTCTCTGGACCTCCAGCTCCTCAATGAAGCTCCAAAAATATCCAACTAAACTGGAAATATACTTGGTCGGACCCGAGCATTTTTGAAAAACAACGCCCAGGCCAGTCTGGTAAAACCAGCGTGAGAAATACAATCAAATGGATTCTTAATGTTTAAATAACCTTTTGAAAACAAAGGTATTTTGTAATACCACGCCGCACATAAATACGGATGGGTTTTTACCTTACAATAACTGAAGCCTTTTTATAGAAAATCCAGTGATATTATAATAATGTCTAAGGGCGAAAATAATAATAATCAAGTAGCTATGATGCTCGTGAGTGTACATCACAACAATAATAGGTATATAATCGAAAACAATAAGGCACGTTCGCTAATTGTGTAGGATTTCCATGGAGGTGCCCTCGGTACTTCTAGGAATGGTCCTCCTGCACAAGGATCCAAGATATCCTCCCAAAGCAGCATACATCCCTAGTGATGTACCATAAGAAAAACATAGCTGGTTTCGCTAAGACCTGTAATGACCCATAATTTCAGTCATTTGAAATTCGTATATTTAATTAATTTTAAATATTTAAAAGTTAATTTTATAACATGAATAACCTATATTTTTGGAATACCTGGATTTAATTGGATAATTAAATTGATGATTTAATATTTGAAATTGAAGAAAAAATTGCAAATTGAATTATATTGAATGAAAATGATTTATAAAGTTGAATTAAATTCTATTTGAATTAGAATGATGTTAAAAAACTTTTAAAATTGAATTAAAAATTAAATTATAGAAATTAATATTTTAATATTTAATTAACGTGTAAAAATAGTCATTTTTCAAGCAGTCTCGGATTTCGACGAAACCAGTTTTATTAGATCCATAATGTTATATTATTATAATATTTCAAATTTCATGTCAGTCGGATTTACGGTTTGTCCGGGGCAAGCTAAAACGCGTAAAAATCATGTTTAAGTGAATTTTAAATTTAATATAGTCGATTCGAAAATCTATCTTCCAAATACGATGAATTGGCTCTCGATATATATTCCATTATGTTCTGAATAGGGGTAAACCATTTGAAATGCTAGGCGGCATGCTTCGTTTCGAGTTCGAAATTTTTTTGGGTGAATAGTGTTGCAAAATTTTCTGTAAAAGGACAATAATTTTTCTATTTTGCAAAACCCTAATTTTGCTAGGGTTAGCCGCCACCTAAACTTCCAATGGCTAAAACAACCAATCTTCATCCCCTCCGATCTCCTCATCCGTCGACTTTCGTCGAAAACATTTAACTACAAAAACGAAGATCATATCGAGATCTATAACTTCAACGGTTATGATCGTTTAAAATAAAGCCAATCGTCGCCAAAACTCGTTCAAGTGGTTGCCGTTCGTGCATAATTTTTGAGCTGGATGGAGGACCGAGATTATTGTGCTCATGGTCGAGGGTAGAGTGGAGCAAAGCGCTTCGCATGGCACTCGCTGATCGTCTTCAAGTGCGGCGTGGTGATGGCGATAATTCGACGAATAACGGCGGCTCTTTGCGTTATGCGAACGCGAGAACGAACGTTGGGGAAGAGGCTTGCAATGGCTCAAATCTGGTGGAAGTAAAATTTAACGGCCGAGATGTTTAAGGTTTAAAATAAAATAGAAATGTAAATTAATTTATATATGTGTGTGTGTGTGTATATATATATATATATATATATATATTCATATGAAATGCATAACTTTTTCATATAAGGTCCGTTTTTGACGAAACAAATTGCATTGGGTTCATATTGACGAGCATTATATTTTAGAGCTTGTTTGGAGTTGATTGGAGCTAGTGTAAATTTTGGATAAAATTAAATGCCTGTTTAATTTTATTCGAAATAAAACACTACAGCTGCTATTGGAAGCAATATTGGAAGCAATGTGAGTACAATTCATTCTTTCCGACTCACTGATATTTTTATATAAGTGAGAATAAATTTATTTTGTGATGATTGCTGATTGTTTGGATGATATATTATCTATATATTGATTAGTATTTGGATATATTCCTGCCTATTGGAGCAGACGAGACCCAATACGTTCCCGTGTATGAGCGAATTACCGTTTATATGCGTGTCTGCCTCGAAGTGGACATTGTATATATTTTTTGATATGTATATTTTTTGTAGGTGACAGGTTAGAGGGATCCTACTAGATTTCTCACCAGTGTTGACTTATTTATAGATATTGTGATATATGCTGTTAACATATGATATATGATGTTTTAGATGCCGTGATTGATGTATTTATTGCTGTTGCAGCATTGGGCCTATTTTTGGTAATTCAAAAATGTTAAAGTGATGATTTTCAATTTGAAAAGGATTTCCAAATGATTTTGAAAATAGATGTTTTGTTAATTTTTTAATTGTTAAGTAAATGAATTTATTTTGAATAAATAAAAGTTATAATTTTTATGTTATAAAAATTATGATTTTTGTGAAATATAATTAAAATGTGATTTTTGAAATATGAAGTTAACTATCTTGTAAATAGTTTAAATTGAGATTTTTGAATTTATTATAAATGATTTATATATAAGACTTATAAAATTAATATTTTGTAAATCAAAATAATGGAATTTTAATAGAGTTTTTATAAATGTTAAAATGGAGTTATAAATGGTTCTTATAAGTGAATAAGATTTACAATTTGTGAAGTTATGAAAAGAACGAATTTTGAAAATAAAGAGAATTATAAGTAATTAACTTATAATTTAGATTTTTGGCATATAAATGAGATAAATGGAATTGGTTAATAAAGGAGATTTATAAATTAAAGTTTTTATAAAATAAAAATGTGAATTTATAAACATTGTTTATAAATCCAAAATCAATTGAATTTGATAAGCTAAATGTGTAAGTTTATTAAAGGCATTATATCCACGATTTTGGACAGTGGATAATCCTTTAATAAAAGTGCAATAGCAATAAATTTGATTAGAAATTAAATCCATGATTTTGGATAGTGGATTATATTTTAATAAATGCGTAGAAGTATTGAATTTGGATAAGATAATTATATCCATGATTTTGGACAGTGGATTATCTTTAATAAATGTGTAGAAGTAATAAATGTGGCAAGTGAAGTATATTCACGATTTTGGACAGTGGAGAATATATTAAATAAAATAAATGTTTTTGGAAAGTTATATTTTAAATGGAATAAAATGGTTTGAAAATATTTTAAAATGTGTTAAGTATCATAACCATAGATTTCAACATTCATTGTCGAAATAGATGTTTTCAAGAAGTACAAGAAATGATGGACTATAACATTGTTATTAGAGTAAATGATTTTCTAAAGGAAATGTTTTTGTTTAGTATATGGGATTTATATATCCATCTTATTTTTGAATCCCTATACGGGTGATTTTCGGTTGTTGTAACGATGTTTTACGCAACATTCGTTTTGACCCAAATAATGTGTTTAAAGAGAATCTTTTCCTTAAAGAATAAAATATATACTTAATCGTGTTTTAAGTATATAGGATATTTTCTAAGTGTTGAAAATAAATTGATTTTTGAATTACTTATTATTAAATAAGTATATGGAAATGTTTTCCAATGTTGAAATGGTTTGGAAATATATCTTTTTAAAGATAATTTGTAGTGAATATTTGGAAAATGATTTAATTAATGAAAGATTAATTAAAAGGGCTCAGTGATTGCTTATAGTGCTAAATATTTATTTATTTTGCTTTTATAGTATCGACTATCAAATTTGGCCAAATTTTAGTTCCTTAACTTGATGTGGGAACTATTTAGTCGTACACCTTGTACGTAGCCTTCTGTGTAGGCTTGATTATCGTTTGTGTTGAGGATGTTGATTCGTATAGTGCGGAGTATTACTCCAATCTATCGAGCTTCCTTCTTGGCCCGAAGGATAACAAGTTAAAAGTTGGAAATGTGATAAGTCTATGAGACTTAGTTTCTGTGTGAGGTTGAGAAACGCTTTTGCATTGTTGGTGCAAAGAGACAGGGACCAGCTTTGTCTGAAAACCACTTCGGACCAACGTATATGTGACGATTGTGCAGGTTGCTTATGATGATATTGATATTCAGAATTTTCATAGTAGGGGACTGCTTGTTGATCGTTTGGGGTTAAAATCCCTGTATATATAGTAACAGTGGTCACTTCATAATGAAATACCCAATGCAAGGACTATTCGCTACTAATCTTAGGGATTTCCCGATAGGATATCGTAGGAAAGTACCTTCGTTTTGTCTTGTTCTTGAAAACTTGTATGGACGTTTGTATGACATTGTATTTCTTAAGATTACATACATTGGTTTTTACAAACGTACATCAATGGTGGCGGAGAATGTAACTTCTCTTAACTTAACACCCTCCTTGAGACGTATGAGCTTAAGGGTTGTATTTTTGTGGAAGGCAATTAATAGTCAACGAAAATGGCCATGTGGCATTCAAAATTATGTGATTATGATTTATGAAAAGTAAATCGTTACCTCAAGCCTCATCAACCGGAAATGACCAAAATAGGGTTAGATGCAGCAGGGCTAAGTGGATCATTCTCAAGTAGGATATGATCATCCTCTTCTAGATATATCTTTAAACGCTATGACATCATGTATCTGATTATTATGATTTGTATTCTATGAGGGCCCTCGGTAAAGGTTGATAACGACTGAAGGATGACATATTCAGTACCATCTAGTTATATAGTTGGGCAGGTCTTATGTTGGTATAGGATAGATGTTTTGTGCCTCGGGACATCCATCTAGAGGTGTACCCATCAGAAGGTAGTCCCTTCACCTGGTTATTTGTATGGAAATTCAAACTCCACTATGTACCTTCCATTTTATTTGTAGAGCCTAGTATGCTGGAATTTGATAATGTTAACTATTTCGGCTATTTTGAATATTATTTGTGCAATAGACACTATCATAATCTAAGAGGATTTGATATGAAATGTTTTAGTTATCGTAAGGTAAAAACATGTCCGTGTTTATATGTGGGCATGTCTTACGAGATACTTTTGTTTTGATAAAGAAAAAGTTTGGTAATTTAATAAATTCAGATGAGCGTGTTTCTCACGCTGGTTTACCAGACTGATCCAGACATTCTTTCCTTTTAATGCTTGGGTCAGACCAAGTATATTTACAGGTTCATATTTGGAATTTTTGGAGCTTCAGCAGGAGAGCTGGAGATCTTCATTTTGTATACACGTACCTGTTTTGTTTATCCGCTGCATTGCTTAGTTGTTGTATATTATCGGCAATTGTGAGGATATGTTATTATAGCTGTCCAAGTTGATAACTATTGTTTGATTGTTGAATTATGATTGATGTATGTACATACGGTTTTTATTTTGTAAAGATCATTGATATGATATTATATGTTTTCCACTGTGATGTGAGATTCTTTATTGTTACGTTTGGTTCTATCTTCTATCTTTCTTCTCTTCTCTTCTTCTCTCTTCTTTTCTTTCTGTTGACTTTTCGTCAGTCTGTGCTTGTTGGGTAGAACATGTGTGGTTTATTGTCGATTCAATGGGTATTGATTTGCGAGTCATCACAGACCGAGTTCATCGCCCCATGCATGCATAACAACTGTAAGTGACATCTAGGAGGAGCCAACTACACCCTATGGATTTGCCAACCCTACTGGCCATGCATCCTATCTCTGGTTTTAGTCATTCCCGCTGAGGCTACGTTTAGCGTTCCAGCTCACACATTGCCATCAAATAGATCATGGAATCCCACATGGATTCCAATACCCAAAGGGTCTCGGAATCACACATAGATTCTCATATCTCTATTAGATCTTGGAATCACACCCGGATTCACATACCCCAATGGGTCTCGGAATCACAAGTGGATCTCAACATCCCAAAATATCACGAATCTCCTCTATAGAACCATGTATGGTTTTCGGAGTAGTCCTGGGTTCGAGTCATCTCTTACGAGTACACTCTTCCGTTTCTCGGGTGCTCCACAAAAACAAACGTCAATTTTCGAAATGCTCAATACCGGTTCTCTAAGAAAGAATCAAATAATACATAAGAGCAGGGATCATCCACTAACAGTTTAAGTGAACGGATCTCCTTATCATTTTCTCTAGAAGAACGAAACGAGTTTATACGTACAATATAACACCACCGACGTTAACTATACCATATAATTCTCGTGTTTCTGCTATGTGTTTTCGGAGTTAAAATCCTTCAGTGTTAAGTTGGGAATATTACCCTATCATCAAAATTAAGAAGGTTTACATATTTAGGACAAGATTTGAAAGCCGGTTATTTAACTATCAAATGAAAAAACATTCAAAACAAAGATTACATTTCCCATGGAAATCATTAAGCCCCTTAAGTTAATCTTTCATTAATTCAAAATCACATTTAAGAAGCTTGGAAATCACTTCCATATACTTATCTCAACAGGATAAGTATATTCACAAACCACTATATTTTCGATACTTAAAAACATAACCATACTTATCTCAATGGTATAAGTATATTCACAAACAATTTCATTTTCAAAACTTAGAAACTTGAAAACTTCTAAAATAGATATGGAAAATATCGTTCATTATCGACTATGGATTGCATCTTACACAATGGTTACGTCGCTATCCCAGCGAATCCATAGTAAACTGTAGGCAATCTTTGCCCCTCGAATTACGCCATAAAGATCAGCCATTTCTTCCCAAACCCCTTTTGTTTTATAAATGTTACCAAATCTATTTACAAAGTTTCTTGATAAATCTCCAATCCCATTGTAAAGCATTCTTAATAATCTCAAACCCCGTTTTACAAAACTTCTCTTTTCTAGATCTTTAAAACTCATTTATAAATTCTTTTATAAATATCCAAACCATTTTTAACTCGTCCCATATTTAAACAACTTATTCACCAGCTTTCATGTCGGTAAGATTTCCTTAATAAACAATAAATTAATTAAAATAAATTTTAATAACTTAAAATAATCAGTTATTTTTTAAACATCCTCCTTTTCATTTAAATTACATCTCATTTAAAATAATAACTTAAAATCTTAAATTAATTTTTAAACATTATTATTGTATTAATAAGTAACTTCAAAACAATATTAATACAATAATTAATTAACTTTAAACATTATTAAAATAGTAATTAATTAACCTTATGCTAATTAATTAGCTAAAAATATCCTTTTCAAACGGTACCTTAACAAGGTTAGTTATAATATTAACTTTTTTAAATATAACAATAACTTTTATAGCACTAATAATAGTATTAATAAATTTTTTTCCAATTTTATATGATAATCTCACTTTAAATCATAGCTTACTTATGATTAAAGATAAATAAGTCTGATCTGTCTCAATTTTTGTTCTAGTCTCTGTTAGGTATTTTTTTACAGTTTACTCGTTCCTTTAGTTTTTGTCTTGATAGTTTTTTTATGTTTTTATTAGTTCCTTATAAGTACATATATATGTATATTTATTATATAAATATACATATATATATATATATGTATGTATCTTTCTAATTTTTCCCTAGTCTTGTTTCAGATATAGGTTTGGGTGATAGGATATCAGGTTCATTTTGCTGGTTTCTCTTGTCTTCAGATTGCTGGATATCAGTTTGTAGAGAGATCATCAGAGCAGAGTTTCTTCATCCAGGACGTCTTGCAGTTATCCCCTCAGAGCCTTCAATGTGGTCTATCTTTTCAACAGATCCTCTTCAGAGCAGATGCTTATTCGCTTCTTCTGATTCAGACTTTTGGAGCTTTCTTATTAGTTTGAATCATCACTCAGTATTTTTGTTTTTTCTCTTTAGTCTTTTTGGTACTTCTAACATCTTAAAAGCGGGCGATGTCCATGTTGGAGCTTGATATTGAGGCGCGATGGGTGGTAGCCTTACCGAAACTCATCTTAGGAGTACCTGAGATTAGTTATATGTATTTTTGCTCTTGTTACCTGCCAGGCATGTTGGCAGCTCCTTATGTTCGTTATACACACACACACACACACACACACACACATATATATATATATATATATATATATTCACATGTGTGCTCTCCTCTATGCATAGAGGATCACACAATTTTCTCAAAAAATTAACCTTAAACTAACGTTAATATGAAAATTAATTATCCTTTAAATATAATTAAATAACTTAAATCAATAGAATTAATCAACTTTAATTAAAAATTAAAGTATATATAATCATTTTAAATAATTAATTAAAATATAATTAAAACATTTCTAAACCATAAATAAATAACTTTCAAATGGTAATTAACCATTCTTAAATAACATTAAGAAATAACTTTTAAGAATCATATTAATAAAATAATTAACTTTAAATCTTCATTAAAACAATTATAAATTATCTTTAAAACATTATTATTAATAAGTTATTACCTTTTTAAATCTTATTACTAGATAATAATTATCTTTAAACCTTATAATAAAATAAATTATTCTTAAAATAACTTTCAAATCAGTAATCAGGTATTCTAATTTGAAGAAGGCTCAAGGATCACCATAGTATTTAACAAGCTACCATATTATTCAATTTAACCTTTCAAGTTACTAATAGATATTTATGTAACCAATGATTATGTAAATAAATTAAATACTTAACCATCATGGTTTAACATATCACATATTTCAAGTGGCGTATTAATTAACGACATGTAATCAAATGTCCAAATCTATAAAATAGCAGAACGGGGATTTATCCTGCTAATAAAATGTCAAAATAATCTAATTGTTGGAACGGTATTTATTCCGCTAAATAAATGTCCAATTATCATATTCAATCCAATTTAAATCAACAGTAATA
Source organism: Allium cepa (assembly GCA_030765085.1). Classification (NCBI taxonomy): domain Eukaryota; kingdom Viridiplantae; phylum Streptophyta; class Magnoliopsida; order Asparagales; family Amaryllidaceae; genus Allium; species Allium cepa. The sequence goes on along the minus strand of CM060934.1, from coordinate 994,257,041 downwards.
TATTTGGCCAAATAAACATCAATATTTAAGGTGTCTGAATTTTAATCGACGTTATTATTAAAATAACATTTTAAATCTTGTCCGTTTAAATATGTCATAAATTTTTACATGTCCAAAGCTATCAACGGGATACACTACAATGTTGTGCTTGTCAATACGAGTGCAACACAAAAATTTGCAAGTTGATTGGATTTAAAACAAGCTATATATCACGTTTTTAAACTCAACATCATTAGTAAAAGCAAATAAAAGAAATAAAATTATTCTCACCCCCGATAGAAAGGCCCAAGTCCAACAACTTGCAAACCCGCTATCCACTTGTACAGGCTTTCATCCCCAAGCTTCATTCTCCCCTTCCAGCTTCCTTTTTTTTAAAGCCTGTGCGAACGTGCACACTCGTGCACCTTGCTCGATAACCCACTCGACGAACGCCACCCCCATGACCACTATTGAGTTTCCTTTCTCCTCCTCTCCACGTCCATGCCCTCCATGGCAGGCTCGGCTCACGGTGCCAAAATCCGACCTGAATCTCCTCCTTACGGCTCTGAAATGTCACACTCATAAATCATGGACCGAGCACCATGAAGACTTGGCTGTCAGTGCTATACGACATCCCAAACTTAAACATAACTTCCATTTCAAGAATCGCTGCTCAAATTCCCCACAAACCGAAACTCTAGTCTCCTTCCTATTCGGCCATGGCTATGCCGGGCCTCATCAACTATAATCAAACAACTAAAAACCAATGCCAATAGAAAGATCTCTCCAATACAAACTATGAGAACAATTTTCACTAATTTTAGTATGCTACGCAATTAGGATATGATTTTTGAACTTGTGCGTGCTTCCTTGTGTTTATTTCAATTTACAGAGGGGTCATGTATATAGGTTTTGTGAAAAGGGAAAACGAATCGAACCAAAATGTAAACGTGTCCCTCCTGCTCATCATTTTCCAAAGAAGAAAAGGAATGAAAATGAGCATAAGTTTTTGAGTTGCTGTGACCTCCATCCTTCCATGCGTATACCTTAAATGAATGCATATATAAGAAACTTACGTCATGCCTAAGGAAATAAAAAGGGCCAACATTAAATGTAAGCCCCTGAAGGACAACACTCGAATGCAAGTCTAAACAAGTATAAAGAAATCTTGCAGCAAAATATCTAATTTGAACGTGATTTCTTTTTATATGTTTTATTTCCAAAAGTTTTAGATACCTTGCCATTCAATATTCCGTTCGCGTACAAGCCGCAAGCGACAGAAATAAAAATACGGTCGCGCTCAACAATGTGAGATGATCATAAAACAACAATAAAATAGACAAGTTAACTTATTTTGTGAAGTTTTAAAAGTATCAACGTTTGCCGCAAAAGCGTCAAACGAAATTTAATTATTTTCAAAATTAAAAATTATGGAAAATTCATATAAAATAAATTAAAAATACGTCATTAGAAATCAAGCTTAAATTTGAAACATAGATTTTATTATAGTTTAATTCAAATTCAAATATTTAAATAAATTAAATATTCAATTCGAAGATCCAAAAATACGGGTCGTTACACTTGATGTGACATTTTGGTCAAATTTATCGCTAACTTAGTTTTGGTAAAATCTCATTTCACTTTATTAAGCGTTACCCAGTTGTGACATTTATTTACACTAATTCTCTTCATCAAAATTATATCACTTTGGATTTATGGAATTTTGTAATGATCAAAATTCTAATATCATCCATATTTAACTCTATAGTCCAAATACAAAGCCCTTGGTTCAATAATAATAATAATTATTAATCGAAATGATCTAATCAAAGACTTTGACTTTGAGTTGACTTGAATTGACCATGATACTAACATCATATAACTGAAGAGACAAATTCTCTCTTGAATAGTACTTCCTTTCCAACACTTTCACTCGATTCAACTATAGTCACTTGATGAACGCCATACATGATCTGACTATAATTAAAGCGGAGCTTTCATATTAAAGATCCACAATATTCTCAAGTCAATAGAACCATGTCAGTCACAATACTCTTCGTTTGACCTAAGTTATATTAACCAACAAAAAACCATTGAGTGAGTCGTTCTATAATTATCCAATAATTATCAATACATAACCCTTACGTGCCCCAGCAGTTATGAGTAATACACTTTCCAACATATAGAGAGCGTTGCATAATCTAGTCTCAGTGGATACATCAATATCCAGTCTAGATGAGTCTTGACTAGGAACATTCAATATGACATATTTATTTTCATTACTATAAATAAATTGCTTACGGTTACAACACTTTGTAACTACTGTCACAAAATGTACCATTTATGAATTTTCAATTAAATATATTTTTAATTAAATTAATTAATTAATATCAAGTATATAATAGAAAGAAAGCACCTTTATTTGAACAAGATTGGTCAAAGAGTTAGATATATATAATAATTACATAATTACCCTAGGGGCATACCTTAAATCTATAAATCTTCCACTTGCACTTGGGGTCAATTGTGAAATTTTATTCCAACTTCTCTAAAGAGTTTCTCAAAATCAATTGGGTCAGTCCCTAAGTTAATTGATATGTATTATGTTTCAATTATCTACTCTGTCAATCAACTCTCTCCGGCGCTGATAAACCATCTTTATTATATGAAACAATTCAGAATATGTCTCTCAACATCTAGCGAGCTCTAAGTTCTGTTATGAATTATATCATGATATTGTTATCATATAACAATGATAAGGGATTCTCAACGTTTAGAACTACCCCCAACTCAGTTATAAATTTATACACTTATATTCATATACATTGTTTATTGTGGTGCTATCCAAGGCAGCGTATTTATCATTTTCATTAAATCAGTCATAGCCTTTCATTTGGAACATTTCCTATTTAAAGATTTTTTTTAACTTGAATTTATTATTGACACATTTTACTTAATATCACTTAATAAAGTTTGAGTTTGAATAATCCTTCATAAGGAGTTCGTTATTTCTACAAACAATATTTCAAAAATACACATGAACACCTCAAAAAATCATTTAGTGATATCTATTTAAGTTTGATATTTGCTTCATGTCTCAAATACATAAAAAAATCACAATATCATTGACAACATATCATGTATGATAATTTTTATTGCCAATGCATAAGGAATCCATCTTATATCTTGCGTATTAAATATTTTAATAAGGTGTCCTTACATGTCATTTTAGGACATTCCCAATATCTTTTTTACTTACTATAAAAGACATTTTTATAATTCGAACGTCGAGTATTAAAACGACCAATGCTGATTTTGGCACAAGTACATCGTTAAAAACAATAGTGTGTTGTTTTACCTATAGTTTAGAAATATCAATGTACCATTTAATGTTCTTTCTTATTAACACACGCTTCCTCTGCATTTTAACTGATAATAAAACTATTTGATATCTCTATCAAAACACTTGTTCAATTTTGATGTTTTTCTGAATGATACTTTCGTATCTGTTTTTGGATTCCGAAAACTCACAAACTCAATATCGCTTTCACTAACTTTGAGACACTGTTATGTGTAAACAATTTATGCTAAATCATTATTTTGAATTTACTAGTTTCAATACATATGTGCCAAAACATAAAGTCATAACATGCGATGATTTTGTGTGTAGAATCCGAATTAACTTGAGCATTTGAATGACAAATCTATTACGCTAATTTCAATAATTAAAATTCACGATATTAATCTTATTGATGTGCTCACTACATTCCAACTGCATTTTTCTATCTCTTAAAGACACTTTTTCAGCCAATAGATTATATCCCTTTGGGTATAACTATCAAAATCATACTTTGATAATGTACTTGGAATCTATTTCAGATCTGCACATCGTAGTTCTAGTCGGAGACATGCATTTATTCTAGATGGGAGGGAAATTAGAGTCTGTATGTCGTAGTTGTCCGAAGGCAAGTTTTTGCTAGGGTGCATTAACTGATCACCTCTTTGATAGCAAATAGGATTTTAATTGGATAATTAATGTCAATTCCTTAGTCTAAAACTCGTGAGAGAATCTTTATAAGTATATTTTGGAAATGCCTTAGATGTTGAAAAAGAGGTTTTCAAATGATTTCTTTTTCCAAGGATTTATTTTGAAAATTTTGTTTCGGGAAAGTTTTGAAATTTTAATTTTCAAAGAAACACATATACTACTACATTGGTTGTATTGGAACTGGATTAGCCAACAGCAGAAGTTATGGTGAATTTCAGAAAATTTACCCTATTGGATCTTTTATTGGGCATATGAAGTCTAACTGAATTAGAACATTTCTAAATTTCATTTAAATAAACATTTATTTTATTGAAATTCAAATATATTAAGATATAAAATTAATTTGTTTGATTTAGTTTATACACAAATGTATCATATACATATATGTGTGAGTGCATGTGTAACATAATAATCCGTGAAAGATATAATATGTCCATATGTAGATGTTAGGATTTACATCGCAATAGACATATTAGCTCATTTTGTATGTTATGTATATTATCTAAATATGTGCATGTATATGTGTTAAAATACACACACACATATATGTATATATAAATATATTTTATATATAATATATGAACAAAAAACATTTATATATAGATAAATATATATATATATAGAAAGAGAGAGAATAATTACTACAATTATTTATAATTCAAAATTAACATAGTTTTGCAAACAAAATAATTTTAGTATTTTAATTTGTATATATTATGAATAAAATAATGTTTTCATCCATAAATAATTAACATAAAATAATCCATTTATGAAAATTAAAATTTTACAATTTTCTAAAATCTAGGATCATAAAATAGAGCTAGGGAAAAATGTAAAGATTTTTCAAAGCTAAAATATTATTTTTAAAAACAAATTCATTGATTTTTGCAATCATTTTTTGATTAAAATAAGATATAATTAAAAATTCAAAATTTAAAAAATTCTAGGATCATAAATGAAAGGTTAGGAAAAAATTTGAAGAAATTTTCAATTAAATTATTATTTTTGATAAATCATAAACATTTTTTCTGAAATAATATTAATTATTAAAAATAATAAATTTATTGAAAAATTCCTAAATTTTTTCTGTATGTTTTGAAATGATATTATATTTTTTTAAATATAAAATTAAATTTTAATGTAATAATTATTTTATATATAATAAATAATTCAACGATTCAATAAATGTTAATTCAAAAATATGAATAATGTATGATAATTAATTTTCGAATTTGTAAATTCATATTATATATAAATAAGCGTGCTAAATTTTTTAAATCATATATATTTATATATATATCTTATATATGCATATATGCTATTATGAGAGAGATACACACACTAATATATATATATATATATATATATATGAATTTATTAATAAATATATATACAACAATTATTAATGACAAAAATTGATGTTGTACAGTAAACAACATTGTCTATACAAAAATCAAATAGTATAATAAACAAATTATGCACATAATCAAACTGATTTGTGACAACCACATTTACTTACAAAAATCTCAACTAACTAAACATATAGTAGCAATATATTTAAACAGAAAATTTCTCGTTATAGGATCATAGAATTTAATTTAATTACTGTAATATGAATTAAAATCACTAATTTAATGATGTTTTGAATCCACGTTGAAGTAATGACTTTCATTCCTTTTACTATTCTTGATTCGTCAGATTGCAAATCCGGAATCAGCGACCTCTAACTATCGAATAGTATTATTTTAATTTGAAATATATTTTCATAATTTTAGAGTGGATTGGGAGCTATGTTTTAACAAGCAATGTTGTGACGACCCGGAATTTTCGAGCATTAAAAATCGGGATATTTAATTGATTTTAAATATTCAATAGAGTAATTTTAACCTGAATTACAAATATCGCTATTTATTTGATAATTAAATAATAGAATTTAATAATTAGAAGTTGAGTAAATTGTTGAATCTAGAATTTTAAGCCGGTTAAAAATAATCTGAAGGCTCGAAAAATTTATATTGATGATACTGAGAATAATAGAAATTTTAAAATCTGAATTTAACACCGATTTATCCAGTTTTAAGTGTATATCATTGTAAATTGAATTTAAAAATAGCCTTCCGAGGCACAGTCTCGGAATTCGACGAAACCAGCTCCATTGGGTCCATAATATCGAATTATTATTGGATTTCAAATTTTGTGACGTTTGGAGTCGTCGTGTGAGCGTACGACGTATTAACGCACTGGAATTTTTTTTTATTGGGAATCTAATATACTAAAATAAAAAAAAGGAAAGGAAAAGAGTCTTCCTCTATACGCCTCTTTCGATTTTTAATGACCTTCTTCTTTTAGCTGGTGAACGAAATTCCCAAACGAAATCAAATAAAAAAAAGGGCGACAGTCTTCTTCTCTTCCCCTCTTTTAATAATCGAAACCGATTACGCATAAAAGAAAAAAAATGCAAAACAATGAAGGCGAAGCTCGCGAAGTCGCGGTGGGTTTTGAGGAGGGCGACATGGATAAATTACGTATAGGAATTTGCGTTGCTTGAGTGATTCAAGAGGAGTGTTTGTTCAAGGCAGCGGCGGCGGCGATGTTCGAGTGGCTGAGGTCGCGTTGTCGTGCTGGGTGGTTGAAGTCGAGGGCTTGGCCGGAGTTTGTGCGATTTGGGGATCGCGAACAGTGGAGTCGAGCACGCGTGGGTTTGGGCTTTGCTCGCGACCGTGTTGATGTTGCGATCTATGTTGGGCATCTCGAGTTCAGGATTTGAGCAATAAGGTATAGATTTCTTTTTCGATTTAAATCTAAGAAATTTGTGCGTAAATAATAATAATAATAAACGTATAAGACAGTATTTGATTTTTGATGTAAACACATATATACCTAATTAGATGCTCATGTTACAGTAAGAATAAGTTTTTAGTAAGGTGTATCAGTTGTTTAATTTAGATTAATGAATATTTATAGATTAAAAACAGAAATTTTAGGAAATTATTATAAATAGGATTTTTAATTTACAGAAAAAAAATATAGTTCTGTTAAGATATGTATAAGATAGGAATCCGGGAAGGAAAAATATATGTATATATAAGCACATATATAGTTTCAAAGGAAAATAAATATACCTATTCACATTTTAATCTACTAGTTTATCACAAAATACTGTAGTTCGGGTGATTAACTTGTTTAATAAATCTATTTAATTATGTGTCACTAAAAGTATTCTATTAAAAGAAAATAGTTTAAATCAAATTATTGGTTAATTAAATGTGTTAAATGATAATTGACTATTCGAATAGTTCAAATGTTAATAAATCGTATAATTGTTTATTCAAGGTTAAACATCAGGAAAACCAAGGCATTATTGAGGTGGGTTGCAAAACAAAAAGTCAAACGTGAGTTAATCTCACTCAGTTTAAAATTTAAATTTAAATAACTGATTGTATGGTTGAATTGATTGATGTGATATGGTATAGTATAATTTGAAATTGGTATATTATGTGATGCTAATGTTTGTGGATGTAGGGAAAAACAGGTTGGAGGGATCCAACTGGATCCCTCAACATTTATTTAAAATATTTAAATTACCCTGTTATGATGATTTGATATTTTATGATGGATTATGTTGAAATATGGAATGCTATGGTTTGACTGGATAATTGGGTATAATGAATTTCTAGAAAAATATATAACTAGGATGTTGGAAAGAAAAATAAAGGACGTAAAATTTCAAGTAAAATAAATATAGGGAAAGCTGAATAAATTTAAGAATGAATTGGAAAAGAAATAATCTGATTTAAATTTTTATAAATAAACTGTGAGTATAGAAAGGAAAATTTAAATAAACAGGAAATTAATGAATTTTTTTTAAAAAAAATTCAGTATTATTATTCAAAAGAACAAGCATTTATTTAAAAGTTAAGATTTAAATTATTGGGAAACCTGGAATTTGTATATTTCAGTTAAAAGTAGAATCAAATGAAAAATAATAATAACAACAATAATTAAGTCCATTCTTAATGGATTTCGGAATGAATTCAGTAATTAAAGAAATTTATTTCAAATGGGATAAGTTTGAAATCAATTCTAGGAAAATTGATTTAAGTAATTGAGGTTGGATCTTCTCCCTGTATAACCAAGTACGTTTCAAATTAAGTTTTTGAAGTAAGTTTTAAAATATATGTTAAAAGTTTTAAGTTGATTTAAAAAAGCAAGTTGGAAATTTATTATTTCTAAATATTTAAATCCTAAAGTAAGTCTTTCCTTTTAATCTATTATAGCAATAGTTATTTAAAGAGTGACTTAGTATTTTATTTTTAAAAAAATGAAAAATCTAGTTTTATATTTTATTTAGTAACCTTATTTTCAAATATTCATATAGTATGTATTTTTTTTTCAAATCATTGAAGTAGTTTTAAAATAAATGTTTTAAAGTATATATTTCAAAGTAAAGTGTTTTAAATTATTTTAAAATTCTATTTTTGTGCTTGGTGATTTCAGAGGAGATACAAAATATTTGGGAAAGTTGATTCTGAAAAGAATGATGGTTTTTGAAACTGTTTTCAAAGGATTGAAAATAGAAATATATCTTGTGAAGATATTTTTGAGATTAATAAATAATTTAGAAAAATTATTTATTGGTTGATGGTTGTTTTGTGAATATAATTGATAGTTAAATAACCGACTATCAATATTGGACAAATGCGTTGATCGTTTCGAAGAGACCGGGATCGAGATTTATTTCTCAAAAACCACTTCGATCCGGTTTGTACGTTTCGTGTAAACGATTTTGGATTCGAAGATGGAGCAGTGAAGTGCAAGGGCTAGTCGCTACTAATCCTGAGGATATTTCCAAAATGGATGTAGTAGGAATAGTGCCTTCGGTTGCGTTCGAACCCGGGACGGACTTGTATGGATGAATGCTTGCGAAACATCGTCAGGTGGACGATGGGCATTCTAAGGGATATTGTTCTAAAAAGGTAACGCTTAGCCTCAAGCCTCATCAAATGGGAATGACTGAAAATCAGGGGTTATGCAGCAAGGCTAGGTGGGTAGCACCCAAGCAGGGTGAGGTCATTCCAGTCTAGATGTCCCTTTTTATTTCGGCTTAGTGGGCGGTTGCTGATCCCAACCGCGGGGTGATCTCACTCGGGACTGTCCAGTAAGGGATGGTTCCAGCCTTGTGTTGCAGGGGAGCGGGCGTACTCCTCGGTACGGTGATCTAGGCCATGTACTGTGAAAGGTGGTACCCCAGTGCATAGTCATTGGTTGGAAATCCATTATCCCTACGAGCCTTGTACGAGTTTTGTTTGTATTACCCACTCTGTGGCTAGTAGCTGGAATTTAATCATGTGACAATTTTGGCTATTTTATAAGTATTTGTATATAGACCCTATTATAATATCAGAGGATTTCTATAAAAATTGTTTTAGCTATCGTAAGGTAAAAACCCGACATGTTTATTTGTGGCGTGGTCTTACAAGATGCTTTTGTTTTAAAAGGATTTTTGAAACTTTAATAATCAATTGGGTGTGTTTTTCTCACGCTGGTATTCCAGACTGACTCGGGTGTTATTTAACTGTAATGCTCGGGTCAGACCGAGTATTATAGGATACAGGAAATGCTGTGGAGCTCAGGAGACGAGCTGGGTGACGACACGTACTCTCGTACTTATTTATATATATTCCGCTGTGTTGAGTTGTTGTGTATCCATTTGTATGATATTGATGTTGAGCTGTGATTGATGTACTCTGATGATGTATGTATAAAGAGACATAGTTTTATTTTATGTAAAGATTATTTGTTATCTATTATATTTTATTCCGCTGCGATGGTTAGATTCTGATGTTGATTTTGTTTTCTCTTCTTCTACCTCTTCTTCTTAAACCCAAATGATTCGTGTTTCTGTACAACTTGAGTTGATTTAGGTAGAATAGTGTTGATTCAAGGGGTACGGATTTGCGGGCTGTTACAAATGTAGAAGGTAATGGCGGCCAAAAAAAGGTTAGTAATTATATATATATATATATATATATATATATATATATTATTAGAGAGAAACGAGGAAAACCTTTTTACGCATTCTCACTTTATCTCAACCCATTATCTCCAAGTTAATTCCCTATATTTTAGCCACCTCTAGACCTTCCCAAAACCGAAATTTTGTAACCCTAATGATGGGCCTTAAACCCATCTAAGCCCAAGCCAAAATACTATGCAATTAAATCCAATTTAATCGCTTGTCGATATTGTATATCGATCGATATATTTATAACTGTTATAAATATATATAACATTATTTCTTTCTCAAATTTCAAATTTTATAATTAATATTTCATAAATATTAATTAATTTATAACAATTATAAACTAATTAAATTGTTCGGTCTTAAGAGAATTCATTATTTCGGCTGTGTAACTCTTGGATGTAAATTTGATCAGCGATTAACATCGAACTATTCTAATGTTAACGTTCACAAGTCATTTAGCAGGTAGTGTGACATTATGGCCAAATTTATCGCTTATTCATTTTCGGCAAAATCTAATTTCAGTTTAATAAGCGTTACCCGGTTGTGACATTTGTTTATACCAATTCTCTTCATCAAAACTATATCACTCTGGACTTATGGAATTTGGTAATGGTCAAAATTCCAACCTCATCCACATTCAACTTTATAGTCCAAATGAAAAGTTCTTGGTTCAATAATAACAATTATTATTAACTAAAATGCTCTGGTCAAAGACTTTGACTTTGAGTTGACTAGAGTTGACTGCGATATTAACCGCATATAACCGAGGAGACGAATCCTCTCATAAATAGTGCTTCACTTCCAATACTTTCACTCGACCCAACTATAGTCACTCGATGGACGTCATGCCATGATTTGGCTATAGTCAAAGTGGAGCTTTCATATTGAAGATCCATTGTATTTTCAAGTCGAGGGAATTGTGTAAATCAGTCACAGTGATATTTTCTATTTGACCTTAGTTATATTAACCAATAGAAAACTATCGAGTGAGTGTTCCGTATTTATCCAATAACCATTTGTATGTAACCCCTAGGTGCTCCCAGCAATCGTGAGTAATACATTGCCCAACATTTGAAAAGCATTACGTACTCCAGTCTCAATGGATACATTGATATCCAGTCTCGATGCATCTTGACTAGGAAAATTTAAAATGGTATATTTGTTTCGTTGCGATAAATTACTCATGGTTACAACACTTTGTAGCTACTATCACAATATATACCATTTATGGATTTTTCTATTAAATATACTTTTAATTAAGTTAGTTAATTAATATAATCACATTATATCAAGTATATAATAGGAAGAAAATACCTTTTATTTCGAACAAGATTGGTCAACGATTTAGATATATATAATGAAATACATAATTGCCCCCAGGGCATACCCCTAACTCTATCAATCTCCCACTTGCACTTGGGGTCAATTATGGAATCTAATTCCAACTTCTACAATCAGTTTTTTCAAAACCAATTAGGTCAGTCTCTTAGTGAATGGGTATGCTATTATGTTTTAATTATCTACTTTGTCGATTAACTCTCTCTGACATTGATAAAATGCCTTTATCATGTGGAACGATTTGAAGTATGTCTTTCGACTTCTAGTGAGCTTTATGTTCCACCAAGACCAATTCATAGCATTGTTATCTTATAAAAATACTATGGGATTCTCAACATTTGAAATCACCTTTAGCTCAATTATAAATTTGTGCATTTATATCTATATACATTGGTTTGTTGTAGCACTATTCAAGCTAATGTTCTCAATATTTCATTGAATCGACCACAATCACTTTTATTTTGAAACATTTTCAAATTAAAGATTTTAACTTGAATTTTGTCATGGACATGTTATACTCAATATCACTTATAAAAGTTTGTGTCCAAATGTTCCATTATAACGAGTTCGTTGTTTCTATAAACAATTCTCTAGTATTTCATAAATACGTGAGAATACCTCAAACAACCATTTAGTGATATCAATTTGGATTTTATATTTGCTCCATGTATCAAATACATAAACAAAACATAATATCATACACAACATTATCTGTATGATAATTCTTATTGCTAATGTATAAGGAATCCAACTTACATGTTCTCTTTTCAATTGTACCGACCTATCTTTTCAGACATTTTACGCAGACACACATGCCGTACTCAAACCATTCAAAAAGGCAGATTGTCATGGGGTAAATAAGAAAAAGAGAAAGAAATAAAACAAATATAGGATCTCGTGGCGGAATGACAAAATATAATAATCAAATAACAGTTCATGAAGCTGTTTATAAATACATTAACTATTCTTTACAACATAAAATCAGAGTTACAAAAATAGAAATGAATAATTAATAAATGCAGTGGAACAACACGATGCAGCGGAATATAAAAAATAATAATAGTACAAGTATTCTTCTTCTTCTTCCAGAAATAAGGTCTTCGACCTTGAAATGCTCAGGCTGATTCGAACGAATTGAAAAGACAAAACACTCGAGTCAGAACTAAAAGGTCTTATGTAAGTTAAATCAACAGTAAATATGCATGCAACGACATCAGAGATGTTTATGGGGTTTGACATCTTCTATCCAGTGTCTAACGTGAGTGCAGTAACTTAAGAAAGGTTCGGGATTCACATCTCCTAAGGATCCGTTAAACTATCTACTATGTAATACAGTACGCTATTATAATATGTCTACAGTAAAGTAAAAGTATTAAAATAGCGTTAAGGCGTTACCCATATCCCCATTAACACATTTTATATATTCCCATAGTCTATACAGTACCGTAAGCTCCTCCGTAAACTGAAGGTTTACCCAAAGGGCACCCCATAGGTATGGTGCAAAACAAACTCGCAGAAAAGGCACGATAGGGCATGCGCCACGACACTCGAGGCAATGTCAGGTAGATATACCATTTGCATATCAGTACTGGTGGTAATGCATAGCAGCTACTACCTCCCACCTTGGAACACAATCCCATATCAAAAATCAAGGGTGTCCACCAAATCAAATCACAAAGTCAGAAAATAGTATCGAAGAAGTATGCCCGATCGGAGGAATGACCTCACTTGATCCATTGTGGCTCTTGATTTTAGCCGCATCAAGCTGACTCACGGGAGTCAGGGTCAAGTAAATACCTCATGTAGAATCGTTCTCCAAACCATCTACTTTATTTCTGTAATCTCCACCCCGTGCACTGTTGTTAAAGTGGTTTTCGGTATTGGTAGAGAGTATGACAATATGTGATCCCAGTCTCTTTAACAACCAAACGCTTATTTCACACCGGCTGGTTCTTTTATATTTCAAAAGTAAATTCACAATTAATTGTCAAAATATCATATTCACAAAGCCATGTCACTTCCGAAATCATATTTACCTTCCAACTATATTCACTTTCAAATCATATTCACCTTTGAAATTCATATTCACTTTCAAATCATATTCACTTTTGGAATTCATATTCACTTTCAAATCATATTTCACTTTCAAAATCATATTTACTCAATATGTAAATTTTCAAAAAAAGTATCAATTCCAAATTACAACTTAAGTTGTATCATCGTTAAGGATATAAATACAATTACTTCAACTTAACACAGTTTGCAATTTTAGGAAATAGTTTAGATAGTCAGGAATAGTCTTAATAATAGTTAAAAATAGTTTGAACAGATTAAAATAGTTTGAATGGTAAAATAGTTTAAATATATTTAAATTTAATTTAGTTAGATTTAAAAATGATTTAAATAGATTTAAATGATATTAAATAGATTTAAAATAGTTCAAACAGATTTAAAATAGTTTAAACAGATTTAAAATAGGTTGAATAAATTAATTTTTTTAAAATTGGCAAACTTGATTAAATTAGATTAAATAGGTTATAATAGATTGATATAAATTAAAATATTTTAAATTTATTAAAATAGTTAATTTGATGGAAATAGTTTTATTTAGTTTAAAATAAATTTCAAATTTATATCCAAACATTTTCAATAACTCAATTCCGATAAATTCATTCATATTCGACATTTCAACCTTGAAATTCTAATTTAAATCCTTTGAACAATTCATTTAAATCAATTCCAATTTTAGCTTTAACCCTCGGATTTATGAAAATAATTCAATTTATATAAATCATTTTTATTCCAAAATACTAATTAACTGAATTCAAAACTTTAAAGAATTAAAAATCATTTAATTTAACAAATCCGGTGTCCGTATGTAATTTTCTACCCTATGGCCAAGTGATATAGATATTTATCATTTCGATTCGTAGTTTAAAAGTTTATGGTTATATATCATTTCAAACCGCGATTCCGAATTAAATAAAAATTCATAAAATCGCTTGAGTCAATAATTTCAACCCATAACGATTTTTTCCGAATCTACAGATCGTTCGGGTATGTATCATTTCAACCCATAGGGAACTTGCAGTGTTATAACAATGTAAAACACAACATCCGGTTATCCAATATCAACAATCAAACATCCATCACAATCATCATCCAAATCAATCAATAAACATCAATAGATAATTGAAAATCAATAACATGAACTAAATTTTCAATTAAATTAAATATTCAATTAAACACTGACTAAATGCAATAAAAGTCAAATTTAACTAGAATAACAATTTGAATATATCAAACAGCAACCAATCAGTTTCACATCATAAATTTAATTTAACTAACATAAGATGATTTAGTAGTTGTGAGTGGGTTAAAACACTCACCTTTGATTTCAAATCAATTTGAAATTCAGATAAAAGCCTAAAATTCCAGTAGAAGAAATCGCGTATGAATCGAAGTTTATATGCAAAAGATATTCATGTTGTAAGAAATATAATTAAAATAATAATTAGTACACGTTTTAATAAGAAAATAAACAATGTTTAATACTTACATTTTTCTCAAGATAAGGCTTCAGGCAAAGATTGAAGAATAAACTAAGATGTAGGCAGGACATGTAGGGATAATGAGAAAAAAATGAAACTCATGTTTCAGAACAGAAAGCTTTTGAATTTGCAAAAATGAGAGCTTTTGAACTTGCAAGTTCACATTAAAATGATTCAAAGAAAGGAAGATTTGAAATGGAGATCTAAACATAGGAAATGAAGTGGTGACAAAAAAATGAAGAAACAATTAAAAAAACATGAACAATTTGCTAATAAGATTATAGCTTCAGCAAAGAATAATTTGAACTAAATAAATATGAGGTGTCTGGAGTAACAAAACTTAAAAGAAGAAATAAAGTGGAAGGTTATTTAATAATAATGAAATGAAGGTGGAGGGACAAAAATGAATGTCACGCTTCTAAAATGAAGGCTTTAGGAATATAGGCTACCAAAATAAAAACAAAAATACGAGGTTGTGGAAGAAGGCTACAGGAAAACAAAATGAAAAGAATTGAAGTGGCTGTAGAAATATGAAATGAGATGGAGAAAACAATGAACTCACATTGTTTTTAGGAATTGAATGTAGGAAATGGTATAAAGAGGTGGAGAAAGGTTAAAAAAATATGTATACATATAAAATGAAACTCACGTTTGAGAAGATGCAGCTTCAAGAAAAAGAGGAAGGAAATAAATGAAAATGAAGAAACAAAAAAAATGAGGAAAGAAATGTGGTATGTATTAAATGATGATAAAGGAATGCACGAACCAGATGTACACTACCAACAAACCTATGGAATTCAAATGTTTTGAAACGTAACCAAATTAACTTCATTGACTCAAATAATATTCTAATTTGTACGCATTTAGGTTTTTATCTACGCATAATAAAAAAAGGTTTATACTTACCTTAAAAATAAAATCGTTCAATTTGGTTTTTCAAATGATCTTTTATTTCCATTAAAACACCATTTTTGTTTAACACAAAACGTGCATTTCTTTTTACTAAATCTATTAATTGCAATCAACGTTTTCTTTCCTTTTGAATGAAATATTTGAATTACATTAATTGCAATTACTTACAAATTTAAATTTCAAAACATACAACTAAAATGGATGAAAAATAGAACAATCGTTTATTTAAACACGTTTATAAATTTGTTGTTTATACACAAGTGTAATAAATAACATACTGAATATTTTTTTTCCTATTCTTGTAATCAACCTGCAAGCAAAAACAAAGTTCAAATAAACATATATAAATTTCCTTCTTTAAAATAAATCATTCTATTCTTTATTTTAATGAAACTAAACCTGCATTCACAAATGATACATTCATTTTATGTGATGTAAATTTTATTTTCATTAAATCAAACTTTCCTTGTATTTTCACAAAACATAAACTGGATTCACATCTCCTAAGGATCCATTAAACTATCTACTTTGTAGTACAATACGCTATTATAATATGTCTACAGTAAAGTAAAAGTATTAAAATAGCGTTAAAGCATTACCCATATCCCCCTTAACACATTTTATATATTCACATAGTCTATATAGTTCCGTAAGCTCCTCCAGGGCACCCTATAGGTATGGTACAAAACAAACTCGTAGAAAGCCTGATAGGGCATGTGCCATGACACTCGAGGCAATGCCAGGGTAGATATACCATTTGAGTATCCGGATTGGTGGTAACGCATAGCAGCTAGTACCGCCCACCTCGGAACACACTCCCATATCAAAAATCAAGGGTGGCCACCAAATCAAATCACAAAGTAGGAAAATGGTATCGAAGAAGTGTGCCTGATCGAAGGAATGACCTCACTTGGCCCGGCATGGCTCCTGATTTTAGCTGCATCAAGCTGACTTACGGAAGTTAGGGTCATGTGAACACCTTATATAGAATCGTTCGCTAAACCATCCTACTTCATTTTTGGAATCTCTACCACATACACAGTTGTTAAAGTGGTTTTCGATATCGGTAGAGAGTATGACAATATTCGATCACGGTCTCTTTAACAACCAAATGCTTATTTCACACTAAGTGGTTCTTTTATATTTCAAAAGTAAATTCACAATTAGCTATCAAAATATCATATTGTCACAGCCATATCACTTTCGAAATCATATTCACTTTCAAGTCATATTCACTTTTGAAATTCATATTCACTTTCAAATCATATTCACTTTTGGAATTAATATTCACTTTCAAATCATATTTCACTTTCAAAATCATATTTACTCAATATGTAAATTTTCAAAAAAGGTATCAATTTCTAATTACAGCTTAAGTTATATCATCATTATGGATGTAAATATAATTACTTCAACTTAACACGGTCATCACTTTTAAGAAATAGTTTAGATAGTCAGGAATAGTTTTAATAATAGTTAAAAATAGTTTGAATAGATTAAAATAGTTTGAGTGGTAAAATAGTTTAAATATTTTAAATTTAATTTAATTAGATTTGAAAATGACTTAAATAGATTTAAATGATGTTAAATATATTTAAAATAGATTTAAAATACATTAAATAGATTTAAAATACATTAAATAAATTTATTTGTTTAAAATTGGTAAAATAAATTAAATTGGATTAAATAGGTTATGATAGATTAATATAAATTAAAATAGTTTAAATTGATTAAAATAGTTAATTTAATGGAAATAGTTTAAATTAGTTTAAAATAAACTTCAAAGTTATATCAAACATTTTCAATAACTCAATTCCGTTAAATTCATTCATATTCGACACTTCAACCTTGAAATTCCAATTTAAATCCTTTGAACGATTCATTTAAATTAATTCCAATTTCAGCATTAACGCTCGGATTTTCGAAAATAACTTAGTTTATAGAAATCATTTTTATTCCAAAATACCAATTAACTGAATTCAAAACTTTAATGAATTAAAAATCATTTAATTTAACCAATCTGATGTCCGTATATAATTTTCTACCCTATGGTCAAGTGATACGAATATTTATCATTTCAACCAGCAATTTAAAAGTTTACGGTTATATATCATTTCAAACAGCAATCCCAAATTAAATAAAAATCCATAAAATCGCTCGAGTCTATCATTTCAACCCATAGCGACTTTTCCCTAATCTACAGATCGTTCGAGTATGTATAACTTCAACCCATAGGGAACTTGCAGTGTTATAATAATGTAAAATACAACATCCGGTCATCCAATATCAACAATCAAACATCCATCACAATCATCATCCAAATCAATCAATAAACATCAATAAATAACTGAAAATCAATAACATGAACTAAATTTTCAATTAAATTAAATATTCAATTAAACACTGACTAAATGCAATAAAAGTCAAATTTAACTAGAATAACATTTAAATATATCAAACATCAACCAATCAATTTCACATCATAAATTTAATTTAACTAACATAAGATAATTTAGTAGTTGTGAGTGGGTTAAAACACTCACCTTTGATTTCAAATCGTTTTGAAATTCAGATAAAAGCCCAAAATTCCAGTAGAGAAATCGCGTATGAATCGAAGTTTATATGCGAAAGATATTCATGTTGTAAGAAATATAATTAAAATAATAATTAGTACACGTTTTAATAAAAAAATAAACAAAGTTTAATACTTACATTTTTCTGAAGATAAGGCTTCAGGCAAAGATTGAAGAATAAACTAAGATGTAGATAGGACATGTAGGGAAAATGGAAAAAAAATGAAACTCATGTTTCATAAAAGAAAGCTTTTGAATTTGCAAAAATGAGAGCTTTTGAATTTGCAAGTTCACATTAAAATGATTCAGAGAAAGGAAGATTTGAAATGGAGATCTAAACATAGGAAATGAAGTGGTGACAAAAAAATGAAGAAACAATTAAAAAAACATGAACAATTTTCTAATAAGATTATAGCTTCAGCAAAGAATAATTTGAACTAAATAAATATGAGGTGTCTGGAGAAACAAAACATAAAAGAAGAAATAAAGTGGCAGGTTATTTAATAATAATGAAATGAAGGTGGAGGGACAAAAATGAGTGTCACGCTTATAAAATGAAGGCTTTAGGAATATAGGCTACCAAAATACAAACAAAAATACGAGGTTGTGGAAGAAGGCTACAGGAAAACAAAATGAAAAGAATTGAAGTGGCTGTAGAAATATGAAATGAGATGGAGAAAACAACGAACTCACATTTTTTTAGGAATTGGATGTAGGAAATGGTATAAAGAGGTGGAGAAAGGTTAAAAAAATATGTATACATACAAAATGAAACTCACATTTGAGAAGATGCAGCTTCAAGAAAAAGAGGAAGGAAATAAATGAAAATGAAGAAACAACAAAAATGAGGAAAGAAATGTGGTATGTATTAAATGATGATAAAGGAATGCACGAACCAGATGTACACTACCAACAAACCTATGGAATTCAAATGTTTTGAAACGTAACCAAATTAACTTCATTGACTCAAATAGTATTCAAATTTGTACGCATTTAGGTTTTTATCTATGCATAATAAAAAAGATTTATACTTACCTTAAAAATAAAACCGTTCAATTTGGTTTTTGCAAATTATCTTTTATTTCCATTAAAACACCATTTTTGTTTAACACAATACGTGCATTTTTTTTTACTAAATCTATTAATTGCAATCAACGTTTTCTTTCCTTTTGATTGAAATATTTGAATTACATTAATTTCAATTACTTACAAATTTAATTTTCAAAACAGACAACTAAAATAGATGAAAAATAGAACAATCGTTTATTTAAACACGTTTGTAAATTTGTTGTTTATACACAAGTGTAATAAATAACATACTGAATAGGATTTTTTCTTATTCTTGTAATCAATCTGCAAGCAAAAACAAAGTTCAAATAAACATATATTTCTTTCTTTAAAATTAATCATTATATTCTTTATTTTAATGAAACTAAACTTACATTCACAAATGAGACATTCATTTTATGTGACGTAAATTTATTCTCATTAAATCAAACTTTCCTTGTATTTTAACAAAACATAGACTGGATTCACATCTCCTAAGGATCCATTAAACTATCTACTCTTTAGTACAATACGCTATTATAATATGTCTACAGTAAAGTAAAAGTATTAAAATAGCGTTAAAGCGTTATCCATACCCCCCTTAACACATTTTATATATTCGCATAGTCTATAGAGTTCCGTAAGCTCCTCCATAAACCGGAGGTTTACCCAAAGGCCATCCCATAGGTATGGTACAAAACAAACTCGTAGAAAGCGCGATAGGGCATGCGCCATGGCACTCGAGGCAATGCCAGGGTAGATATACCATTTGAGTATCCGGACTGGGGGTAGCGTATAGTAGCTAGTACCTCCCACCTCGGAACACACTCCCATATCAAAAATCAAGGGTGGCCACCAAATCAAATCACAAAGTCGGAAAATGGTACCGAAGAAGTGTGCCTGATTGAAGGAATGGCCTCACTTGGCCCGGCATGGCTCCTGATTTTAGCTGCATCAAGCTGACTCACGGAAGTCAGGGTCATGTAAACACCTTATATAGAATCGTTCCCTAAACCATCCTACTTCATTTTTGGAATCTCTACCACGTATACAATTGTTAAAGTGATTTTCGGTATCGGCAGAGAGTATGACAATATTCGATCCCGGTCTCTTTAACAACCAAATGCTTATTTCACATCGGGTGGTTCTTTTATATTTCAAAAATAAATTCGTAATTAGCTATCAAAATATCATATTCTCAAAGCCATATCACTTTCGAAATCATATTTACCTTATTCACTTTCAAAATCATATTCACTTTCAAATCATATTCACTTTTGAAATCCATATTCACTTTCAAATCATATTCACTTTTGGAATTCATATTCACTGTCAAATCATATTCCACTTTCAAAATCATATTTACTCAATATTTAAATTTTCAAAAAAGGTATCAATTTCTAATTGCAGCTTAAGTTATATCATCATTAAGGATGTAAATCTAATTACTTCAACTTAACACGGTTTTCACTTTTAAGAAATGGTTTAGATAGTCAGGAATAGTTTTAATAATGGTTAAAAATAGTTTGAATAGATTAAAATAGTTTGAGTGGTAAAATAGTTTAAATATATTTAAATTAAATTAAATTAGATTTAAAAATGACTTAAATAGATTTAAATGATGTTAAATATATTTAAAATAGATTAAATAGATTTAAAATATGTTAAATAAATTTAATTTGTTTAAAATTGGTAAAATAAATTAAATTAGGTTAAATAGGTTATGATAGATTAATATTAATTAAAATAGTTAATTTAATGGAAATAGTTTAAATTAGTTTAAAATAAATTTCAAAGTTATATCAAACATTTTCATCAACTCAATTCGGATAAATTCATTCATATTCGACACTTCAACCTTGAAATTCCAATTTAAATCCTTTGAACAATTCATTTAAATTAATTCCAATTTCAGCATTAACGCCCGGATTTTCGAAAATAATTCAGTCTATAGAAATCATTTTTATTCTAAAATATCAATTAACTGGATTCAAAACTTTAAAGAATTAAAAATCATTTAATTTCACCAATCCGATGTCCGTATATAATTTTCTACCCTCTGGTAAAGTGATACAAATATTTATCATTTCAATCAGCAATTTAAAAGTTTACGGTTATATATCATTTCAAACAGCAATCCCAAATTAAATAAAAATCCATAAAATCGCTCGAGTCTATCGTTTCAACCCATAGCGATTTTTCCCTAATCTACAGATCGTTCGGGTATGTATAACTTCAACACATAGGGAACTTGCAATATTATAATAATGTAAAATACAACATTCGGTCATCCAATATCAACAATCAAACATCCATCACAATCATCATCCAAATCAATCAATAAACACAATAGATAAATGAAAATCAATAATAGGAATTAAATTTTCAATTAAATTAAATATTCAATTAAACGCTGATTAAATGCAATAAAAGTCAAATTTAACTAGAATAACAATTTAAATATACCAAACATCAATATTTCTATTTATTCAACAAAAATGGCGTCCATTCTGGTTCCAGGCGATTAATTTTCCTCCTCCTTCGCGTCCATTCTCTGTTCCCTTTCATGCCCTCTTCCCTATCTCGTCTCCTGTCCCCCTCTTCCACGCGCTCTGGTCGTGTGTACAGTGCAATGGCTGATGCTGTAGGTGCTAGCCCTGACCTGCTTTCGCCCCATGTTTTCCCGCCCCTCTCTGTTAATACTCTGACTCCAACGATACCTTTTACTCAATCTTGCTTACGTGAAGATTTCGTGAGCGCATCCGTTCCATCCCCCTTGGATTTTGCTGCGTCTCTCCCGAATTCAGCTTTGAAAGTCGAATCTCTTCCCAGTCGCTTTAAGGGTATTCTTGCCTCGGGACCGCTGGTGTCGCAATCCACCCTAGCTGTGACGTGTGACGCATCTGCGGAGGCATTTGGTTTAGCGGATAAGTTATCTGCTTCGTCAACTCCAGGTGAGCCCTTATTTCTCCCTCCGATTGGAACTGCTGAGTGTGTCAACCGAAGTATTGGTTGTGTATTGGGTTCTTGTGTTAAGGATACTAGATCTAAGAGCAGTGTGGAACTATCGGATCCATCTTTGTCTTCGTTGGCTTGCGACATTTCTGTGGTTAGCTGTGGCACACCTCATGCTCGACAAAATGCTAGTTTGGATTTCCCCTTGAGTAACAGTCCTACATTAATACACTCCGCGTTGGATAGTTCTGGTGTAATTGTTGATGGCACACCTGAGGCTCCTCTGATTAGGCCATCTCTCAATGCTAATGGAAATGATTCTGGCATACCACCTGCTCGACAAAATGCAAATACTAGTTTTGAACCTGTGCTCAATGATGTCATGCCTGGAACTTGTGTGAAAACTGCATCGCACAATGTTTCTAGTGAGGAATGTCGTACTACTGCCCCTAGCACTTCGGTTCCTAGATCGTGGACTTCCCTCTTTACATCCATGCCCCGAAATGCGGGCGTATATGAACCGGTTGACTTCGAGATTGTTGAGGTTGATGGAGTTATGATCCCGCCCCCCTGTGTTATGCAAGCGGGTATGGATTTTTGGGCTGAATACGTTGTAGGATTCTTTTTGGACCCTAAGCATCGATTCCGTGATGTAGCTGCTGTTTGTCGTAGGGCCTGGAGATTGCAAGGAGGTCTTAGAGTTAAGTTGGTCGATTCCTTGTACTATCTTTTGTTCTCCTCCCCTGAGGATCGTAGACGTGTTCTAGAGTCTGAACCCTCCTTTTTTGACGGCCAACCTTTTATACTTACCCCCTGGTCGCCGACGATAGCAAGTGTTCGTGAGCAAGTTTTTTCGGTCCCTGTTTGGGTTTATTTTTCCCAAATTCCCTCTGCTTTACAGCCGTTGCTTGGCTTGAATTGGCTTGCGTGCAATATTGGAAAATTGAAATGCTTTGATACTAATACGGTTGAGCGTGACAAGCTTGTTTTCGCCAAAGCCTTGATTGAGATTACTCCCGACAAGCCTCTTCCCACCTCTATACCTGTTCAGCTAGCTGTTGGTCATGTGGCCAATGTTCGTGTACGTTATGGATGGGTCCCTGATATTTGTTCCTCTTGTCATTCCTTCGGTCATACTGATGCTGTATGCGTGCGCTCTGAGGTTCCTGCTGCTGCTCCTAAAATTCCACTGCCCCGTCCTCCCCTTAGGAAATGGGTTCCCAAGGCCTCTCTTGAAGCTGCTGTCTCTGATTCTCCCCCTTCCTTAGTGCCTCCTGTTTCCCCGGATCTTGGTACTGTTCCTCCCGCTCCCCCTTTGGCTCCGATCCTCTATCCGTCTCTCGTTGTTTGGGTCAAGTCTGAGCGCTCTTGGGTTGATTGTCGTACTGATATGAGATACAATCCAGTGGATAACACATATTTTCGATATATATCTGATGATTTACAGGATCTTCGATGTCTTTTCTATTGCATTTCTGGTGATTCCTTGGTACTAGACGAGGACGGTGCATATGCTATGTCGAATTCTGAGATTCTTGCTGACCCTGACTGGGAACGATCTTTTGTCTACTCTTCTTGCAGTGACTGTTATGACCCTTCCCTTGCTGTTCTTTTTCGCCCCTTTATTGGACGTCTGGATGGTGGACCTATGATTTCTTCCAAGGAAGATGAGGGTGCGACTGTTTCTTCCTCAGCTGAGGAGAACTAGCGGTGGTATTTATTTATAGTAGATGTGACGTATCTGTCATGCTCCTGTTCTGTATTTGTCTTTACATTTTGTAGTTAAGGTGTCTTTGCCTTACTCCTGTACTTCAACTTTATTACTTTCGTAATAAAAGTGGTCGGTCCACTATAAAACCGTCGGCCATGCCAAAATATACCAAACATCAACCAATCAATTTCTAAACACATCATAAATTTAATTTAACTAACATAAGCTAATTTAGTAGTTGTGAGTGGGTTAAAACACTCACCTTTGATTTCAAATCGGTTTGAAATCCAAATAAAATCCCAAAATTCCAATAGAAGAAATCACGCATGAATCGAAGTTTATATGCGAAAGATATTCATGTTATAAGAAATATTATTAAAATAGTAATTGGTATACGTTTTAGTAAAAAAATAAACAAAGTTTAATACTTACATTTCTCTCGAGATAAGGCTTCAGGCAAAGATTGAAGAACAAACTAAGATGTAGGTAGGACATGTAGGAAAAATGAAAAAAAGAAACTCATGTTTCATAAAAGAAAGCTTTTGAATTTGCAAAAATGAGAACTTTTGAATTTGCATGTTAACATTAAAATGATTCTGGGAAAGGAAGATTTGAAGTGGAGATCTAAACATAGGAAATGAAGCGGTGACGAAAAATGAAGAAACAATTAAAAAAACAAGAACAGATTGCTAATGAGATTATAGCTTCAACAAAGAATAATTTGAACTAAATGAATATGAGGTGTTAGGAGAAACAAAACATAAAAGAAGAAATAAAGTGGCAGGTCATTTAATAATAAAGAAATGAAGGTGGAGGGACAAAAATGAATGTCACATTTCTAAAATGATGGCTTCAGGAAATATAGGCTACCAAAAAAAAAAAAAAACGAGGTTGTGGAAGAAGGCTACAGGAAACAAAATGAAAAGAATTGAAGTGGTTGTAGAAATATGAAATGAAATGGAGAAAGCAACGAACTCACATTTTCTTAGGAATTGGAGGTTGAACATGGTGTAAAGAGGTGGAGAAAGGTTAAAAAATATATATGTATACATATAAAATGAAACTCGCGTTTGAGAAGATGCAGCTTTAGAAAAAAGAGGAAGGAAATAAACGAAAATAAAGAAACAATAAAATTGAGGAAACAAATGTGGTATGTATTAAATGATGATAAAGGAATGCACGAACCAGACGTACACTATCAGCAAATCTATGGAATTCAAATGTTTTGAAATGTAACCAAATTAACTTCATTAACTCAAATAATATTCAAATTTGTATGCATTTAGGTTTTTACCTGTGCACAATAAAAAAAGTTTATACTAACCTTAAAAACGAAAACATTCAATTTTTGTTTTTCCATATGATCTTTTATTTCCATTAAAACACCCTTTTTGTTTAACAGAGAACGTGTGTTTCTTTTATTAAATCTATTAATTGCAATCAACATTTTCTTTTCTTTTAATTGAAATATTTGAATTACGTTAATTGCAATTACTTACAAAGTTAAATTTCAAAACACACAACTAAAATGGATGAAAAATAGAACAATCGTTTATTCAAACACATTTATAAATTTGTTGTGTATACACAAGAGTAATAAATAACTTACCGAATAGATTATTTTTCTATTCTTGTAATCAATCTTTAAGCTAAAACACAGTTCAAATAAACATGTGTTTCTTTCTTTAAAATTAATCATTCTATTCTTTATTTTAATGAAATTAAACCAACATTCACAAATGAAACATTCATTTTATTTGATGTAAATTTTAATTTCATTAAATCAAACTTT
Organism: Allium cepa; assembly: GCA_030765085.1. NCBI lineage: Eukaryota > Viridiplantae > Streptophyta > Magnoliopsida > Asparagales > Amaryllidaceae > Allium > Allium cepa. The sequence goes on along the minus strand of CM060934.1, from coordinate 994,231,110 downwards.
CCTTGTATTTCCACAAAAGATAAGCTACTTTTAATTACACCTATAAATTTACAATTTAGTATTCTCTCTCTTATTAATTGGAAATTTTCAATTACATTAATTTCAGTTGATTAAGTTTCAAAATGGACTAAATGAACGTAATAAGAAGTAGAACAATTATTTCCTATCTAATAGTAATTTAAAATAGGGGTTTTGAAACAAAGGTCCATATTCTTAAAGCTCATGCACAAAAAGTCCCTGCTCATAAATCGATGTATATTAGGTCCCTGTTTTGTTAATTTTTACCAAAGTGTCCCCTTCTAGAAAATTGTACAGCATGGAAATCAGGTGCAAAAGTGAAATAAATTAGCCAAAAACTAAAAATAGGGACTTAATTTTCATAACTTTTTCAGTAGGGACTATTCTTCCATCATCTTTTAATTCTAGGGAGTTGACAGTCATTCCTTGTTAAATATATTTATATACTATTGGATACAAACAATAATTATGCATTTCTTACTAAATAATAGTTTATCGTCTCTACATTCAATCTTTCAACTGCCAAACATTTCAAATAAATAAACATATGTTTACTCCTTTACTAAACTTATTCATTTTTATTCTTTTATTTTGATTTACACTCCTACTATTAAATCAACCAATACCTTATGAAATTATTAACATAGGTTTCTTAAATCAATTATTGTCTCATAAATATAATTGAAATTTTTGTACATTTTATTGCATTCACCTTTTACAGTTATTATCTTAACTCATTTTACGTAACATTTAATTTCATTTAATTATGATTGATTAAATAATTTGGTAACAAATAACAATTGGCACCATTTCTATATCTAGTCACATTTATATGTTTGCTATCTACACACAAATGTTATAGTTATTTACGCAACACTAATTTTATTTAGTTACAATTTATTACTTACTATTTCATTAATTAATACAATATTTAAATTTTCAATTGCTCTTTTAATCCAATTATCAATTAATACACCCATTGTTACAATTAATTTACAATCTATCACCAGTTATAACTCTTTAATCATTTTAATTAATTGGAATTACATTTAAAGCAGTTATCAATTACCTTAAATTAATACTATTACATTTCATTCCAGTTATATTTTTATTATTGAATCACAATTTTTTTTTCACAACAGTAAATTCCAAAACTTATTTGATTTATAAATTTAATTATCGAAATTTAAGGGTCGTTACACTAATAGGTGCTCTTGTACATCGTTTTGGGACAATCCCTATATCTTTTATACTCACCATAAAAGACATCATTTACAATCCAAAATTGAGTATTAAAACAACTAAAGGTGATTTTAATACAAGCATATTGTTAAAATCAACAACGTGTTGTTTACTTATAGTTGAGAAATATCAATGTACCTTTTAACGTTTTTTATGAACACACACTTCCTCTGCACTTTGATTGAAAATCAGACTATTTATATTTCTATCAAAATACTTATTCGATTTTGATGCTTATAAAATGATACATTTGTATCATTTCTTGGCTCATATCCATTGACTCCCAAACCCAATATCGTTGTCACTAAGTATGAGGCATTTTTGGTCAATATGTGTAAACAACTTACTCTAAAACATTATTTAGAATTTTCTATTTCAATACATAAGTACCAAACACTAAGTCTTATCGAGTTATAATTTTATGAGTAAATCTAAATTAACTTGAGCATGTTGAATACCGAATCTGTTATGCTAATTTCAACAATTGAAATTTGCGATATTATTCTTATCAACATTGCTCATTTAATTTCAACCACATTAGTCTTTCCAATAAAAAAACAATCTCGACAGATGGATCACATCTCTTTGGTTATGACCAACAAAACCATATTTTGATAGCGCATTTGGAATTCTTTCAGATTTGTGCACCATACATATAGAGTCAATAATCTTAATGGTTTAATTTAATAATCGAGGGTAATGTATATTTTCGACATTAATAAGAAACTCATAGTTTCTCTTCGATGTACGAGAATACTTATTAGACATTCTAATACTATATGTTCATTTAGGTTAGTTAATTTCACTTCATCACATATAATCAGTTCTATCCTTGGATCGGATCCAACTCCATTACTACCAAAAATTTCTCTAAGAAATTCCTTCACAATGAAGTTGATATATCTCAAAACAACAATTGTTTCTTAGTGCAAATAGAAAAGGGATTCATAAATGCTTTATTTACCTTTTTATTTATAAAAATGATATTAGTTTACAAAAAGTATGTTTAAAACATAAATATGTCATTTGATGACAGACCTTTCCAAAAACTTTTTGAAGATTCATATAAGATCCCTCACGAACAATTGTTACATGCAATCTTTTGTCTTACACAACCTGCCAACTACTTGGCCTATGATATGTTATGTTTTCTTACAAACCTTTATCTTGTATGATTTTGTAAACTGTTGTTTAGATGAAATAATATCAATCTTGTGTACTACTTTTAAGTACATGACCTTATAGAAGGAACCTAACTCAACTTCACTCAAAAGTGTCCAACAATATCTGATTACTCCTTATCGATCAATCATTATGTATTACATGGAGGAGTGACTAATGAGATTGAATCTATATTCATTTTTAGGTACATTTGAAACTCTTTCCAATATACTCACTTATTCGACTAAATTAAATCATTTTATTCTATTGCATGTTATTTTATTTACTTTTCTTTTATATTCTATGATTTTATTATAAACTTACACATGTGTATCTAATACACATGTTCATGTTGGTAATAAATCATCGACGAATAAACAAAGTATGTGGAACCCTTTTGGTATTAATAGACTTGTGATTGCATACATCAATTTGTACTGATTCAAAGAGTTCATCAACTCTTATGATGCTCCCACTGAATGGGTGCCTAGCCATTAATTGTTTGAGATATAATTAACCTATATCATATGATTCATAATCATATAGTAAAATTATTTCTCAAAACTATGGGTTAGTCTATATTTCCAAAACAACTGTAAATAATATTAAACACATATGCATTTTTGTTGCATTACTTGTACTATGAAAACAAATTCCATAAATAGTTCTATTTCATAATGAATATTCATAATACTCATATTGAAATATAGTTATATCTACTTTTCAGTCAATATCAAAAATAAGCATTATTTGACAAATAATGGTCGGTACATTTTACGAAAGTAATTTTTGTAATTTGATGCAATATTAGGTGTTATATGGCATGCTCCCACTATTTCCGCCATTACTATAATAGCGTACTAAATTTAAAGGTCCACTATTCACTTAATATTGTTAATATTGTTTACTTCTTTCATATGCTGCAAGTAGTTTACAGTGGAGAGTTCTTTCATCGAATATCTTGAACTCAAAGAAACAAATGTTATAGAATTTTTTTTTATTGTTATCCTGCCTTTTAGCAAGGCCATGATACCAAATGATTAACTGAAAACCATAGACAGTTCTCCTCGATTGCCTATTATGTACAGATCGGCTATGGATGTCATTAAATTTTGTCTGAGTTCGGATCAAGCTACAATTAACAAGACATGACAAGAAAAGCTATGAAAACCTACGTTCCAAATTTCAAGTCAATCTGAGGTCATATGCTCAAGATATGATTGATGCAAGCCAAGGGAATAAATTCGTTCATTTGCATCTGTTCACATCCATCAAGCTTCATCTGTTCGTATTCATCAATTGCCTCCATCTATTCGCATCTATCAAGCTTCATCTGTTCGTATCCATCAATTTCCTCCATCCATTCGCATCCATCAAGCTTTATCTGTTCGTATCCATCAATTGCCTCCATCTGTTCACATCCATCAAGATTCATCTGTTCGTATCCTTCAATTGCCTCCATCAGTTCGTAGCCATATGTTCATATCCATCAAGCTTCATCTGTTCGTATCCATTAATTTTCTGCTGTTTGTATCCATTACATACACCAACTTCGTATCCATCAATTGAAAACAATTTGTATCGATCCCAAAACATGCAACATTGATCGATACGAACAGTGCAAACGATGATCGATGCGAACAGTGCAACGATGATCGATGTGAACAGTGCAACGATGATCGATGCGAACACGGAAGAGGTGATCGATGCAAACAAGATACACTCCAATGAAAGACTTTGTCCCTCGGCATGAAAAGTGGATCGATCTGAGGAGTTAGCGCCACGTCAACTCGCAAGCACGTGCTCAAAAAGCTATACGAACATATCGATACGAAGGGGATCGATACGAACTAAACAGCCTACATAAAACCCAAACTTGCATCGATCATAACTCACAATCTACAAGTCCAAATGCCACCAAATTTTCACAGAAGATTGATTTCAACCTAAAGAATGTTCATGATCAATCTCAACTCGATTGGATAAGATCTTGATCGATATGAAATTCGTTCGTATCAATCACGAATCGAGTTGAAATCACCTAGTATCGATCGCGTGGGCCCACGCACATGCAAGAGGTCTTTCGAGATCTGAGCGAGATATTTGTAGCCTACGCCTATAAATATCATCCTAAGAGCTTTAGAAAAGGGGATCTTCTGGTTCTTCTACGCTGCTACTCTGCTTGAATCGTCACTACACTTCAATTGTACTGTTGTAATCAGTTCTAGCTCATTGTAACCAGCGAACAAAAATTAATAAAGCAGCAACCCTTCAAAATGGACATAGGCTACAATGCTGAACCACTATAAATCATGTGTTTCTACTGCTTTTCTTTGAAATTTTGAGTGTTCTTGATATTTGTGTTCTCTACATACTTGCTTTCTGAGATTTGTGATTGTGAACGGGTGCATTCATCGACAATTTGGTGTTTGTGACCATTTTTGGCACAAACATCTATGAAACTATATTTCGGAATAAAAATCATATTTCATATTCCAATATCAAGTATCAATTATTATTACAGTTATTATTGCCAATGTTTCTCTATGAAGTAGGAGTGACTATTCGTTCTCTTCATTCCAACTATACCTTAAATTACATCTATTCCTATACATTCGTTTTTCTTTCAAATGGTCAAACTATTCAAAATAAAACCTTTCTATAATATCATAACAAACTTTTTACAAAAGCGCATTCGATTATTCTTAACATTTAAGACATCCAATATGTTGCACTTTATATAAACCGATCAAGATGACATTTCAACGATCAAGTTCTTAGATGTATCTCGTAGTTTATGGTCTTGTGTTATGTTAACATATTATGATCCTTTTGAAATCATTCAAGTTGAATATATGATCTTAAAATACTGTTTATTGGCTTACTTCGAATAAACTAACTTCACCGAAATATTGTACCACACAAACTATGACTGTTCACCATATAACATTTATATGTGAAAGTATATGGATCAAATATCCATAGTCTTGAATTACATTTAGTGTTCAAAAACTCATAAAATGCAATACACGGTCTAGACCAAATAAACATATAAGTGACAAACTTACGAATGTATTAAGTAGTTGAAATTAAGAACTTGCATAGATATAGAAACATTATATAACATGCAATTAGAATTATTAAAAATATATTTCTATTTGTCAACTTTCAATTCAGTTTATTTATATATGTTAATTGGCAAACATTTAATCAATCATACAAAGTTCACAAATTTATCATTGTAGATAATTATAACATTATATAACATATGTACTTACAATATTAGAAAGGTTAATTGTTACCATTTCATTTTTCTAATAGGGCTCCCACTAGTCATTTATGTTTCTCCAAACTCTAAGATGAAGCATAGAAGTCTTACAACTTCACTGGTGCGTGTTAGGACTGGTTTTCTTTGGTACTCTAACCTTGAGTTTTCTCAACAAATCATAGCCCCACAAACAATGGATAACTCCATGCTGGTTGTACCACATATAACTCCTAACCCATTTTTCCTTTTTCTAATCTCATTTCGACCTTGAGTTTGCTCAACAAATCGAAAGAGATTATTCGCTCATACCTACCATATCATGATGGACTAAGTATAGTATATGTACCTTGAGTTTTCTCAACAAATACATATAGTTATCTTACCTCGTCTATTCAATATATTAATAATACTACGCATAACATCCCTAGCTTGAGTTTGCTCAACAACGAAGGAGTATGTAAGTAATTTATTAATATATATGGTAGACGACAACATTATATTGAAGATTTATAATCTTCAATATATATATATTGAGTGATACCGACATAGAATAATATATTCTTATGAAATACCCCTGCGATATAAGTGTCAAACACATCAGAAATCACGGTACATGTACATTTACATATGAATTTATGTCTCAAGTCTATTTGGGTTTCTTTAATGTTCCACATTTAGTTTATAGACATATCATATAATTTTTATTGTTATATAACTTTTATATTTCATATTACTTATATGATAGTTGTTACCCAGCACCTTGGCCTGGCTACAAGACGATAGTTGTAGAGGTGATAGTTGGCACCATACAAGATTCTGACCAAGAAAGGCTGGATATATAAAGGGTTTGGTGCATTCGATATGTTGCGGCATTTCTACATGGCTCGGTCAAATGAGGTAACACCTGACTCAGTCTGAATTGTTCGAAATGCCTCATTCGGTCGAGGTAGCTCGGTATTTCTCGTTCGGTCTCGAAAAGTTCTGTTTAGAAGTGGTTCGGCCAGTTTGGGGAGGCAAATTGGTTTGATCTGGATGGTCTAGTAAATATCATATGTTCAGGATTACGAGGCTGTTGCCGCTCGGTCAGGGTTGGAAGGCTGTTTCCGTTCGGTCGGGATTGGGAGGCTGTTGCCATTTGGTCAGGTTTGGAAGCCATTATCGTTTGGTCGGGGTTGGTTTAACACAAGCGTTTGGTGTATCTGTTTCGGTGCAATACAAAGGAGTTAGCTTATTCTTGGAAGTCAACATCGTGGTGAGGAGGTTTGCATTGCTTCACTTCGAAATCCATTACGAGTTGCTCCGAGTCCTTTGAGGTCTTACTTCAAGTCACTTGCTAAATGACCACCGGTCGACCATGATGGTTTGTTATTCCTTGATCGGTCGATAGTCGTTCGGAATGCTTGGATCAGCCGACTCGAGGTTACCATCCATGGGCCGGTTGCCTTTGTCTTGGGCCTGCATAGAGCATTTAGCCTATCTTCGTCTATAAATAGAGGGGTAGGGTATAGTTGAAGGGACTTTTTTTCGAGAACTCCGGGGACACTCTACCATTTTTTGCACTAGCTTTCTTTCAATTAAAACTTGTATTCGAGCTATTTGTTTATGGATTGTATTTGTTTTCAAGTCTTTAAGGAAAGTAATAAAGATTATATTAACAGTGGATGTAGGCAGTTGAGCCGAACCACTATAATTCTGATGTACTTGTTTCTGCAATTAGTTTTGTATACATTCCTCTGTTTCAATTTATTTTCTTCATTAACCTCTCTACATAATTCTACTTAAGGTTGTTAGTGACCAATTTTGGTGCTTTCATTGAGAGTTGAATTCGGGTTGTTAGGTTATACTTTTCCGCTACTGGATTGAAGAAATCCCACAAAGAAGATCCAAGTTCGTTCATAAGAAGTTCAAAGCACTACAAGAAAACTGATTTTTTGTAGCGCCCAAAAACTGCCACTAAGTATTTTTAGTGGCGTTTCGATAATCGTTACGAAAAAACATGCCACTAAAAATCCTCGAGTATTAGTTGCACTTTATTAACGCTACAATTTTTTTTTAATAGCGTTTTTATAACGCCATAGAATTTCTTTTTTGTAGCGACTATTTGCCGCCACCGAAAAGGTTTTCTCCTCCATGATACTTTTTTATGGCGTTATCTAATTTTTTTTGTAGCGCCTGTTTAACGCCACCGAAAGGGTTTTCTCCTCCATGTTACCTTTTCATGGCGTTATATACATTTTTTGTAGCGCTTAATAAACGCCAGCATAAGTGTGCTTGATTTTTTAATCACTATTTTGTAGCGCTTAATAAACGCCAGCATAAGTGTACTTGAGTTTTAATCACTCTTTTGTAGCGACATTTTAATGCTACCAAAATAAATAATATCCAGTAGCGTTTGTTTCCCTCCATCTGCTACTCCAGATTTACCACTGATCTAGCATGCAATTATATAATAACAGAATACGCAAGCACATACACTTTTGAACACAATATATTAAACAACTACAAAATACGTATACACATTGAAGATCCACAAGATACATAGACATTCATACATCCACATACATAGGTGTCGACAAAAAGCTACCCGTACACATACACAACCAAACTACCATAAGTGTTATAACCAAACTACCATAAGTGTCATAGCCGTACATATACATCTGAAATAAACGTTTGAAATAACCAAAGTACCGAGCAAAACCTGAACCACCATAAAAACCTGAACTACCTGTCATTGCTGATGTCATCAAAACCTGAACTACCTGTAAACAAAGAACAGAACAAAAGAGTGAGAAAACAAAACCTAAACTTAAAACTGCATCACTAACATTCCACCACAATCCATACATAACTCCTCACCATCAATTATACTAAAGTAATATCTGAATAAATATACAGACATATGTATTTTAAAAATATAAATTACTAAAACTTGCATAGATAAATAGGGATGTACCTACGCATAAAAGAAATGAAATCAATTCTACAAAATGGACAAGATATGATATAGTAAGAGTATTGTAACAGTGTAACGGTCAATTAAACAAGTCTAAAACACCGAAAAGCACAATAATACACCCCACGCACGTGAGATACACAACAACAAAACTGAAACTCAATTATATGAAGACAACACACAAACACACACAACATCCATTCAATATAAACACAACAGTTCTTACAATACATAACACTATATATATAGACACACAGATACAAATGCACTCACACATAAACATATAGCATTTGAATGCACACACACAACACAATGCAGAACACACATTGCTTAATCATGGTTACATGGCCTTAAATGATAGTTAACCGCTTAAGACAAGGTTTATATATATAAAAAATTAATTAGTGAATAATATGGCACATCCAACACTTCTAGTTATAACTAGGAATTTACTTGCTATAAGTTTCTCGCTAATTTATGCTAATGTACCGTAATAAAATTATTCGTGCTAGATACTGTGTTAAAATTATCATCTGTTTACTCAGTAGTATGATATTGAGTAAACAGATGATAATTTTAACACAATCACACTCACACACACAGTTGGGTAAGCACACATCCTCATAAACACACTAGCGCATATATACAAAATCGCGCACGCACCTACAGGTTACACACATACAAATTAATCAACACACACGCTCATATGTACACACAAAAACACAGATCGTACGTAAGCGCACATATACTCCAGGCAACACACACCTATATGCACACCAATACAAAACACTAAAACACACACACACACACACACTCTTCATGCACATAGAAATTCAAGGCAGTAGCAACACATATACCTAGCAGGCTAGCATGCACACACTCTCAAACACCATAGTACTTGGGAAAACACAAAACAAAAGCAGCTTGCCAAAGGTTTGTGTGTGGTAACACTCACCTGTAAATCACATTCCACTCTGTCTCCTTCCACTGTTTTTCTTATCTTAGATTACGCACGCGACACAGGGACCAAAACCTAGTAACGCGATAGATGGACTTGTGCTAGAAAAGCCTAAGAGTGTCTTAATGAACATGCTCGAATATCAGAATTTATAATAATTTCTTGGATTTTATTTTTAATTTAGAAAATGACAATAATAGGTTTTAATTAATTCCAAAAGAAGAATGAGTGAATCCTGTTAAAGTGAATATGCGTGAGATATTTTATATGATAGAGAAAGTTCTTAAGTAGATATGATATTGCATCACTAACATTCCACCACAATCCATACATAACTCCTCACCAATCACAATCATTCAATCACAATTCGAATATAACACCCCTACTTATGTACTTTTATCAGTTTACCAAAAATCTATCTGCACTTTAGCTGCTAGCATTCCTAATGTATATATAAAAAAAAATTATATACCTTTCATTTTGACTTAATAATGATTTTTTCCATTGGCCAAGCTATGGGAACGCCAAAGCAATCATCCATGCACGTCAGACCCGATGTTGGTCTCCATATCTCTGCATCTGGAACTATCACCAGCTCAATCCAAACTTTTACAGCATTACGTCCCAGTGGACGACAATGGACCATCGTTATCGGATCAGTTGATGCAATATTTCCTTCCGCCAATACGTCTGCTCCACCCAAATCGATCAACTGGCATTTGGCATCCTTTTGCATGGTTGCAATTGGCTGAAAGAAAAGAGATTATTTTGCACAATGTATACATGCACATTAAATAAACTTTCATACACAGTTAACTTCTTCAAATTTGAAAATTAATACTTACATTTTGTGATTTATTCATGACCATATGTGCGGATTTCATGGGAGAATTCACAACATTTTTAGTATCATCACGACTCTCATCTAGTTTTTCTTGATCAGCTTCTACTTTTGATCTTGGCCATTCTATTTTCATACCAACTGCATCTCCAATGCACGACATATTAGATGTGGGTCGCCACAAATAAGCATCTTTATTTACTACTTTGTCCACCCAAATCACAACAGCAGACGGACCGAGTTGAATACCATTAACAGTATATTTTGGATCAGTGGCATGGATTCTTCCTTCGGCAATTACACCTTCACCCTCAGTCCAACCGTAAATCTTGCAAGTGTCTTCGATGATGCTGGTACTCTAAAAATGAGAAGTGAAATTCAAGACTTTAGTATGTTATACAAAAACAACGAATATGTGTTAAATTTTTATTCAGATGGGGGGTGTGCTCGCTGCATTTTAGACATCAATAAGCTCGCAGCATATTACACTAATATACTTAACGTGAAAAAAATTACCGTACTGGCTGCACTACAGTTCAACTGTGTTCGCAGCGGGACCTTGATGCAAACCGATGGCCAAGCAACTACCTTATTCTTAGCGTCTGCTAAGACTGCCATTTCAGGTGTAGGCCTCCATAAATAAGTATCTGCTTTATCCATTGAATCTATAACAATGCTCCCGGCATTTGGTCCCAGACATATGTCATTGACAATGTCATCTGGGTCCATGGACAACAGCCTCCCATGGGCAACAACTCCAAAGGTTCCATCCCAATTCAACAGCAAACATACTTCGTCGTCGCTCTACAATTAATCAACCGAAAATTAAATCAATTACTAGATTAAAAAATTAAAATATAAATTTCATTTGTTGAGTAATATAAATATTATTTTTACCGAATCAGGTGAGTTCCTTCTCGAACTTTCTTTACCCTGCAGCGAAGCACGAATATAAATTAATATTTTACGAATATAAATTAATTTCCAAAAATTTACCTTCTGGTCCATCAAAGTCTGTATCATTCCCTTCAATTCTGCTATTTCCTCTCGACACCGAGACACTTGTTTATCTTTGGACTGGGCCAAAGCTAGCTTGGTTAAAGTGCAACCCTTACCCAATGCCCTTAACCGTCCCAGTTTATCTTGTCCTAGTACATGTACAAGAGCATCTTTTCCAATATCAGCCTGTGACAAGCCGGATTAGGATAGGCTACCATATTTTTTGATCTCCTCCTATATAAATAAATACACATAGATAATGTACAATGGTAAAAATATCATAGTTTCAAAAAAAAATATACCAATAAAATTAAAAACAATTTTACAATAGTATTCCTAGCTTCCATGTTCACTGGTTCACCGGTTTTTTTAATGTGAGATCTAATCCACACATCAGCTCTACTTATGGATGATGGATCTACACTTTCTTTTTTCTAAAAATAGAATAACATTAAATTAATAAACTGACAGGTATAAAATAATGTTAAATAATGCTATAGTTAATTAACTTACCATGTCTTCGGTCTTTCTAGCCATTCCCCTATGACCAGTTGTATGCGGAATTTGTGTGTACCTAAGGGTTGAATATTTCTCACTTTTTTGCTGAAAATGTTGAAAGATGCTAGAATTTAACAACCAAAATCATAAAAAAAGAACGATCTAATATTTATAATGTAGGGTAAATATGTATGGTGAGGATTGCAATTTATTTGAAAATCAATTCATCATGGTCATATACTTATTTGGTATTATTAATGCTGGATAACTCAGTGACATATACAGCATTCCATATCTACTAATAATATTTATAGATTGAACTAACTTGCAAAGTGTTTTTTTTACTTCATTTAAAATGTTCCTGTGCTTGTCATAACGCATTTGTATTTTGTACTGTCATAGGTTCCTGCAGCTAGTACCTAAACAGGAACCCTCAGCATCCACCAACACTTGGACTTCACTTCTAAAGAAATTTATTGGTTGCTAACTACGTAGATGGATTTGCAGAAACATGCCAGACGAGTTCAATAGGAATGATTTACCTTAAACTCCGGACTTGTTTTCGCCTTCACAAATTTCCTCCAATCGGTTATGCTTTTTATGTTCGTAGGTTTCATTTTAAGTCTTTCCTCATCGTTCTCCGCTTTTTGCAAATTTCAAACCAATTTGCTTTTTGACGATCTCCAAAGTACTCCCATTTGTTGAAATATAGCTTTTCTTTGCCATTCCTCTTCCAATTTAAATCTAATCTGCAACAATACATCAAAACATGATATTAGTAAAATTTATTTAATTTAAATACGACAGATTTAATTAAATTTGAAAGGTTTTCTGAAGTTATTAGAGGGCAATTTCAATTTATAATTGGCAAGAACTATTTTTCAATTTATCCAGAAGTTATTAGATGGCAATTTCAATTTATAATTGGCAAGACCATGCAATATTAGATGTCATTTTCAAAACATATTAGAGTCAGAATGTTAAATAATAGATGCCTGCTTCATACCAGAACCGACTGCCACAAAACTTCTTTTAAGTCATCACTAATATTCCTCCAATCATCAATGGTGCATGGAACCTGCTCCCGCACAAGCGGTCCAAGAAAAGAGGATAAATATACCGACCCTTGCCCTACTGGTATACCTAGATCATTGAACTCAACTTCAGTTCGATCCTGACTGCATGACGGGAGTCTTTTTGCTTTTACTGGACCTCTACCGCCTCTTTTCCGAGATGTACTTCCGATTTCAGCTTCACTTTGTTTCCCAATTTCCAGCTCGGCATCAGCAGTTTGATCAGGACGGGTTTCATTTTCTGAGCGGTGTCCTTCATTTGGGTCAGAGGGGATATCATCTAGTGGTTGTTCGTCTTCTTCATTGTGAACAGTGGCTTGCTTCTTAGCATTGTCTGGTTGTTTTTCTATTTCATTTATACTAGCTGGAACTTTACGTTTTCGCTTTGACTGTTTGCTCTTACCTTTGACTGCTTGTCATAGAATCCACGGGATGACGCATTTTTCCATCGTTACTTTTATTATTAAAATGCCATCTTAATTCTTCAGCCATCTTTTGAGATCTATACATTCGTCTAAACCTCGGAATAATTGGGAAATATCTCAATACTTTAACTGGAACACCTTGTATAACCTCTTCAATATCTTGATTTTTCTTTCATCTCGAGGAACCACATTTTGGACAACTTTCTAAATTTTTGTATTCTTTTCTGAAAAGGAAACAATCATTCTCACAAGCATGTACCTTTTCAAAACCTATGTCAAATGCTTTAAGAAATTTCTTGACTTCATATAAGGTTTTGGGAAGCACGTTATCCTTCGGCAGAAATAGATGTTGCACAGCTAAAAGCTTATCAAAACCACTATCGGACAAGCCAGTCTCGCATTTAAGATTATACAAGACGGTGATGGCAGATAATTTTGTGTGATCTATGCAACCAGGATATAATGGAGTTTCTGCATCTTCCAAGTTCTTGACTAACTCATCCTCTTTTCTTCGAGAATCAACATCGTCTTTATCATCATCAAAAAAAATCTTAATTCAAAAAATCTTCATCTTCATAGTGAATCATCTTGAATAGTTTATATACGTCAAACGTATTTGTTTTATTCTCTACATTTATCTCTTCACCATGGTTAAACCATACACCGTCAATGTATTTAGGATCCATTCCTTTTATAATTAAATGTTCAACGATGATTTGGTCATCATGACGACTAAGATTCCGACAATCCTTGCAAGGGCATAAAATGTTTTCTACACTTCTTACATTCCTCTTTGCAGCATGCACGAAATTCATTGCTCCTTGTCGGTATTCTATACTAGTTCTATGAAAAAAGTAAAAAAAAAGTGAGCTTTAGTATTGGATTATATGTTCTAATTCTCAAAATACATATTAAGTTAATCTTGGTTTTATCACCTATTTAAAAAAACCCAGCCTTTTTCCATTATCGACATTTGAAGGCAAATAAGTTTCCAATCTTTGACGTATAAATTGGTTATCTGTTGTAATCAAAAAAATAACTAGACGTTGAAGTACAAATACTTGTAGCACTACTGCATATAACCATGGTGGTTTAGTAGACAAAGGCAAAGAATACTTTTCGAAAAATATAAATTTTACACTTATATTTTGCATTTAACCTCAGATTTACATGCATTTATAATTAATCCATGCATAACACCACACTCCAACCTACACATAACTGACCAAGTCACAACCCTCCAAACTGCTGCATAACAGTTATAGCTATCTGCCCCTCCTTTGTCAATCCATCCACAAACGCTCCACTTCAACAAACAACATTCCAGTCACTCCACTTCAACAAAACTTTTCCAAATCTCTGCACTTCACCATTACACACAGACCACTGACCAAACTTCCTCCCACCTATCACCAACAAACACCGGTGCATTTCCGCTGCCACACATTGCTGCAACTTTCAAAAAACGCAGCAACCTCTCATCACCATACTACTCAATCCTCCTATTTTACCACTTCTCACAACATTGTTTAATTCAACCACTTCCATAAATATACTTCAACACTGCAATCACTCCCCCACTCCACTATTAAACAATTCATTCACTCCTCACAACAACACAGTTTCATACCAGCCTATAACAATACCCACTTTCATCTCATACACACCACATTCATTCATATCACCAAAGACAATATCCACTTGCCTACATTCCTGTAGTCTGCTTCAATAACCATTCTACAACCTACTGACTACTGCACTGATACAACCAACTGCACCATATTCACACACTACAACAGTGACCACTCCAACTACAAACCCCAAGCAACCACGGACCATCCTCCTTCCCATTTCTCCAACCTGCAACCTGTTCGCAACCGCACTTCATACTACAACTCAACAAAACATCAACAACCCAGCCTCCACAGCAAACTACCAGAGACTCACGCAACATTCATCAACTTGCCCTCTGACATTCTATCACTCCTTACGAACACATACTCACATCCTTCCCCCAGCCTCGCCCCCTCTTACCAAACCAACCGTCAACTTCACCGCCTCCTCTTCACTACCTCACATCCACACAACTGACATATTTCCAGTGCCTGCCACTCCACAAAAGACTATTTATGCTCCAACATTTACCACTCTCAACCATCCAGCCAGCCAATACCCAATCGCAAACAAAACCGCGACCTCCATCAATGCTACTTGAACCCACCAAATTCCCGAAACACACAACCTCAACCTCCTCTCAGCAAGCAACCATTGATTCACTGAACCACTTCAATAGAACATTCATATACTCAAAGAAATCAAAGCAGATATCCCAACAGATCATTGCAATTAGGGTTAAATCAACCATTTCAGTAATAGTTTAGGAAAAAATATGAAAATAAGATGCATTCAAATTCATATAAAAGCCAAATAGAATCACAAAGTCGATTTAACAGATTCATACCTAAATATACCTAATCGATTTAAAAGATTCATACCTAATTATACCTAGATCTGCTGGCTGCCGCGACTCGATGTTGAGTAAGGGGGAAACGACGGAGTTGACGATGGTACTTGAGTGCAATGAAAATTTAACACGATTAGAAGGGAAAAAAATTTTTTGAAGAAGAAAGCAAATTAGGGACGAGAATTTTGTTAAGTACAAGAGTAAAATGATAGGTTACGTTTATTTAGTTCGCGCGAACTCTGTTTTTTAGAAGCGGGAAACGTGAATTATTTTTTGCCACGTTTATATTATTTGGTAATCTATTTTTTGTTGCATTTACAATAAGACGCCATCGATTTTTGCAACTATAAATGGTTTTTCTTGTAGTGAAGATTCTACTCAGAGTTCCTACCGAAAACTCTACAATGGAAAGACCGCGTACTAGATCAGCCTCCCACAATGCGGATATCAACAAGACTACTAGCGTCCAACAATTAGAACCCAACAATCAATAAGTTATTCCAGGTGTAGGGACCGCCACCATCCTAAACCAAACAGAAGTTGTTACTAGAATGAAGTTCAACAAGTTGATGAGAGAATTCGTGGAAAGAGGGAGACAGCTTAATGAGCATATTCAAGCTAACGCCAATCTCATGACCCAACTTGCTCAACAACAACATCGGAATACTGGAGGAAGTCCCGCTACTTACACATCATCAAACAGCTCTGCTTCGTTTGATGAATATCCCAGGCATAGACGCCATAGAATTGAAACAGCGCAAACAGGCACAGTAGATCAATCCAACAGGAATGGTCCAGGTTCCCTACCTGGAGCCGTGACCCCTCACTTGCACCTAGGAAACCACTCTCAAGCTGGAATGGAAAACTTAGGATCTAGAGCGCGAGTGGAAGTTGACCGACCGGGTCACCTGGGACGCAATGAAGCAGGTCCCCAGGCCGCTCGTTTTGGGAGATCACCAATTAAGGAGGCACCATCCGGGATGGTCACGTAGGACGGAGTCCAACTTGCCACCTTCTATCCAGACACCAGACTTGTCAGCCATGGTCAGACAGCTGATGAGGAAAAATCAGGACTTATCCAATGATGATTGGGGCATACATAGAAGTCATACTCCATTCACGGATGCTATTCTACAGGCTGAATACATCCGAAAGTTTAGTATGCCGACTATTCCAGCCTATGAGGGGAAGACTGATCTCCGACAACATGTAATGAGATAGGAGTGGATGATGGGCTCGGCTAGGGCGAATGATGCGACTAAATGTAGATGTTTCCCAATAACCTTATCTGGAATCGCTACCATGTGGTTCACCAGACTTCCTCCACCATCGAACTCAAGATTTAATGAGTTAGTGAAGAAATTTGTGGAGCAATTCAGAATTCATACCACTCGTCCAATGGACATAATGTCTTTATCCAGTGTAATTCAAGCCCCAAGAGAGTCCTTAAAGGAATATTTGCTAAGATTTCACATTGCTGCTACTGAAGTTAGCAACCCGAACGACCATGCCATTCTCATGGCCGTGATGCGAGGAGTAAATCCAGACAGAGAGTTTGGTGATTGTCTGGTAGGAAAATCTCCGGCTACCCTGGAACATTTTAATTCAAAGGCACACCAGTTCATGAGAAGGGAGGAAGCCAGGTGGACGAGGCAAGGCAGTGCGCCAGGGCCTGGCAACGAGAAGGTGCAAAGTAACATTGAGATAAAACAAGCTGGCGATAATTCTGGAAAGATAAAGGTTAATGTTCAAAACAAGCCAGAGCAATCTAAAGCGTCTGAAAGGGAAAATTCAGGAAGAAAGTGGGAAACCGGAAAGTGGAAGGCAAGGATCCCGACCTACAACGAATACACTCCTCTAGACGCATCTCTGTAGAATATTTATTTGTCAACTTGTAACAACTTCCAATACCAAAAGTCACACCCAAAGGAATCCATTGGGGAATAAAAGAAGACTGGGAAGTACTGCCGATTTCATGAGACCTACGGGCACAACACTGAGGAATGCAGACACCTCCATGATGCTATAGAAAACCGATTCAGCAAAAGAAGTTACCTGTGACGCCCCACCTCTATGCCCACGCTAGCCAAGAACATTACGGTGTAATGCTGTCAACTAGCACGGAGAATAAGGCTGTTGAGGAGCGACCATCCGTGTAATTGCTTTGTGCGAGCACCAATATGTCAGATAGTGCAAGGAAGTCCGACAAGCCGATACAAACTCAAGGCTACTACACAGTGGCTATATATATTCTTCGGAAACAAACATAGAAATAAAAATAACACAAATCAGTCACAGACATCCATATCACAAAGGCGGAAAAAGATATGAATATATAACACATGAAAGTGTACATCAGAGTAGTGGTCAAACAAGATCCACAATATCACAAAAGAATGGTTACAAGTGCTAGAAAAAATAATATGTATACATCTAGGAGTCTGTATCTCAAAGGTATACAACAAAAACTACTAATCTAAGTAGATAGCCATAAGTCAGGATGATAATCCCAGAAGTGAAGTCAAGCAGAAGCACCTGAAACATCTCGGTCTGACCCGAGTATTATTTATAAGAAAATAATAAAAGGATCAGTCTAGCTATAAATATCAGATAAAATGATATAAAATAAGAGATATGACATAACATACGATAACCATAAAGCCATACTGTGATAAGTATGAAATTGAAAATCAACAAGAGATTAATCAATATCACCAGAATCTTCTCAAAGATCAAAAGAAATGTCATACTCAATATCTTCATTCACAAAAAGTTAATGACACACAAATTCACCGATGCACAAATATTGATAACACATATCAATGAAAATCACGAAAATTGGTGAAACACAAATTCTAGAAATCATCAATGGAAATCCAAAAATCACAAAAAGGGGGAGGCCTATCACAAAACGGGAGCCTGAAAACTCACCAACACGTGTATCACAAACGGGACGCTATCCCATGGTCGCTAACCATAGAGCCGGTGCAACGACGTAGTACAACGGTATGCCCGAGGAACCAGAAACTCGAATAGTTCGGAACAACAACGTAGTACAACGGTACACCCGAAGGTCCAAACTCCATAAAAACATGGGTCGCTAGCCCACAAAAATTGGGTCGAAACCCGAAGAAATAAACAGGTCATTAGCCTATAATAAAAATGAGACGAAACTCAATAAAACGAGGTACTGTCCCCTACGTGGACAAAGAAACATAACATATTGCTAGTCATAATCACAAAAATGATCATCATCGATCATCAAGAAGTGTCAATTACAATAAGCTAGTAAATATATGAGCTTAGCCTCATGTCCCATAACCACTAGCTTAACTTAAATATTTACGAACAAATTGTAGATTTCCACTAGAAAATTGTCATAAGAGATTCAATCGAACAAGTCCAAGAATTAACCGACGAAGTAAACGCAAGTGTTTCATATCACTTGTTTTATGAAGTCGTTTAATTAGATTTCTCGTACGAGTGAAGTAAGGTTTGTATATTCTAAAAATGAAAAATCACAAAAATGATTGTAGAAATGAAATTTCACAAAAATTCACATACGAAGACGTGAATTAAATCTAAAGAATTCGATTCCAAATTCATCGAAGTGGAAATACCCTTGGGACCTAAAAATCACGACTTACGACTTAACATAAGTCAACACAAGAAATCAACAACTCAAGCAATAGCGCACGGCTTAACAGAGCAACCACATGGCGTGACCTAAGGCATGGCGTGACCTAACATGGCGCGACTCAGTAGTGGAACGACCAAAGAGTTGCGGCCAAGGTAGTGAGACCTAAGGGGTACGCGACCTAAGCGTTGCAAGCGGCATAATAGGCCAAGCGACCTAAAGGGGGACGACCTAGCATCCACGACCTAACAGCCGAGCGACTTAAGGAGCTAATGGCCTAAGGAAATGGGTGAGCGACCTAACTGCAGAAGGTCGAGCGACCTAACAACTTAAAGGGAAAAACAAGGTCGAGCAACGACCTAAGGTGGAACGACCTAGCATGGTCGCGACCTAATGAATATGAGAAGGCCGAGCGACCTAGCTACAGGCCAAGGGAATGCAAGCCGAACGACCTAAAGAAGTAAAGAGGGCCGAGCGACCTAGCGACCTATGGGACGAACGACCTAAAACCGAACGAGCTAACTACAGGCCGAAAGTCACCATTGTGCAGGCCGAGCGACCTAAGGGTTTGGAGTGCAAAAACTCTCCCAATTTGCAACCGATCGAGCACGGACTCTAGGGGATTATTCCCATAGGCTGCTCGGTCGTATTGGCTCCTCGTTGCATCACCAAAAACGTGTTCAAACATCATAGATTGGATTTTTAAAGATTTGAACCCAAAACACTAAAAATTGGAATTTTCACCAATTCAATCCAAATCAATAGCAAATGCACATGAATAAGTGTTAGGAATTCATACCTAACAATCAAAGATAGTTATAGACAAAGATGAGAGATAAAAATATCACCTTCACACAAAATTTATGAAGAAGAAGCTTGAAAGCAACGAAGAATCAACCCAAGAATCTTGAACAATGTCTTCTCTTCGAATTTGGAGTTGGATGTTGGATTTGCAAATGATCTTGAGCTTGGAGTTTTAATTTCCCATTCCTTCCCCCATTTTTGATGAAGCTTGAGTGTTAGGAAATGAAAGTAAAGTTATGAAGAGAAGGGGGTTGAGTTAGAATCAATAGCTTAGGCCAATGGGCTAAACCAAACCCAAAGTCCAAAGTAATAAAGTAACAAAATTCCACTAACTCCGAACATATCAAAGTTTACACTAAGGATCGCAAATGGTCTTTTGAACTCAATGGGAGTGGTTCCGAGTCCTAATTCGACCGTATGCAAAAAGTAACTTTTCGGACAAAAATCCGACTAACGATAAAATATTTAAATATTCAATCATAAAATATGCGGGTTGTTACATTACCGCAGTTTGTTAAGAATCCACAGGAAGGCGGACAAGGAACGTCAGACCACGATCGTAGGCAGGCTCCACGCCATCTTGAGGAACCTGCTCGGACTGTAGGTAGACTGATCGTAAACACGATAGTCGATGGGCCAGCAGACAAGAGTCGGAAAGAAATGGAATCCTATGCTAGTTCCTCGAAACATGCGGACTTTGAATGCTGCTCGAACTCGAAAGATGGGATTCCAACGAAACAACAGCTAATGATGACGTATGATATAGTGTTTAGAAGTAGAGATGTCGATCAGGTGGAGGCCATGATTGGGCTAGCGTCTATGAGAAGGATATTGATCTATTGCGGGAGCTCTGTTAATATTATATTCAAAAATGTGTACGACCAAATGAAGATGGAGGCAAAGGATCTGAAACCATCTAAAGCCGCATTCACGGTTTTAATGGTGCAGCCACTTACGCGATAAGTTTTGTTGAATTACCAGTTGAATTAGGAGAAGGTGAACGTAGGAGGGTACGGATCCTATCATTCATTGTGTTGGATGTTGGTTCCTCGTATAATGTTTTGCTGGGCCGACCGGCCCTAGCGGAGTTTCGGGTAGCTTTGGTCCCTTGGTGTTTGACTTTGAAGCTTCCAACGGATAGAGGAGTTGGGGTTGTATATGGCGATCAGGCAACAGGTCATGCATGTTATGTGGCTGAGCTGAGAGAGGCCTAAGGAAGAGAGAAGGGAAAGGTTGTGGAAAACTCAATCCACATCCAAGTAGCGCAAAATTGACAAGTAGCGTCCGAACCTTGGCTCGGGCAGCAGGGTCGGATCTACAGAGACATAGATCCAAGAGACGATGATGAAGAACCTAAGGAGCCTAATGCTGCACCGGCTGAACTTACGATTGACATTTCAATCAGCCACGATGACCATCACAGGTGCTTAAGATTGGATCACAACTCACTCCCTCGATGACTCAGGACCTAACTGATTTCCTCCAAGTGAGCCTGGATGTTTTCGCTTGGACCCACTTTGATATGTGCAGGATTTCTCCCACAATCGCAAGTCATATGTTGAACATTAACCCAAAATATGTACCAGTGAAACAGAAAAGGAGAGTTATGGATCCGGAGAGGTCTGCTGCTCTCAGAGAGGAGATGGACAAACTCAAAGCCAATAGGTTCATTTGTGACGCCCTCTATTCTGGATGGGTTTCTAACCCTGTACTAGTGGGAAAAGCAAATGGGAAATGGAGGGCCTGTGTTGATTATTCAGACCTTATCAAGGCATGCCCTAAGGATAGTTTCCCTTTACCTAGAATTGACCAATTGGTCGACTCAACAGCCGAACACGAGTTATTGTCATTTATGATGCATATTCGGGATACAACCAAATACCGATGCACATTCCAGATCATGAATATACTAGTTTTGTCATGGACATCGGGTTGTATTGTTATGTGGTGATGCCTTTTGGATTAAGGAACGCAGGAGCGACTTACTAGCGCTTAGTAAATCAGATGTTTAAAGACCAAATTGGTAGAACAATTGTAGTCTATGTGGATGACATGCTCATGAAGTCATGGCAGTCAAATGACCAAATTCGAGACTTAACGGAGATGTTTGATATACTTAGATACTACGGAATGAAAATCAATCCACTGAAGTGTTCCTTTGGTGTTGTATCGGGAAAGTTTCTGGGCTTTATTGTCAATGCATGTGGAATTAAAGCTAATCCAGAAAAGATTCAGGCTATTTGAGACATACTAGCACCCAGAACTATAAAGAAAGTACAAAGCCTGAATGGAAAGGTCTCTGCGTAGAGTCGATTCATATCCAGAGCGACCGATAAATGTATTCCCTGCTTTGATGTGATAAAGAAAGGGAAGAGAAATTTTGAATGAACTCCCGACTGTGAGGACGCATTCCGAGCTCTGGTAAGACATTTGAAAAGTCCCACAGTTCTGTCAAAGCTTGTAGACCATGAAGTGTTATATGTATACGTGGCCATGTCTCAGCATGCCATCAGTACGGCCTTGGTTTGCGAGGATGAACGAATTCAAAAGCCAGTATACCATGTCAGTAAATGTCAGACGGGAGTAGGGAGAAATTGTCCTAAAATTGAGAAGCTAGCCTACTGTTTGGTGATTGCATCACGCAAGCTTCGTCCATATTTTTAAGTACACCCGATCAGTGCTTATACCGATCAACCTCTACGATAGGTGCTCTAATGACCCAAAACCTCTGGAAGGTTGTTAAATTAGAACATTGAGTTGAGTCAATTCGATATCACATACCTCCCATGAGGGCTATCCAAGGGCAGGCGCTAGCCGACTTCATTGTAGAATTCACCATATCAGATGAGCCAAGCAGTGAGCATGTTATTCCCCTCATAAGATGGAAACTATACACTGATGAGGCATCCAACGACCATTGTTCTAGGGCTGGTGTTATTCTTGTAACTCTCAAAAACCGATCGATTTGTTATGCTTTGAAGCTCAATTTCCCAGCTACGAATAACGAAGCCGCGTATGAAGCATTGATTGTTGGCTTAAAACTTACCATGGAACTTGGAGTAAAATCGATTGAAATCTTTTGTGACTCACAATTGGTGGTGTACTAGTGCGGGGAGATTATCAAGCAAAGGGGAAAAAGACTTTCCCCATACCTTGCACGGGTTCAAGAGCTGTTGGCAGACCTGGAATATTATGATATTTCACATCCTGCGCGAACAAAATGGGGAAGCCGATTCATTGGCAAAATTCGCAAGTAGTAGTGATGCACAACAGATGGGCTTAGTTTCCGCTGAAATCTTACATGCTCTGAGTATAAACGAGATACAAGTAGGCTTTGTATTAGAAACAGAAATCGAGAAGGAGTCATAGATAACCCCATTCAAGCAATACATGCTATACGAGGTTTTGCCCGAAAGAAAGAACGAAAGATGACAAGTCATTCGCAAAACTTCACGATATGTAATGCAAGACAGAATAATGTACCAGAAGGGATTCTCCATCCCCTTACTTCGGTGCATTGCCTACGATGAGATAAAGCGGGTCTCAAAAGAAGTTCATGAAGGAGAATGTGGCGACCATACTGGGGGGCTGACATTAGCGAAAAAGATCCTCCGCTATGGATACTATTGGCCAGTAGTGAATCGGGATGCCGCGGACTATGTACAAAGATGCGACAAATGTCAAAAATATGTGAAAATCCCAAGAGCTCCACCAACACAACTCACACAAATGGTTAGTCGTTGGCCGTTTGCAATATGGGGAATCGATATAATCGACTCCTTGCCAATCTCCAAAGGTGGTGCAAAATACGCAATTGTTGCGTTCGATTACTTTACCAAGTGGGCAGAAACAGAGCCCTTAGCTACAATCACCACCAAAAAGGTCATCAATTTCATTGTGCGAAACATCATATGCCGTTTTTGCCTCCTGCGAACTATCATTACAGACAATGGAACTCAGTTCAAAAGTAGGGAGTTCAAAGAATTTTGTCGAAGGTATGGCATTGAGAAAAGGTATGCAGCAGTTTCCCATCCTAAAGCCAATGGATAATTAGAAGCCGTAAACAAAATAATCAAATCCATATTGAAAAAAACGTTTGGAGAAGGCTAGAGGCAAGTGGGTGGATGAGCTTCCGACAGCACTCTAGGCTTACAGAACCACCCATAAGTACGCGACTGGCCATACTTCATTCACATTGGCATATAACACGGATACTGTTATACTCATGGAACTTGACGTTTCTTCTCATCGGGTAACTCATTATGATCCTAAGATGAATCAGGATCTCTTACTAGAATCACTTGACTTTGTCGACGAAAAACATGAAGAAGCTCATTTAAGGGCGGCTGCATATAGGCATCGAATCGCTCAATATTATAATGAAGAGGTTCAACCGAGAATCTTTGATGTGGGAGATCTCATCTTGAAACGAATTTTTCCAACCCTATCACATATGAATCCTACATGGAAAGGTCCATACGTCATCGAACGGAAGCTTAGAGAAGGAACCTTCAAGCTAGCGACTATCGATGGCATGACGCTCCCTAGAACGTGGAATAGCGAGCACTTGCATCGTTATTACATTTAGTTATTTCCTTTGCATTTTAGTATTAATTGTTTCCAGTATGTTTTTCTTTTATTTTAGGCATGTAATAAGACAATTCAGTTGTTCCTATTTGATTATTGATAATAAA
This sequence comes from Allium cepa, assembly GCA_030765085.1. NCBI lineage: Eukaryota > Viridiplantae > Streptophyta > Magnoliopsida > Asparagales > Amaryllidaceae > Allium > Allium cepa. The sequence continues at coordinate 994,206,072 of CM060934.1, read as the reverse complement.
GGCTTGAAGCCGCTTTTCTATGAACTATTGATGTTCCATGTGTTATAATTCCATGAAAAAAATTAAATCACATTATTCTGTTTGGCATATGAACGTACATAAAAAATTAAAAAGTCAATCGATAAAAAAAAATCTCTAAGTCCCTGGAGTGCGAGCTAGAGTACTCTAAGTCCCTAGAGTGCAGACTAGAGTATAAACGATTCAAAAAATCTAAAAGTTCCCAGAGTGCGGACTAGAGTACTTTGAGTCCCCAGATTGCGGACTAGAGTACTTTGAGTCCCCAGAGTGTAGACTAGAGTATAAACGATTCATACATCCCCAAGTCCCCGGAGTGCGGATTAGAGTACTCTGAGTCCCCAGAGTGCGGACTAGAGTATAAACGACTCAAAAAATCTCTAAGTCCTCGGAGTGCGGACTAGAATACTCTGAGTCCCTAAAGTGCGGAATAGATTATAAACGACTCAAAAAATCTCTAAGTTCCCAAAGTGCGGACTAGAGTACTCTGAGTCCCCGGAGTACGGATTAGAGTATAAACGACTCAAAAAAAATCTCCAAGTCCTTGAAGTACGGACTAGAGTACTCTGAGTCCCCAGATTTGTTCCTCCATGCTCAGTTTCGAAGTACGTTCGGAGGTGCCCGTGATTTCGACTTAATCTTGTTCTTCTATGAGTGAGGGGTTCTCGGGTTTGTCCTCATCGACCATCGGGTCTAGGAGTATTCCTAGTGTGAGATACCTCTCCCAATTTCTCTTCCTTCTCCATGGCGGCATTGCTCCTTGGAGTTGGTTTAGGATCTGAATGGCCCCACATGAAGTTATAAAAGAAAAATGTTAGAATGCATTTATTGCCCGCTAAGAAGCGATGGTTATTTGAACTATTAGAAAGGAAGGTTAAGTACCAGTCACCGGCTGACTCTCAACTGTTTTGGGAGTCTCATCCTCTGGGATAGGGGACAGAATATGTATGTCAAGCCCGGGTTTCTCTGGATCATAGCCAATAGGCTGTTCAAAAGGATCGAGTGGAGAGCGACAGGTCGGCTGAAAAAAAAGAAGAACTTGAGATTCAGTTCCGGATGGACCAGCAGCGTTGTCCTGTCCTTTTGATGAGGAGGAATCTCTTCCATAAAGGACTTTAGCAGCAGATAAGTAGGAAGGCTCATTTCCTCGCAGCACTTCCTTCATAAGAGAATCCTCATCAGCCTCCTCGATCCCCAGCTCTACTCATTTGATTCTTATTAAAGTATCCTATGCCTCGGCTAATAATTCGAGGTAACCCTCACCTAAAAAAGATAGATCTCGATGCATGAGAACCCGAGCATTGTATTAAGCGGTAAGCGGTTCAAATAGGCATTTGATTTCTTCTCTCCCAGCTTTAGCAGTTGCCCCAAGATGAGAATCAATGTTTGTCAATGCCATTCTTTTTCCTTCTTCACACGCTACGTCCCTTAACGCTTCATCTTTGGAGAGCTCCTCGTTAATCCTTGTTTTTAGATGTCGTGTAGCGACAATCTTGTCGCAATATCGTTGCGACTCCTCTTGAGCGGCAGTTTTTTCTTCCTTTTCTTTGAGGAGTAGCTCCTCCAATTCTTTGACTTGTTGAGCAAGAAAATCTTTCTCTTTTTGAACAGAGTCATTTTCTAAGGTCAAAGCGCTACAGTGTTAAACCACCTCATCAATTTACCATTTGTGAGTAGCTTCCAGATGGCTGACTGCCTCGGCTGTATCTTTAGCGTTTTGTTGGGCAGCTTCGAGTTGAAACTTATACGAGGACAGGTCTCCATCTTGGGCTTTGATAATGTCTTTATCATGGATGGCTTCAAGTTTCAAGCGATCGATCTCATACTGTCGCTCCATAGAAACCTCTGAAACTTTTTCTTCCAAGTGAACAATCGCATCGTGTTGGACGCAGAAATTGTTGTCACAAGCGATGGCACTTTGTTTGACATGCCCTGGAATTAGATGAATCGCAGGAAGAAATTTATGCCCGTCGAAGCATATCTTCTGAAGTGTGGCTTTAAGTTTAGCTAATCTTTCGGCTATTGATGGATCATGTGCAGAAATTGGAGGGGTTTGCTTAGTCGAAGCCATAGACTTTTTATGAGGCTCAGGAGATTACTTTGTGCTAGACGAACCAGAGTGTTGGTCGTAGGGAGCTTTAGATTGAGACCCCTTCTGAGCAAATTTTTCCTTACCGTGCTCTGAGTGAGGGGGAGGATAGTTGGGGTATGAAGAATGGCTGCATATTTTTCTTTGAGAAGACGACGAGTCTCTAGGACGGTAGTCCCTATCGCCGCTACCATCTCTTTCTCGGCGTCTACCTGACCCCAAATCCCAACTGGAGTGGTGAAAGATAGAAGACTCGCGAAAGCGGTCGAATCCATGAGTGTGCCCCATATCACCTGCATAAAAATCAAGTGAGGACGAGTTAGCAAGAATAATATGATGGTTGAAGTTTAAGTGTAGGGTGAAATGCAAGTGTCGTGTGTGTCCTAGTGATCCCCCCGATGGACCAGTTTCTTTTGCTTTACTTATTGGGGTTGACTCTCCATATCAACCAGCCAAATCGCCTACATCGCCTCTCATGGGCGAATCAAGCCCCATGTCTCCTAGGTCGTTAAAACCATAATTCAGTTAATCAACGAGGATGGTCAAGTCTGAAAGACCTCTTAGTGAACCCTCTGGATGTTGGGGAGATGATTTTTTCTCGACCGGGGTGATGGTAACTTTGGAAGTCCCGCCAACTATTTTCTTCTACAATTTATAGGCTTCTTTGAAGGGGAAGCAATTTGGTAACGTCAGGTACGTCGGTTATAGGCGCAATGTCATAGCCTAATTTCGCATCGGTCATTTTTGGCTCCTCGGCCTCCTTTATCACACCTTCTTTAGATATATCGAGGGTTCTGCCTGTAGAGGGCATCGAAGCCCCAGCTTGCCCTTTGCCTTTTTCTGAGGAAGGTCCGGTTGTGGTGGCGCTGGGAGGGAGACTTATGCGACGAATTTCCCCTTTTTGATTGATGACAACATATATCTGAAGTTCTGAATCTCCGTGATCTCCCCCTGAGATTTTGTTTGTATTCTTTATATATATATATATATATTCCTGCAAATAATTGTTAGCACTTTCTCCCCCTTTGTCATCGACAAAAAGGAATAATAGATAATGGAATAATATAGAAGTATATCAACCAGAATATCCATGCATAGCAAAAAAATATAACATATCCAAACATACCAGAGTATCATACACACCATAATATCATACGAATAAAAGTAACGACACTGTTTAGTACAAGTGTCGAATGATGTTTTAAAGTACTAAACCAAAATAGAGAGATAGAAAACAGAATCTAGGATGAGTCAGATGTTGTCTCCTCTTGATCATCTTCTTCCTCATCATCATCATCATCATCATCTTCCTCATCATCGTCCTCTCTAGATGATTCTCCACGACTATGTCCACTAGTATCAGCAGACTCCTCAGTTGATGACCAGTTGAAAACAGGAGGAGCAGGACGTTTGCCTGGGTCCTGATCTTGAGCGGAGATGGATGTGCTACATGACATAGCATCCCATAAAATACCAAAGAATGACTTGACTTTGTTGAAGCGTTTATCAATTTTTGTGTCCATGCGCTTGAGTCTTGATTCAAGCAAGAATTGATTAAGCGCAATAGTTTCAAGTGATTCTTTTGTGGAGGATTTTGATTTCAACAGTTTAACTTCTTCGGAACGAGGTTGAGAGGAAGTAGCTTTTTGTTTTCTTGGACCTTTTTGTTGCCATTGCTCAAACGGCATAATCTGAAGGTAAGGAGGAGGAAGCTTCATGCGTTTGATGGTTACGGAATCAATACATTTTGGTTTCGAGGTGGCAGAGTCAGGAGGTCTTACGCCACAAGCTTGCAAAATACGCATGATATATTCATTGAAGAAAAAGTGAGGTCGCATAGAGTTGTTCACCTTGAGAATCTCGTCAAATAGCATATGAACCCAATTGATTTGGATATCTCCATAAATAGCATAAAGGGCCTTGAAGCTTTTTTTGTATACAGCGTCGTAGTTTCCTAGTCTAGGAAACAAAGAAAACATCAAGACGCGATGTAGTAGTCTGGCGGTGGGTCGAAGTCCAATTGATTTTGTGCCATCACTGTTGTCCTCCATGAATTGATGGCTGATGCTATTGCGAGTGAAGACTTCACAGAAATGTGATGAAAACTCATCGCCTTGATTTGGAATACCCAGTATGGAAGCTATCCTATCATGAGTGATAAAAATTTGTTTGCCACATACGACAGACCAAATGACTCCGTTCGGATCATCAGGTTTATACTCGTCCAAGTTCATGTTGGCATAGAACAATTTTATCATCAAGTGATTTATTTCCACATTGTTATCTAAAAAATCGATCAATGGAGTAAGATTGGAGTTATTTGCTAACCTACGGATTCCATAAGATGTGAAATCATCAAACTTGATGTAAGAACCCGGATGAAATTTGTAGTTAGTCATTTGATTCCATCTTGTGATAGCTACTGGATTTTCGAGCCATTTCTTAGCGAAGATATTGAGTTGGGTTTCTTTTGCGGAGGAGCCACTTTTAGAAAATTTGAAGAATTGGAATTTGAAATTGAGAGAGTAGGGTTTTTGGAATTTGGGGATAAATAACCGGTTGAAACAAATGAGGAGGAGGAAGGAAAAAAATGACGCAATGTATATATAAAAACAGAATTTACGTATACCGGTTGACCGCTATAATATCCCCGGTCGACCGTTTTTATCCAGAGGCTAAACGGTCGACCGGTTCTATTATAGGTTGTCGACCGGATTTGTTGCCTGATGAAAAACAGTCTGTTTTGCAATTTTTGAGAATATATCGAGCTATATAATTCATATTTCACTCTTATTATAAAATACAAACGTTATTACGTGAGTGATAGAGAGAAAACGATACAACATGTATATATAAATCTAATGAGGAGTGGAAGATTCGTCATTAGAATTTTCTTTATTATCTTCAATACGTTGTGTCCATGGACTCCAGTTTTTTTGAGCACCTTCATTCCTGTTAAATTCCGATCCCAAGAGTTAGGACTCCTAGATGTTGACGGCCTAGACGGCATTGGTTCATGCACATCATGCTTGTTTGAACCACAAAAGAATGATGCCATTTTTTCTAAAACAGAGAAACGTGCCGATGTCCGTTGTTGTTCATGATAAAGCTGGCTTTGCCTATAATGGAGCTGTCTTTGAAGATCTATTTGATGTTTCTGATAGTGGTGAATCTCGTCGATCTGTGCTTTGGTACGAGGAGAACAAAACAGTGCCTTCTTTACTCGTTTTGAGGTTGGTGTACTGCCAGAAGTACGAATGCATTGGTGATGATACTTCGGTTTTTGTTTTGGTGTTTTAGGAGAATAATACTCCTCTGGCTCATAACTTGTAACGGAAATGTGTGATTTTTGAGCACACTCATCACAAATGTGGTCCATAGAAAATTATGTATAGAGCCTTATGCTTAGATAAGGAAAGATGAATAAAGAGAGAAATTTTGACAAACTTATAAAGAAATTCCTTATATATAAGCCTGTGGATGAGAGTGAATAAAGAAATTTGACCGTGAAAGCAAGCAAAGGCTCTTATTCAAAGAAAATAAATAGCTTTTCTTAGAAAAAAAGCTATAGTTAAAATATAACCAAAGGAAAAGACAATCATTAGTAATTACTAGTCAAGATCTTTTCTTGAAATTAAACCAAGCTCTCTTCGTAATCTAATAAAACTAGATTCGAGCAGAGGCTTAGTAAAAATGTCTGCTAATTGATTATCAGTTTGGACATATTCAAGACATATATTTCCTTTTTCAATATTATCTCTAAGGAAAAGATGACGGATATCAATGTGTTTGGGTCTAGAATGATTCACTGGATTCTTAGAGAGATTTATAGCACTTGTGTTATCACAGTATATAATAGAATTTGATAAATGAATATCAAAATCTTGAAGTGTTTGTTGCATGTATAGTACTTGAGTACAAGCGAGAGCCGCTGATATATATTCAGCTTCACATGTTGATAGTGAAAACACAATTCTGTTTCTTACTAAACCAAGAGACAAGTGATTTTCCAATAAAATGGCACGTACCACTTGTACTTTTTCTATCCGTTCGCGAACCGCCAAAATCAGCATCACTATATGATACTAATTCAAATGGACATTCTTTTGGATAAAAAAGATCGAAATCTTTGGTATTATTAAGATAACGAATTATACATTTCACTGCTCGTAGATGTGATTCCTTTGGATCTGCTTGAAAGTGTGCACATAGACAAACACTCATCATTATATCTGGACGACTTGCTGTAAGATAAAGAAGAGAACCAATCATGCTTCGATATAATTTCTGTCAATACTCTTACCATTTTCATCTTTTTCAAGATGTGTAGTTGTACTCATAGGAGTTGGTTTACCAGATGTATTTTCTAATCCGAAGCGTTTGATAAGATTTCCGCAGTATTTTTCTTGATTAATAAAGATACCATTCGGAAGTTGTTTGATTTGAAGTCCAAGAAAATATGACAGTTCTCCCATATGAGACATTTCGAACTCTTTGGTCATAATACTTGCAAATTCCTTGCAGAGTTTATCGTTTGTTGAACCAAAGATGATGTCGTCTACATATATCTGGATAACTAGAATATCCTTTTGAGAATGTTTGATAAACAAAGTTTGATCGACTTTGCCTATTTTAAATCCTGAGTTAATAAGATAGCTACGTAATCGTTCATACCAAGCACGAGGTGTTTGTTTTAAACCATACAGAGCTTTCTTAAGTTTGAACACATGATCAGGATATTTTTCATGTACGAACAAAGGAGGTTGTTCGACATAGACATTCTCTTTGATAAATCCATTGAGAAAAGCACTTTTGACATCCATCTGATAAAGTTTGAAATTATGGTGACGAGCAAAAGATAATAGGATTCTAATAGCTTCTAGTCGAGCAACTGGTGCAAAAGTTTCTTCATAATCGATACCTTCTTCCTGATTATACCCTTGTGCTACTAATATTGCTTTATTTTTGGTGATATTTTCTTGTTCGTCAGCCTTATTTTTATAGACCCATTTAGTACCAATAACTGACTGATCAGTTGGTCTTGGAACAAGTTCCCAAACGTCATTGCACTCGAACTGATTTAGTTCTTCTTGCATGGCAATGATCCAATAATCGTCTGTAGCAGCTTCTTTGGGATTCTTAGGTTCGATATTTGAGGGAAAAGCGACATGACCCATTTGATTGAGTTGACTCCTTGTTCTGACATGTGATGTTACTTCACCGATTATATTTTGGGCCGGATGGTCTCTTAATATCCTTGGTGGTGATTGTAACTCACATATTTGAGGAATATTCTCAGTAATTATTTCCGAGTCAGAATCAACATTTCTGATGATTGGATTGTCAGTGACTATTGATTCGTCATCATCTGATATAGTGTGAGGATGCTGATAGAATTCATCAAAAGAGACACGAAGTGATTCTTCAATAGTTTTGGTTTGTTTATTAAATATACGATAGGCCTTACTTCGTTCCGAATAACCGACAAATATTCCTTCATCGGCTTTTGGATCGAATTTGCCAAGCTGGCCTTTCGTATTTAAAATAAAACACTTGGAACCAAAAACTTTAAAGTATGAGATTTTAGGCTTTCTTTTGTTAAATAATTCATAAGGAGTATTCTTGGTAAGAGGTCTTATGGACACACGATTTAAAACATAACAGGCAGTTGCGACGGCTTCTGCCCAGAAATGTTTTGGTAAGGTGGTTCCATTCAATAATGTTCTTGCACATTCTTGTAAAGTTCGGTTCTTCCGTTCTACAACTCCATTCTGTTGTGGAGTTCTGGGAAACGAAAAATTATGACATATACCTTTCTTTGTACAAAAATGTTCAAATTCATTATTTTCAAACTCTCCACCATGATCACTTCTTATATTTTTAACTTTAATCCCTTTTGTTTTTTGAATTCTTTTGACGAAAGATTTGAAATGATCGAAAGTGTCACTTTTATTTTTTAAGAAAATTGTCCATGTGTAACGAGAGAAATCATCAACAATTACAAGCACATATCGACTGTGATTTATTGACTGAACCCTAGTAGGTCCAAATAAATCCATGTGTAGTAACTCAAGTGGTTGTAATGTTGATATGACTTTCTTGGATTTAAAAGATGATTTGGTCAATTTTCCTAATTGACATGCATCACAAATGTTGTTAACCTTAAAACTCATTTTGGGTAGTCCTCTAACTAGATTGTTTTTGGCTAGCTTGTCAATAGTTCTGAAGTTTATATGACAGAAGCGTTTGTGCCATAGCCATGGATCATTATCATTAGCCACAAGACACATATCTGAATTATGTTAATATTCATATTCAGAATATATATATTTCTGTCTCTATAACCTTCGAAAACTAAGTTATGGTCTTTATCTAAAATACTACACTTATTATTTGAAAAGGAAATTGTAAAACCCTTGTCACATAACTGACTAATACTAAGTAAATTGTGTTTTAAATTTCTAACTAGCATGACATTAGTAATAAGAGGTAAGTTAGATGTACCGCAATTGCTCACATCGCCTTTGCCGATGATATAGCCTTTTGAATTATCTCCAAAAGTGACGGAGCCACCATCTGAGTATGTAATATTTGTTAATAAGCTCTTGTCTCCAGTCATGTGCTTCGAGCAACCACTGTCCAATATCCACTTTCCTCTTTTCTTAAGTGGGACCTGCAAAAAATAAAATTAAGTCCATGGTACCCACTTTTTATGGGGTCCTAAGAGTTAGGTCTTAGGAGTCCAAACCCATACGGGTCTGGTATCCCCTTTATATACATAATTAGTATTATGATGCACGGTATTCATGAAATTCTGAATATATTTGTTCCAAATCAAATTGTTATTTGTTTTAGGAACCCATATTTTGATAGTCTTGATATTTTTCTTTTGAAATTTCACAACTGGTTTTGGTTTGGAATATAATAAACTAAGATTTTTCTTAGCTTCAGTTTTTTGTACTTTCTTCTTTCTTTTATTACCAAGATGTTTCTTGGTTTCTTGTTTCTTATATCCCAAACCTTGTTTATCCGAAATAGATTGTGAACTTTCAATGATTTTTGTCAAATTTTCTCGACCTTTGTTAAAATTAGAAACATTTTGAGAAATGTTATCTAACTTAGTTTGTAAACTAGCCTTTTCTAGGTCCAGAATTTTGACTTTTGCCTCAAGCTTATGATTTTTAGTAGTGAGAACATCATTTTTCTCTTTTTGAGTTTCAATTTCTTGACTCAAAAGAACTAATTGAGAATCAAGATTAGATGATGATTCTTGAAAATTTTCAAGTTCTTCTTCTAATATTTTCTTCTCGTCTTTTAACATATCTCGTTCAAATTCTGCTCTACTCAAATCTGCTTTGGTTTCTTTTAGCTGTCGTTTTATGTCTTTATATTTGACTATCAAATTCAGCATTAATATCAAGCATTTCATCGAATGTAGGAATTTGTACCTCATCTTCTGTTGCCATGAAACATACATTTGCTTGTTCATCTTCCGTATCACTATCACTTTCTGATGAGTCTGTATCATCCCATGTTACCGAGAATGCTCGTTTCTTTGATTTGTCCTTCTTAGATCTTAATTTGTCATTTTCTGACTTCTTCTTTTGCTCCGGACAATCCTTGTGCATGTGCCCCTTTTTGTGACAGTTGACGCATTCTATAGAGGGTGATGTTGGTTTATTTGATCCAGATTTCTTTCGGTTATAACGACTGGCTTTTCGCTGTTTTAGGAATTTTTTGAAACCTTTTGCTATGAATGCCAGATCTTCGTCTTCAGACTCTGATTCATTTTCGTCTTTTTCAGCATGGAATGCCATGTTTTTCTTTTCTTTTTTTTGTTCCTTTCTAGTCTGCAAGTTAGCTTCGTAGGACATTAGATTTCCTATCAATTCATCTGGCTTCATGACAGAAAGGTCATTAGCTTCTTCAATTGCTAATACTTTTACTTCCCATTCACTAGTCAGAGAATGTAGGACTGTTGAAACAACATCAAAATCAGAATACTTTAGTCCTAAGCCAATAAGTGCATGATGGATAGTTTGAAACCGTGAATACATATCATTGATTGTCTCATTTGATTTCATTTTGAAATTTTGAAATTGACTTTTCAGCATAGGTATTTTGGCTTGTTTAACCTTGTTAGCACCTTCATGAGTGATTTTTAGCATTTGCCAAATTTGTTATGCAGTAGTGCAGATACTAACACGGTTATATTCATTTTGGTATAATGCAAAAAACAACATATTTATTGCTTTTGCATTTACGGCTGCTGCCGTTTTCTCAGCCGCAGTCCATTCTGAGTAATCAGTTGTTGGATTTACTATTTCTTTTTGAGTTGCATTCCAAGCATCATAACTATTTGATTGCATAAAGAATGACATACGTGTTTCCCAATAACTATAGTTAAGACCATTGAAAAATGGAGGTCTTTGTGTCGATTGACCTTCCGTGTAAGTGGTGTTTTGAGTGCTAGTACTTGCGTTATTTGCCATATTACAAGAATATATCAAATAACTGTGTTACGGTTATATGATGACCGTGCTCTGATACCATATGAAAAGTATGTAATGTACGAGTGCACGTACTAATATAGTATACACGGATCGTGTAATATGGAATATAATATAAATGCGGAAATAGATGATAGTAGCAAAGTAAATAAAAATAGAAAAATCACACCAGAGATTTTTATACTGGTTCGGAGCACCGTCCTACGTCCAGTCCCAGACTTCTATCTGGATTTTCACTATTAACTACCTCGCTTCACCCGGAGGAATAGGTTTACAACACATGAGCAAACGAACGGGATTTCACGCCTCTAATACACCGAGGACTTCAACACTTGCCTCTCACAACACCGAGGACTTCAACACTTGCCTCTTACAACACCGAGGACTTTGACACTTGCCTCTTACAACACCGAGGACTTCAACAAAGATGAATATAATTGTTTGTTGACGGTATGTGTTCTTGCTAACACAGTTTTGTCACTTGTAGTACAAACTTCCTATAATCTTATCCTCAAAATATGTGAATGATGTTTTGTGAAGATTAAGGGAAGTATATTACTTATTGAATCAAAAGATATGAAATAATTTCAATGATTCAATAAGCAATTAAAATAATTGAGAGCTTTTAGAATGCAGGAGTATTTAGAAAGTAAGATCAGAAATTAGAGTAAAAACATATATATACATGTCTTGAATCAATGATTTAGATGAGTTTATATAGAGAAAAATAGTTGTAACTCTTTGTGAACAGTAGCCATTAATAGATATGATCATTGATGAAAGGTAAGAGATGCAACCATTGGAGAAAGAAGTGTCTTTTGGAAAAGGTTGCTTTCTGTTTAAAAACGGTCGACAGGTCAAAAAATGACCAGTAGACAGGATTTCAAATATATAGTCGTTATGTGCATGTGTGCACGTTCATTGTGCATTTTACACAGAAACGGTCGACCGCCTGATTTAATACCGGTCGACCGGTCCCTGTCAAATTGCTCAATGAATGTGCAATGCTATTCAATCATATATATATCGATTATATTGAGGTGAATGATTATTTGAGGATAGATTTTAACAAGTTTATCACTATTACAATATCAAATAATCAACCTATAATCTAAAGTACCATATGTAGCTCTTTTGTGCCTCTTTATAGCCATGATGTCTTTGTTTTGTCGATCGTCTTTATTTCTTTGTCAGAAATCAAAAACTTCATAGAACCTGTGACTCAACATTTCCATCAACAATCCGAACTTTAAAAGCGATTCATTGGAAATGACAGATTTGATCTCCCGCTCTCCCACGGGAATAGCTAGAATGACCTCGACGGCCTCAAAATACCCAGTGCCTTCGGGGCGTGGGCTGATACCTGTAAAAATCTAAAGAAGTTTAGAGAGAACGTACTTCGTGCCTTAGACAAATATTGGTCCGAAAATGGAACTTACTCCTTTCCAGCCATCTTCTCGCAAATCCAAGAGGGCAGTGTACGTAGAACCATTCCTGCTTATATTGGAATAATTTACTCCACGGCCCCGTCAGGATCTGACACTTGGAATGTGGTTCAAGGAATATGAAGGATGGACTGTCAGATCCTCTTTTGAAGCGATAAATGTAGCGGATATCACCGGGAGTGGGAAGCCTGAATAAGATGCTCATGAAGAGAATACAAGTTCTGTAGATGAACATGTGACTATTAAGACGTTGCTGTGCCGAGGCAACCCTAATATACTGTAACACTTCACGAATAAAGGAGTTGAAAGGTGGCATGCAACCAACCCATCACATGAATTTATTGCATGTTGTATATCCAGCTGGGGGCAGGTGAGGTCGATCTTGCCCCGATGGAACTAAAATTCATCGAAAGGTATTCCGTTAATTCTACACAACCGACGAAGACTGGCTTCGTCGATTTTTGAAGCTTGTGAATCGATTGGATTATCCAGGATAACTGCTCCATCTATAGCATTAGGAGCTAGGCCAACAGCTGCAGCAGATAGATCTGAAACACCTTATATGAAGGTTGCCGGTGGATTTGAAGTCCTTACTACCTCCTTTTGCTGAGAAGTTGGCTTAGGCCTATTGGAGACTATAGCAGAACTCGATTTTCTAGACATCTTTAAAGAGAGGTGGATGTGAATAGATACTTGTTTAAACTATACTTGAAAGACGTTCGATGTTAGATATAATGACAAAAATATTCCCCCATGTGGTATGTGGACTAGTGCAATCATTCAAGCATGAATATAAAAGAATTAAGGATTTAAAGACCGATGAAGTGTGATTGAGCATTAAACTATCGTCTTCAGAGACCGTCGTCACTGACCGTCTCCGAGAGCTTTCCCTATGTTCGGTAGTAAGGGTCTCGGAATCAAGCATTGGCATCATATGTTGAAGGCTGTTATTTGCTTTGGCTGAGTTGAATACGTGTTTATGATTGTTAGAACTATGAAGTTATTCATCCAAATCGGTTCTATATGTTTAGGTGCTTATGTTCTTGTCATTATTCGTTGTTCAATGGTCAGGCGTGGGAATTTATGGTCTCGACTATTCAAGTTGATGTGATTTTGGTTATCAATGCTAACCCCCATGGCCCGAGGCTGACCGACTCTTTAGATCAAAACCAACGAACCACCTATTCTCCTCTCTATCGCTCTTTCATTGCCGAACGACCTCACTTAGCCTATGTTTACCAAGCTTGCAAACTCTTGTCGATCCACACATTACCTAAACTCTCACCGCCCGCATCAACTCACTAGATGCCAGGCTGCACTCTCTACATTCGTTCTCCTCACTCACTCCCTAACCACCTAACGACCCATTGGGTCCATACCGACCAACCTTCCTAACTTCCTACCGTCCCGTGCTCTCCTTCGAGGCCGAACGAACCCCTCGATTGAGATACCGAACTGCTCTCAGGATCCTGACCGACCCGCACTCGCTCTTGAATTGCCGAACCCCTCTTATCCTTATCCTTCTTCACCGAGCGACATCCTCCATCCTCCTCCTAAGTCCCAGCATTCGAGTTAAGGGATGACAACTACTCCTCCTAGGCGATTTATGCCATCATCCATCAATGTCAGGTCGAGGCCCTAGCCTAAAGTCCACTCTTATTCCTAATCCATATCTTTCTCTCCTCAAAATCATCTCCTACCTATTCCTATAACAAAAAAAGAGGGAGGAACATCCACCCGAGCACTGAAACTCTATATGATTTCGGGTTTGGATAGAAATTCGTACCTAGGGAGAGATCTCGAGGTATGCGATGGTTTTAAGAATTTTGGACTGGGGATTTGTTCAAATTCGGGAGCAATTAGAGTCACGAGGTAGGCAATCTTGGTTCGGTGGAAGGTTAAGTAGCAAGTAAAGCTCGGAGAGGAATGCACTGATGACTTTGGGAAAATAGAGTAGAAGTGAGAAGAAGGAGAAGGAGTGAAGGCTAGGATTTATATATTGGAGAGGGGAGGTGAATGGGTTATATCTTGTAGACCCGATCTTTATGCTTGGAGAAGTCGACTACTCGACCTGCTTACCCCAGCTCAAGTAAACTGACTACATGGTTCGAGCTTCGTAAGTCGACCTGCCACTTGTTCTTAAAAAAATATAGAAAGAGAAGAAAATAAAATCAAAAATGTACAAGATGTTAGGAAGGTCTGTCATGTTTCAACCTTCTTAAGGTTGTACATGTTCGGCTTATGAAATCAGGAACCGATTACCGATTCAAAGCGTGTCGTGTTGTTTCACACGACACACTTTGGGGGGCAAATGTTACCCGACACCTTGGTCTGGCTACAAGACGATAGTTGCAGAGGTGATAATTGGCACCATACAAGATTCTGACCAAGGAAAGGCTGGAAATATAAATGGTTTGGTGCATTCAATATGTTGCGGCATTTTTGTATGGCTCGATCAAAGGAGGGAACACCTGGCTCGGTCTGAATTGTTCGAAATGCCTCGTTCGATCTAGTAGCTCGGCACTTCTCGTTCGGTCTTGGAAAGTTCTGTTTAAAAGTGGTTCGGCCAGTTTGGGGAGACAAAACGGTTCGGTCAGGATGGTCCAGTAAATATCGTTCGGTCAGGATTGGGAGGTTGTTGTCGTTCGGTCCGGATTGGAAGGCTGTTGCTGTTCAGTCAGGACTGGGAGGCTGTTGTCATTCGGTCACGATAGGGAGGCTATTGCCGTTCGGTCAGGATTGGGAAGCCATAGTCATTCGATCGGGGCTGGTTCGGCACAAGCGTTCGGTGTATCTATTTCAGTGCATGATGAAGGAGTTAGCTTATTGTTGAAAGTCAACATCGAGGTGAGAAGGTCGGCATTGCTTTACTTCGAAATCCATTATGAGTTGCTTTGAGTCCTTTGAGGTCTTACTTCGAGTCACTTACTAAATGACCACCGGTCAGCCATGATGGTTCATTATTCCTCGATCGTTTAGTCATTCGGAATGCTTGGATCGGCCGACTCGAGATTACCATCCATGTGCCGGTTGCCTTGGCCTTGGGCCTGCATAGAGCATCTAGCCTATCTTCGTCTATAAATAGAGGGGTAGGGGTGTAGTTAAAGGGAC
This sequence comes from Allium cepa, assembly GCA_030765085.1. Lineage (NCBI taxonomy): Eukaryota > Viridiplantae > Streptophyta > Magnoliopsida > Asparagales > Amaryllidaceae > Allium > Allium cepa. The sequence continues at coordinate 994,190,902 of CM060934.1, read as the reverse complement.
CTTTTTTCGAAAACTCCGGGGACACTCTGCCATTTCTTGCACTAGCTTTCTTTCAGTTAAAACTTGTATTCGAGCTATTTGTTTACAGATTGTATCTGTATTCAAGTCTTTGAGGAGAGAAATAAAGATTATATTAACAGTGGATGTAGGCAGTTACGCCGAACCACTATAATTCTTGTGTTCTTGTTTCTGCACTTGGTTTTGTGTACATTCGTCTGTTTTGTTTTGTTTTCTTCATTAATCTCTCTACATAATTCTATTTAAAGGCGTTAGTGACCAATTTTGGTGCTAACAATAGTCTTACGTATAATATATCATTAATTAAATCTTATCTTATTAATTTTAATTAATTAACTCTTTAACTAATTTTAAATTAGTATTCCAATATAACTTTTATATTGGACATATCTACTATAATATTTATAGTGCATAGTGTAACACACATATATCATATATATGTGTATTTTATTTAATTAGTTAACCTTTAACTAATTTATTCAATTAAACATTTTTTATTCAAATTTATTAATTTCAAAATTTATTTTGTATACATACATGTATATTTATGTTATGTTAAACACTTTAAAATAACATAACATATATCAACATATATAATACATGCATATATACGTTAATTAATTAACATATTTAACTAATTTATTCTATTTGTCTTATTAATAAATTTGAAATTTGAAATTACTATATAAATATTTTCAAACATTTTGAAAATATCATTATCCTTTCAAACATTTTGAAAACTTATGTAGTATTATAATTTTTATAATAAACATGTTTTGTTTTAAATTTAACTATTAAATTTAAAATATTTAACATTAATTTTCAAACGATTTTGAAAATTAGCCCAAGGCCCAAATTAAGTTGGACCTTTTCTGTTAAGAGCAACCTTTGGTCTCACTTCAACTTTCGCGCCATGTCGGTAACTAAGTAGGATATGATACTTGATTACCCGATCCCAATCCTAGACATTACCATTCTAGACACCGTATTAAGTGGGCAAGCTTAACTAGCTAGCCCTAATATGACTAAATTAGACCATATAAGCTATTGAGCTTTGATACCATTGTTGGAACTGGACTAGCCCGCAATGGAAGTTATGGGTGAATTTCAAATAATTTACCCTATTGGATCTTTTATTGGGTCTATGAAGTCTAACAGAATTAGAAAATTTCTAAATTTTAAATAAAACCATTTATTTTATTTAAATTCAAATACATTAAGATATGAAATTAATCTTATTTGATTTAGTTTATACATAAATGTATCATATACATATATGCGTGAGTGCATGTTTCACATAATAATCCGTAAAAGGTATAACATGCCCATATGTAGATGTTGGGATTTACATCGCAATAGATATATTAGTCATTTTGTATGTCATGCATGTTGTCCAAATATATGCATGTATATGTGTTACAATATATAGACACACACACACACATGTGTATGTATAAATATATTATATATAATATGTGAACATAAATTTTTTATATATACATAAATATATATATATAGAAAGAAAGAAAGAGAACAATTACTAAAATTATTTATAATTCAAAATTAACTTAGTTTTGCAAACATAATAAATTTAGTATTTTAATTTGTATATATTATGAATAAAATAAATTTTTAATCCATAAATAATTAACAGAAAATAATCTATTGATGAAAATTCAAATTTTATAATTTTTGAAAATCTAGGATCATAAAATAGAGCTTAGGAAAAATCTAGAGGTTTTTAAAAGTTGAAATATTATTTTTAAAAATAAATACTTGTTTTTGGCAATAATAGTTTAATATAAATTAATATATTATTAATAATTTAAAATTTCAAAAATTCTAGGATCATGAATGAAAGGTTACGAAAATATATGCAGAATTTTCAATTAAATTATTATTTTTAATAAGTCATAAATAATTTTTTTAAATAATAATATTTATTAAAAATAATAAGATTTATTAAAAAATTCCTAAATTTTTCCTATATGTTTATGAAATGATATAATATTTTTTTTAAATATAAAATTAAATTTTTAATGTAATAAATACTTTATATATAATAAGCAATTCAAAAATTCAATAAATGTTAATTTAAAAATATGAATATATGTATGATAATTAATTTTCGAATTTTTAAGTTTATATAATATATAAACAAGTGTACTAATTTTTTTAAATAATATATATATATATATATCTTATATATGCATATATGCTATTATGAGAGAGAAATATACACTAATATATATATATATATATGAATTTATTAATAAATATATATATAACGATTATTAATAATAAAAATTGATTTTGTACAGTAAACAACATTTGTCTATACATAATCAAATATTATATAAACAAATTATGCATATAACCAAACTGATTTGTCACAATCACATCTACTTACAAAAATCTCACCTAACTAAACATATACTAGCAATATATTTAAACGAATATGAAATTGCTCATTATAGGATTATAGAATTTAATTTAATTACTGTAATATGAATTAAAACTACCAACTTAATGATTCCTTTGAATCCACGTTGAAGTAAAGACTTCTGTTCCTTTTACTGTTCTTGATCCGTCAGATTGCAAATCCGGAATCACCGACCCCCAACTATCGAATAATATTATTTTAATTTGAAATATATTTGAGTATTTTGGAGTAGGTTGAGAGCTATGTTTTAACCAGTAATGTAGAATGTAATGACGGCTAAAAAAGGTTAGTAAATGTTTTTAGAGATACACACACACATATAGGGTTGTACTAGAGAGAAACGAGGAAAACCTTTTTACCCATTCTCACTTTATCTCAACCTATTATCTCCAAGCCAATTCCCTATATTTTAGCCACTCCTACACCTTCCAAAACTGAAATTTTATAGCCCTGATGATGGGCCTTAAACCTATTTAAGCCCAAGCCAAAATACTATGCAATTAAATCTAATTTAATCGCTTATCTGTATTGTATATCGATCGATATTTTTATAACTACTATAAATATATATAACATTATTTTGTTTCTCAAATCATATTCAAATTTTATAATAAATATTTTATAAATATTAATTAATTTAATTAATGTATATAAATTATAAACTAATTAAATCATTATGTCTTAAGGAAATTCATCATTTCGGCTGTGTAACTCTTGGGTATAAATTTGATCAGTGATTAACATCGAACTATTCTAATGTTAACGTTCACACGTCACTTAGCAGGTATTGTAACATTATGGCCAAATTTATCATTTACTCATTTTCGGTGAAATCCATTTTTTGTTTAATAAGCGTTACCCGATTGTGACATTTTTTACACCAATTATCTTCATCAAAACTATATCACTTTGGACTTATGGAATTTGGTAATGGTCAAAATTCCAACCTCGTCCACATTCAACTTTATAGTCCAAATAAAAAGTCCTTGGTTTAATAATAATAATTATTCTTAACCGAAATGCTCTGGCCAAAGACTTTTGACTTTGAGTTGACTTGAGTTGACTGTGATACTAACCGCATTTAACTGAGGAGACGAATCCTCTCTTGAATAGTGCTTCACTTTCAATACTTCCACCCGACCCAACTATAGTCACTTGATGGACGTCATGCCATGATTTGGCTATAATCAAAGCGAAGGTTTCATATTAAAGACTTATAGTATTCTCAAGTTGAGAGCTCTACGTAAACCACTCACATCGATATTTTCTGTTTGACCTAAGTTATATTAACCAATAGAAAACTATAGAGTGAGTCGTTTCATAGTTATCCAGTAACTATTAGTACATAACCCCTAGGTGCCTCTAACAATCATGAGTAATAAACTGCCCAACATTTAGAGAGCATTACATACTCCAGTCTCAATAGATACATTAACATCCAGTCTCGATGCATCTTGACTAGGAACATTTAAAATGGTATGTTTATTTCGTTGTGATAAATTACTCACGGTTATACCACTTTGTAACTACTGTCAAAAAATATCCATTTGTGGATTTTTTCTATTAAATATACTTTTAATTAAGTTAGTTAATTAATATAATCCATTATATCAAGTATATAATAGGAAGAAAATACCTTTTATTTCGGACAAGATTGGTCAATGAGTTAGATATATGTAACAAATTATATAATTGTCCATAGGTATACCCCTAACTCTATGAGGTTGTGTTAAGAAATTTTTAGTTTATAAAAAATTAATTTTTGAAATCCTTAAATATTTATATGTATATTCAGCAAAGGCTTAATTTGATTTTTTGGCAAGGAAATAGTTTTACATTTTGGGAAACTGGTGTTTTAAAAAGATATTTGGAAACCCTAATTATTTATGTATATAATTTTGATTCTTAAGGGAAGTTTTGGTATGAAATGGTTTCTATTATTTAGAAACAAGTATAAAGGACCATATATTTAGCTGGGTGATTTTTTGGTTTTCAAAATTGAGGTTTTTATATCTTCCCTTTTTAAGATATTGATAAAATAAGAAAGACTTTCAATTTTATTGGGGCATGTAGATTGAGGTGTTGTTGTACCATAACTATTGGAAGAAATATTTCCACGCGAAGTAGCCAGGAAATAACAATTAGAATATTTTCGTGTTTTTGGAATTGTTATTGGTCACAGCAGTTTTGTTAGGACTACTGTGAATTACTTGAATATGGTTCGAGACTAGGTGGTAGGCTTTGGCACCGTTGTGATGAGGACGGGAATTTTTTAGATCGTGTCGACTCTAGAAAGATGGCATGAAACGATTATTAATATTTAATCTGACCCCAGTTAGGTCTAGGTTCAATTAACGCTCAGAGCTCATCAAGCGATTGACCACCTAGCGGTAAACATAGAGTGGTCTACCGGTTAACGAGTTTTGGCAGAACTTTAACCTGAAATGGGACTAAAAAGTCACGTCTGAATTTCCCTAGTTGCTTTCTTTCGTTCCTCATTCCTCGACAAGCTGAACCCAATCTCCATCCTCCTCCTCCTCCAAGTATCAGCCTCTTTCTTTCATTCCTCCCTAAGCGATGTTGTTTTTCCCTAGAAGCAGCATCCTTGCCTTCCCCTCGTGCTGGTTTTGCATGTTAGATCTTACCCCACCACCACTCTAGATCTAAACCATGTTTCCTCCCTCCGACCACTTCTTAGCCCAAGATAACTTTATGCACCGTCGATTTCCTCTTGCACCATTATGGTCTTAACCCATAAGAGGCCACTTGGTTAGCCCGAAACGAGCAGAAGGTTTCATTGCTTTTGGGTTGAAAGAGCTATTCGAAGCAGTAGGATTTGCATCGATCCTCTGCTTCGAGATTTTTGAGCGGAAATGTTAACCATGCCGCATTTGCCTTTATGATGTCTTATTGGCATAGAATTTTGATAGAGGCAATAGTTTGATTCGTTCGGAGGTGAAGGGTATCTTGATTGAGCTGACTAATGATGATCTTGCTGAGATTTTGGAGGCCTCCACGAAGGAAGCGGACTTGGATGATTTTGAAGTGGTCGACTCAAAATTTTTTGCAGCGGATCTTTTCCTAGCATGTCGGTGTTTGAAAGACGAACAGTCTATGTTCGACTGCCAGTTTGATCATGCCCATCATTTATGATCGGATCTATCCCTCCGTGTGGTATTGGTGGCATCGCCAATAAATTAGACTCGAACCCTTTTGATTCAATTTGTTGATCAAGGATTAACACTCCACAAAGTCACTTTTCATATTTTCATCTATCCACTCTCGTCTTTAGGGAATACGACTGAACGTCTATGGAGAGGCAATTTAGTAGAATGTTCCTTCTCCCACCATTAGATCTTTCCTTAGGAAGATGGCAATTCTGAAGTCGTCAGCAACCCCATTAGCACCAGCGGCACGAGATTGGGCATATAATCGCCATAGTATGATCCTTTACGAATTGCAGCAATGGATCAAGTTCCAACCATGGAGCACGACATCTCATAGTCCATAGGCATTATTTTAGGATTTATGATGTTGTTATATTTTCCCTTTTAGCATTTGTTCTTTTCTTTTTGTTGTTTGGTTATAACTGTTACTTGTCTCTTATAACAGGCACGTATGATATTATTAGTTCGTATTTATTTAATGCGTTTTTGTTTCTGGATGTGCAAACCGCTCTTATATATGCATAGTAAAGTAGTGTAAATATGGGAATCTATAAAGACACTTGACTAACAGTAAATGCAATATAAGACTAGAATTTTGGAATAGTTGGAAAATTTTAGCAAAGGACATGATAAAGTTGTTTTAATATCACGGGTCATTACTCATGTTCCTTGAACATTAATTTTTTTGGATAATTGTGCATGATGACATTTTAAATAAAATGTCAAGTTTTATGGGTAAAGGTTAGTTGTAGAATTTTAGGATTTGGTTTATGCATTTAGCGCATTATTGACTTCTGATTGTACTGAATTATGGCTTGATTTATCAAAAAATTTGAGAAGGAAATTATTTTGAAAAGTTTCCCCTGGATATGAAAAGTTCTCTTTTGAAAAAAAATGTTTTATGACTCTTAAATTATTTTTAAAGTTTTTGTTCAAAATTTTATTTTAAGGAAAAACGTGCATCTAATCTTATTTTGACGTGTGAATTTGAAAAGTGGGAAATATTTTTGTGAAATCTTTGATTTTGAAGTCATATGTTAGGCATAGGGAAGAAAAATAGAGTTAGAATTATCGAATTTAGCGGTGCACTAGGATCGTTAATGCGATAAATGCAAGTGATAATGAGGTAAAAACTGTTTTAGCTTTGAAATTTCTATTTTTATACCTTGTAAACAATGCGTATGAGTCTATTTTTAAACTTAATTCTGTTTTAGAGCTTAAAATAAGCTCCTTGGGCATTTTCTACGTGGAAAATTTAGAGTAAATCTAGGGTAACAAGGAAATTTCCACTGTATATGGGAATAGAAAGATTATAGAGTGGTAGAATATTAAATCCTCCACCAAAATTCCTTTTTCCGACGTAGGAAAAAGGTTTAGAAAGCGATTTTTCGATGCGTTAGATTATTAGACGGTAGGAAGTGGATGCAAAAATTGGTGTTTCATACTTATATTCGTAGGAGAATGGGGGTTTTGGTTGAAAATATTTTTCGAAAAACTACACACATATAGAACTTCCGCTATATATAGGTTGCTTGCATTATGTTCTCAAAAATATTTTCAAAAGAAATGCATTTATATAGGAGGATCCGATTTAAAATCATTATGTATACATATTTTCTATGTAGTGGTACATTAATACACTATGTACTTGTGCACATTTGATTGCAAAATTGGTTGTACACTCATTGTTCTATAGTTTAGGATAATTAGGAGCCAAACCAAAACCATGACGTAGTCATTGGTGAAATTTTGGAAAAAAATTCTTTTTAAGGGGGGGTGGGGGGAATGTAACACCTCATAATTTGACGTTGGTTATTTAATTAGTTAGGTAATCAATTAGGTTCCAAAAATGGAATTTGTGTAAATGATGGAGTTTGACCACGAAACTTGCATCATTGCATTCGTGGCGAAATTCCGAGCAACTTTCATATTTAGAGTTTTGCGATTGGAGTACAAAAGGAGAAGTTATGGACGAAAAATGAATTCGAAATGAAAATAAATAATAATAAAAAATTAATTAAATTAGTTAGAGCCCACAAGTCAACCCACCATCGTGGGCGGTCGACCAGGGGCAGTCGATCGTTCCTTATGTGGCAGCTAGGGTTGACCTAGGCCCAACGGCCCAGATTTAATATATTTTGATCTAAAGGTCGAGGTTGATTCTTACGCCTATAAATGCAGGCCTAACCCTCCTTTCTCTTCTCATATATTTTCTATAGGCGGTAACGAAGCTCTACCATATTTTCTTCTCCATTTTCTTTCTAAATTATAAAAATAAGACATTTATATCTAAATCCTTACAAATTGGAGAAGAATATAAATCTAACAAAAAGGAGAAAAGAATAGAATCAACTATATGCGTATTTTGAGGTAATTTATATATTTGTGTCTATTTTCTCTTATAACCCCAAATATCTTCATAGATTTTTAACTCTAATATATGTATATGCACTTTTTATACATATTTCTTGGATTGAAAAGGATTTGAAGATGAATCAAAGGTTCTATTTCAGATCTTTTTGGATGGCATTTAAAAGATGAGTGGAAATTTTTATAGATTGTTGTAATATGAAAATTATCCCATTGGTGTTTATTTGATTATTATGCCTAACCGAAAAACTGTATATGAGTTGTAGGCAACAAATTGAATATGAATTGAATATAGTAAAAATCGCCTATATATTATTGTTTATGGATTGATTTAGAATTGTTTACTACCTGATATGGAAATCGGTCCCAAAAGTATGAATTTAGAACATTGATATGTATGAAATTTATTTCAGATCTGAAATAGATTGGATAATGATGTTATGAATTTGGATTATTACCCTCTTGTTGGAATATAAACTTTTATTTGCTTGGAATTGTTGGAACTTAGATCTATTTAATATTTGTAAATTAGTTTGTTTTCTTTTCCTTTTAGAAAAATACAATATTTGATCTAACGTGGAATAGATGTAAATAAAAAGAGAAAGAGATGTGTAAAAGTATAAATTCATTGTAGTTTACATTGTCTTTTTCAGTAATAAAAAGATTTGATTATTCCTTGCAATTTCAAAGGATGTAATCTTTTATAGTTTAAAGTTAAATATATTTTTTTGGACCAACTTAAAGAAATTATAATGGATAATCTTTTTAGATATGATTCCAACAGTTGCACATGGGATAGAATATTTAGTGAAGATATATAACTAGAATATATTTGATAAAAGTAGATATTGTATGCTATTTACTACGCTTATAATAATTAAATAAAACTTTGCTATTAACGAAGCTTACACATAATATTCACGTTTAGGATAATTAATTAAAAAGAAAGGAATTTAAAAGGTTATAACTCCAATAAATGAGAAATAGGTTGTAAATCCAATAAATGGGAAATAATTGGTGATAAATATGGAAGTTGCAATAATTCAACGGGATTAATGAATTGATGGGACTGATAAATAAAGAAGTTGAATTAATAATTATGGAATAGTTAGAAAGATTACTAATTTGAAATTAGTAATCATACATAAATGTCTTAGGAAACGTCCATTAGGATTTTATGGACAAATTGATATTTATGAGCAAAAAAGGAGATTTATGGATAGATAAGTATTTAAGGTAAATCTTATTGCCTTGAATAGAAAAGAAATTAGTAAGCTAAATTAAATATATTCCTGAGACCAGATAAGTAAAGACTTAGGATGGTTAATTGGACTTGGTACGTTAGTGATATGATGTCATTAGAGTCACTCGATGGAAAAATGTCCTTCACTTTGAGGCTACCAGTAGTCGGGTGCAGTTATTACCGATGTGGGATATCACTAACGCTAGGACCCATGACGACGTGAGAGATTGGGTCTGCTTTCTTAATTGAAAAGTATTAAATGGTCTAAAATTGGAATTAGGAGCAGCGAGAGATTCTCCAAAGGGATTCACATCTTGTTTGAGGTACTAAGTGGCTATAGGGTCCGCCTCTCTCCTAAAAAAAAGTATTATGTAACCTAGTGAGATTCCTAATAAATAAGGATGCCTCTAAAAGGGTTTACTTCAGTGTTGAGGTATTAAGTGGCTATTTTAGAGCCCATCTCCCTACCGAAAGAAGTAACCTAGCGTGGTTCCAAACTAATAATTAAAAGTGATAGTGGATATGTCCAGAAGGGTTCACTTCAGGGTTGAGGTATTAAGTGACTGATTTAAATGCCTCTCTCCTTAAAGGAAGTCTTAAGTAACCTAATGAGATTCCAAGCGATGTCATCTTGATAATACCAGTGCGAATTCTTCTTTGCGGTTAGATCTCAAATAACAAAGGCCTGCCTACAAATAGGTGTTAAATGGTCAGGGGTCTTCCTAGTCCTTACTAATAAGGTATTAGGTGGCTTGGGTACTGTTATCCCGCCTTTTGGCAGAGCCGTGATACCAAAAGATCGATCGAAAACAAAAGACAGTTCGTCTCAAAGATTGGTTACACATTGCTTCACTATGGATATCGATGAATTTTGTCTGAGCCCGGATCAGGCTACAATTGATAGGACATGACAAACAAGATCATAAGAACCAGCATTCCAAATTTCGAGTCAATCCAAGTTCGTATGCTCAAGTTATGATGGATGTAAGTTGAAGGTAAAAGCTCCGGTTTCGTATCGATCATCAAGCTCCGTTTCGTATCCATGGATTTCGTATCGATCATGGGTCCAGCGGTTTCATATCCATCGAAGAGCACCGGTTCGTATCGATGAACTTGGCTGTGTTCGAATCCATCGAGTTCGTATCGATGGACTTCGTACCCATCATGAAGCCGCTCTTCGTATCGGTCAGCTCCTCCTTATTCGAATCCATTGGCATCTCCCTGCATCCATCGGCAAATAACCTACTTCGTATCGGTCAACTCCCATGAGTTCGTATCGATCAGGGTTGGCCGTGTTCGAATCCATCGATTTCGTATCGATGGACTTCGTACCCATCAACAGATGAAGCGCTTCGTAACGATCGGCCAATACCCACCTCGCATCCATCAACTAAGGAAACGGTCACTGCTTCGTATGCATCCTGAAAACCTCTCTTCGAACCCATCATGGGCAGGGCACTTCGTATCCGTCATATTGTCCTACTTGGTATCCATCAGGTTATCCTATTTCGTATCCATCGAAAGGTGCCAGTTCGCATTGATTGGTTTCGGGTCCATCAAGGAAAGACTTGTTCGTAACCATGGAACATCAGTAGTTCGAATCTATTAGTGAGGCCTTATTCGAATCCATCGAGTCAATAGACCAGGGTGATGTGTCATCCCTCGATACGAACGAGGAGAGATATATAGAGTCGATGCGGTCAACTCGGAGTGAAGACCGGATCGAGGCGAAGTTTGCACTCCACGTCACCACGAAGACGCGTGCCACCATCGATTCGAAACAATCGATTCGAAGAGATGGATTCGAACCAAACAGCTCATTTCGTATCGACTATATCTCCCAATCAACTGATCCAAATGCCATGAAATTTTCACAGGAGCATGCACACATGCTAAGGAATGTCTCCACTAAATTTCAGCTCGATTGGACGTCATCTTGATCGATATGAAATGACTTCGTATCGATCACAGATCGACTTGAAACTTTCTGAGATTGGTCGCGTGGGCCCACTCACGTGCCAGAAAAAGTCTCCCGAGATTTGAGCGAAGTCTCAACCTCCTACCTATAAATAGAGCCCCAGAGCCTATAGAAAAAGGATCTTTTTGACGCTAAAGCGCCCAGACTCTGCCAGATCGAGATCTCCATCATCCTACACTATATTTCTGCTGTTAATTTCTAATTTCCAGTTGTAACTTGCTGTTGTTGGCTGTACTTGCTTGTAATCATTGAAAGAGAATCAATAAAGTTGCAAAAACTTCACGGTGGACGTAGGCAACACGCCGAACCACTATAAATCGCTTGTCTTCGCATTTATATTCTTGTTGATTGGAGTTTTTGTTAGATAATCCTCATTTTCAATTTACATTCTTCATTTATTATCTCTTCAAAAACTTTCGAAGAGTGTTGCGACCAATTTTGGTGCAAACACTTTGGTGCTTTCACTGAGAAGGTTGAACTCAGATTTTCTCCTGCTCGTTGGATCTGTCATCGATACCGGATTGCATAAATCTAAGAGAGATCCAAATTTCAATTTCAGATTCCTTCCGTTCTATTCAGATTTGCAAAAATCTAGGGAAAGGATTCCATTTCTCAAGATGGTTAGCACAAGAACCGCTTCTACCGCCACTGATCAAGAAGGCCGGGATAGACAGATTCCCGCGCAAATACCTCCATCTAATCAAGATGCTACCGGGCTTTCCGATCCATCAGGTCTAGTTACTAGACAAGAGTTCCAGACATTGCTCTAGGAACTGGCTGAAAGCCGGCAACAGCTAACTGAGCAGTTGCGCGTTAATGCTGAATTAGCTAATCAACTAGACCGCTAAGGGCGTAGAAGATCCAGAAGGGATCATGCGTCTCGCTCCTCCACTGAAAGTTCTGCTTCATCCGATTACAATCACAGATCTACCCGTTCCAGGCTAGACGGAAATCATGCACAGACAATTGATCACCAACCAGCATTGACCGTTGGGCAGTTAAGAGTTGGCCCTTCAGCCAGTTTTCATACTGGACCCTCCTCCCGAGGAGGCACTATTCCACAATACACCACGGATAACCGTGCCACCGCTACCACGACTGATATAGGGATTGACACCCATAACCAATAAGGGCGTACCCCTGAACTGTACGGTCCAGAAAACGTTGGGCCAAGGAGGCGAGACACGGACCGTCGACAGCGCCCGGTCCAACCTCGCGATGTGGAACCCGACCACACTTTGGCCCTACTTGCGCAAAATGCTCCGATGCCAGACCTATCAGCCATGATACGCCAAATGATTCGCGAGAGTCAGGGCTTGACAAATGACAATTGGGGAATCTCCCGAAGTCATACTCCGTTCACGGATGAAATATTATATGCTGAACCCCCTCGGCGATTCAGAATGCCGACTCTGCCCATGTACGAAGGGAATTCCGACCCCAATCAACATATCCTGAAATATGACTGGTCGATGAGTGCTGCAAGAGCTGATGATGCAGTAAAGTGCCTTGGTTTTCCCATTTCTTTGGGGGGAATCGCAACGATGTGGTTTACACGATTTCCTCCTCGATCAATCTCTTCGTTCGACCAGTTGGCTACTAAGTTTGTCGAGCAGTTTCGTATGCACGTCGCCAGACCTAAAGACGTTAATACTTTATCCAGTGTTACTCAGGCTCCCGGAGAGACACTAAGGAGATATTTGGAAAGGTTCAATGTCGCTTGCGCAGAGATCAGTAACCCCAATGATAATTCGATCTTAATGGCATTAACTAAGGGGATTGACCCCGATTCCAAGTTTGGAAACTGGTTAGCTGGGAAGCCTCCCGCATCATTGGACTGTTTCTATTCCAAAGCCGCTCAATTCTTGAGGCGTGAGGATGCAAAACAGTCTAGGAAACAGGACGATGTAAGACCTAGCAGTGAGGGGATTCAGAGTAATGTTGCAGTTAAACAGTCTGGTGAAAGTTCAGGAAAAGTCCAGTTAAATATTCAAAATAAACAAACTCAACGAACGAGGAACAGTGATAATCAGAACAGAAAACGGGATCAGAACCGTGGCCTGCGACGTAGGGCTCCAATGTTTGACAATTATACACCACTGAACACGTCGCTGGAAAACGTGTATTTACAGACTTGCAACGCTATGCAATATAAGAAGTCTGCTCCGAAGCCATCGTCGGAGAGGCAGATTCAAACAGGAAAGTATCGTAGATTCCATGAGAGTTATGGACATAATACCAATGAGTGTAGACATTTGCAAGACCTCATTGAGAAGTTGATCAGAGAAAGAAAGCTAGATCAGTTCGTTCGGGCGCCGCAGTCTGGTGGTGCGGGCCCATCCAATCAAAACCGTGTGCAAACTCAAGAAAGACAGGAGGAACCTGCCCGTACAGGCGGGAGGTTAGTTATTAATACAGTCAGTGGCGGTCCCCATCCAATAGACCAAAGCTGGAGGGAAATGGAGTCATATGCCAATTCTATCAGGCATGTGGGCTTTGAGTGTTGCGGTAATTTCGATGAAGGGGCTCCGGCCAAACTACAAAAGACGATGACGGATGACATCGTATTCAGGAGCCGAGATGTAGATAGGGTCGAAGCCCCAACTATTGACCCACTTGTCATATCTGCCCAGGTTGGTCCTGCTTGGATGAAGAGGATCCTAGTAGACAGTGGGAGTTCAGTAAATATTTTTTTTAAGAGAGCATACGACCAAATGAAAATGGAAGCCAAAGATTTAAAGCCTTGTCAATCTAGAATTCATAACTTCGATGGAAGTGCCAATGTACCCACTGGGGTGGCAGAGTTGCCAGTGGAGTTAGGAGTTGGAGAGTGCAGAAGAGTTCGGATTTTACAGTTTGTTGTTTTGGATATTCAATCCCCATACAATGCTTTTTTGGGCCGACCGGCCCTTGCTGAGTTCAGGGCAGCGATTGCCCCATGGTGTTTGACCTTGAAGTTCCCCACTGATCGTGGGATTGGAGTTATACAGGGAGATCAGGCTGCTGGAAGAGCCTGTTACGTGGCTGAGTTGCGCGAGGCGCAGCGACGAGAGAAAGGAAAGGGCGTATAGGAATCTCTCTGCGTCCGTTTTACAAACAATTGACAATTGATGCCTGGGCCTCGGCCCGGGCACCACAACCAATTCCACAGGGATCTTGACCCGAGAGACAATGAAAACAAGGAAGAATCTATTGAAAGTCAGGCTTCCCCGGTTGAGCTGACGATTGATGTTCCAATAGATGGTGATGATGATGATGATTCGAGAATGTTGAAGGTTGTGTCTCAGTTGAGCCAAGAAATGCAACAGGAATTGGTTGATTTTCTCCGAGAGAATCTCGACGTATTCGCTTGGGCGCACTCTGATATGTGTGGGATCTCGCCGGACATCGCGAGCCACACCTTGAATATTGACCCGCGGTTTATCCCGGTCAAGCAGAAAAGGCGCGGTATGGATCCAGAGAGATCTGCCGCCCTGAGAGAAGAAGTTGATAAGTTGAAAGCCAATGGGTTTATCAGGGATTCTCTATACCCGGAGTGGGTATCCAAACCTGTACTTGTCCGGAAACCAAATGGAAAATAAAGAACGTGCATTGATTATTCTGACTTAAACAAAGCTTGTCCGAAAGACAGCTTTCCACTTCCTTGAATTGATCAACTCATAGATTCAACGGTCAGACATGAATTATTATCTTTTATGGATGCTTACTCAGGCTAAAATCAAATACCCATGCATGTTCCTGACCAAGAGCATACAAGCTTCATAACCGATCTGGGACTATACTGCTACAAAGTCATGCCCTTCGGATTGAAGAACGCCAGAGCAACTTACCAACGCTTGGTTAACCGGATGTTCGCTGACCAGATCGGAAAGACCATGGAGGTTTATGTGGACGACATGTTGGTGAAATCACGATACTCCACTGACCACATTAGAGACTTGGAGTCAATGTTCAATATCCTTCGGAGATATGGGATGAAGCTCAATCCGCTTAAGTGTCATTTCGAAGTCGCATCCGGAAAATTCCTTGGGTTCATCGTCAACGCCAAAGGAATAGAAGCCAACCCCGAAAAGATTTGGGCTATCAGAAATTTACAAACTCCAAGAACTATAAAGCAAGTCCAGAGTCTCAACGGAAAGGTAGCAGCATTAAGCAGGTTTATATCAAAGTCCACCGATAAGTGCATCCCTACTTCGATTTGATCCGAAAAGGGAAGCGGAACTTCGAATGGACTGTGGAGTGCGAGGGCGTATTCAATCATTGGTTCAACATCTTTCCACATCGCCGATTCTTTCAAAGCCTGTCAACCACGAACAGTTGTATCTTTACCTAGCAGTATCAGAAAACGCAATCAGCGCTGCCCTTATTCGGAAGGAAGACCGAGTTCAGAAACCGGTCTATTATGTTAGCAAACGACTCACCGGAACTGAGAGAAACTATCCGAAGCTGGAGAAATTATCCTACTGCTTAGTCGTTGCCTCGAGGAAGCCTCGTCCATACTTCCAGGCTCATCCCATCACCGTGTACATTGATCAGCCGTTACGACAGGTCCTCACGCGGCCTGAGACGTCTGGTAGGTTACTCAAATGGAACATCGAACTGAGTCAATTCGACATCACTTACACTCTGAGGAGAGCTATTCACGGTCAAGTCCTAGCAGATTTTATAGCCGATTTTACTGTTCCTGAAGACTTGCCTGAGACCAGCAAATCTCCTGAGTACATCTGGAAGTTACACACTGATGGTTCATCCAACGATCAGTGCTCGGGCGCTGGGGTAGTACTTGAAACCCCCAACATCCGATCCATATGCTATGCTTTAAAGTTCGAGTTCTGTGCGACCAATAATGAAGCCGAATATGAAGCTTTACTTGCTGGATTGAAGCTAGCTCGTGATCTGAAAATTACCACTGTGGAAATTTATTGTGACTCCCAATTAGTCGTGTGCCAAGTCCGGGGTGAATATCAAGCGAAAGATCGAAGACTACCGCTTATCTAGCTTGAGTCCGGGAGGTGCTTGATCAATTTGATTATAATTCCATTTTCTACATACCCTGAGAGCATAATCAGAAAGCCGATTCGCTGGCAAAGTTAGCAAGTACGGGCGAAGCTCAGCAGTTGGGGCTCGTTCCCGTTGAAACTCTGTCTTCTCCAGGTATCGATCAGATGGAGACCAACTGCGTGTTTGAGGCTGCTCCTGAAAAAAAATCATGGATGACCCCCTATCGAAACTATATCGAGCACGGGGTATTGCTCGAGCGTAAGAATGAAAGGAGACAGATCATTCGAAAGGCCTCAAGGTTTACCATTCAGGATGGAATCATGTATAGAAAAGGATATTCAGTTCCCCTCGTTCGATGCATCGCCCACGACGAAATCGAAAGGGTGCTATGTGATGCGCATGAGGGAGAATATGGTGATCACGCTGGGGGTCAAGCCCTCGCCAAGAAAGTGCTTTGATATGGATATTTCTGGCCAACTGTGAACCGTGATGCAGCAGATTATGCAAGAAAATGTGATAAATGCCAGATACATGCTCGAATTGCTAGGGCCCCACCTACTAAGATAACCCAAATGGTCAGTCCTTGGCCGTTTGCAGTATGGGGCATTGATATAATTGGTGCATTGCCTCTAGCCAAAGGTGGCGCGAAGCACGCCATCGTCGCAGTTGATTACTTCACCAAATGGGCTGAAGTGGAACCTCTTGCAACAATCACGGCGAAGAAAGTAATCAAGTTCGTAGTACGCAACATCATCTGTCGGTTTGGTCTCCCGCATACTATTATCACCGATAACGGAGCCCAGTTCGACAGCGTTGAATTCAAGAATTTCTGTCAACGATTCCGTATCCATAAGAAATTCTCTGCAGTTGCACACCCTCAAGCGAATGGCCAAGTCGAAGCTGTAATAAGGTTATCAAATCTATTCTGAAGAAACGACTGGAAAAGGCTGGGGGCAAGTGGGTTGACGAACTACCTATGGCTTTATGGGCTTACCGAACGACCCATAAGTCCGCGACCGGACACACCCCTTTCTCTCTGTCCTACGGCTCGGAAGCCGTTATCTGGTCGAAATGAAAGTACCTTCTCATCGGGTATCTTACTATGATCTGAAAACTAACGCCATATTACTTGCTGAATCTTTGGACTTACTGGATGAAAAACGCGAAGAGGCTGATTTGAGGGCGGCTTCGTATCGAAATCGAGTCGCCCGATTGTATAATGCCAAGGTCCGACCACGGACCTTCGAACTTGGCAATGTCGTGCTGAAAAGAGTATATCTGGTCCCTTCGCATATGAAGCCAAATTGGGAAGGGCCATATGTGATCATTCAAAAGCTCAAAGACGGCACATTCAAGTTGTCAACCGTTGACAGTCTTACTTTGTCAAGCACTTGGAATAGTGAAAGCCTCCGTCGCTACCACATATGATGGGCTTTATTTACTTTAGTCTATTTCTTCTTTTGCATTTTATTTTTGCATTTCGAAATTTGAACTTGTAATAAGGCAACTGACTTTGCCATATTTTCTAATTTCAGCAATAAAATGTTATCTCTTCGAGCCAGAGCTGTGATTTATTGAATATGACATACAACATCACGATGCACTGAGAGCTAAGTTCCATCATACGGTGGGATTTATTCAAATAGGGAGTGATTGAGATACGACCGGTCACTCACTAAGTGAAACCCGAGCTCGGGGGCATGTCACTACACCAATGTCTAAAAGGATTGATGCACGACAATCCTTCCATTAACTCCAGGTTCCCGGAGTGCGAACCGGAGTATAAACATTAACTCCAAGTTCCCAGAGTGCGAATTGGAGTATAAACCACAACTCTAGGTTCCCAAAGTGCGAACCGGAGCATAAACACTAACTCCAAACTCCCAGAGTGCGAGTTGGAGTATAAACATGTAAATGCGGTTCCGGAAAAGGTGGGCCCGTCCGCCTAACGACTCCGGCCGTATCCTAACCAAGTTTGAGGAGGATGAACCCGTCCGTCTAACAACCTCGCTTGTTGACTCGGGGTGGATGTGACTCAACCATCCACGATCTTGATAAGTCCATCGTTCCCAGAGTGTGAACGAATTCTCAAAAAGCTTAAACAGATGTAACTGACCATCTGTCGACTAACTCCAAATTCCCAGAGCGTGAATTGGAGTATAAATATCAATTCCAGGTTCTCGGAGCATGAACCAAAATACAAATGCTAACTCCAAGTTCTTAGAGCGTGAACAGGAGCATAAAACATCAACTCTAGGTTCCCGGAGTGCGAGCCGGAGTATAAACACTAACTCTAAATTCCCAGAGTGCGAATTGGAGCATAAACGCCGACTTTAACCTCCCGGGGAGCGAACCAAAACATAAACTCTAACTCCAAATTCCCAGAGTGCGAATTGAAGTGTAAGTATCAACTCGAAGTTCCCGGAGCGCGAACTATGCCATAAACATCGATAATTATCGGCTTCCCGAAGCGCGAACCAAATAATCGCTTGCAAATTATTCTAAGTCCCTGGAGCGCGGACGTGTGCTCAAGATTTGTAATAGGTGCGGTCATGAGCTGATCATCACAACACTTAAGCAAGTAAAGCAAGAAAAACAGTTGAAATGAAGATAGCTAAATTTTATTTCAACTAGCTGGAAACAAGAGCTTATATGCAAGTTCTTCCAAAAAATTCCTACTAGCAGGGGCCGAATCTGCATCTATACACGGCCTACTAATGAGAAGCAAAAACAAGTTCCTATCTATCAAAAATTTGCTTAAGTGGCCAATCTATTTCTTCTTCCTCGGTCTTCTCTTCAACGGAGAACCCTCAGACTCACTAGAGATCTTCCGTTTTGAGCTTTTCCCCTCCGATGGTTGCTCTCCAGCTGGAGGCATAATGTCAACGTCCTCCTCTGAGCTTGATTCCAGGTGTATACTGCCCACCGGAGGAGTTGGAGGGACTGGATCTGCAATGGAAGATGGGGCAGATACCCGGGTATCAACAACAGTACCACCCGGTGATATTATCCTTAGAGGCGTTGGGCTGTGCACCGCCGTATCACAACCTACATTACCACCTTGCCCCGCAGCCTCTAATTCAACATTAATCTCCGCCAGAATATCTTCATTACGAATTTCTTGGGCCTGGCTGGGGGCATCTGTAGTCTGCACTGAAGAGCCGGAGGCTGGAGGGAGTCCACTAATGATGAACGGCAAGTCTGTGAAGGAACCACCATGTTGGCCGAGTAGCTCGCTCACCATTTGCTCATCAAGAGATAATGTGCTCCCCTGCGTCATCTCAGTTGACACTGTTGTTGTCACGACAGTCATCTCGGTAGTGATGGCCTTCTGCCCTTGACTTGATTCTTGAGTCGTCGCAATCGGCGCAATTCCAGTCACTGAGAAAAGATAATAAGAAGTTATTAGTAATCGCTTCAAAACAAACTCTCCATTTGGAACACACTTGAGATATGTTCGGAGTACCTTCCTCAACTTGGCCTGCTGACGACTGAGCGGCTTCAGAAACATGATCCCGGATAGGTGATAGCAGCGGTTGCTCCGGGTTATAGGCTGGGACAGACTGTGAATCAACCGCAGATGTAGGCTCTGACGGGGGTGGAGCGGTGATCTCAAGAACTGTAGCCTGGTGTTCAACACCTGAACCTTCCCCGACCTCCAGATGTCGGGCGCCGACCATCTCCTTCTCATAAGAAATTATGGCGTCATGAAGGACTTTCTTTTCATCTTCGGTCAGCAATCGGTTTTCAAGCTCAAATTGTCAATTGACTCATCCGAATGCGCTGCTTTCTCCTCCTCAATCAACCGGCCCCAAGTGCTGTGAAGATGTACCGAATAATTCTCAAGCCAAGCCAAATTCCTGTGCTTTAACACATTAGCATTATAAGTGATGAGGAGGTCTTCGATGTTGGCCTATAGCTTAGACTCGACCATCTCAATTTTTCTATCGACTTCGGCTTCGACCGCCTGTACTTTAGCCATTGCCGCGTCTCGTTCAGTTTGACGCACTACGGCCTGTTCACACGCTTCCTGGGCCACATTGTTCGCGTCATCCCTTTCCTTAGCAATTTTGGCAAATTTAGCTTTTAGCTCGTTAAGTTCCTTCAAAGCCGCATCCCGCTCGGCGGTGACAATGGTGTTTCGGTGGCCCATGTCTTCCACCGTGACATAATGCTCTTTCTTCATTCTGTCCATAGCCACTTGAGCTTCATCAGCCTTCTTAAGAGCCTCCATCTCTGATTTTCGAGATGATTCGGCTTCAGTGTTCAGTACTTGTATAATACGGTCCTTTTGAGTTAACTCGGCTTGTAGCTTCTCGATGGTGGCCGCTCGTTCAAAGGCTAATGACGACGCTTTCTCAGCCACTTTAGCCCACGCCTTATACTGGGCATAGAAGTCATGCACATAATCATGCGCCATCTGCTCAGCCTCCGGCGGGATTCTTTTCAGGTGAGGAGGGAAAATGTAATTATCAAAGAAAATGTTCAGGAAGTCCTTCTTTAACCGAGCAAGCTTGATCGCTCCTTCCCCCGAAATTTCCGTAGGAGGCTATTTCGCAACTACTGGGGTTATTGCCTCAGATCTGGGATGATGGGGCTCAGACCTGGAAGACTGGGAACCTGACTTGTGCCGCGAAGGTTCGAAAGGACGAGAAACATAGACGGGAGGTTGTACATGAGATCTGGGAGGAGGAGTGCGAGATCGAGATCGATGTCTGTAATCCCTATCTCTATCATATCTTTCTTGGCTAGAATACCCAGAGTATCTACGGTCGTAATCTCTATCCCCTTCCCTTCTTTGCGACTCGTAATATGTGGAAGATCTATGAGCCTGTCGAAGACTTTCCAACATCGAACCACGTCCAGTCATAGTATCTGCAAAGCAAAATGAAAATAGAGTTAGTGGCTTTTTGAAACAGATGACCTACGGTTAAGGGTTGTGTAGTGCTGTGAAATGTGTATGAATATGCAGCCCCCCCGACCAACCGGAAGTGTCGACCACGCTAATAGAAAAAGGCTCGCTCAATTCTAAGGTATGGTGGAATTCCTCCAAGCCGGCATCATGTTGGAAAGACACATCGTCCGGGATTGGAAGATCGGCAAGCCCTTCGAAAAGACTTTCTGTTCTTGGGGGAGACACCTCCGAAATTCTAATTCCAGAAACGGGCTGGGACGTGACGACGGATTTCCATCTCCCCTTTTTATGCGACTTAAAAACGGCTGCCTTGCCTTTTCTCTGCTCTTCAGTGTCCTGGGCTACATTAGCAGGTTCGCCCAGGGGTTCCTCGTCAGTGTGAGTTCTCTCGGAATCAGCCTCCTTGATTATGACAACTTTAGGCTTCTTTTGTTTGACTCGCTCTCTTGAGGCAGTTTTTATGCGCCGTCGAGCACTATACTTTGTCTCCGCTCGATCAACCCAAGAATTCTGAGATTTCTATCCATCAAGAGCAATTCAATATTCCTATCTTCACTCGGGACTTCCTGAAGCACCCGGACTACCTCCTTTAAGTATCCACCTTCGGGTCGCTGAATTATCGCTGTAAAAAAGAAAGAATATAAGTTTCACTTCAATTTCAATCACCTTAATAATAACTTGAGAACTCAGCTATACTCACGTCTGAATAACCATCGCCGGGCGAACCCTGGGGGGCATCTAACGTAAAACCACTCTATTTTGAAGTAGCTTAGCCTGGTCCAGGACCCGGTGACCACTTGACAGTTCCTTACTGCCTCCAAGAATGTAAAGGATGGGTTATCATTTCGGCTTTCTAGTTGAACATATATCTGATCTCAATCGGGATCGGTGGTCAATGAAGATACTCCATAAAGACGATGAATAAGCTATTCACTAAAGCATATCCATTTGGGTGTAGCTGAGATGGAGCGATCACCAAAAAAGACAATACTTCTCTTATATACTCATTGAACGGCGGGAGTGTTCCGGCCGCACACGCGTGACGATTGAATGCGGTGTATCCCTTGGCGGATTGTGTGGTCTTTCATTTGGTCCCGGCAATAATATGTCGTCCATTGACAGGCCATGCCTTAAGCATATTCTTCCTAGCATATCTTCAGAGACATTGGATCGAATGGAGTCCGATGGATTGGCAATGAAAGATGCATCGGGTAATTCGTCCGGGCTGGACCAATGATTTCGGGCTCAATGTCCGGAATTTCGAGTCTCGGAGGAATTGTACTTTGGATTTCTTGCGGCTGCGAACTTGATGGTTCCATAACTGGCTAACTTATGAGAAATTATCGTTAGGTGATAAAGAACCCGTGTATTCCCCACGTGTAAGAGTGTGTGTTGTGCAGTGTTGTGCATTACTAGAAAAGATTTTGCAGAATTAAAGAAAACTTACAAGCAACAAAGATAATCAGGGTCCGGTAGGAGTGACCGTCATCGCTGACTGTCACAACTGTGTCATCCAGATGTTGGTAATCGATTCGACTTAAAGTTCGTTATCACGGTGTTAAGTTATAGTTCCATCGATGAGCTTCGAAACGATAGTCAAGTGTGCAGTTTAATAGTTAAACTCAGATATGCAAGGATGAAACTCATCGGAATCATGCTATCGATTGCTAAAAATTTCGTATCCATGAAAGGAAGGGTTCGAATCGATCACAGGAAACTTGTTCGAATCCATCTAGATATCACTTCGAATCGATACAAGGGGGCACGTTTCGAATCGATGGTCAAGGGCCGATTTCATATCGATCCAGGTGAGACGACTTCAAATCGATCCTTAGTTGCCTGGTTCGTACCGATCAGAAAAGCCTCAACTTAACATCGATCGGTTTGAGTCGATACTTTTCGTATCGATCATAGAGATGTAGTTCATATCGATCTCAAATTAAGGACTTCGAATCGACCGTCAACCCATTTTTTCATATCGATCATTTCGTATCGATACGATCCATCACCATAACTATCGGTACGAACTACATCATCTCCATTAGAGCATCCCATGGATCGATGCAAAATCCAAAGAAAAATATTGCTGCCTTCATCAATTCGAACACGAGTCCCCAGATCGATTCGATTTTGTCCTCCCCACTCTTTCTTCTCCAAACCAGATCTGGCTTTATCAATTACCCGAATGGATAATCAATGAAGGAAGAGTAGAACTGGAATAGTTTCATTGCTTGGATTCATGTTTGATTACCTAATTTGAAAGTGGGATTCGAAGAATTTAAAGGATGAATCTTGTCGAATCAAAGGCGTGATGCAGTTCTATCTTTTCCAATGTTTCGAATCGATACGAAGATTAGAGACGGCAGTGAAAAGTAAAAAAAGTGAAAAATGGCTAAGTCCTAGCTATTTATATGAAACATAGGAAGGGATCGGGTCGGTTCTCCTCCCAGTCCACTTGACCGGTCGCAACCGGTCAAAACCCGAGTCGATTCGAATGCCCTGTTCGACTCCATTTGATCAAGAATTTCTATCGGTTAGAAATAAACGGTGAATCTATCGATGCAAAGCGCATGGCAATAACAGCTGAAGATAATGGAGCCCATCGACTCGAAGCCCCTGTTCGCATCAGCAATTTCGAATCCATCAAAGCTCATCGATACGAACATCAATTTCGTATCCATCAAACCTCATCAATACGAACGATCATTTCATATCCATCAAAACTCATCGATATGAACGATCATCTCATATCCATTGTTTCGACTCGCATCGATATGAAAAACTACTTTTCAACCTTTTACATCGATTCAAGAGAGGATCGATACAAGAGGATAGTCAAAAACAACCATCAAGCGTTGTTTCAACTCGAGTTTCAAATTGTTTCAGGAGAGAATCGATACGAAATCCGATAACAAACTAAACTGACAACGACTTGTGAACACGCAACGTTAACGAGAGTCAAATTAACATATATGCACGTATGTCGGACTAATATTCGATTTTCAACATTCACAGGGATCGAATACTCATCTCATTACGATTACGGCGACAAACAGCCAATCACTATTATACAACAATAAGTTATATAAACGCAAGGTTACGGCGATACAGAGTACAACTTTCAACGAAAGAGAGCAATGATTGTTCAGAGAGAAATTGCAGTTTTTCAAAGCACATCATGTTTCCACAAGACGTACTTTGGGAGGCAAATGTTATCCCACCTTTTGGCAGAGCCATGATACCAAAAGATCGATCGAAAACAAAAGACAGTTCATCTCAAAGGTTGGTTACACATTGCTTCACTATGGATATCGGTGAATTTTGTCCGAGCCCGGATCAGGCTACAATTGATAGGACATGACAAACAAGATCATAAGAACAGCATTCCAAATTTCGAGTCAATCCGAGTTCGTATGCTCAAGTTATGATGGATGTAAGTTGAAGGGAAAAGCTCCGGTTTCGTATCGATCATCAAGCTCCATTTCATATCGATCGATTTCGTATCGATCATGGGTCCAGCGGTTTCATATCTATCGAAAATCACCGGTTCGTATCGATGAACTTGGCTGTGTTCAAATCCATCGAGTTCGTATCGATGGAATTCGTACCCATCATGAAGCCACGCTTCGTATCGGTCAGCTCCTCCTTATTCGAATCCGTTGGCATCTCCCTGCTTCGCATTGATCGGTAGATAACCTACTTCGTATCGGTCAACTCCCATGAGTTCGTATTGATCAGGGTTGGCCATGTTCGAATCCATCGAGTTCGTATTGATCAGGGTTGGCCGTGTTCGAATCCATCGAGTTCGTATCGATGGACTTCGTACCCATCAACAGATGAAGTGCTTCGTAACGATCGGCCAGTACCCACCTCGCATCCATCAACTGAGGCAACGGTCACTACTTCGTATCCATCCTGAAAACCTTTCTTCGAACCCATCATGGGCAGGGCACTTCGTATCCGTCAGATTGTCCTACTTCGTATCTATCAGGTTATCCTACTTCGTATCCATCGAAAGGTGTTAGTTTACATCGATTGGTTTCGTGTCCATCAAGAAAAGACTTGTTCGTAACCATGGAGCATCAGTAGTTCGAATCCATCAGTGAGGCCTTATTCGAATCCATCGAGTCAATAGACCAAGGTGACGTGTCATCCCTCGATACGAACGAGGCGAGATATATGGAGTTGATGCGGTCAACTCCGAGTGAAGAACGGTTCGAGGCGAAGTTTGCGCTCCACGTCATCACAAAGACGCATGCCACCATCGATTCGAAACAATCGATTCGAAGAGATGGATTCAAACCAAACAGCCACTCAAGAATACTCATTTCGTATCGACTATATCTCCCAAACCACTGATCCAAATGCCATGAAATTTTCACAGGAGCTTGCACACATGCTAAGGAATGTCTCTACCAAATTTCAGCTCGATTGGACGTCATCTTGATCGATACGAAATGACTTCGTATCGATCACAGATCGACTCGTAACTTTCTGAGATTGGTCGCGTGGGCCCACTCACGTGACAGAAAAAGTCTCTCGAGATTTGAGCGAAGTCTCAACCTCCTACGCCTATAAATAGAGCCCCAGAGCTTACAGAAAAAGGATCTTTTTCACTCTGAAGCGCCCTGACTCTGCCGGATCGAGATCTCCATCATCCTACACTAATTTCTGCTGTTAATTTCGAATTTCCAGTTGTAACTTGCTGTTGTTGGTTGTACTTGCTTGTAATCATTGAAAGAGAATCAATATAGTTGCAAAAACTTCACAGTGGACGTAGACAACACGTCGAACCACTATAAATCGCTTGTCTTCGCATTCATATTCTTGTTAACTGGAGTTTTTGTTAGATAATCCTCATTTTCAATTTACATTCTTCATTTATTATCTCTTCAAAAACTTCCAAAGAGTGTTGTGACCAATTTTGGTGCAAACAGGTACAGTCTCTCACATTGCTAAGGTTGTAATCACAATAGTACTATTGAGGAGTCCGCCTGGGGGAAAGGTATTAAGTGATGTAGGGCTTGCCTAGAATATATGTATTTAATGGTTAGAAGTCTGCCTAGTCATTTTAAAGTTATTAAGTGGCTTGAGTATTGTCTCTTACATGACTATGAGTTTATTAACGATAGATGTGGTAATAGTCGGACATTAAATGTCGAAAGCCTTAATTGATTAGAGGTCTTGTAGATTAGTCCCACTGACCATTGACAACATTGTTAGGAATCCTCCTTGGGAATAGGTCTTAAATGACGGGGTCTACCTCGATTGAGGTCTTAAATAGCAGAGTCTGTCTATTTCTCTTCTAAAGGTATTATGTGGTGATTATAGATGCCCGCTTCGTATTTAGAAGTACTAAGTGGCAAATGGGTTTGAAAGTATTGGGTGGTTGATAAGGCTTTGTCAGTATTTTATACCATGAGAAGGGGTAGATAAGTAATCGTATGTGCAATGCCAGGTTAGATTAGAAATGCTAACCTTAATAGACATATCTATTAAACGGAAATCAATCTGTATAAATTTATATTATGGACAATTTATAGATTTTGTAGTCACCAAAACATTGCCTTGATCCCCTCCTCATTATAACCCACATGATAAATTTAAAGGAACAGATCATTGGAGGTTAATGTGCTTTGTTGTTGGAGAAGTTTTTTTCCTCTCATGCTCGATGCTGATGTGACAACCTGCTATCAAAGTCATACCATTAATTCCAAGATAGTAGTCATAGTTAGTATACTTACCTTATTATTATTTCCACTTTGAGTTATCAATATTTGATAATACTCATGCTTATTTGCAGGTACCAAATCCAATGACCTGTGCTTTGATGGACTTAAGTTTCGATTTTTGTTGAAATTTAGGCCCATTAAAGTGTGATTGTTACAGACGCTAGGTTTTACAATGCAGATAGGATTATCACCATACGGAATCCTAGAGTAGGAGAAAGAACTATGATACCATTAGACATAATGAAGGAGAATCCAGATTTGATGTTATATGCTATGAAAGCCTTATAATTGCAATAAAAACATGTTATAATCGGATTGTTTATGAATCTATGTGTTTATCCATTTAAATAGGCGAAAAGTTATTGAATTTGATGTTTTTCTTACGTGTTCAAATTGAGTAAGTACGGGTAACCGGAGGCTATCGGACTATATTTTGGTTACGTATTTGCATATGAAGTAAATGCTTGCTAAATAATGCTTAAAAATGCTAAAATAAGGTACGTTTTTGGATTAAATACGACAAAAATATAAATATTGATAAATTAATATATATATATATATATATTTGTTTTCCGGCCTTATGAATCGATGTATATATATTTATCTCTCTTGTCAAATTGCAAAAGGCTCTCCATACAAGGGAGATCTGCCAAAAAAATTCCAAAATTTAGGCTATTAGAATTTTTTTGGGTAATTTTTGTTAACGACAATTAGATTTCAAATTGTAATCGGAATAAAGGGTTTTGAAATTAAAATTAAAAACAAATTGTTTTGTGGTGGAACTAGAAGATTAGAAAAGTGAATATCGAATTTTCACTAAGTGGGTTTTTAATAAGTAATAGGTTTGGAACATTTTCCTACCTTAGCAATTTTCGAGGAAGAAATTCTTTTAAGGGAGTGGAATGCAACGATCCGGATTTTTCGACATTTGATTTAAAATATTTAAATATTTCAAAATATTGAATTTAAATTATAGATTGATTTTGAACATGAAAATTTGGGTTTAATTGTAAAATAAATTCAGAATTTAAATATATCAATTTATTGGATAATTTAATTTTTGAAGTTTGTTGGTTAAATAATTTTATCTTGAGTTTTAAGCCCGATTAAATTTTTTTAAGGCTTGTAAAATTTATATTAATAATAATGCAGATAATAAAAGGTTTTAAAATTGAATTTACAAGTGATATATTCAATTTTAAAAATAGCTTTTTCAAATTGACATTTAAAAATAGCGATCTAGGGGACAGTCTTGTAATTCGATGAAACCGGTTCCATTGGATATGTAATATTGTATTATTATCGGATTTCAAATTTCATAGTGTTTGGGGTTATTGTTTGATTGTACGGTATATAAACGCACTGAAATTAATATCGAAATTCAATATAATAAATGGGTCTAAAAAGCTATCTTCTCCCTACGATCGAATTAGGACTCGAAACCTTTTCCATTGTGTTTGGAATAGGGAAATAACATTATAAACACCTAGCGGCATGCCTTAATAGGAGATCGAGATTTTTAAATTACGAAATCGAGACGATTTAAATTTAAATAAATATATTTTATATTCATGGATTTGACAAAATAATTCACATTAGAACTTTTCCTTTCTCTTCAAATCACTGTAGTAGGGTATATTCTACATGCAAAACATTTTAAACACATTTCCCTCCTTTATAAAATACACATCTTCTTCTTTCAATAGAACAGCCGAGCCTTGCTTTCTTCCTTTTAGCTTATAAACCACGAAATCAAAAATCCTCATTCAAAACAAAAAAATCATCTCAAGAAAAATGGAGGGGCCGTACATGGTAAAATTGCGATGTCTGGGGCTCGGTTTCGCCTTTGGAGGCGTGCGGTCAACGAGGGAGGGATAGATCGCCCGGGTTCGATCAAAGGCGCGCGTGCGTTGGGTGCGAGCGAGCTAGGGCTTCGATTTTGGGAGTGTGGCCACACGCAAGTTAATGGGAAGGGGCGGTTGAAGCGTGGCTTTGGCAACGCGAACCTGGAGGTGGAAGTGGGCTCAAGCTCGAGCTCGAGACATGATGGGTTTTGTCGAAGTCGAGATGGACGAGGGAGGCGAGGGCACGCCCATGTTCGATGGTAATGGTGGGCTAGGACAAGAGTTTGTGGGTTTCATCGATGGTGAAGGAGGGTTTTTCGAAGGCTGGATGGGTAGCGCCTGAAGCGGGCGAAGCATATGGTAAGATATTAAAAATGGTTTTGATCTAGATTAACTTTAAATTAGCTATTCCATAATTTATTAATCCATAGTACATTCGTTCGAAGTTTACGAGTCACAAAGTCAATCACATTAAATTCGCATTCTGGAAGTGGATGGAATTTTTCGAAGTTTGTTGGAATTTTAAAATTTAATCGAATGATGTTCTATTTAGTTTAAAATCTGGATTTGGCAAACTAATAATCAAGGTAAGAATTTCTCACTCATTTGGATTACCGTATTTAAATGTTTAAATTTGAAATGTTTGATGCTTGATTGATTGATAAATTTATAATTTATCCAGAGATGGCTATTTTTATATATAGAAGTATATATATTAGTATTTGGAATGATATTCCCGCACATTATAGTGGATGGACCCTATGCGCCCCACATAATAGAGGATGACCGTATATACCGCGATATCCCCCTCAAAGTGGGATTGGTATTCTTATTGCCGTCTAACATCTATGGATGCAGGGAAAAAACAAGTTGGAGTGATCCAACTGGATTCCTTAAATATGTTACTATTTTTCATATATATAAATTGCTGGATTATTATGCGTTGTAAAATTTTAAAGAAATAATGGTATGGGAATTAATTTTGGGAATATTAAATACCATAAATATTATTTTAATTTTTAGGGAATTAAAAAGAGATTTTTAATATATATATATATATATATATATATATATATCGAAATTTGGACTATTTAAAGGAGATTGGTTTTGAATACGAAATGGTGAATTTTGATCATATTAAAAAATGCAGAAAAGTATTTTAATAGAGAAGCTAAGATAAATTTCATAAAATAATTTTTCATTAAGTCCATATTTTTAAGATGATATTCTGAATTATAGAAAGAAAATATAGGATCGATATTAAAAATACATTGGCAAAATAAATGAAATTTATAAGAAAAGTGAATTTATAAAAATGGAATTTTATAAATGAGATTATTTTAGTGAAACTCAAAGGAGTTATAGGAAATTTAAAAACATAGTTTATAAATGAAGGAAAGTGATATCAGATGATAATTTGAAAATATAAATTTACGGGAAGAATTTATATTGGAATATGGAAATAGGGAAATGGTTAAGGAGACCGAAATAGAAGTAATGTGATGGAAATCGAGAAGATTTATAAATTGAAATTCGGTAATTGAGATTTAAAATTTTATTTTATTGATAAGTTAAATTTTTATTTTAAAAGGAAAATTATTATTTATTAGACTGTATAAATTTCAAGGTTAGTTGGTATGAAAATATTTTAGAATTGATTTTCTTTAAAATACTTAATATCTATTTAATAAAATCCTAAATATTTAAACTTGCTTTGAAAAAAAAAGATGTTATAAGAAGGCGTTTTCAATATTTGAAATAATTATTTGGATAGGTCTTAAAATCATTTTTTTTTACATATTTGTATATATAAAGTTTTGAAAATGTTTTAAATTTATTAATAAACCTTCTCGAGAGCCTGAAAATGGGGTTATTCAGTAAATATGATTTATAAGAAAATTCTTAAATAGAATTGGGAATAAAAGTAATAAAATTTCCTAAGAGGTTAAATAAAAGTGGACTTCGAAGAATGAAATAGAATTCATAAAGAAGTACAAAGGGAATTGGGTTTATAAGCAAGTATAAGTGGGTTTTGAAAATATTAAGGGAATTAATTGGGGAAATTCGAGATTTATAGAATTCGTGTAAAACGAGTTAAGAAATTTGAAAATAAAATTGTAAACAATTTTGAGAAAGAAATAGGAAATAAAAGGAGTATTTCCTAAACGTTGAATATAAAATGAAAAGGGAAAAATATTCTAAGTATTGGGAAGGGGTTGGAAATGCTCCATTAAGAATATAAGTATTTGAAAACTGTTTTCAAATGTTGAAGAATTGGAAGTAATATCTTATAAAGATATTTTGAAATAAATTTTGGAAAAATTATAATAAGGCCTGATGATTGTTCTGGATGTGTGTTGATAGTTAAATAATCGACTATCAATTTAGCCAATGTCGTTAACTGTTTCAAAGAGACCGAGATCGGATTTAATTATTCGAAAACTATTTCAATCAGATTTGAACGTTACGAACGAATATCGTGAAAATGATGAAGATGGTGCTTCAGTTTGTCCAGACCCAGGGCAACTTGTATGGATGAATGCTTCTAGAACATCATCATTGGAGGACGATGAGCATTCTAAGTAAAATTGTTCTTGAAAAATATAACGCTTAGCCTCGAGCCTCATCAACCGGGAATGACTAAAACATTGAAGATGCAACAAGGCTAAGTTGGTCGCACCTAAGTAGGGTATGTTATCAGCTTTCAAGATGTCCTCGGAAACCTATTATCTGTGGATATTGGCGTGCATGGAAGGAGCGCTCGGTGGTAAGGGTGGGAAAACCCTGGGTGATAACATATTTAGCCTATCCAGGTCAGGGGTAGGCCGGTCTTGTGTAGCAGGAGATCCCGGTGTGGTCCTCGGTACATTGTTCTAGAGGTGTACTGTGGTGGACGGTACCCCAGTTTCATAGTCATTCGATGTAAGTCACTCTGCAATAAGCACCATACGGTTTTGATTGTGTCCAACTATGCTGAAACGTGAGAAGCAAGTATTTCAGCTATTTTTTTATTTACTTTCTATGGACACTATTATAATATCAAAAGGATTTGATAAAAATGTCTTGGCCATCATAAGGTAAAAACCCATAGTGTTTATTTGTGACATGGTCTTATGAGATACCTTTGTTTTTCAAAGGATTTTGAAAGGTTAATAATTCAAATTGAGTATGTTTTCTCACGCTGGTTTTCCAGACCGACTCGGGTGTTATTTTATTATAATGCTCAGGTCAGACCGAGCATTACATATTCAGGTTAGATGCTATGTAGCTCAGGAGACGAACTAAAGGAGTTCAGACGTATATCACATATCTGGTTATTTTCGCTGTATGAGTCATGTATTAGGATGAGTTATTTAAACTGTCCAGATTGATGTACTGAATTGTCGTACTCTAATAATGGTATGTATATTAACAGTGCAGTTCTTGTATTTAAAATCTTTTATTATGTATTATATTTTGTTCTGCTGCGACTGTGAGATTCTACGTTGTTCTGTTTCTATTGCTTTACCTTTTTCTTCTCCACCCCTAATGAACTGGTATTTCCGGCACTCGACTGCTTGACATTTTATACGGTGGATGTATAGATGTCGATTTTCGAGGGTTGAAGATCCCCGTCCGTTACATTTCATCTTATACACTTTTTTGGTTATAATTCTAAGTTATAACTAGGACAATTATCTTTAGTTAGTCAAATTCTAATATTAATATCATAATTAGGCTCAATTTCAGTATTGATTCCATTTTTATTACAGTCTTTACAATTTAAATCCTATCTTCCGTTATTTCAGTATCCTTATCATTTTAATCCATATTCGCGTTTAATCTATTCTAATTCATACGTGAAGAAAAAGAAGGAGAAATAAAAGAAACTGAAAATAGAAGAAAATCCAAAGCGTAGGAAAAGGATGTAAATAACGCATAAATAACAGTAAGTAAATTAAAATACTGTAAATAAACTGTAATTAAATGGAAAAGCTATAATTAATATAAATAAACTAAAATCAACAAAAAAGAATAGCTAAAACAAATAGACTGAAAATAATTCTAAAAACTGTAAATAAACTACTAAAAAGGTTATTTCAAAAATCGTAGTAAAACTACAACTATTGGAATTCCTATTATTTTCAATTACTTAAAAATCTAAACAATTACGATCACACACCTAAGATAAAAGCTAGAATTCCTTTTTTTACAGCAACTGAAATTCTCTAGAAATCTCCTCTAATTTGTACAATCTCCATCTTTTATTTGAATGCATATATATATATATATATATATATATATAATAAAATTTTATTTTATAAATGAAGAATGTAGGTAAATATTTAAGAGATAAATGGAGGCTAGGTTTTGATTTTAGAATGAAAACCTAAGTTAGTTTAGGTCCTATTTATAGTGTTTTAGGAGTGCTTTCAACTGTAGATTAGAATCTCTAGAAACTTCTACTGACTTATTGTTGTGCCAAATCTTACAATGCGCCTTATCAGCGCCTTATCTTATATTTAGTTTAATTAATTACACCCTCAACAATATACGAACTATACATAACGTTTTCTTCCCCTCAATTAATTTCTAATTTGTGACATTTTGTTGCATATTAAATTTCCACGTGTCTCTCTTTATTCGCATGTTTCATTTCAGTTTTCAACATCCCATTTAATTTGCATGTTTATGTCTGAAGTAAACAAAAAACATACCAATATCTTTCCATGTTTACATTTGAAATAAGTAAATTGACATGTCAATATTTCTCCATGTTTATGTCTGAAATAAATTAATAAATAACTAGAAATTCTTATGCCAGTATTGTACATATTCACGTTTGAATCAATTGGATGAATAACATATGAATAGTTATGTCAATATTCTATATATTCACATCTAAATTCATTAAATAATAGGTGCATTGTTATGTCTACATTTTTTTCTTCCATATTCACATCTTTGTAATTAGATAAATAATATATGTCCACAAACATATTAATTAGTAACCTAATTCTTTACCTTTAAATTGAGCAATCAATTATATTAATTGAATGGTGTTAATGTTTTTATTTTTAAAAATCAAACAGACCCTTACTCTTCACTAACAAAGAAATAACATACCTTATATTTTCTGTAAGAAATTTAATCTTTCGATAATATACCCTTGCCTTTTCTTTTCAAAGTATAACGCTTATTTTATTAAATTCCTTCTTTTTATAGTATATGGTTACATTTTCACTCACTTACAATAATCCATCACATTTGAACATCGTCATCTAAATTTATAAAAGTGAATGCCTTCTTTTTAAATAAACTGTTATAACATTTTTTTTCTCTTTTGTAACAAAAAAATCCCTGTTTATAAAATCATACATATATTCAAAAATGAGAAGTGTTATCCCGCCTTTTAGCAAGGCCATGATACCAAAAGATCAACTGATAACCAAAGACAGTTTGCCTCAAAGATTGGTCGTACGCAGGCTCGCTATGGATATCGATGAATTTTGGTCGAGCTCTAATCAAGGCGGAATCGATTGGGAATGTTGATCAAGGCTAGGATAGGCTACGTTTCAAATTTCAGGTCAATCGGAGTTCGTATGCTCAAGAAATGATCGATCTAAACCGAAGTAGATGGCGGTTCATATCCATGGAGTAAAGTCTCGTTCGTACCCATACAGCCATACCTCACTTCGTACCCATCTAGTTCATATCGATCGGAGGCGGTTATTCGTATCCATCAGCATACCACATGTATACATTTCTTCATATCCATCGTGGTCCTCGTTCGTGTCGATGACAGGCAAGATTAGCTCGTATCCATCCACCCCGTAAACCTCGTTCATATCCATCAGGATCCTGGTTATTCGAAACGATGGCATACGTAAGCTTTCGTATCCATCGTAGTCTTTGATTCAAATCGATCGGAATCCCTCAAAATAAATCGCTTCGTATCGATCAGGATACGATGGTCGATACGAAGAATACCACCGATCGATACGAATAGGGGTTGGGATGAACGGATACGAATAGAGTATTGGAAATGGGTGCGAAGGAAGTTTACAAGGATAAAGGCTTGGTCCACATGGTAAGGAATATGGATCTTCCCTAGTTTATCATTCCACATCAGCACGCGAGCACGCGCCTTTGATCGAGACGAAGAAGATGGAGACGAAACAATGGACACGAACTCGGCAGCCTTTGAAAAAACGAAGTTACATCAATCATATCTCACAAACTACAGGTCCAAATGCTATGAAATTTTCACAGAAGCTTACATACAACTTAAGGAAGGTTCGTGCCAAGTTTCGACTCGATCGGATAAGGTCTTAATCGATATGAAATTCATTCGCATCGATCATAGATCAAGCCGCAACTTTGTGGCATCGATCGCATGGGCCCCCTCATGTGCCAGAAGTATTCTTCCGAAGTTTGAGCGGGATATCAGCCTCCTACATCTATAAATAGCACATTAGAGCCTACAGATAGGGGATCTTTTGGCGATCCTACGTGCAGACTCTGCCATATTCAATTCTGCACTTCGTCATTGCTGTTGTACTTGAATTTCAGAGTTATAAATCCTTGTAATCCGCTGTAATTAATTGTAATCATCAAGTGAATATCAATAAAGTCATCAAACTTCAAAGTGGACGTAGGCCGGATTACTGAACCACTATAAATTCTGTATTGTTCATTGCTTTCTTTTGAATCTTCTAAGTATTCTTCATCTTTATTTCTCTACATACTGTTATCTATGACCTGTGATTGCAAACTGGTGCTTTCATCGGTCATCGGGTGTTTGTGACCGATTTTGGCGCAGATAAGAAGTTTATTTTATTTATCGCAAAACATGCATTTATTTTTATTTAAAATGTTCATTCTATTTTGACACAAATGCAAGTTCTTATATTATACTCAACCATTACAATTTAATTCCTTTTTCCCTTTCTAAAACATTTAATAAATCTACTGCCAATTAATTTAAATACTAATTTTAAACGAATTCTAATTATAAACACTATTTCTTTTCACTTATAATTATTTATTAATTCCTCCTTAATTTTGGGTTGTTACGTTTTCCCTCCTTAAGGGATTTCATCTCTGAAATCTTTAATGATAGAAGAATGAAATAAAAGTTTTCATCCAAGTTCTGCAACCAACCACTCAGTCGTCACCCATTACATCCATTGTCCTTAAGTTTTTCTAATGCGATTTATGATACTTATGCAATTAGTATAGTGTCAATCTCTCTAACTAATGCTATAGATTAGGCAGCCAACTAATTCAATTGATGTCCTTTTATGCAATCATGCCCGTGCCATGTATTCAAATGAATGCGAAAATTCCCTATGATAACCGATGGTCCTATATGCGTGCTACGATCATCATCCAAATTGAACAATCATATGATAATCATCCATTTATAGCGGAATAAAATAAAATGCAAATGCGCATACATCTATATACATATGCTCTAGTGTCCTAGTTAGTCCGATCCCTAAAAGATAATACTGCCAAGTGTAAGTATATTCGTCCATTAGCATCCACTAGCAAACACTTGCAACCACCAGCATCCATCATATATAACATGTTCAAATAACTTGTTTACGTCAAATCCTATCATCCATGGGTTAAATCCTAAGTACTATCCTCCCAAGGGATGATAAAGGAAAGAACCTATTCAAAACTAAAGATGGAAATAGGAAATTCGAAATCTACTATCAAAGAGATATGCGGATAAGAAGTATGCATTTTCTCCTAACCAATTTAATCTTCTCAGATAACCTCTGTAGACTCTATCCAACACGAAAGCAACTTGCATGGTATTCCATAAAAAGCTTCAGAAGGTGCCATTCCAATGGTAGCTTGAGAACTATTACCTTATGTGAATTCCACTAAAGAAAGATGCTTTTCCCAAGTTCTTCGAAAATCAGGAATATTCATTCTCAACCATGCGTGTCTTACAATTTTACTAACTCCATTTTACTGTTCTTCTTTACTCTGCTCACATGAATCAACATTCCTAGGTTCTCATTAGGGTCCTATACACTCTACAGAAACTCTATTATTACTTCCAAAAGTAATTACTGTTGTCTCCTTTGTAGCCTTACACCTTTTCCATAAACCTAGGAAATGATTCCTATCTACTTCACATTTAAGAGTTTGGTTCGGTGCTTGTAATTCCATTTTAAAAATTAAGGTTTATAAATTTATATAACATCGAATCCCAAAACCTTTGTCTTTAAAAGTGTTATTTTTATGTTTCTATTAAATTCAAAAATACTAAGTTACATAAAATCTTATCTTTCTAAGCTTGCATCTTCACATTTTTTGAATTTACATTATTTCCCAAACCTAGATGGAAAAAATTTTAAGTCCAAAATTTATTCCTCGTTTTCTTTTAAAGACCTTTTTAGTTTTCTATAAAAAATTGAATTTTCAAATTTTACTTTTAATAAGTTTTCCAAACACTTATTTACTTTTTCACCAAACTATTTTCTTTTAGAATATCTTTAAAATATCCTTATGTGTTTTCAAAACATATTCTTATTATACCTAACAGTCTATACCTCAATGTATTGGAACTACTTTCTCTTATGAGAAATTATCAACGCTATAATTTTCTATAAACCTTTTTAAAGGAGGACTTCATGTTTAGGTGAAACTACAGGGAACTTACTTTATACTTTTTGAAATAGGTTATACAAAATATGTTACTTCTCATACCTTTTACAACTATTTCATGTATTCCTTGTAATTTGCACAAAACATTTTTATTGGTTTCATTGAAATTATACCATTATTTTTTTCATTCCAATAGATTAAAGTATTTTTAATTTACATTCTCTTATGATAGACATCTTCTAATATCTAACTTACTCTTTTCTTTTCAGAAAAACTCGCCTCCAATACTGCTTTAATATATCCATAACCAAAAACATTTCCTTATAATAAGTGTATTTTACAAATCATTTTTATTTTTACTCTTAGAAATTATCTTTTTCAAAATCGTCTTTATTTGGGTTTAAAACAGATGTTGCGTAAAACACCGTTACTACAACACAAAAACTCTAGTGTATGAATTTAATTAAAAGTAAATACTAATAAACCTCGTATACTATGTAAAACATTTTCTTTGGGAGTCACTTACTATGATGGTAGCGTTAGAGTTTATGCACCCTTTATTTTCACGAAAACATCTATTACAACAATAAATGTTGTAATCTATGTTTTTGATACTTAATACATTTTAGGTTTTTATATTTAAAATCTCTGTTTACTTACAAAGAAACTAGTGAGCTATATACGTTCTATAATTCTTCAAAAAGAATTTCACTTTTAACAAAATTTACCTCATATAAAAACCCACTTAAATTTCATACCACTTTTTTTTTACAAAAACACAAAATTTACTTCTTCTAAAATATTGACAATTATATTTTTCAATTTTTTAATTCTAACCATTTCATTTTCTTGGGCTAGGCATAAAGTGGATTTTCTTCTTCCTACCCTAGAAGTATCCTTCCTAAATCTTGGAAATCTCATTTCCTTACTAAAGTCTTTTGCTCCTATTCCTCTTTTAAGCTCATATTTATTCCAGTGCACTACCGTAAATTCATTTGTCCGATCCTAAATGTACAAAACCATTTCTCAAACTCTTTTCATGAGTTGACCATCTTTATGCCCCAAAAAATGCACTTCCTTACTCCAAAAGTGACACTTAAAGAATTTTGCTTTCAACCGATGAATGCAAAGTGTACAAAGAACCTCCTCAAAATGTTTAGGAAATCTTTAACGACCGGAACAGAATCTAGCTCTCATAGTGATGAATCGAGGGAATAAAGGAAGCTCAACATGACTGACCACCATGGGTTACAAGAAACTTCGAGAGTCCATCCGCTACATGTCCGTAATCTAACGACTTCCTTCTTGCAGTCTAATATCACACCATATGTGTATAACCAATCCATCCCTAAACCATCCCATACCCCGAAAATCTCAATACACAGGCATCACAATCAAACTGTACGTCTATTTAAAAAATTTCAAACCTCTACAAATCATAGACAAGTGTATCGATCCTCTTATGGGGTTTGAAACAACAATATGGTCTACTACTAAAGAGACGTCTAAGTGCAAACAACCTACCAAAGAACTACAGATGGAAGAGTGTGATATTCCAGAATCGAAAGGAGTTTGAACTGGACTTTGAGGGGATTTTTAAGAAAAACCCTTTATTATCTGATAACTAATTCTAAACTAAAGAGCTTCTTTTCTGAAAAATACTATTAAGACCAGTTATTTTGAAAAATACTTTACTTTTGCTATAATTATTTTTAGAAACCCCATAACCTTAGGCTCTGATACCAAGTGTAACACCCCACACACTTTAGTATACCCAAAAGGACATACTAAAATGTGTGGTGCATTGTAGGTATGACTAAAACTAGAAGAGACTAATATTCATAAGACAAAAATAGATAAAAACAGGGGAAACGATTAAAATAATAACTAATTTAGAGCAAAACTTCATTATTACTTTAAAAACCAAATAAGCCACCAAATACCAAATACATCATATGTCAAAATATCCATATATGTCTTTCGAAATTAAAATACATAATCTCAGTAAAATTAGGGTACAAAACATCTACATGCTATAATCTTCGCCAAAGGAGTCTCCAAGAATCTATAGTCTACCGCTCTTGCCCCTGATAGCCTTTGGGGGAAAGGGAAAATAAAGGAGTGGGTCAGACTAAAAGTCTGGTGAATGATAGTAACTACTAGCATATTTAAATAAAGTAAAGATAATAGACTTTGCCATAGTTTTAGTTATAAAAGGAAATGAAGGAAAAATAAAGAAAGTGTAACAAACGAGGATTTTCGACCCTCGAAAATCGACATTAATACGTTAACTATATAAAATACCGAGCAGACGAGTGCCGAAAACACCAGTTCATTGAGGATGAAGAAGAAATGATAGAAGAAAAAAAATAAAGAAAATACAACATAGAACCTCACAATCGCAGCGGAACAAAGTATAATATATAATAATAGATTTGAATTACAAGAACTATACTGTTAATATACATAACATTATCAGAGTACAACAATCCAAACATCAATCTGGACAGTTTAATAACTTGTCCTGATATGCATAACTCACACGGCGGAAATAACTAAGTAAGTGATATACGTCTAAACTCCACCAACTCGTCTTCTGAGCTCCATAGCATTTTAACCTAAATCTGTAATACTCGGTCTGGCTCGAGCATTATAATAAATTAACACCCGAGTCAGTCGGGAAAACCAACGTGAGAAAAACACACTTAAGTTGAATTATTAATTTTTATGAAATCGTTCGGAAATAAAGGTATCTCGTAAGACAACGTCACAAATAAACACGATGGGTTTTTACCTTACAATAACAAAAACAATTTTTATCAAAATAATCTGATATTATAATAGTGTCTATAGAAAGCAAATAGAAAATAGCTGAAATGCTTGCATCTCACATTCTACCATTGTTGGCACAATCAAAACCGTACGGTGCTTATTGGAGAATG
The DNA here is from genome assembly GCA_030765085.1 of Allium cepa. Taxonomy (NCBI): domain Eukaryota; kingdom Viridiplantae; phylum Streptophyta; class Magnoliopsida; order Asparagales; family Amaryllidaceae; genus Allium; species Allium cepa. The sequence goes on along the minus strand of CM060934.1, from coordinate 994,150,642 downwards.
CATTCCATTGAATGACTGGGCCACTGGGGTACCACCTACCACAGTACACCTCTAGAACAATGCACCAAGGCCACACCGAGATCCCCTGCTACACAAGACCGGTCTACTTTTGACTTGTATAAACTAAATATGTTTTTACCCTGGGTGTCCTACCCATACCATTGAGCGCTCCTTCCATGCACAACCATATCCATAATATAAAGGTTTCCAAGGACATCTAGAAAGGTGATAACATACCCTACTTGGGTGTGACCCACTTAGCCTTGCTGTATCTCTCCTATTTTAGTCATTCCCGGTTGATGAGGCTCGAGGCTAAGCGTTACCTTTCAAGAACAAAATTTTACTTAGAATGCTCATCGTCCTCCAATGACGATGTTCTGATAGCATTTGTGATAACCTGGATTTTTGGACATCTGATAAGTGGATAATTAACTGGTTTATTCAGTCGAACGGGTAAAAATTCTGAAATGTGGAAATATAAATAAATTTGAATCTATAATAAATACTGAAATATAAATATCTAGAAATAATAAATTTTACAGTAAATTAACATATATATAGATAAGATATATGCAAAACTCCATAATGTTGAAAATTCTAAGTGTATACTTATACAAATTCATTGTGAATATATAATCACAGTAAACTTATTAATATAATAATTTAATTTGGCAAGTTTTATCTTTTTAAAACTAATAAAAATGATTTTCTAATCATAATATATAATATATATATAAGTATATATATATATTGAATTGGAAGTTATGTTTTGAAAATTAATATGATAATTTTCAAGAGTTATTTAAAAGTTGAATTCTACATTTTTAACACTTGTACTTATATACATATACATATACATATAGATATATATCAATTTAAATATAATGAAAACTTAAGTATAAAAAATAAAATATATGAATAAAGGCTTTATACATTTGTAAGCTCTATAATACATGGAATTAACACTTGTAGCTAAGATTACTTGCATAGTTAACATGTGGCATATGTGTTTTCTCTTTAAAAATTTTAGTTATATAATTAGTATTAGAATAAAACAGGTTGTGCATGTTCTCTTCTCAAAATTCTTCTTTGAAACTAAATTTAAAACTAAAGAAAAAAAACCAAAACAATTTCTTTCAAATTTTATCTGAGCTTAAACAAAGCTAGGATTAATAGCTTCAAATAAGCAAATTCAAATTCAAAACAAAGATCAACTTCAGTTTTCAACTCAAATTCAAGTCCAGATTTAGGGGCAAAGCAATTTCCAGTTCAAAACTTTCATTCTAGGCTTCTATGTTTTTCTATGATGGTGAGTAAACTTTAAACCTCTTTAGGTAAATCATCTGTATATCGTGCATACAATAATTAATGGTAATAATAACTTAAAATATGATTAGCATTGCTAGAATAAATGTTGTCTGTTTTGGATTACAGTTTGCATGTTTATGTGTGTATAAATATATCCCTATTTTAAATTTCAACAGCCCTAATAAGTTCCAAAAATTAAAATCTCTTTGCCTGATCACTTCTAGCATATGATGTTTAGAAGAAACTTGTCTCTAATGATGAAATGCAAATTTTAAAAATATATGCAAGTAAAATTACTAGGTAATTATCTGATAAATAAGTAATTAAAGTAAAAAGAAAATATATCAGAAAAATTAATTGCTTTAATTTCAAGTTTCACCTTTATAATTTAATTCGTCTTTAGAAATTATGATTTTTAGTAATAATATCAAGATTTTTTAATGTGTATATGAAGAGGAATCTTGAGTTGATCGAAAACTAGTCATTGGCCAAATTCCGGCAATGCCGACAATGGTGGGTCTCAGGATTTGGTCAGGAGATAGCTGTGGGGGTAGGAAGCGGTGGGAAAATGGCAATTGATTTTAATGGATAGATTGGTGAGACACGGTGATTTTAGGGTTTTGGCTGGCATTTGAGGTTGGTTCGGTCTCTTATAATTGGTGATGATGAGGGGATGTCAGGAGGACGCGGACATAGGGGAAAGGCAGGAGCGGGTGGTAGTGGAGCTTCAAGAAAGTTTTGAGGTTGATCGAAGGAAGGTGGTGGTTGATCGAGGCGGCAAGTGAAGGATGTCATTTTTCGAACACTCGCTGTGATGTTCGATTTTTCGAACAGGGCCGGATTTCGCGATTCAGGAAGAGTTTCGTATGGAGATGGATGGGGGTGTTTTGCGAGGAGATCGGTGATTAGAATCGATGATCATGGTGGTTTTTCACGTGCACACAAGCGTCCCCATTCCGGTTCGTGTACGAATTGGGTAGAAGGGAGAGTGGGGGATTATTGGAAGGAGGAGAGATTTTGGGCCGAGTAAATCTGGGCCAGAATATGGTAAGTATTTAACAAGTTTAAGTTTTAAATAAAAGCAAATTTTAAAATTTAAATGAATCTAGTTTGAACTATTTCTTAAACCTATTCTTTATATAATAAATGTTCTTAAATGGTTGATTTAAGAAAGTTATATAATTTGTTTAACTTGAATTTGTTAGGTTTAATATTTTTAAGTTATTTTAAACTTAATTTAAAAATGTATTTAAGTGTTAATTAAAAGGATAAAATGTTTTAAATTTATATGTTAATGATAATTAAGTAATTAATAAAGATAAATGGTTTATCTTAAAGTTAATTAACATCTTGGATAATTAATGATTAATTAAATTAATGAAGTGATTAAAGAAAAATTAATTAATCCTTAATTAATAATTAAAGGTTAATTAATTGAGGATAATTAACCAATGGGATAATTACTTGATGAAGGTAATTAAAGGTAAATTACTTAAAAGAAGTAATTAAGGATTACTTACTTTGTGTAATTAATCAAAGGATTGATTAATCAAGGAAATTAATTAAGGGGTTAGTTAATTAATAAGTGTGATTAATTAAAGGATAATTAATCAAGGTAAGTAATTATATGATAATTAATTTGAGTAATTAATTAAGGGGTTAGTTAATTAATAAGTGTGATTAATTAAAGGATAATTAATCAAGGTAAGTAATTATAGGATAATTAATCTGAGTAATTAATTAAAGGATAAATGTAATTAATGTGAATGGGTGAAGGTTAACTAAATTGTGTTATTAATTTAAGGCTAATTACTTAATGTAATTAAAGAGGATAACTAAGGGATGATTAATTAATGGTTTGTAATTAATTAATGTTAAGAAAGAAGGATTAAGATAATCTAAGTGAATAAAGTTGGTGACTAAATTAATTGGAGATTAATTAAATTAATTAGGCACCATATATCTAATAAATCTTGTGTACGGATGGTTAAATGATTTTGGATGATTTGGATTGTTGTTGTCTTTGATGAACGATTGAGATGTGCTGTGATATGAATGGGTTGAACTGTGATAATGTGAGTTAGCAATCTGAGTTATATTGTTGTGTGGTATGATATCCTGAATATGAATTGTATTGTTGTAAAGCTTAACTATTTGGATTAGAAATGATATTGGATTCAAAGAGACCGGGGTCGGGTATTAGTAATACCCGAAATCACTTCGATTAGTAAACTAAATTCTTTATAAATTGGATATGTGAAATTATACGGGCTGGAATGGAATGAATTGTGTAACATAGACATTTAACCTAAAAACTGTTGTGTGTGAAAAATGTTTGACTATAAGAACTAGTAAAGGGTACGAGTTACCCTGATATTCACATATGTTATAGCTTGGTGTTTCATATTAGATGGGTTTACTCATGCTGCTTTCCAGCCCGACCCGTGTGTTACTTTGTTGTAATGCTCGGGTCTGATCGAGTATTACAGATTTTCAAGTAAGGACGTTCTGGAATTCAGGTGGTGAGCTGGATGGCAGGAACGTATGGAGTATCCCGCTGTGTATTAGAGTGTTTTTTGGGACAAGTTAAATTTTAATTGTCCAGCTTTGTAAATGATTGTAACTCTGATGTAAATAAATGTAAATTAACTGATACAGTTTTCCTTTGTATAACTGCTGTTATTTGATATTATATTTTGATCCCCTACGAATGTGAGATTCTGTGACTTGTTTTCTGTTTCATCTTCTACCTCTTTTCTTCTTTTCCTTACTATCTGGAATTTTCGTGATCGAAAATTCCGGGTCGTTACATTTGGTATCAGAGCAGAAGGTTAAGCAAGAACCTTGGCTCTGGTGGGTTTACTCACTAAGGGTAGGGTCAGTGATACCCTAGAATGAGTTGAGTATATATATATAAGAGGGCTTACTTGTTATTTTCTTATACAATGATTTTAAGTGGTTTTAAAAATAAATGATTTTTATTAAAGTTTATATATAGAGTAAATAATTTTCCAATTATTATATAAAGAAATTGGGTGTGGGTCATTAAAATTGAATAAAAATTAAGTGACAAATATATATATCCAAATAGGGATTGAATAGAATGTACTATACAAATAAGATGAATTAGAATTGGTTTAAAACCAGAATATGGAATGGATATTGTGTTTTATAATGAGATGGTTTTTTTCCAATAATCAATGAAAAGTTTTTATGGAAATAAACTTTTAGATGAGTATAACTTGTAAATCAGAATGGATTTAGATAGTGAGGTTTTGAAACATTTGAATTTTTTTAAAAGAAAAAGAATAAATATGTATATATGTGTGGATACACATAATATCAAAGATGATTTGGAATAAAGTCTAAAGTGTGGAATTTTGATTTTCCCTGGAGTGTGATGTAAAATCCCAAAGTGATATAAGTCTTTGAACCTACAAGTAAGAAAGAATATTGATAGAAATTAAAAATTTGAAATGGAGAATTCAAATTTGAATAAGGTTAATGGGATTAAATTGAATTTAACTTGGAGGAAGTTAAATAAGTTTGAATGAACAACCTGATTTGGAAATTTCAAGATGAAATTGAAACTTAACTTAGGGAAGTTGAATGGGTTGCTTTGGGAGGAGTTATATAAGATCTCAAATGGGTTTGAGTTTTGGGAATGGGTAATAGATGCTATTGATGGATGTTTTAAATAAATTGGATGTTTATTTACTTTGACTTATCCTAATATCATCCTGTTGTTATAAATAATCTATGAAACCGTGAATTGGTTTGTTTAAAATGAATTAGGAAGTGGATTGTGATATTTTGTATCCATTGCAGATATAAATGGAAATGAATCTTTAATTTGCAATTATTTAAGAAAAATTGATTTTTAAAGTTAAAAATTGAACTTATGAAGATGAAATCACTTTGAACCTATGTTTTGAATGTTTAAAGGGTAACTTACAAAATTAAATTGTTAAGAATTGGTTTCAAAGTTGGAATTTGGTGATAAATTGGATTTCAAAGATCAAATTGTTTAAAAAGGGTTTGAATTATTATTTTAACTTAGAAATAAGTTTATAGAAGTAAAGGTAATTTAAAATGGAATTTTGAAATTTGTACTCAAAAATTATATGGTTAGGCTGTTAAATTAGAAAGTAAAGGTTAATTTGATTTAATGGAATTAAATCAACATTTGAATATTTAACTTGAATTTATATAATTAGATATGGTCTAAAGTGAGATTGAATTTGAAATTTGTTCAAATTGAAAGTTGATTTGAATAATTTGGAAATTTGATTAAAGTTGAATAGGTTTAAATTCAAATGGAAATTGATTTGAATTTGGAAAGAAATTAAGGTTTCAACTAGAATTGGGATTGAATCAATTTAATGGGATGAGAAATTTGTTGGAAATGAAATTAATTTAATTTGAATAAAAATTAAATCAATTCAAAAGGAAGTGGAAATTTAAATGGAATTGATGGGAATGGAGATTGGAAAATTGAACAGTTTGGCTCTGGACTATTTTCAAAATAAATTATTTTCATATAAGCTTTCTTAAATCTATTTTTCTAAGCTATTTACCATATACAATCTTTCTTTTTAAAGCCAAACTGTTTTATACTTATTTTACAATTATTTTTGGAACTATTTAACTATTTTACAATTGTTTTATAAACTACTTACTATTTTTCAACTTCTTTATAACTAATTACTATTTTACAACTATTTTATAACTACTTAACTATTTTACAGCTATTTTACAAACTAATAATTAATTTTTAACTACTTATCTATTTTTAATTTTTCAAGCTATTTTCTAAATTTAAGCTGGACAGAGTTCAAGCTGTTTATAATTGAATACCAATTGAGATAAGAATTGAAGTGTTAATCTAAATATAAATGGGGTGCAAATTGTGAAAAAGTGAATAGAATCAAAGTGAATGTGAATAGAAAAGGGAAATGATTTAGCTAATAATCAATAGGGATAGATTTGTAGGATGTACGTATGTTATTCTATTCGCATAACGATTTGATCCAGATTCGAACACAGAATTTTGAGATAGTATGTCGATCAGAGTTGGGATTTGTCACTCGATTTTTGACGGCGAACCTGGATATGGATTTTTGATTGGTTTTAGGAATTCTCTATCATAGTTATGACTATGCAAGGGGAATGACGGTTTTTGATCAAGAAACCAGATCTGAGTCTGCACTAGGAAGTCGGGTGGATGATACTAGCTTGGAAGAGAAATTGTGTGATCGAGTGAGCGATCAGATTGATATTGCTTACGGATGATATGTCTACATCGTACGGGTTTAAATGAAGTTGATATTGGAAATTTATGGATATAAACTGTAAAATGATTTTGAAATGGAAGGGTATATTTTAAAAAATGAATGACGAAACAAAGTGGAAATTGGATATTTCTATGGTAGAAATTTACTTTATAGAAGTAAGTAATATGGTAAGTGACTTTATAGAGTAATCAAGCTTGAATATTGATTTGGCATAAACAAAGTTATGCATATATAATTGATAAACTCCCCCTGTTGAATCTATAGCCAGAATAAAGAGGGTTTTTGACAGTATTTGAAGTATAAAAAGGGAATTTATACAAGTAATGAAGTGATCTAAAAAATTTCAAAGTTATATATATATATATATATATATATATGTATATGTATATGTATGAAGGATTTTATGAGAATGATTTTGGGAAAAGGTTTTGGAACCTATGGATTTTGAAAAGGCTTTTGATTCTTGGAGAAAAATCAATTTTGGAAATTTGGAAAGCCTGGTTTGAGGATTATCGATTTTGAGAAAAGGAGATTTATTTGGGATTCATACTAGATGTATGATTTGGAAAATACTCTATGCATATAGTATAAAATGTTTTGAAAATGGCTCTGGAGAAAAAGGCGCTCCCATAAAATGAACTTCTCAGGAGTGCCATGGGGTGGTACAGCCTTGAACGTAGGGGGGTTCTAAAGTTGATTCTATGAGGAAGTCCGGACAAATTGAAGTTCCTGAGGATTATTGGGTAGCGAAAGTCGAGGGCACTGATGCCTACAGAGGCATTTGGGTTATGCTATGATGATAGTGTAACTCGATGTCACTGCGATCTACTATGGACCATAGCGGAAATTGTGGGGAGGTGAGTGTCAGCGGTCTGCGTTTGATTTTGCTAGAAAGGCAACATAACATCGGTAGACTGCGATCTATGGTGGAGTGGAGAAGTTTCATTCTTTTGGTAGTGAAATTCGAGGGCACTGATGCCTACAGTTATATGGGTTTTTGCTGTGATAGCAACGTAACCCCAGATGTAGCTGCGATCTGTAGCGGGTTCCATGGTGTAATAGAGGGGCACGGAGGCCTACAGTTATCTATGGATTTTGCCGGGATGGCAACATAACCATCGGGTTAACTGCGACCATGGAGGGGGTGATGATTTCCAGACTATTCTCATCAAAGATGTTTTCAACATTTCCAAAAGTGTTTTCTATATTTTCACTAAAATATTTTCTAAGTATTTTTACTAGGTGTCGAAAATGGGTTTGCTAAGTACTTATAGGTTTTCAGTCCTACGCCTGATCAACGTATGACCGAATTTATGCAAGAACAAGGATGGGCTGGTTGAAACATCAAGTTATAAAAGGTATTTTTATAAAAACTATTCTTGGTAACATTATATAGATTTTTAAAATTTTTTTGAAAATTCTTAATAAAAAGAGTTTTGATCAAAGAGTATTTTTTCTAATAATAAGCATTTTAATAAATTCTGGCTTTGTTCCTTTTCGTGGACGAAAAAAGAGGAAGGAGTGTGATAACCCGGATTTTTGAACATTTGATAAGTGGATAATTAACTGGTTTATTTAGTCGAACGGATAAAAGTTCTGATATCTGGAAATATAAATAATTTGAACCTATAATAAATATTGAAATATATATATATATATATATATATATATAGAAATAATAAATTTTACAGTAAATTAACATATATATAAATAAGATATATGCAAAACTCCATAATGTTGAAAACCTTAAGTGTATGCTTATACAAATTCATTATGAATATATAATCACAGTAAATATATTAATATAATAATTTAATTTATCAAGTTTTATCTTTTTAAAACAAATAAAATGATTTTCTAATCATAATATATAATATATATAAGTGTGTGTATATATATTGAATTGGAAGCTATGTTTTGAAAATTAATATGATAATTTTCAAGAGTTATTTAAAAGTTGAATTCTACATTTTTGACACTAGTACTTATATATACATATATACATATATATATATATATATATATCAATTTAAGTATAATGACAACTTAAGCATAAAATATAAAATATATGAATAAAGGCTTTATACATTTGTAAGCTCTATAATACATGGAATTAACACTTGTAGCTAAGATACTTGCATAGTTAACATGTAGCATATGTGTTTTCTCTTTAAATTTTTTAATTATATAATTAGTATTAGAATAAAACAGGTTGTGCATGTTCTCTTTTCAAAATTCTTTTTTGAAACTAAATTTAAAACTAAAGAAAAAAAATCAAAACAATTTCTTTCAAGTTTTTATCTGAGCTTAAGCAAAGCTATAATTAAAAGCTTCAAACAAGCAAATTCAAATCCAAAACAAAGATTAACTTCAGATTTCAACCCAAATTCAAGTCAAGATTTAGGGGCAAAGCAAGTACCAGTTCAAAACTTTCTTTCCAGGTTTTCTTTGTTTTTCTATGATGGTGAGTAAACTTTAAACCCCTTTAGGTAAATCATCTGTATATTGTGCATACAATAATTAATGACAACAATAAATTAAAATATGATTAGCATTACTGGAATAAATGCTATCTGGTTTGGAATATAGTTTGCATGTCTGTGTGTGTATAAGTATATCCCTGTTTTAAATTTCAACAGCCCTAGTAAGTTACAAAAATTAAAATCTCTTCGCCTGATCACTTCTAGCATATGATGTTGAGAAGAAACTTGTCTGTAATGATGAAATGCAAAATTTAAAAATATTTGCAAGTAAAATTACTAGGTAATTATCTGATAAATAAGTAATTACAATAAAAATAAAATATATTAGAAAAATTGATTACTTTAATTTCAAGTTTCACCTTTATAATTTAATTCGTCTTTAGAAATTATGATTTTAGTAATAATATCAAGATATTTTGATGTGTATATGAAAAGGAATCTTGAGTTGATCGGAAACTGGTCATTGGCCAAATTCTGGTAATGCAGACAATGGTGGGTCTCAGGATTTGGTCACGAGATAGCTGCGGGGGTGGGGAGCATCGGAAAAATGGCAATTGATTTTACTAATGGATAGATTGGTGGAATGCGGTGACTTTAGGGTTTTGGCTGGCATTTGAGGTTGGTTCGGTCTCTTATAATTGGTGATGATGAGGGGATGCTAGGAGGATGCGGGCGTAGGGGAAAGGCAGGAGCGGGTGGTAGCGGAGCTTCAGGAAAGTTTTAAGGTTGATCGGAGGAAGGTGGTGGTTGATCGATGCGGCGATGGTAGAATGTCATTTTTCGAACACTCGTTGTGATGTTTGATTTGTCGAACAGGGCCGGATTTCTCGATTCAGGAAGAGTTTTGTATGGAGATGTATGGGGTGTTTTGCGAGGAGATCGGTGATCAGAATCGATGATCGTAGTGGTTTTTCACGTGCATACAAGCGTGCCCGTTTCGGTTCGTGTACGAATTGGGTAGAAGGGAGAGTGAGGGATTGTTGGAAGAAGGAGAGATTTTGGGCCAAGTAAATCTAGGACGAATATAGTAAGTATTTAACAAGTTTAAAGTTTTAAATAAAAGCAAGTTTTAAAATTTAAATGAATCTAGTTTGAACTATTTCTTAAACCTATTCTTTATATAATAAATGTTATTAAATAGTTGATTTAAGAAAGTAATATAATTTGTTTAACTTGAATTTGTTAAGTTTAAAATTTTTAAGTTATTTTAAACTTAATTTTAAAATGTATTTAAGTGTTAATTAAAAGGATAAAATGTTTTAAATTTATATGTTAATGATAATTAAGTAATTAATAAAGATAAATGGTTTATCTTAAAGTTAATTAAGGTCTTGGATAATTAATGATTAATTAAATTAATGAAGTAATTAAAGAAAAATTAATTAATTAATCCTTAATTAATAATTAAAGGTTAATTAATTGAGGACAATTAACCAATGGGATAACTACTTGATGAAGGTAATTGAAGGTACATTACTTAAAAGAAGTAATTAAGGATTAATTACTTTGTGTAATTAATTAAAGGATTGATTAATTAAGGAAATTAATTAAGGGGTTAGTTAATTAATAAGTGTGATTAATTAAAGGATAATTAATCAAGGTAAGTAATTATAGGATGACTAATTTGAGTAATTAATTAAGGGGTTAGTTAATTAATAAGTGTGATTAATTAATGGATAATTAATCAAGGTAAGTAATTATAGGATAATTAATTTGAGTAATTATTTAAAGGATAAATGTAATTAATGTGAATGGGTAAAGGTTAATTAATTTATGTTATTAATTTAAGGCTAATTACTTAATGTAATTAAAGAGGATAATTAAGGGATGATTAATTAATGGTTTGTAATTAATTAATGTTAAGAAAGAAGGATTAAGATTATCCAAGTGAATAAAGTTGGTGATTAAATTAATTGGCGATTAATTAAATTAATTAGGGACTATATATCAATAAATCTTGTATATGGATGGTTGAACGATTTTGGATAATTTGGATTGTTGTTGTCTCTGATGAACGATTGAGATGTGCTGTGATATGAATGGGTTGAACTGTGATAATGTGGGTTATCAATATGAGTTAAATTGTTGTGTGGTATGATATCCTGAATATGAATTGTATTGTTTTAAAGCTTAACAATTTGGATTATAAATGATATTGGATTCAAAGAGACCGAGGTCAGGTATTAGTAATACCCAAAACCACTTCGATTAGTAAACTAAATTCTTTATAAATTGGATATGTGAAATTATACATGCTAGAATGGAATGAATTGAGTAACATAGACATTTAACCTGAAAACTGTTGTGTGTGAAAAATGTTTGAGTCTAAGAACTCATAAAGGGTACGATTTACCTTGATATTCACATATGTTATAGCTTGGTATTTCATATTAGATGGGTTTACTCACACTGGTTTCCAGCCTGAACTGGATGTTACTTTGTTGTAATGCTCGGATCAGACCGAGTATTACAGATTTTCAGGTAAGGACGTTCTGGAGCTCAGGTGGCGAGCTGGATGGCAGGAATGTGTAGAGTATCACGCTATGTATTAGAGTGTTTTTTTGGGACAAGTTAAATTTTAACTGTCCAACTTTTGTGAATGATTATAACTCTGATGTAAATAAATGTAAATTAATTGACACAGTTTTCCTTTGTATAACTGATATTATTTGATATTATATTTTGATCCGCTGCGAGTATGAGATTCTATGACTTGATTTTTGTTTCTTCTTCTACCTCTTTTCTTCTTTTATAACTATCTGGAATTTTCGTGATCAAAAATTCCAGGTCGTTACAGCATTCATCCATACAAGTTGTTGTGGGTGTGGACAAACCGAATCACCCTCTTCATCATCTTCATGGTACTCATTCATAACGTTCAAACCGGATCGAAGTGGTTTTCAAATAATTAAATCCGATCCCGGTCTTTTCCAAACGATTAACGAGTTTGGCCAAAATTGATATACAGTTATTTAACTATCAATACACATCCATAAGCAATCATCGCGCCTTATTTTAAATTTTCCAAAATTATTTTCAAAATCTCTTTATAAGATATTACTTTCAGTTTTTCAACATTTAAAAGCAATTTTCAAATCATTATATTTTTCAATGGAATATTCCACCCCTTTCCAATACTTAGAATATTTTCCCCACTTCATTTTATATTCAACACATAGAAAATATTCCTTTTATTTCCTATTTCTTTTCTCAAAATCATTTACAATTTCATTTGTAAACTCCTTGACTAGTTTATAACGAATTCTATAAATCCTGAAATTCTTTAACTAATTTCCTTAAATATTCCAAAGCAAATTTTATTTGCTAATAAACTCAATTTTCCCTTTGTACTTCTTTATGAATTCTATTTTCATTTTCGAAGTTAACTGTAATGCCCCACTCCGAGACCCACTCTAGTAAAGAGTATTACGGAGTAATACCGTCTACTAGAACGGAGAATAGAGTATAATGGAAGCGACCATATGTAATCAAGCTATAACTATCTACTGAATACGTCAAATAGGTGGTTTTCTTTTCTCAAGTGGTTCGACATATCCAATAGATATTTATAACGAAACTACAATGGCTAAGGAAAATAGGTTCAGAACAAACATAATACTAAATGATAACATCATCATCACAGAACAGTCACATAACAGTCACAGAACATAGGTACAATATATCGTCAATACAGATCCAAGTATCAAAAGGTGGGTACAAAGCCACCGCTCACACATGTGAGTCAAAAATATGTACATAAGAGTCTGAAATAACAGAGTAGCTGAATAGTGGACAAATAAAAGAGCTATCTATCAGCATAGCAGATAATGTCCAAGCGGAAGCACAGAAAGCTAAGTCCAGAGACCTAACCTGAAACAACTCGGTCTGACCCGAGCGAAAACACTCGGGTCAGGCTAGCTAAACAATCAGTAATAACTGAGATATATATAATAATGCAGTACATAAATAAAACAGTACTTCTCCAATGAGAAGAGTAATATGGACTACATGAATATAACGACGATCCCTAATCATCAATAAACAGTAAAAATCTCCAAAGAGGATACAAACACCAAAGTGTTTAATAAATAAAATCGCCTCATATCATCGGCGTAGCCAAAGCTATATAAAGTTGCCCATAGGCAATAATCCCAAGAGTGACCAGAGTCAGTAATCAATGCCCAAGCAAAGATCGATGCTCCAAAGAGCAATAGGGATATACTGAAAAGTCAATGAAATCAAACACTAAAAAGCAGTGTCCAGAGACACTGTGAATCCACAAGGTAATCGCACTTACATCGTATGGTTCCATAGAACCAACATCGAATGGCGATACTCGAATGGATATAAAATCATCAGATCATACAAATATTGCACGTGCACCGACCAGAGTCGTTGTTGCCAAGTACTGTAGAGTTGTGATCGATCACTCGCACAGATGCGGAACGCGCGAAATGGCGAGATCCTTCCCAGAAGGATAAAGGCCCAGAGGCACACGCCGAAAATAAACTGCTCCATAGAGCAGGTGTCCAGAGACGGTTGCCCAGAGGCATTGTGACCCAGAGGTCCAGTACTGGCCGCCCAGAGGCTAATTTGCCACTAACTTCTTGGAGAGGAACCCGTAAAGTGTTAACAATGAGTCCCATACCCCACGTTCGCACTAAACGGTTTCCTAACCAATAGCAAGCTCACACTCCAAACAATAAAAAGTCCACCTCATATCATCGGTAGACTAGACCCAAAGGTCAAAACGATCAATCGAATAGGTCGGGGATTAACCGGAAAGAAAATACACACGGTTTTCATAGGCCGGAGATTTCCTAACCGTTTAAGCACCTTTCCACTTCGCTCGACGTGCTAAAAGTGAGTATGAGATTTTTATTATAGAAAATAATGGTGTAAAACGGATTTGTAATTGATTTCGAAATCACTTTTAAAACGGTCTTTTGAAAAGTCTCCTATTATGGAGTAATTAATTTAATAATTAAAAATAATATTGTATAATAATTTTCAAAAGCCATTTTGGAGTGAAAAATCCTTTTAAATCCTTTTTATAAAGCCCGTGTACGAAATCCAGGGACAAATCTCAAAGAAATCGACGAAAACCAGAAAATCATCAAAAATATTCTAAGTGTTTGAAACCATTCAAAAACTGCTGCGAACCCAAGTTCGGCAATTTATTTGGACCAGCAATCTGTGTCCAAATGGCATGAAAACTGGTAGGCATATAGTCCGACATCCCTACTTTAAGATGCAAAAGGAATTTCTGGATTCCGAATTGAGACGAAGTGGCAGTGACGTCTCAAAGTTGAACCCAGAAAAAGATTCACACTGTTTTCCAACAGCGACCAGAGTCTAACTTTGGCACGAAAATCGAAGTACCAAACGAACCCCAATGTTGCACAAATTTTTCAGATATGGAGTTCGGAACTCCACCTTTCCAACGAGATCAAAAACGTCGAATTCCGACTAACGATGCGAGCGTGGCGGCATCGCGAATTGGAGGTCAAAAGCTGGAACCAGAGTAAAGCACTGAGGTAAAGATTTTTTTTTTTTTGGACGCGGGCCCGACCCGCGTCGGCCTGCCCCAGCCCGCCTGGGCTGGGGATATGGGACGCGGGCCAAGGCCCGCGCCCGTATGCCCCAGCCCAGGCGGGCTGGGGACATTATACTGCCCCAGCCCGCCTGGGCTGGGGGTATGGGACGCGGGCCAAGGCCCGCGTCCCCTATTCCCCCAGCCCAAACGGGCTGGGGAGGCGGTGCAACCCCCAGCCCGCCCGGGCTAGGGGGTTGGGGCGCGGCCAGCCCACCATGGGCTGGCCAGCCTCTGGCTAGCCCAGCTGGGCTAGCCTATAGTGCCTGGGTGCAGCCCAGGCCTGTTCTGGTGCACCCAGTGCATTATTCCAGCCTGTTTCAGGCTGAAGCAATTTCCAGCCAACTAATTATGCAGTTTTTGGTGATCTAGAGGTGTTTTTTTTTCAAGTTTTAGCATCAAAATTTTCACCAAAATTATACTAGCAATAATTACTAATACATAGTAATTACCTTAATGAAGCAAAGTATCAAATGGTTTGAGTGCACAATATCAAGCAAGCCAAACTCCTCAACCCCAAAGCAAAGATCAAGAGGCTTCAAGGACCCAAAATCAACAAAAAACAAAATAATGATTACAACAAGATGGTAGAGATAAATAGGGATTAAGATGGATTAGAGAATAGGAGAGATTGCATTACCTTTTTCAAAGATCAAATTAGTTTAGTTATGAAGAGAAGGAGGTGGATCTTCTACCAAGGGAGTCCATTAGTTATGTTTAGATCTAGGTTTAGGAATTATGAAGAGGAGGAGGGTTAGGGTTATGAGTTTAAGATATTATATAGGAGGGGGTTAGGCTAATGGGTTATGGTAAGGGGGTTTTAAAACCCATTAGGACTTAGTTTATATTCTAAGTTATCATGTGAACCAAAATCCTAAGAGGCATCCTAATATTAATTAAAACCATATAATTATCTCATTTGGCCAATTAAACCCATAATCACATTTAAAAATTCCCCATTTTAAACCACAAAATATTTTAATTTGCAAGTCAAATTGCAAATTTAAATTCCCAAAAATTTGTTTAGCTCCCTTTTCAACGTAAAATCATAATTTTTAATTTATCATTCGGTAATTGCAATCTCAGGGTTGTTACATTAACTTTTATTTATCCACTTTGGGAATTTTTCTTACTTTTTCCCAAATTTCACATTGAGAATTCCCTTATAAGTCCCATTTATTAAATAATCCTTTCAACTCTCAAGAAGGTTTATAAATAAATTTCAAATCATTATAAACTCTATGTATATACATATGTAAATAAAAATAAATATTTAAAAGAAAATAATAATAATTTATTTTTGAGACATATTCAAATAATTATTTAGAATATTGAAAACATCTTTTTAAAACATCGTCTTTCAAAGCAAGTTTAAAAATTTAGGATTTTATTAAAATAAATATTAAGTATATAAAAATTTGCTTTTGAAATATTTCAATACTAACTAACTTTAAAATTACATAGTTTAACAAATAAAAATTTCCTTTTTAAAATTCTAAAACTTAACTTATCGATAAAAATATATTTTTAAATTTGGATAACCAAATTTTCAATTTATAACCCTTCTTGATTCTTAACACGTCACTCCAATTCCGACCTCCTTAACCATTTCACTCCAAAATAGTGCGCACTATTTTTCTCTCTCATCCTATTTCCATATTTAAATGTAATTCTTTCCGTAATTAAAATTTCAAATTTATCATCCGATTTCACTTTCCTTTATTCACAAACTTCGTTTATAAATTTTTATAACTCCTTTGAGTTTCACTGAAATAAATATCATTTATAAAATTCCAATTCTATAAATTCAATTCCTTATAAATTTCCATTTATTTTTGCCAATCTATTTTTTTAATATCAATTTCCACTCTTTCCACATTTCCTGAATATCATTTTTAAATCCAGTCTTTAAAAATTCCTTTATATAATTATTTTAAGTTTTATATTTAAAATATTTTCCCACATTATTTTCTAGATTAAAAATTCATCCATTCTTATTCAAACCATTCTCTTTTAAATAATCCAAATTTCAATATACGGATTTTTACATTAAAAATCTCCTTCTAATTCTTTTAAAAATTGAAATAATTTTTTATGGTATTTAATATGCTAAAGTTAATTTCCATGCTATTATAACATTTAAAATTTTACAACACACAATAATACAGCAGATTATTCATTCACATCATATATATATATAATAACCACTAAATATATTTGAGGAATCCAGTTGGATCCTTCCAACATGTTTTTCCTGCATCCACGGATGTTAGAAAACAAATAAAAATACCAATCCCACTTCGTGGGGATATCGCGATGGGGTCATCCCCTATTATGCGGGGCACATAGGGTCTCATCTGCTATAATGTGTAGGAATATCACTCCAAAACTAATATATATATACTACCGTATATATATATATATACACACACTAATCCAGCAGATAAATTATAAATTTATTAATCAATAAAGCATCCAATAATTTAAATTTAAACATTTAAATTTAAATATGATAATCCAAATGAGTGAGAAATTCTCACCTTAATTTTTATTAATTGTTGATCGTTCCCATAAATTAAATCGAGCGACGTTCGATTTAAATTAAAATTCCAGCTAACATCGATCGATATTATATTGATTCCAGATTGCAGCTACAAATCCAACGTGACTGCTTTGTGATTTTGGACCTCGTATGAACATGGTATAAATTTGTGAACATTTGATAATCATTAAATAATTTAACTTAAAATAAATTTTTAAACCTTACAATTTTAAATTTTTGTTCGTACCCTCCCTCCTCCTCGGTGATTCGCGCTCCCCACAAGTTGTGACATCACCTTCTTCTCTACCATGCTTGGACCACCATCGGCTCACCCAACACCGTGAGTACGGCCATGAACTGCCGCCTTCGACCCCTCGTGCTCAAGCATAGACATCTTTGCCAAACCCTAGAACGCCTCGCCCAAATGCACCTCCAGTTGCCCTCCTCACTCACAACCCCCACCTCATTGCATGCTTTCACAGCTCCATCAGCGAAACCTCCATTGTAGTCGCTCGCACTCGCGCCTCCATCCTCTACGCCACCGGCCCTAGATCAAATCGCCAACATCGCCTCGTGCATCGCCTGCATCCCACTCTTCGTTCGACGATCGTCGACAAGCCATTTAACCTTCAACGAGATCGCGATTAGATTTGCTTGCTTCTCAGTTTTTTTTGTAAATGATTCGATTTTCATCCAAGCCATTTCCTTTTTCCTTTCTTTTTTCTCATTTGTAAACGAACGAGTTCAATTTCGTTATGAATTTGAGAACAAAGGAGCTCCTATTTGAGAATGAAGGAGCTCATATTTGAGAACGAAGGAGCTGGTTCTTTTTTTAATAAGCTCGAGTGATTGAGAGAAAAGGTAATGTTGCGTGCTTTTAAAAAAAGGGAATGTTTCATACGGCAATTAGGTTGACAATATAGGGTGGCTAGGAATTGAAAGAAAAGAGGTGATGTGAACGATTGACAAAATTACACACACACACACACACATGTATATAAAATTTAATTTTCAAATCGTTTTGTTTTACATAACTAAAAATATCGAACTCCTATCGAGGCATGCCGCTTGACGTTTATAATGTTATACCCCTATTCCAAACGCAATGGAAAATGTTTCGAGTCCTAACTCGATTGCATGGAGTAATAGCTTTTTGGACCCAATTATTATATTAAATTTCAATATTAATTTCAACGCGTTTATATCATGTACGATCAAACGATAAATCCAAACGCTACGAAATTTGAAATCTAATAATAATACAATATTATGAATATAATGGAACTGGTTTCGTTGAATTTCGAGACTGTGCCTCGGATCGCAATTTTAACTCGTCGATTAAATCGACGATTTCCAAAAATTAACCAAATCACTTGAAATTTTTAGTTTTAAAACTTATTAACCCAACTAAAACCCCAAATCAAATATTTAAAACCATTTAAATATTCCAATCCAAACGTCGAAAAATCCAGGTCGTTACCTTCCCCCTTAAAAGAATTTCGTCCTCAAAATTGCTAAGGCAGGAAAATGCTCTAAACCTATTAACTTATCAAAGCCCACTTAGAGAAAACCCGATCTTCACTTTTCTAATCTTTTAGTTCCACCCGAAAACAAATTTTTTTAATTTAATTCCAAACCCTTTATTCCAATTTAAATTCGAAAACAAATTGTCGTTAGAAAAAACTTCTCAAAAAATTTCAAAATTATACAAACACCCTAAATTTCCGAAATTTTTTGGCAGAGTCTCTCTTGTACGGAGAGCCTTTTGCAAATTGACAAGAAAGATAAATATATATACATCGACCCATACGGTTGAAATACAAAATATATATCAATATCTATATATTTGTTATATTTAATCCGAAAACGCACCTTATTTTTGAATTTTTAAGCAAGTGGCATATTTTATTTGAGATTAGCGCGATAAAAATCTAACCAAATGGCCTCTGGGTACTTGTAATTACTCAATTTAAACACATAAGTTTCAAAAACATCAAATTCAATTACATTTCATTTATTTAACTAGTGCAAACACATAAGTTTCATAAAATAACACGCTAAGCAAATGTTCATATGTAACTACAATGTTCCAATACTAATTTAATTGCTTTCACTCAATTTTCCTACCATTCCATTCAATTCGGAATGATTTACAACAAAATTATTTTCATTCATTTTTAACCAAACTAACTCATACCACTCCAATTTGATTAAAAATCAATTTTATTCGCATTCTATTTATTCATAGAATTTTATTTACTTTCGTTTATGTCAACGATAATTTTTTCCCTATGCAAATTTGGCGATATTTACTGAATAAAATATCCACTTTGGTTTATAACTATTTTAATTTGATTCCTACTCAATTTGTATCTAATTTTATTGTATTTCAATTGATTCTAAATCAATTTAGTTGCATCCTATTCATTCTACTCTCTTTATATTCAAATCCATTTTACTTAAATTGGTTTCTATTCAATTGAATTCCAATTCAATTACTAATTAATTAATTGGTTCATTCATTTAATCAAATTCAATTTTAATCCCATATTCAAATCCATTTATTTAATATCTCAAGCCATATCAATTTATTTACGCTTCAACTGAATTTATTTATAACTTGAGTTATCACCATTTCAAATTATTTCCTTATTACTCGACACGTTTCCAATTCTTATTTAATTTGTTTACCATCTAAGTTGAATTTTATTTATAACCCAAGTTTCAATTCCAAATTCCATTTTTCACTCATAATCCAAATTTATTCAACCTAGTTAATATCCACTTTATACCCAATTAACTAATTAATTATCTAATTAGTTCATTTCCACTTTATAGTTTAATATCTGATTTTTATTTGAAAAATCACTTCAACCAATTTACTTGTGTTCAAATTTATTTTATAATTCAAGTTTGGGTTTTTATTTCATTTCCAAAATATCGAACTCTTTTTATTTTGGCTCATCTATTCCAGTTTTCAATTTTATGAGTCATACAACTATTACTTTTCATATTTCCATCAATTCTATACTCGAATATATTCACATTTTATTTTTACTTGAGATCGTATATTTATTTACAGTTTAAATATATTTTTAATCAATTTATTTAAATTTTTATAGGCTAATCCAATTTATTTATTCACGTCCAGATTTTCACTCAAATTTTATTTCATACAAGATCTATGCCATATGGTTTTTATAATATTCCACAATTCAAAATTTATATTTATTTCAATTCGATATCATTTCTAATCCAATTCAAATTTTACAAAATATAGTTATATAGTTACTTTATAATTCTCATTTACATATTTTAATTCAATTCCATATAGCTTAATTCGATTCACTTTTTGTTTAAATATCAGTTCTCCTTTACCATCATACCAACCATACTTAATTTAAATTCTACCTCAAAGAAATTTAATTTTAATTAATTTAATTTAATCAAGTATAATTAATTTAATTTAATCAAGCAAGAATTTAATTCCAATCTCAAATCATAATCGATTAAATTTTTTTAGAATTTAATTAGTTCAACCTAGCTTAAGTTTAGTTCCGTTCAATTTTATATCTCAATCCAATTTTATTTTCAATTTAATTCAACTTCAGCTCAATTTTACTTAGCCTAAGTTAAATTTCATTCATTTCAACTTTCTTAAGTTAAAATTTAATTCTAAAATTCCAATTCCATACTTTTCTCTCTTCTTTAAATTTATTCTCAATTTTATAAGTTCATCCTTATTTCCCGATGTTTTCTAAAACATTATAAATAGGGATTCCAGAATTTAAACACCTGGTATTTATTTGAAATCATTTTGAAATCGCAAATATCCCAAATCGCACTTTTTAAAATTAAACCAACCCTGGTTTTTATCCTAAAACGAATTCCATTGGAATTTCTAAACAGCTTTTGATTTTCTAATAAAATCTCCAAATCAATTATTTCATTAGCAACCCGTCACTTAGAAACTCGATAATTAATACTGATGAAGCGACCATCATCATTAGAATTATTTTCCAACGAATAAAGTGAGTTTAGTGCTATATCACTTCCAAAAATCCATTTAAAACCATTTTCTTTCAAAATTATCTCCAAAATAATATTACTATTATTTTTTTTCTTTTCTCAAAATACTTTGGAAAACATTTCCAAAAATCCCTAGGATTTAAATTTCCAGATTCCATTTTAAATCCAATTTTAATTATAATCCATTCACATAATTTATACTTATACAAATTTTCATTTGGTTATATAATCCATTTCAAGTTTTATAATCTTATTTGATTATAATATTATCATCCAAACACTCCAATTATATATAATAGTTTTCATAAAAATTATTGCTTTTATATCAAAATATGGTTTGGGTAAAATTATTTCATTTGCCCACTTTTTAAAACAATACTGTATTGGTTTGCCTAGTTTAAGAGTTTAGAAATCCCTATCAATATAGTTATCCATACTGTACCGACCAGAATTTATAAACACTCAACCGATAAGTCAGCACAAAATAAAATAATTTATATTCACTAATAAATACATGCATATATCTATTAATACACTCGAACTCATTTTAGAATACTACTGACTTTATCTCTAATGAGTAATCCCCACCAGAGCCAAGGTTCTCGCTTAACCTTCAGCTCTGATACCAAGTATAACGAATGTGGATTTTTGACCCTCGAAAATCGACATTAATACGTCCACTATATAAAATGCCAAGCGGTCGAGTGCTGGAAACACCATTTCATCAAGGGTGAAGAAGAAAAGGTAGAAGGAAAAAAATAAAGAAACAACAATACAGAACCTCACAATCGCAGCGAAACAAAATATAATATATAATAATAGATTTTAAATACAAGAACTGTACTGTTAATATACATTACATTATTAGAGTACAACAATCAAAACATCAATCTGGACAGTTTAATAACTTATGCTGATATACATAACTCACACAGAGGAAATAACCAAGTACGTGATATACGCCTGAACTCCTCCAGCTCGTCTTTTGAGAACTATAGCATTTTAACCTGAATCTGTAATACTCGATCTGATCCGAGTATTATAATAGAATAACATCCAAGTCAGTTTGACAAACCAGTGTGAGAAAAACACACTCAAGTTGAATTTTAACTTTTATCAAATCCTTTGGAAGCGAAGGTATCTTGTAAGACCACATCGTAAATAAATACGACGGGTTTTTACCTTACGATAACCAAAATAATTTTTATCAAAATCATCTGATATTATAATAGTGTCTATAGAAAGCAAATAGAAAAAAGCTAAAATGCTTGCATCTCACATTCCAGCATAGTTGGGCACAACCAAAACCGTACGGCGCTTATTGGGGAATGGATTCCATCGAATGACTGGACCCGCCCACCATAGTACACCTCTAGAACAATGTACCGAGGACCACGTCGGGATCCCCTGTTACATAAGACCGGACTACCCCTGGCCTAGATAGACTAAATATGTTATCATCTCGGGTGTTCCCACCCTTACCATCGAGCGCTCCTTCCATGCACAACCATATCCATAATATAAAGGTTTCCGAGGACATCTAGAAAGGTGATAACATACCCTTCTTGGGTGCGACCCACTTAGCCTTGCTGCATCTTCCATATTTTAGTCATTCCCGATTGATGAGGCTCGAGGCTAAGCTTTACCTTTCGAGAGAATTTTTTTACTTAGAATGCTCATCGTCCTCCAATGACGATGTTTTTATAGCATTCGTCCGTGCAAGTTGTCCTAGGTCTAGACAAACCGAATCACCATCTTCATCCTCTTCACGGTATTCATTTGTAACATTCAAACCGAATTATAGGGGTTCTCGAATAATTAAATCCAATCCCGTCTCTTCGAAACGATTAACGAGATTGGCTAAAATTATTAGTCAGTTATTTAACTATCAATACACATCCATAAGCAATCATCGGGCCTTATTATAAATTTTCCAACAATTTTTCAAAATCCCTTTATGAGATATTACTTTCAGTTCTTCAACATTTGAAAGCAGTTTTTCAAATCTTTATATTTTTCAATGGAATATTCTACCCCTTTCCAATACTTAGAATATTTTTCTCACTTTTTATATTCAACACATAGAAAATATTCCTTTTATTTCCTATTTCTTTTCTCGAAATCATTTACAATTTCATTTGTAAACTCCTTGACTAGTTTATAATGAATTCTATGAATCCCGAAATTATTTAACTAATTTCATTTGCTTATAAATTCAATTTTCCCTTTGTACTTCTTTATGAATTCTATTATCATTTTCGAAGTTCACTTTTATTTATCCACTTCGGGAATTTCTCTTAATTTTTCCAAAATTTCACTTTGAGAATTCCCTTGTAAGTCACATCTATAAAATAACCCTTTCCAACTCTCAAAAAGATTTATAAATAAACTTTAAATCATTTAAAACCCTATGTATATACATATGTAAATAAAATTAAATACTTAAAAGAAAATAATTATAATTTATTTTTAAGACATAGTCAAATAATTATTTAGAATATTGAAAACATCCTTTTTATAACATCATCTTTCAAAGTAGGTTTAAAAATTTAGGATTTTATTAAAATAAATATTAAGTATTTAAAAATTCGCTTCTGAAATATTTCAATACTAACAAACTTTAAAATTACATAGTTTAATAAATAAAAATTTCCTTTTTAAAATTCTAAAACTTAACTTGTTGATAAAAATATATTTTTAAATCTGGATAACCAAATTTTCAATTTATAATCCTTCTCGATTCATAACGCATCACTCCCATTCCGGCCTTCTTAACCATTTCACTCCAAATAGTACCCCTATTTTTTTTCTCACCCTATTTCCATATTCAAATGTAATTCTTTCCGTAATTTAAATTCCAAATTCATCATCCAATATCACTTCCCTTTATTCACAAACTTCTTTTACAAATTTTTTTTAACTCCTTTGAGTTTCGCTAAAATAAATCTCATTTATAAAATTACACTTCTATAAATTCAATTCCTTATAAATTTCCATTTATTTTTGCCAATCTACTTTTTAATATCGATTTCCACTCTTTCCACATTTCCCGAATATCATTTTAAATCCAGTCTTTAAAAATTCCTTTATATAATTATTTTAAGTTTTCTATTTAAAATATTTTCCCACATTATTTTCTTCGATTAAAAATTCACCCATTCTTATTCAAACCAATCTCTTTTAAATAATCCAATTTTCAATATAAGAATTTTTACATTAAAAATATCCTTCTAATTCTTTTAAAAATTCAAATAATTTTTTTATGGTATTTTATACGAAGTTAATTTCCATGCTATTATAACATTTAAAAGTTTACAACACACAATAATCTAGCAGATTATTCATTCACATCATATATATATATATATATATATATATATATATATATATATAACCACTAAATATATTTGAGGAATCCATTTGGATCCATCCAACTTGTTTTTCCTACATCCACAGATGTTAGACAACAAATAAAAATACCAATCCCACTTTGAGAGGGATATTGCAGCATATGAGATCATCCGCTATTATGTGGGGCGCATAGGGTCTCATCCGCTATAATGTGCGGTCCCTCCAATACTAATATATATATACTACTATATATATATATATAGTCATCTAACAGATAAATTATAAATTTATCAATCAATAAAGCATCCAATAATTTAAATTTAAATATGGTAATCCAAATGAGTGAGAAATTCTCACCTTGATTTTTATTAATTGTTGATCATTTCAATTTTAAATTAAATCGAGCGACGTTCGATTTAATTTAAAATTCCAGCTAACATCGATCGATTCCAAATCGATTCCAGATTACAGCTACGAAATCCTATGTGACTGCTTTATGATTTTGGACCTCGTATAAACATGATATAAATTTGTGGACATTTGATAATCATCAAATAATTTAACTTAAAATAAATTTTAATTAAATTTTTAAACCTTACTATTTTAAATTTTTGTTCGTTCCCTCCCTCCGCCTCGGCGATTCAAGCTCCCTAAAAGTCGCGACATCACCTCCTTCTCTATCATGCTTGGACCACCATCGGCTCACCCAACCCCGCGAGTAGGCCACAAACTACCGCCTTCGACCCCTCGTGCTCGAGCATAGACGATCGTTGCCAAACCCTAGAACGCCTTGCCCAACTACACCCCTAGTCCCATTCCTCGCTCACAACCTCCACCTCATCGCGTGCTTCTATAGGTCCATCACCGAAACCCGCCTTGCAGCCGCTCGCACTTGCGTCTCCATCCTCTACACCACCGGTCCTCGATCAAATCGCAGCCATCGTCTCATGCTTCACCTGCGTCCCACTCTTCATTCAACGATCGCCGCCAAGCCATTCAGCCTTTAACGAGATCGTGAATCGATTTGCTTACTTCTTTGTTTTTTTGTAAACAAGTCTATTTTTAGCCGAGCCATTTCCTTTTTCCTTTATTTTTTTCTCATTTGTAAATGAACGAGTTCGATTTCGTTATGAATTTGAGAACAAAGGAGCTCGTATTTGAGAACGAAGGAGCTCTTTCTTTTTTTCATAAGCTCAACTGATTGAAAGAAAAGGTAATACCACATGCTTTTAAAAAAATGGGAAGTGTGTTTCACATGGCAAGTAGGCTGACAACGTAGGATGGCTAGGAATTGCAAGAAAAGAGGTGATTTGAACGATTGATATATATATATATATATATATATATATATAATTTTCAAATTGTTTTGCTTTACATAACTAAAAATCTAGAACTCTTATCGAGGCGTGATACAAGGCATTTATTTTGTTATACCCCTATTTCGAACGCGATGGAAAAGATTGCGAGTCCTAATTCGATTGTATGGAGAAGATAAATTTTTGGACCCAATTATTATATTAAATTTCGATATTAATTTCAACACGTTTATATCCCATATGATCAAAGATAACTCCAAATGCTACAAAATTTGAAATCCGGTAATAATATAATATTATGGATCTAATGGAACTAGCATCATCGAATTCTAAGACTATGCCTTGGATAGCTATTTTAACTCGTCGATTAAATCGACGATTTCCAAAAATCAACCAAGTCATTTGAAATTTTCAATTTTAAAACTTATTAACCCAAAATCGAAACCAAATACTTAAAACCATTTAAATAATCCAATTCAAATGTAAAAAAATCTGGATCGTTACAGAAAGATAGAGCTGGAAATAAATACGATTTAACTATTGCTAAATTAATACGATTGGATAACTCTAATTGTTTGCACTTGTCCTTGTTAGGTTCTTTGATTAGATTGAATTCCTAACCCTGTAATTCAGCTAAAATCCTAATTTTACCCTTTGATCGGCCTGCTACTCCATAGACCTTACTGCGGACTAGATGCTATATAACTCCCTATACATAAGGTAATTGCATCTACGAAAGATGCACAAAGTACAATGGTGTCTATGAAAGATGCACAAAGCATTTATTATGGACTAGACGTTATATAGATCCGTACACAAAAGGAAATGGTGCCTATGAAAGACACACATACTTAAGTGCTTGGGACTCATAGCGATTACTAAGTACCGAAATGGAAGTTGAAATGGAAGTCGCACGCGTAACTTCCACCATGCTCATGCTACCTATTGTCCACCTATTGGATCTTCTTATTACCTGTGGTCCAGCATAAGCATGCCCTTCGTATCACTTCAAGATTATGTGAAACACCGTGTCCATAAAAATAATAGGGGAATTGCCGTTGGTACTGGTCCGTCATCCAAACAATATCTAGTTGCGCCCCTTGCCCAATTCCCCATGATTTGGACTTCTACATATTGACCAATTACTACCATTATTAAGCGTGCCCCTCGTCTCACTTCATGTTTATATGAAACACCGTGTCCATAAAAATAATAGGGGAATGTTATTTGGTATAGGTCCTACTTTCAGCTTTGCTTATTAACTTGGATAAATTATTTAAATAAGCCTTTACAATTTATCTTTACTATCTTTGCTTATTAATTTATCCTAAGTCTTAAAATAAGCCTTATTCTATTCTGTTTCTTATTATAACCTACGTTATAATCATGCTTATACTTAACCGTCGGTCGAAGTGTAAAAATAAGCTTCTTTCATCTTATACTCTTTTTAGTTATAATTCTAAGTTATAACTAGGTCAATTATCTTTAATTAGTCAAATTCTAACGTTAATATCATAATTAGGCTCAATTTCAGTCTTAATTCCATTTTTATAACAGTCTTTACAATTTACATCTTATCTTCCATCACTTCAGTACTCTTATAATTTTAATCCATATTCACATGTAATCTATTCTAATCATACACGAAGAAGGAGGACTAAAGGAAAACTGAAAATAAAAGAAAATCCAAAGCGTAGGAAAAGGATGTAAATAACGCATAAATAACAGTAAATAAATTAAAATACTGTAAATAAACTACAATTAAATGAAAAAGCTATAATTAATAGAAATAAACTAAAATCAACTGAAAAAAATAGCTAAAAGAAATAGACTGAAAATAATTTTAAAAACTATAAGTAAACTACTGAAAAGGTTGTTCCAAAAATCATGGTAAAATTACAACTATTGGAAACCCTATTATTTTAAATTACTTAAAATCTAAATAATTACAATCACTCACCTGAGACAAAAGTTAGAGTCCCTTTTTTTACAACAACCAAAATTCTCTAGAAATCTCTTCTAATTTGTACAATCTCTATCTTTTATTTAAATGTATATATATAATATAATTTTATTTTATAAATGAAGAATGTAGGTAAATATTTGAGATAGAAAATGGAGGTTGGGTTTAGATTTTAGAGTGAAAACCTAAGTTAGCTTAGGTCCTATTTATAATGTTTTAGGTGTGCTTTCAACCGTAGATTAGAATCTCTAGAAATGTAATGATCCCGAATTTCAATTTATTTTAAATTGAAAATTAAATTAATTTTTGATTTAAAATTGTGAAATTGTTTGAATTTTTCAAGTTTAATATGAGATATATACTTATTTGTTTTAAAATTTGATTTTGACTTTAGAATCTGAATTTGAAATATCGAATTTGTATTTGAATTGGGATTTATGAATAATGTAAAGGAGATAATAATGTACAAAATATAAAACAAAAGAAAGACACAAAATAAAATATATTTGTACATATATAAGTTAAAGTCTATAACCAATAACTAAACATATACATAAGCATGAACAAACAAAAGACAAGTATGAACACTTGTAAAAGCAAACTCAAAGGTTATGCAGGCAAAACAAAAAGGAAGTAAATAAACAAAACAAAAGTACAAATAAAAGAAGTTAGGCATAAGCTTATAAAAACAAAGCAAAGTAATAAAATAAAGTACAAATATAAAACAAGTATTATCAGCTGAAATGCAAGGCAAGGAAACAGAGTGTTTATGTACAAAATAACATAAACAAAAGTATGAGAGATAATAAATGACTTCAGCTTGCAAAGGAAGTCAATGTTTAATATAAAATAACATACAATATCATTTCAGCCTAAACAAAAAGATACAAAATTAAGTACAAACAAATAAAACAAGACATCAAATATCTTTGTACAAATAAAGTATAAGCATGAAGACATACAAGACAGCAACTTTATATGTTCATATACAAGCAAAACATTAGTATGAAAATAAAAATAAAATATGTACATAAAGTAAAAGCATGAAGACATACAAGACAGCAACTTTATATGTTCATATACAAGCAAAACATTAGTATGAAAATAAAAATAAAATATGTACATAAAGTAAAAGCAGACTGCCTATATTATACAAATAGAACATGCTGTAACTAAGCAAGGGGGAACATGCCTTTATTTCCATCATCCTAGCAGCAATGGGTCAATTTGAATTGTTAAAATATAATGCAGCCAATAACTAAAACACTTCAGCCATGACCTATATTGTACAAACATGCATTATAATATAACCCTGTACAAGAAGATTTCATTAGCCTGTACAACTATTCTCTTTCTATATATCAACCTCCTGTATCTCAGTTTCACTCATTTTTCAAGCTAAGAAAATATAAGATACGCATCATCTAAAATTTAAACAAAATCAGCAAGCATGTTCAAAGTTGTATCAAGATAAAAGCTTCTCTGTCCACTTCTTGAACAACAACTGGTGAGTAAACATTAGTTATCTGTTGCTTGACAAATTGCTGTGATGATGATATCTTGCATGTGTAGATAGAAGTATAAAAAAGAAAAGAAAAAAATCTGAGTATATGAAGTATTTGAATATGCCTGTCTGATTTGTTTGTACCCCTCTGTTTCTTTCTTCTGATTTCAAAGATTTTAAAACAAACAAAAATTCCAACTCTCAATTTAATCACTGTGAAACTATGATGTTCAATCAAGCTAGTTTAGTCTTAAACACAATCTAGTTTTTTTTAAAACAAGTTCTAGTATTGTAAGTTTAGAAAATTACTGGAAACAAGAAAATATAGTTGAAATCTTAAATGTGTGACAAATTCGAACATTTTAAAATATTAATTCGATTGTGTAACTTGAATCAACAGTAAAAGATAAGATTTTTAAAACTTAAATGATGATTTTTAGTGGTGTAATTTATGAGCAGTTTATAAATGAACTGGAAATACATTTTTATCGATTTCTGGTAAAGAAAGAATTTTTAGATGTTAAAATTTTGTTTGAAGCTTGCTTGGTCCTCATGGATCCCAGGAAAAAGGTTAAATAAATTTTCTATTGTAAGATTTGAGGGGACGAGAGGAATGTAGGGTTTAGTACGTGGTTTTGACGAGGTCTGGAAATGAGGTGAGTTCATCACCGATGATCGACCGAGTCGCATGGGCTTTGGGAAAATGGTGGCTGGAAGTGTGACGCGTTCATAGCCGGAGTTGGAGCATCTCCGGTGGTCAGAGAAGTGGGGACGTGGCATTGCCAGGTTTGGTGATGGGAAGGGGTTCATGTTCCAGGTTTGAGTTTATACTAGTTTTCGATTTCGAGAAGTTGATGGAGATTCCGGAGGTTGGAGATAGATGCGAGGATGAACGTCGACTTGCTCGACGATGTGGGGGTGGCTGGAAGCGATCAACGGGGTTGTACATGTGCACGATGTCGCGTTCGTATTAGTGAGTTTGGGAAGTCTGGGGTAATTGGGATGAAGCAGGGAAAAGACTCGAGATTTGTCTCGAGCAACCCGGGTATTCACTCGAAGTAGTTGAGGGTTGGACTCGAAGCAAGTATTGTGGGGCTCGGGTCAGTGTTGTCCAGACTTTATAAACAGAACCTGTTCTGTTTTCTAAGTTTTAAAATTAAATTTTGAAACAAAGCTTAAACTAGTTTAAAAACAGAAGTTTAAATATAAACTTAAGTTAGTTTACAATATGGTTTGGGCATAACTAAGTTTTTAAATTTAAATTGTTTTAATAACAATTAAGTATATTAAAAAAAAGAAATTGAATGTAAGATTTGAAATTGGGTTGTAAAGGAAAGTTTAAGCAAAGTTGAAACAAATCTGGAAACCTGGACATGAATCTAAATATGGAAATCAAGATTTTGAAATAAAATAAGTTTCTAAATTTAAATGTTTAAATGAGATTAAATTGTTAAAATATACTTTAATAGGTAAACTTAAAGAAAATTTGACTCTAATTCTTTAAATGTCCTTTTTATAACAAACTATTACTTTAACAAGTAAATTTAAAGGTTTTGAAATCAGTTTAAACTTTAGTAAAGGTAAATTGGGATTCATTTTGAAACTTGGTATTTAAATTGAAATTTAAAAGTAAATTTGAAGACCAATGTTTCCAAACGTATTTGTGAATGATGATTTGTAATTCATTAATTATTAAGTTAATAATAATGGATAATTAAATTATTTAATTAATTAAGGATTCGGATTTATTAAATAAGTAATTGCAGGTTGAAATTTCTTAATTAAGGTTTAAAGATTAATTAGGTAAGGAATAGTTAATAAATGGGTAATTAAGTTTAATTAATAATTAAGATTTTTAATTAATGATTAAGGATAATCAATTAAGTA
Organism: Allium cepa; assembly: GCA_030765085.1. Taxonomy (NCBI): domain Eukaryota; kingdom Viridiplantae; phylum Streptophyta; class Magnoliopsida; order Asparagales; family Amaryllidaceae; genus Allium; species Allium cepa. The sequence continues at coordinate 994,119,372 of CM060934.1, read as the reverse complement.
CCTAAGACTTAATAATTGATTAAGAATTTGTTTGTTAATTAACTAATTTGAAAAGAAATTAACTTATGATTAAGTAACCAGGACTAATGACAAGTAATACATCTGATCTAGATTAATCAGTGGATTCATAAGTTTTAGCTATGAATGTTTAGATCTTATTGAATGGTTGAATTGTTGATATCCCCGATGTTTGATGTTTGTGATATATCCTGATTTGTGTGGTGATCTAAAAAAAATGATTAATTATCTGCGATGAAATTTATTATCTGTGATATATATCTGTGATCTGTAAGATAAGCATTATAGTTTATACTGCTTGTCAACTATATTTCTGTGTTTTAATCTATGATGATTTAATGATGTTGCACTATTGTGTAAAACCCCAGGACCACATCATACACACACCAATATGGATTTTACGAGGAAATCGGTTAAGTCACAGATTTTTTTGAAATAGTTTTAAATTTGAATTTTTAAATTCTAATGTTTTGGAAATGGATTTGGGTTTAAGGTGAAAAGCTTTGAAATGAAATTTCAAATTTGAAAATATATTTTGAATAACTTGATTGAGTTTTTGAAATTTAAATATTTTGATTTAAATTTGAATTCAATATTTGAAATTGAATTGTATGATTTGGAAACTAGGGTTCAAAAAGGATATTCAACTTATAAATGAGTTTATATGGGTTAAATCATTTTTAAAAGTATTGATTTTGGAATTTGAATTTATATTCAAAGGCTTTAACTCGTGCAAATATAATCGGATTTTTCTGAAACGAAAACTACTTGATTTCTAATAATAATAGCTTTCATTTAAAGAAAGGATTTCCAAATTATGTTAAAAGATTTCAAGTTTGAAATAGAATTGAATTGTTTTGAAAGCTATAAACTGAGTCTTTGATTCAAAGACCGAATAATCCAACTTAAAATGGTATTGTTTTGAAAGGCTATGAATGAATCTTTGTAAACGAGTTTTGAAGGTTATAAGTTAAATCTTGAATTAGAGATTTAACGAGTTAATACAATTGAAATAAAAGTTTGTTTTGAAATCCATAAATGGATCTTTGTGAACGGGGTGAACTTTATAAATTGAATCTTTTTGTTTAAAAGATTAAAAGTGTGGAAATTGTTTAAACCATTGAAGGTTTTTGAAATGAATCTTTTTGTTTAAAAGATTAGAAATGGTAATTTGTTTTAACCATTCAAATGAAAGATTTTAGGCTTTAAGCTGTGATTTAACTGAGACCCCAGTATCCGTATGATTTTTAATATTGCGCTCGTTATTCGGTTTAGCCGGAAAAGGACCTTTGGGTCATATAAACCATTCCGAATAGTGATACGACGTATATGGATAGCATTTGAAGACCGGTGGTGAAGACCGGGTATTTGCGAGAATGATAGGATGACCTATCGATTGTCTCTGCACTGATTCACGCCGGTATAGAGATTCCCTAAGTGATGGGAAATCCAATCGGAATTGTGAATACCCGGATTGCAAGGACTTCTTTGGAAGTGCCTTCGGTTCTGTTGTAAATCCAGAACAGACTTGTATGGAATGTATGTCTGACATTACATTTTGAGATATAAAGCAGATTTCTTTCAAATACATTTCCGTTGGTAGCGGAGAATTTATACTCTTAGCTTAACACCCTTAGAGGGTATGTAGTTGAAGGTTATCAGCAATATATTCCCAACTTGGTAATGTGGCATGCTGAGTGCTGCTGATCATTTGTTGATCGAAGCATGGCTTTGTGAAAAGCGTAGCTTTGTGGACGAGACTTCGTCGAACCTCACAAAGCGAAAATGGTCGAAACAGGAATGATGCGGCAAGGTTTCAGGGGTAGCTTCCCTAGGGTATGACCATTCCTTCTGGAAAAGGGTAGTATCATGGTATGGAGCCCAAATACTTACTCATGTGGACACACTATATTTATTTCTGTGTGGTTGTTGGTTTAGAGGATCCTCGTATAAATGTCCCAAAGGACCGGGGGTGGCATATCTGAGGCTTTGTATATTCCCCGGGAAGGGGGGTAACCGGCCTTGTTTGGCAGAGATCCACTTAGGATGCTTGGGGACGTCCTTCTAGAGGCGTTTCCATGTGGCAATGGGAAGTTCCTTGGCCTGACCATTTGTTGGAAATCCAAACTTCAATACGTGCCTTGTACGGTTTTAATTGTATAACCTGCCATTTAATATGGTAGCTATAGTAGGCATAATATAATGGTACCTATGCTGGCTAAGATTTATATTCTACTTTCGAAATGTTTTCTACACTATGCACTAGTAATAATAAAAATCAAATGATTCTACGTAGTAAGCATCTTTGACTATCATAAGGAGAAATCTCCCCCAAGTCTGCGTTTGCATTGTGTGTGTGCCGGGAGGCCTTATGGTAGTTTCATTTCTAAAAGCATTGCGAATTGACTTTAAAATCTTTTGTTGATTGTTTTAAAAGATAAACTGTTTTTGTTGCTCACACCAGTCCCATGACTGATCCGGAGTTTATTCTTCTTTCTTAAACTCTGGGTGCTCAAAATTTTTCTACACGAGCAGTTTAGAGTTGGGTTTTTCAGATAGTTAGGTTCAGTAGATTATCCGGAGTTAGTTCAGTCTTTGGATATGGACTGTACTTGCTTAGCTTGGTGCATCTTTATTGGGATTTCGAGCTATTGCTGGATTGGTTCTTGGAAATGGAGTTGCAGTTTTGGAGTTCTTCCTTGAAAACTATCTGGGAGTTAATTATTCCGCTGCCGATGTTATCTGTTTCTTTTCCGTTGCTATCCTCTTGTATTATATCTCTGATGTATATTGATACCTATTGGATCATCTGTTGTATCAGATATTGTATCAGTGTTGTATATCAATGTATTATTATTATTTTCTTCCGCTGTGTTGTTTACTTAATTGTGTTATAAGCTCCGGTGCACCAGGTTCGACGTTTGGATCTACGGCATTTGAATATGAGTGTCGTATTCAGTGCCGATTTTTCGAAGGTCAAGTCAGGATCGCTACAATTGGTATCAGAGCTGAAGGTTGAACTTTAGCTCAGGAGTATAACACACTAAGTAGCTTATTAGAGATAGGGTGAAGTATACCCTAGAATGAGAGTATCCCTAAGATATCTGTCTGTATGCCTCAGTAAATTCTCTTACTATTCACTGATAGTAAGTATGAGTGCAAGAAGTGGATAGGATAGGGGACAGGAGAATACGACTATAAATGGTCCATACCCTGCAATAGTGGAAATAACTCTCTTATCAATTTCCTTTGATTCGATTGATTGCTTCGTGACAGCTCCAGAAAGAAGTTTCGGTGCGGTAATGCCCTATGTATCGTCGTAGAAAATCCTTACTTCGTATCTTCATCAGTTTCTTATCAGCTTTTCGATTTAAACCTTAATGAATTTGAAATTTGAGATTGAAAATTTTAAATAAATTGGGAATTTCAAATTGAGTTAAATTGATTAATAAAATATAGAAGCTAAATTTTAATTGAATCGATAAAACGATTTCGTTTAAAACTAAATTTGAAATTCTATTATAATTTTTTGTATCTATTGTTGATATTCTGATTTGGTAAGCCAAATGCAGAATTGATATCCAGTTTGATCTGAAAGGATATTTCTATAACTTACATCTATCTTCGTTATCTCTCTTTGGCGAATTTCGAGGACGAAATTCCTTTTAAGGGGGGAAGTCTATAATGATCCCGAATTTTAATTTATTTTAAATTGAAAATTAAATTAATTTTTGATTTAAAATTATGAAATTGTTTGAATTTTTCAAGTTCAATATGGGATATATACTTATTTGTTTTAAAATTTGATTTTGACTTTAGAATCTGAATTTGAAATATTGAATTTGTATTTGAATTGGGATTTATGAATAATGTAAAGGAGATAATAATGTACAAAATATAAAACAAAAGAAAGACACAAAATAAAATATATTTGTACAAATATAAGTTAAAGTCTATAACCAATAACAAAACATATACATAAGCATGAACAAACAAAAGACAAGTATGAACACTTGTAAAAGCACACTCAAAGGTTATGCAGGCAAAACAAAAAGGAAGTAAATAAACAAAACAAAAGTATAAATAAAAGAAGTTAGGCATAAGCTTAAAAAAACAAAGCAAAGTAATAAAATAAAGTACAAATATAAAACAAGTATTATCAGCCGAAATTCAAGGCAAGGAAACAGAGTGTTTATGTACAAAATAACATAAACAAAAATATGCGAGATAATAAATGACTTCAGCTTGCAAAGGAAGTCAATGTTTTATATAAAATAACATACAATATCATTTCAGCCTAAACAAAAAGATACAAAATTAAGTACAAACAAATAAAACAAGACATCAAATATCTTTGTACAAATAAAGTATAAGCATGAAGACATACAAGACAGCAACTTTATATTTTCATATACAAGCAAAACATTAGTATGAAAATAAAAATAAAATATGTACATAAAGTAAAAGCAGACTGCCTATATTATACAAATAGAACATGTTGCAACTAAGCAAGGGGGAACATGCCTTTATTTCCATCATCTCAGTAGCAATGGGTCAATTCGAATTGTTAAAATATAATGCAGCCCATAACTAAAACACTTCAGCCATGACCTATATTGTACAAACATGCATTATAATATCACCCTGTACAAGAAGATTTCATTAGCCTATACAACTATTCTCTTTCTATATATCAACCTCCTGTATCTCAATTTCACTCACTTTTCAAGCTAAGAAAATATAAGATACGCATCATCTAAAATTTAAACAAAATCAGCAAGCATGTTCAAAGTTGTTTCAAGATAAAAGCTTCTCTGTCCACTTCTAAAACAACAACTGGTGAGTAAACATTAGTTATCTGTTGCTTGACAAATTGCTGTGATGATGATATCTTGCATGTGCAGATAGAAGTATAAAAAAAAAAAGAAAAAAAAATCTGAGTATATGAAGTATTTGAATATGCCTGTCTGATTTGTTTGTACCCCTCTGTTTCTTTCTTCTGATTTCAAAGATTTTAAAACAAACACAAATTCCAACTCTCAATTTAATCACTGTGAAACTATGATGTTCAATCAAGCTAGTTTAGTCTTAATCATCATCTAGTTTTTTTTAAAACAAGTTCTAGTATTGTAAGTTTAGAAAATTACTGGAAACAAGAAAATATAGTTGAAATCTTAAATGTGTGATAAATCCGAACATTCTAAAATAATAATTCGATTGTGAAACTTGAATCAACAGTAAAAGATAAGATTTTTAAAACTTAAATGGTGATTTTTAGTGGTGTAATTTATGAGCAGTTTATAAATGAACTAGAAATACATTTTTATCGATTTCTGGTAAAGAAAGAATTTTTAGATGTTAAAATTTTGTTTGAAGCTTGCTTGATCCTCATGGATCCCAGGAAAAAGGTTAAATAAATTTTCTATTGTAAGATTTGAGGGGACGAGAGGGATGTAGGGTTTAGTACATGGTTTTGACGAGGTCTGGAAACGAGGTGAGTTCATCACCGATGATCGACCGAGTCGCGTGGGCTTTGGGAAAATGGTGGCTGGAAGTGTGACGCGTTCGTAGCCAGAGTTGGAGCATCTCCGATGGTTAGAGAAGTAGGGACGTGGCGTTGCCAGGTTTGGTGATGGGAAGGGGTTCATGTTCCAGGTTTGATTTTATACTAGTTTTCGATTTCGAGAAGTTGATGGAGATTCTAGAGGTTGGAGATGGATGCGAGGATGAACGTCGACTTGCTCGACGACGTGGGGGTGGCTGGAAGCGATCAACGGGGTTGTACATGTGCATGCTGTCGCGTTCGTATCAGTGAGTTCGGGAAGTCTGGGGTAATTGGGATGAAGCAGGGAAAAGGCTCGAGATTTGTCTCGAGAAACCCGGGTATTCACTCGAAGTAGTTGAGGGTTGGACTCAAAGCAAGTATTGTGGGGCTCGGGTCAGTGTTGTCCAGACTTTATAAACAGAACTTGTTCTGTTTTTTAAGTTTTAAAATTAAATTTTGAAACAAAGCTTAAACCAGTTAAAAACAGAAGTTTAAATATAAACTTAAGTTAGTTTACAATATGGTTTGGGCATAACTAAGTTTTTAAATTTAAATTGTTTTAATAATAATTAAGTATATTAAAAAAAAGAGATTTGAATGTAAGATTTGAAATTGAGTTGTAAAGGAAAGTTTAAGCAAAGTTGAAACAAATCTGGAAACCTGGACATGAATCTAAATATGGAAATCAAGATTTTGAAATAAAATAAGTTTCTAAATTTAAATGTTTAGATGATATTAAATTGTTAAAGTATACTTTAATAGGTAAACTTAAAGAAAATTTGACTCTAATTCTTTAAAGGTCCTTTTTATAACAAACTATTACTTTAACAAGTAAATTTAAAGGTTTTGAAATCAGTTTAAACTTTAGTAAAGGTAAATTGGGATTCATTTTGAATCTTGGTATTTAAATTGAAATTTAAAAGTAAATTTGAAGACCAATGTTTCCAAACGTATTTGTGAATGATGATTTGTAATTCATTAATTATTAAGTTAATAATAATGGATAATTAAATTATTTAATTAATTAAGGATTTGGATTTATTAAATAAGTAATTGCAGGTTTGAATTTTTTAATTAAGGTTTAAAGATTAATTAGGTAAGGAATAGTTAATAAATGGGTAATTAAGTTTGATTAATAATTAAGATTTTTAATTAATGATTATGGATACTCAATTCAGTAATTAAGACTTAATAATTGATTAAGAATTTGTTTGTTAATTGACTAATTTGAAAAGAAATTAACTTATGATTAAGTAACCAGGACTAATGACAAGTAATACATCTGATCTAGATTAATCAATGGATTCATAAGTTTTAGCTATGAATGTTTAGATCTTATTGAATGGTTGAATTGTTGATATCCCTGATGTTTGATGTTTGTGATATATCCTGATTTGTGTGGTGATCTAAAAAAAATGATTAATTATCTGCGATGAAATTTGTTGTCTATGATATATATCAGTGATCTGTAAGATAAGCATTATAGTTTATACTGCTTGTCAACTATATTTCTGTGTTTTAATCTATGATGATTGAATGATGTTGCACTATTGTGTAAAACCCCAGGACCACATCATACACAAACCAATATGGATTTTACGAGGAAATCGGTTAAGTCACAGATTTTTTTGAAATTGTTTTAAATTTGAATTTTTAAATTCAAATGTTTTGGAAATGGATTTGGGTTTAAGGTGAAAAGCTTTGAAATGGAATTTCAAATTTGAAAATATATTTTGAATAACTTGATTGAGTTTTTGAAATTTAAATATTTTGATTTAAATGTGAATTCAATATTTGAAATTGAATTATATGATTTGGAAACTAGGGTTCAAAAAGGCTATTCAACTTATAAATTAGTTTATATGGGTTAAACCATTTTTAAAAGTATTGATTTAGGAATTTGAATTTATATTCAAAGGCTTTAACTCGTGCAAATATAATCGGATTTTTCTGAAACGAAAACTACTTGATTTCTAATAATAATAGCTTTCATTTAAAGAAAGGATTTCCAAATTGTGTTAAAAGATTTCAAGTTTGAAATAGAATTGAATTGTTTTGAAAGCTATAAATTGAGTCTTTGATTCATAGACCGAATAATCCAACTTAAAATGGTATTGTTTTGAAAGGCTATGAATGAATCTTTGTAAACGAGTTTTGAAAGTTATAAGTTAAATCTGGATTTAGAGATTTAACGAGTTAATACAATTGAAATAAAAGTTTGTTTTGAAATCCATAAATGGATCTTTGTGAACGGGGTGAACTTTATAAATTGAATCTTTTTGTTTAAAAGATTGAAAGTGTGGAAATTGTTTAAACCATTGAAGGTTTTTGAAATGAATCTTTTTGTTTAAAAGATTAGAAATGGTAATTTGTTTTAACCATTCGAATGAAAGATTTTGGGCTTTAAGCTGTGATTTAACTGAGACCCAGTATCCGTATGATTTTTAATATTGCGCTCGTTATTCGGTTTAGCCGGAAAAGGACCTTTGGGTCATATAAACCATTCCGAATAGTGATACGACGTATATGGATATCATTTGAAGACCGGTGGTGAAGACCGGGTATTTGCGAGAATGATAGGATGACCTATCGATTGTCTCTGCACTGATTCGCGCCGGTACAGAGATTCCCTAAGTGATGGGAAATCCGATCGGAATTGTGAATACCCGGATTGCAAGGACTTCTTTGGAAGTGCCTTCGGTTCTGTTCTAAATCCAGAACAAACTTGTATAGATTGTATGTCTGACATTACATTTTGAGATATAAAGCAGATTTCTTTCAAATAAATTTCCGTTGGTGGCGGAGAATTTATACTCTTAGCTTAACACCCTTAGAGGGTATGTAGTTGAAGGTTATCAGCAATATATTCCCAACTTGGAAATGTGTCATGCTGAGTACTACTGATCATTTGTTGATCGAAGCATGGCTTTGTGAAAAGCGTAGCTTTGTGGACGAGACTTCGTCGAACCTCACAAACCAGAAATGGTCGAAACAGAAATGATGCGGCAAGGTTTCAGGGGTAGCTTCCCTAGGGTATGACCATTCCTTCTGGAAAAGGGTAGTATCATGGTATGGAGCCCAGATACTTACTCATGTGGACACACTATATTTATTTCTGTGTGGTTGTTGGTTTAGAGCATCCTCGTATAAAGGTCCCGAAGGGCCGAGGGTGGCATATCTGAGGTTTTGTATATTCCCCGGGAAGGGGGGTAGCCGGCCTTGTTTGGCAGAGATCCAGTTGGGATGCTCGAGGACGTCCTTCCAGAGGCGTTTCCATGTGGAAATGGGAAGTTCCTTGGCCTGACCATTTGTTGGAAATCCAAACTTCAATACGTGCCTTGTACGGTTTTAGTTGTATAACCTACCATTTAATATGGTAGCTATAGTAGGCATAATATAATGGTACCTATGCTGGCTAAGATTTATATTCTACTTTCGAAATGTTTTCTACACTATGCACTAATAATAATAAAAATCAAATGATTCTGTGTAGTAAGCATCTTTGACTATCATAAGGAGAAATCTCCCCCAAGTCTGCGTTTGCATTGTGTGTGTGCCGGGAGGCCTTATGGTAGTTTCATTTCTAAAAGCATTGCGAATTGACTTTAAAATCTTTTGTTGATTGTTTTAAAAGATAAACTGTTTTTGTTGCTCACACCAGTCCCATGACTGATCCGGAGTTTATTGTTCTTTCCTAAACTCTGGGTGCTCAAATTTTTTCTACACGAGCAGTTTAGAGTTGGGTTTTTCAGATAGTTAGGTCCAGTAGATTATCTGGAGTTAGTTCAGTCTTTGGATATGGACTGTACTTGCTTAGCTTGGTGCATCTTTATTGGGATTTCGAGCTATTGCAGGATTGGTTCTTGGAAATGGAGTTGCAGTTTTGGAGTTCTTCCTTGAATACTATCTGGGAGTTAATTGTTCCGCTGCCGATGTTATCTGTTTCTTTTCCGCTGCTATCCTCTTGTATTATATCTCTGATGTATATTGATATCTATTGGATCATCTGTTGTATCAGATATTGTATCAGTGCTGTATATCAATGTATTATTATTATTTTCTTCCGCTGTGTTGTTTACTTAATTGTGTTATAAGCTCCGGCGCACCAGGTTCGACGTTTGGATCTGCGGCATTTGAATATGAGTGTCGTATTCAGTGCCGATTTTTCGAAGGTCGAGTCAGGATCGCTACAAGAAACTTTCTGCTGGCTCATTCTTATGTCATATCTTACAATGCACCTTGTCAGCGTCTTATCTTATATTTAATTTAATTGATTACATCCTCAATAATATACAAACTATAAATAACGTTTTCTTCTCCTCAATTAATTTCTAACTTGTTACATTTTATTTCATATTGAATTTCCATGTGTCTCTCTTTATTCGCATGTTTCATTTCAGTTTTCAACATCTCATTTAATTTACATGTTTACTTCTGAAATAAATAAACAAACAACATATCATTATCTTTCCACATTTACATCTGAAATAAGTAAATTTCAATATTCCTTCATGTTTATGTCTAAAATAAATTAATAAATAACTAGAAATTCTTACGCCAGTATTGTACATATTCACATTTGAATTAATTAGATGAATAACATGTGAATTGTAATGTCAATATTCTATATATTCAAATCTGAATTCATTAAATAACATGTGAATTGTTATGCTTATATTTTTTCAATATTCATATCTATTGTAGTTAAATAAATAACATATGTCCATATATATGCATATATGTTGTGTGTTAATTAGTAACCTAATTCTTTACCTTTAAATTGAGCAATCAATTACATTAATTGATTGGTATTAATGTTTTTATGTTTAAAAATCAAACTGACCATTATTCTTTACTAACAAAGAAATAGCATACCTTATATTTTCTGTAAGAAATATAATCCTTCCATAATACAGTCTTGCCTTTTCTTTTAAAAATATAACGTTTATTTTATTAAATGCCTTCTTTTTATGAATATATGGTTACATTTTCTCTCATTTACAATAACCCATCTCATTTGAACATCGTCATCTAAATTTGAAAAAGTGTATGCCTTCTTTTTAAATACACTGTTATACCTTTTTTTCTCTTTTGTAACAAAACAAACTCCTTATTTGTAAAATCATACATATATTCAAAAATGAGAAGTTTATTTTATTTATCTCAAAACATGTATTTATTTTTAATTAAAATGTTGATTCTATTTTGACACAAATGCTAGTTCTTATATTAAACTCAGTCATTACAATCTAATTCTTTTTCCCTTTCTAATTGAAACATTTTAATAAATCTACTGCCAATTAATTTCAAACGAATTCTAATTATAGATACTATTTCATTTCACTTATAATTATTTATTAATTCCTCCTTAAATTTTGGGTTGTTATACGACTACTCTAGACGAGGGGGAAATTTGAAGACACTGGCAGCGTTTCTCGTCCTTTTTGGCAGTCGGAATAAATGAAGACAAGAGAGGTGTACAAGTGAGTATGATTTGGGAAGGAAGGAGGAAAAATTATATATAAGTCATTGATAATTTCTAAATTACATTCTTACTTTTACATATTTGAACATGTATAACTTTTATATACAAATTTCGTTTTGCACGCAACTGGCGTCACTGAATTAATATTATAATTCTAATCACGTAGTATAAATATATATTTGCATATGACATTAGAAATAGGAAATAAGTATATTAAATTATTAGTTAAATTATTGTGTATTAGTCCATTAATCTGAAATTTGGATATATTTTGTTATTATTTGCCTTATTCGAATATTCAAAATTCAAAATTATATCTATATTATTATATATGAAACTTATTTTATTATTAAATTTGTATTTGAGTAAATGTTATTTGAACTGATAATAAATCATTATGTTAAGTATTACGTTGAATAAATTATAATATACAAATCAAATCAATATTGCTAATATAATGTAATAGAATTCAAATCAAATTCAGAGAAAAAACATTAAGCATGGTTGATGTAAAATATATATTGTTCATTATTACACATATAAAAGATCTAGTGAATAAAGAATTAAAAAGGAATTTTTTATACTTGCCCTTTTTTTCACATTATACAATGCAACTGATCCAAAAATGGTATCAGAGCTCGCATTGTGTTATTATTATTAATTAACTAACACATAGGGCTATTGAAAAGGCATGTTAGATGGTGTTTAGGAAAGGTGTTTAATTATGGAAAAGGTTCCTCTAATTAAATAACATTTTTATGAATGGAAACCCTTCTTACATCTGGGCCTTACCTTACTTGTTGAAGTGATTTTCTTCTTGGATTTTCCTTTGGTGTAAGACCTATGTGCATTGTTACCTTGGTTGTTTCAAATAAGTATATTTAAAAAGATAAAATTAGAATTTCAAATTGTTTTAGTTTTAAATTTATAAAAATTGTGAATAAATTTAAAATTGTATTTAAGTTTAAAATCATAAAAGATATAAACAATAAATTAAAATTTATTTTAAATTTAACTTAAATTTAAATTTGCAAAAGTTGTAAATCAATAAATTGAAAATTGTTTTGAATACGAAACTATAAAATTTATAAATAAATAAAATTATAAATAATTTTAAATTATAATATGAACTATAAATGTTATAATCCATAAAAGACAAAAATTAAGTTGTAATATTAACTAATGTGTTAAGTAATAATATATATAAATAAAGAGAGTGGCTATAGAGACAAAAAAATAAACACAATAAGCATTGGTAACTGGATCATTTTATCTTTACATAAGAGGTGGAGTTTAGGGAGTAATCTAATGGTTGATATTCATTGTGTCACAAATTGTGTCACCATTTTGTGTCCCGTTAGATTTTCTCATACACAAATATAATATTTCGTATTATACTATAAATGTCATAATTAATTAACAGAATCTTATATAATGATATATAAAATAAAATAAAATGATTTTAAAAGTGAAAATCGAAATGAAAACTATTATATTATAAATAATAATACATATGTATGCAATTACCTATACATATAAAATGGAAAACTATGTCATTAAGTATTAGAATACTTATCATTCTTATAGAAAGTAATACTCACTATTATTATTTGAGATTATGAATTTGAAATAACGTTGCTCTATATGCTTCATAATATATATAAAGAGTATTATATATATATATATGCTTGTTGAGCACCCTCAAACCATAAACAATTTATAATAATGTTTATATTGTCCCTAGATTGGTATGAAGATTTTGATACTTTGTTGAGGACACTATTAAAGAAGTATCCATAGGAAATCATGAAATGATGGGTCATGTGTTTCTAATGTATTTTTTGATTTGTCGAGCGCTATCAAGGTTATAAACAAGATTAGGACAAAAGTATGTATAGTTAGGAGTTATATATGATATATAACTAATAATGTGTTATTTACCATTTATGTGGACAATAATTTCCTAAGCGCCCTCAAGGTTGTAGTAACATGATGAATGGATTCTAACAGTCATTAGAGGAATTTATGATATTTCTAAGTCGCTTAGAGATGCAGAATCTAGTGGGAGCCTTATTAAAAAATAATATGATAAACCATTTACTAAGTATAAGATTACCATATACTAAGTAGTAATATTAGATAACATCGCCAATGTATCGCATAATGGACTTCAAGCGATATTTTTGTAAAATAATGCTTAAAATATCGTTTAGCGATATTCTAGTGATATCATGCTGATATTTGCTGATATATTAGCAATATTGCACCGACATTTGACATCAATATCAGTGAAAGTTGTCAAATATTGCCATTATGTAGAAAAAAACATGAATATCTCATATTACAATAAAAATCTACATTGTATATGAAAATTCTTAATAAAGATATGTCCTCGAATATTTTAATAATTATTTGAAGTGTCAAATGTGAATATTCACATCTTTTATCTTCACCATTATTTGTACAACTTGCTAATAAACATGTTGATAATACCTCAATATCTCCTTGATATTATTCCGATAATTTAAAATATCCTGTATTGCTTCTTAATCAATATCTTACCGATACCGATATTAACTACGTAGATGTAACATACAATAATATATTTTAATCAACTTGCATGGCTAATGTAGTTGGTAAAACCCTATATTGATTAAAACACACTAAACGAATGAAATTAAAGATTGATGAAGATATATGAAGATCTACTTACCAATAAATTAATCTTTTGACATTTTGTCACTTCAACCCATGCAAGACTCAAATGGTACAAGAAATTAAAACATTCAAGTCTTGGTCACTTGAGTGTAAATTTTCCTAAAGCTATGTAGTGCCTTCTATGAGTTTTGGACTCTAAAACAATACAGTAATATGGATGTCTAATCCACATTCGATCATATAGTGAACGGCCGTGTTTCCTAAGATAGGAAATTTAAATTAAATGGTTTCAGTCAAAATAAGTAAACCATAGTGTAATATCGTGCACTCAGTAACGAAGTATAATGAGGAATTTGTTGCATTGGGAATAACATTAGACCAATGAATATAGACAACCCTAAGAATTGAATAATTGAAATGCTGGTTTTGATATGTTTATTTAAGTGCAATTTATTTGATTTCCTTAATATGTTAAGGATGAATGATTGTGTTTTTGTAAAGGAATTCGGTTCACTCTTGATAGTGAAGGGATTCCCTTTTGAAAGTTCAACCATTTAAAAGAGAAAGCAAAAGTCGAAGAGTTAAAGTAGCATTAGCATATTTAGAATGAAGAGATTGTTAATAGTTACATTTGCTTCATGAAGAGATGTTGGAAACAGAATTGTATCAAATATTCGTAGACACTTAATAAGGAATAAGAAAAATGATTTCTATTCCAAATGTGTCTTTTATTAAAGAAAACTGTTCTTTATAAGATCTCTTTATAAGAGTTTCAGATAATAGATCTGAAAATCTCGATAGTAGATTAATTACAGTAGATGAAATAGAAAACCCATGGTAAGAGGATTAATAGACTTTGTGTTGTGTATATTACTATTGCAGCAATAAAAATAGTGGGAGCATACCATATAATTCTTACCAACGAACACATCAAGTTTTGAATGTTACTTTCATGTATACCAAATATTATTTATGACATGATAAGTGTTTTCAATTTTGACCAAAATTAATGCATTTGTTTTAATATGAATACTTATTACAAGATAAATCTGTTTTTTTCCTCTTTCGACATTGGTATTTGTTTTCATAACTATTGTGATGTGTTAACTTTAGAAAATACAAAAGCACCTATAATTTTTGACAATTATCTTTGAAATCATTCAGTAAGTTGTACGTTCGAAAAACTTTTCTTTAATTTTATGATTATAAGCCTATAGTACTTATGAACTATATCTCAAAGAATTAACAACAAAACACACATTCAGTGGAAGCGACAAAAGAGTTAATGAACTCGTATGAATGATACATACAAAATACAGTCCAAAGTCTAAAGATGTCAGAAGCGGATCGATTTAATTTGTTAAATTCATCAATAGATTATTTAACAATCCGTAATTTTCGATAATTAAAATTAGTTAATTTATTAAGGTTTTTTGATTTAATGTTGGAAGAAATAAAAATTCCGTGGTTTAATAATAAAAATGTATCTGCAATGAAATGTAATAGTATTAAATTAAAGTAATTGATAACCGCTTTAAATGAAATTCCAATTAATTGAAATGATTAAAAGTTATAATTGGTTATAGAATGTAAATTAATTGTACTAAGGTGTGTATTAATTGATAATTGGATTAAAAGAGCAATTGATAATTTAAATGTTGGTTAATTAATAAAATAATGTGTAATAAATGGAAATTGAATAAAATTAGTATAATGAGAGTTGTTATAACAATTGTTTATAAATAATAAACTTAAAAATGTTATTAAATGTAGAGAAGGCGACGGTTGTTATTTGCTACCAATTCATTTAAATCAGTTACAATTAAATGTTACGTAAAATGAGTTAAGATGATAGTTGTAAAATATGAATGTAATAAAATGTATAGGAATGTTAATTATATTCACAAGGCAATAATTGAATTAATAAAATAGTAAACCAAAGATAAATAAATTTATTGGGATTTTTAAATTATAATAAAATTGACCAAAAATTCAATATAATTGAAATATTGCAACTTATATGGTAAAAGATGGAAATCGTAGCATATTAATGTAATAAGGTATAAACCAATGTAACTTTGTCCATAAAATAATAATTGACTAAATAAAAAGATTTAAATCAAATTAAATCAATTTATTGGAAATAAATTTTAATTAATTGTATTTAATTACATTTGAAACCGAATGTCATAATGAGTGAAATATTTAACACTAAATTGATATGTAAACTTGTTTTAAATTATTGTCAATGTCTAAGTAATCAGAAAGGATGAAAATGTGTTAGTTTGTAAATATTGAATTAAAAAGTGATCAAATAATTTAATATTAATCTATTTGATTAATGTGAAAATAGCCAAATGGCCACAGACTCGAATTTTGATGAAACCATTTTCATTGGATCTGTAACGGTGAGTTATTGTACGATTTCAAGTTTCGTAGCGATCGGACATGTCTTTTGATCGTCCGGACTCGAAATGCGTAGAAATCAATTTAATAAAATTCAATTGAAATCAATTTGAAATAAGCTGATTTTAAGCTATCTTCTTCATACGATGGAATTAGGATTTGAAATCTATTCCATTAAGTTTAAAAATATCGAAAACATTTATTTCGATATATGGGATGACCTGCTTTCGTTTAGGAAGCGAAACGGGCTTTTTAGGTCGCTATTTGTCGTTCCAAATCAATTCGGGTATTTTTATTTCTTATCGGGCTTCGTTGGTATACATTGTTCTGTTATAACCATAGCAGCCTTTTTATTCCTCGTTACTGTACATACATTTCCTTCTCATCTCCTTTTTCAATGGAAGTAAACACATAAATTTCAAACCCTCAATTCAATTCCAAAAGCAAATCGAAAATTCAAAATCCCTCAAACCTTATAAAATTATATATCAATTCAAAGCTCTCGATGAGCGTAATTGACTAGTGCAATTCATCATTTGACTCATATCATCATTTGATCGGAAATTGAGGATGAACCTCGGACGTCCATTTTAGGGTTTTGACGATCCAACGGTGGATCGTCGTTCGATCGACGACCGGGAGGCGGCGTTGGGAAGAGGATGGAGAGCAGGTCGTGGTGGCGGCGCTCGCTTGTCATATGGAGTTCGGAGATTGCCAGAAACTAGCGAATATCGTAAGCGGCGGCGGTGGCTTTCGGTGATGTCTCAAGTGGTCGCACCTCCAGGTGGGGGTCGCCTAGAGGTGGGCGAGCCTATGGTGCGGTCCGATCATGGCGGTGGTGAGCATATGAGCAGCGATTCAACGATTTTGGTCGTGGCTGATATTGTTCGGTTCATGTAAGTGGGGAGACTCGGACATTTTCAAGAATGTTTTCTTTATAAAGGAAAAATATTTACATGTAGAATTTATTTTCAAAATAGAAATTTGTTTTTTTGTTTTGTTTTTTATTTTTCAAATTTATTTTGAAAAGATTTTTTTTTTTTGATTTTCTAAAAATAACTAAGTAATTTTCTTTGGATTTTTGGAATTTTGATTAGAAATATTTACAATTTTTTTAGTTTTGAATTTTGAACTTTTTTAAAATATGCATGAACTTGTGCAACTGAATGAATGTAGATATTAATTACAAATGATTTATTCTAAATTAACCCAAAATTGTATAATCGCAGATTGTCTTGAATCAACAAGATAGTTCTCAGCCAGGTAACGGGTATGATTTATCGATGCACCACGAATCACCGTAGCAATACAACCAAAGGTTTAAGTATCTTCGAAGGAACAACCACTATAATATTTACGAATCACCGTAATATTTATAAATAGTTATTTCTCTATCGTAACCTAGACACCAAGAAATTAAATTGTTCAAAGAAGACAACTTGTCAACATACAATTAAGTGTTATCAAAACCGTAGTTATTAATCAAAATTCTAAGATGAAATACAAAGCATATATTAAACGTGTATTAACAATGCAACTACGAATGGATTTTCTTTTTGTTTTTGGTTTTCTGAATTTTTTTTAATGCAAACAACCAACAATGCAAAACAAAAAAAAAGGATAAAGGTGCAATATTTTTATAAGCAAGCAATTTTTTTGGCAAGCTAAGCAAGATTTTTTTTAGCAAGCAGGCCGAGCAATTTTATAACAGCCAATCCTTATTTATCTGTTTTGACAACCTAAAAATGAGTGAATCAAGATATATACAATTTTTTGTTATATATATTAAAGAATAAATAAATAAAACAAATGAAAACAAAACAGAATGAAATTAAAACAAAGCAATTGAAAAAAAAAATTATATGAAAACAACTTGTTTTTTTTATTAGAAAGGCAACAAATCAAAACAAATATTTTTTTAAGAAAAGAAAAGCAAGAAACTAAAAACAATTACTCAAAAAAAACTTAACCGGAACAAAACTAACTTAAAGAATTTTTTTTTTTTTTTTTTTTACTTCAAGCCAGGTCCAAACTCAAATAAACAAAACTCATTCCAGATTTCCACTTATCGACTAAAATCGCAAATCCTCCAATTCAACTAAAACAAATAAATGAAACAATAAATACTCAAATCAAATTCCGCAATTTCCAAATTAAGAATTCATGAATATGCTAAGGCGATTAAGGCTTCGTATGCAGTTGGTTCAGAGGATTGGAAGAAGCGAATTTTGGGTTTGGATGTTCGATTTGGAGTGGATCATGAATTTAGGGATGTTCACAGTATTGAGGAGGTTGCGTAGTGGTTTCAGGCGATGAGGGTTATTAAGGGTTCAGGGTCGAGGCTCGTGATTTGCGGTGGTGTAGCTTGCTGAAGTCGATGGGTTTGGGAAGGTGGCTGTGGTAAGGTAGTGTTTCATGTCTTGTTTGGCTTTGAGATGTTATGGCAGTGGTATTGGATGATGATAGAACTGATCGTGATATGTACACGGTTGTTTGTCCACTGGCAGATCGCGGAAGCTCTAGACGATGGCTGCAGGGGAAATTGACAAATGATGTTGTTTTGTGGTGTGTTGTGTGGTGTAGCAGCAGTGACAGAGTTCGATTGTGGTTCGTATGTATAAGATAGTGTCAGTAGAATGTTGAATAGTCTGCAACTGACTGGATGAGCTACGGTAGTCTTGTGGGTAGGAGTTTGAGCAAGGATGACAGGATTTGTATGTTTTGTTGGTCAGGGATGTATGGTTTGAGTGTTTGGATGGTCAGCAATGTTATGGATGGTCGGGGATGTATGATAGCAATGGATGGACAAAAGTGTATGGTGTGGAAGCAGTTGATGTGGTGTGCTAATGATGGTAAGGTGGAAGAGGTCTGTGGTGTTGTAGTTGGAAGTCAGTAGTAGTAGAGGAATATGTGTAGAGGAGAGTGGTGTATGTGAAGTGCAAGCAGGGGTTATGGGTGATGACAGGGAGGTTTGGAGTTGATGTCGGGTTCTGTGCGTAGAGTGGTGGTTGCTTGGATGTTGGCAACAGTATGTGTTGTTCTGGTGGTCGTATCAGGTTGCATTTTTTTTTTTTTTTTGGGTTTGAAATGGAAAGGAAGGGGACTGAATTTTGAAGGAGGAATGCTAGGCAGTGAAATGTATTGAGGATAGCAGAGGGTGTGCAGCAATGATGAGCAGGAAGTGTTTACAGTGGAGATGCTGAAGTTTTGGTTTGAAGACAGTTGGATGGTCAGAAGCCAAGGTTGATAGAAGTGATGTAAATGGTATATAGATGTTGGCAGTAAGTCTTGGTTGGTCTGGAGGGTTGTTGATATAGTTTGGTCAGGAATGAACAGTGGGATGAAAACTGACCAGAAGCAGTGCACATATCAGAAGCAAAATGAACAGAAGCACTGGAAAACAATGTAAAAAGAAAATGGAAATGTAAATTGAAATGTAAACTAAATGAATACTTTTTTTTTCTTCTGTTTTTGAAATAAGATGGTGTTTTTTTTCTTAATATGAAATTCAAATGTAATAACAAACAAGAAAAAGAAGCCCACAACAAAATGCACACAAAAATTGAACAAACACAATTTTTTTTAAATGCACACACAAAAATCAAATAAAAATAATTCGAAGAATAAGAAATAAAATCAAATCAACTCCCCGGCAACGGCGCCAAAAACTTATTTATGCACGATAATTCTATCGAATTAGAAAACCGTCAATAAATTTCAAATTAAAATAACCGCAAAAGTACGGCATACACTTGTAGTACGTGGCGAATACGGGTCGATCCGCAGGGAATTGTTGATTTTAAAAATCTATTCAATCAGATTAAACCAAAATTGAGTGTAAGTTAAGCTAGAGAATTAACTAACTAACTGAAAGAAAAGAGAAGCAAATATAAGAGTTAAGTGGCAATTTATAGAATAAATCCACACTCTAGATCATATAGTTCAACACATATGAAATCATGATCTCTCTTTTATGGTTATTAGTGTTTTAGTTGATGTGTTTATCATAAGTATGGCATATTTGTGCTATTGATTAGCCAACTAAGCCATCAAACTATAATACACCCCTTACACTTACTAACTTTTATGAAACTTGACAACGAAAATGAAATCTATTTTTAGTATGGCCTATTAACTATTGATTAGAAATATAGACCATCGAATTTGAATTTCAAATCACTTTCTTATGCCATAATCATATTTTGATGAAGAGACATTTGTTTTAGTGATTGTTTAAGCATAGCCTATTTGGTGTCAACAATATAGGCTATCAAATTGAAAGTAAGAACAACAAATAAAACACTTCATTGATCATCATTAAGCACAAAAAGAGAGCATGAATTAAGAGCTTCATTACATCTAAATTGAAAGAGTTTAGTCTCTTATATTTGTCATTTGATTAACGAATGTAGCTAACAACATGAAAGCAAAAGGAAAGAAAAATCAAAGCTAATGGAAAAAAAACTAATCTAATTGCATAAAATAAAAGAAATCTACACTACAACATGAAAGAAAATAACAAGAAGAGGAAAATAACATTTATTAAATTGCATAAAAAAAGTTACATGAAAAGAAGAAATGACTAAATAGCCATGAAAAGAAAGAGAGCTTTCATTTTATTTTCCTAAGAGAAGAGAGCCTAACAGAGAGACTAAGTAAGAAGAGGGTTACATGGACATAATGAGTTATTTATACAAGCATGAAACCCTAATCTATAATTTGGGAAATACCCAAACTACCATTGAGAAAGTGTGAAGGCCAAGTAATCATTAGCTTCTATTAATCATCATTCAAGTGTATATGAAACCATTAATTCCATAAGCATGTGCATTAGCCTCTAATTTGTAGATTAAGGTAGGTGGGTAGGTGGGGTCCTTCATGTTCTTCACTTTGAATTATTTCCATCTTCATTCCTTTGTATTCATTTTGTGCATGCATGTGTCTTCATGAAACTACTCCTATTTGAGATCAAATTCCTATGCAAACATATATAAATTTCCAATTAATTTTTCTTAAAGAAATATATGCACACAAATGACTGTTTTGCCCCTATATGAAGATGGATATGTGGCAATTTGTAATTAATATGGATTTTGTTTAAAACAAGTTAAAATACACAATACGATCATTTATTTAATTTAAATAAAATAAATATGGTAGTAAAAATATGCACATTTACGTGCACATCAGTGCCCTCTGGGTAAACCTCATGGAGGAGCTTACGGGACTGTATAGACTACGGGAATATATAAAACGTGTTAAGGGGGATATGAGTAACACCTTAATGCTATTTTAATACTTTATTATAGACACTATTATAATAGCGTATTGTACTACGTAGTAGATAGTTCAACAGATCCTTAGGAGATGGAAATCCCAAACATCTCCTAAGTTATTGCACTCACGTTAGACACTGGATATGAGATATCAAACCCCGTAAACATCTCTAATGCTAACACACACATATTTATATACTATTGATTTAACTTACATAAGATCTTTTAGTTCTGACTTGAGTGTTTTGTCATTTCAATTCGCTCGGGTCAGCCTGAGCTTTTCAGTTTAATCGAAGATTGCTTTTTGGAGGACGAAGATGAAGATATAGTACTATTATTATTTGTTTTCATTTATTCCGCTGCATCATGTTATTCCGCTGCATTTATTTATTATCCATTCTTGTTGTATGTAACTCTTATCTGTGTTATAAAAGTTTAATCAATGTTATTTGTAAACAGCTTTGTAACGGCCCGTAAATTTTCGACTATTTAATTTGTTAATTTAATGAGATTTGGTAATTTAATATTGAAGAGTAATTGAATTGTTAGTGGAAATAATGACTAGAATGAATTGTAACAATACTAATGTAAGTTAACTATTAACAATTGCTATGAAATCCCAATTAATTGAAATAATGTAAAGGTTATAACTTGGTTATAAATTGAATGTAAGTAAATAAAGTATGTGTGTATAAACTTATGAACTAGTACATAATTAGTGGTAATTTAATAAAATTTATGTTTTAGAGGTAAGTTGTAACATTTGTTTACAATAATAAACTTAAGGGTGTTATAAATGTGATTTAAGGTAAATGGTGACTAATATTATTGTAAGTTACACATTATTTAATATATTAAAAATTAATTGGGAATCAATCACAATCCATTCACTTAATTATTGCGGTTATTGTAGATTAGATTTGTAAGTGAAGATATTAATTCAATAAGATGTAACCAATGTAAATTCTATTCATAATATAATAATAGGTTGAATAAAAAGAATGGAAAATCAACATTTATCAATTTATTGGAATTTAAATTTAATAATTGGATTAATTGCAATTAAATGAAATTTAATATTTAATTATTACGTTAATAGAAATTAAGATGAATCTGAGAGTATTAATGTAATAAATACAAAAAATGTAAATTGTAACTGTGAGATGACAATTTAGTGAATAACAGGATTTAAAACCAAATAAATGAATTTATTGGGAATGTAAAATTATAATTACTGGATAAATTGAAATTGAAATTAAATACGGTAAATTGGGAAATATTCAATGATAAATTGATGTAGAAATTTGTTTAAAGGATTCTAAATTTACCAATTGATCCAAACTGATAAAAATTTGTAAATAATTTAATTTGAATTGTAAGATTGATTTAATTAACTTATTATTAAATTATTTAATTAATGTGAAAATAGCCATTTTGGCCACCGACTCGGGTTCCGACGAAACCAGTCTCATAGGATTCGTAAGAGTGTATTATTGTAGGATTTCAAGTTTCGTAGCGATCGGACTTGTCGTCTGATCGTACGGACTCGAAACGCCCAGAAATCAATTTAATTGAAATCAATCGAAATCAATTTGAAATAACTTGATTTTAGCGTAACTTCTTCATACAATGGAATTTGGACATGTAACATGTTCCATTGATTTTAAAATATGTTAAAACATCTATTTTGATATATGGGATGACCCAGTTACGTTCCAGAGTCAGAACGGGTTTTTCGGGCCATCTATCGTTCAATTTTTCCAAGCCAATCAAGCCCATTTGTTTCTATTGTGCTCTGCCTATATATATCATTATAAATCCTAGCAGACTTTCTATTTCCCATTTCTGTACGTACAGAAATTGCTGTTGCTCTTCTTCCATAATCGCTTAAAACCCTAAATTATCCAATTCAATTTCAATTCAAAAATCAACTTCAAAAATTGAAACTCCTCGATATATATCGAAGTATATATCGATTTGAAGCTCTCGACGAGCGCATCTCAGATCTATAATTCGTTTTCCAATCTGAACCTCTGTCTGTCCAGAAATTTAAGAATAATTCTCGGCCATTCATTGTGTCGCGATCAACTTTGTCTGATCGACGAATCGAAGGTACAGAGTCGCAGAGGTCGTCGCACGCAGTGCATCAGCGCTAGTCGTTTGGAGATTTAATGGCTGGATTGACTGATTTAATTCGATTAGGGTTTAACCTAACCGGCGGGGCTGCAAATTTTCGCGGCCAGATTTGGTGACGCGACTCAGTCGCGTGGCGATGCTGGGGATCGCGAGTGAAGGCGCTCGCATAGGGGCAGTCGGCGCGGCGGTAGTGGCGAAACACTATGGCGATTCATGTGGCTCGAATTTTTGGTTCGTGCACGCATGGGCTTTTCACTGTAGGGTTGCGTGAGAGAGAGAAGAAGATGGTGACGTGGCAGAGGTTTGAATTGTTTAATTTCAATTCTATTTTACTTTTGAAATTCAAATGTTCTGAATCACATAACTTTCACATACTATGTCATTTTTGTGCGCGGTTTCTTGCGCTAGGATTGTATTGGAATTTCGAACATTTTGGCGATAGTTTGGATGAATTTCAAGACTGTTCAAATTTAGGTTTAAATTGGATTTAAATTCAATTTAAATTCAAAAGGTGAGTGTTTTAACCCACTCGCAACTTCTAAAATTTCTTATGTGTGTTGAATTAATTGGTGATGTGATTAGAAATTCATTTATGACTGTTTGGCATATTTTTAATCATCGTCTCAGTTAAATTGAATTTATTGAATTAAATTGTTATTTAATTTATTATTGCATATAAACTGCCAATTAAATTTTTATTTAATTTATTATTGAACGTAAACTGCCAGTAAATACCTGTTATTTATTATCTATTTTATATTAATGTTGTTGACTGGATTGGATGATGATTGTGATAAATGTTTGATGGTTGATATTGGATGAATGGATGTTGTATTTTATATTGTTATAAACTGCAAGTTGTTATGGATTTTATTTCATTCAGAATTGCGGATTGAAATGATATATAACCGTATTTATAATTTAAATTACGGATTGAAATGATAAATATCCGTATCCCTTGACCATAGATAGAAAATTATATACAGACACCGCGACCTATATATAAAAATATTTTGAAATGATTTCTATAGTTTTGTAAAGGAATATACGAGTTATATAAATTGATTTTAGATGTTATATAAATGTTATTTTATTATTGATTTTTAGCTATGTATAAATTTGTTTTGAAATATAAAACATGTTAAATAATAAAGTTTGATTGCTTTTATATAATATGGTTAATTATCTGTTCAAATTTTATCGTATATAGAGTTTATAACGACTTAAATAAAATTAAGGTTGGAGGATAAATATGAAATTGATTTGAATTAAAGTATTTAAGAATCATACTCGAATAAAATTGATTCAAAATTTAAATAAAATTGAGATTTTAAAGGGTATGACTTTTATAACTTGATCTTGGTTTAGAGTGATTTAAATGAATATCGAGTTGATTTAAATGAATATATCAAGTTAATTAAATTGAAAGAGTATCCAGTTATTTGAAGTTTAAAGATTTTACTTAAATGATATTTGATTTATTAAGTAAACATTTCAAATCCAAATAATAGTAATTGAATTTGATAGATATGGAATTATCAAAGAATTAGTTTTAAGATGGTGGAATATTTAAAGCTTTGAAATATATGGAAATTGAAATGGTTATTTGGGGGTTCAAATCTATATTTGTATTATATAAAGTAATTTATTATTTAAGCCATTTAAGTGGGGCAGTTATGTTTCACAGCTATGAGGTTCAAAGTATTATAATTTGAAAGTGCTATGCTTTAAGGGTTTGATTTCGAAGTGTTATAACTTGGAAAGTGCTATGATTTTGGAAAAGGGATATATTTCAAATAAAAATGATATTACAATGATTTCGTTTTTTAAAAAATGATATCCTATTGATTTGTTTTTTTGAAATGGAAATGATATCGTATTTATAGGATTTTGAAATGGATATTATATTCCGATTTTGAAGTATAAATTATTTTGAAATGACCGCAGTGTTATAATAATGTTTGGTTGTTAAAGAGACCAGGATCGGAAGTTGTCATACTCTCTGCCAACTCTGAAAACCACTTTAACAACCGTGTACACGGTGGAGATTCCAGAATGAAGTAGGATGGTGGCGATGTTCCATTTAGGTATATACGTGGACCCGACTCCCATGAGTTGGCATAAAGTGGCAAAAACAGGAGCGATTCTCGGGCCAAGGAGGTAGCCCCTCTTATCGGACACACTCCTTCGATATTATACTCTGACTTTTGGATTGATTCGGTGGCCACTTTTATTTTTGATTTTGGGGATGTGGCTCGAGGTGGGCGGTAGTAGCTGCTACGCGTTATCACCAGCCCGGATGCGTAATTGGTATATCTACTCTGGCATTGCCTTGTGTGCCATGTCACCTACCATATCGCGCCTTGTACGAGTTTGGTTTTCTCCCGTAGCCCGTGTGGTATCCTCTGGCGGCTTCTCGATCAGGAGGGACCATGATACTAGATGGACTACTGGGACTATTATGTGGTAAGGGCTATATGGGTAACCCCTTAACGCTATTTAAAAGTAAGTTTATTTTATTATAGACATTATTATAATAGCAAAATATTACTACATAGTAAATAGTTTAACGGATCCTTAGGAGATGTGAATCCCGAGCATCTCTTAAGTTACTGCACTCACATTAGACACTGGATATGAGATGTCAACCCCGTAAACATCTCTGACGCCGTTCCACTCATATTTTACCGTTGATTTAACTTACATAAGATCTTTTAGTTCTGACTCGAGTGTTTTGTCTTTTCAATTCGCTCGGGTTAGTCTGAGCATTTCAGGATTTGAAGACCTTATTGCTGGAGGAAGAAGAAGATTTTATTATTGTTATTTATTATATCATTCCACAATATTCATGCTGTTCCGCTGCATTGTTATTTATTATTCTCTAGTATGTGTAACTCTGATATGTATTGTATAAATATAATTGAATATTTTGTAAAACAGCTTCATGAACTGTTATTTGATTTCTATATTTTATCGTTCCGCTGCAAGATTCTATTTTGTTTTCTTTCTTTCTATGCTTTTACTTATTTACCCCATAACAGTCCACCCTTCTGTATGGTTTGAGTCTGATGTGTATGGTTTATCGTCGATTTAAAACGTACGAAAAGGCTAGATGTTACATCTGGTATCAAAGCATTGGTTTAGCGATAAACCTTAGCTTTGTGGGGTCTGACTCGTTATCAATAGGGTAGTAATACCCAGTGATGAGTCATTGAGTGTATATGAGAGAGCGTATTTGTTAATGTTATAAAAAGGTTTTGATATTGTGTTAATTTGTTCCGTTTTGTATTTATAAATTCTGGTTGGTGCATAGGACACTATAGCATCGATAGGGATTTCTAAACACTTAATAGGACAGACCGACACAATATTGTTTTGAAATATAGGTAAATGAAATAATTTGCCTATTATATTTTCTATATAAAGTTATAAATTTTATAAAGGTTATATTTGGTTGTAATATATTGGTTGTTTGGTAGTGAAATTTATAAATATTGGTTGGAAATAAGATTTAAAATAAAATAAATGAAAATTGGAAATTTTAGGACTTAAGTTCCGGGGTTTTGATACTTTCTTTCGAATAATTTTGGAATATAATAACAATATTATTTAGAAGTATTTCCTGATATAAATATTTCAATAAGATTTGGAAGAATTATTTTTAAAGAAAATTTTGGAAAGAAATAAGTTCTGTACTCCCCTCTCTGCCGTTGGAAAATAATTTCGGTGATGAGTGCACGCATCATCGACATTCATTTTCTAGTTTTAAAGTGAGAAGGCTGTTGTAGTGGTAACTACATAATCATTTGATAAATAAATCTTGATTTTGAATTTTGATATGATTTGAGGGATATATAAAGATATGGTTATACATATTATTTTTAAATGATTTGAAACCGAACCCGGTATTTAATTCTTAAGTTTCCGCTAATTAATAGTTTCAGTTAGTGCAGTGAAATGAAATTCAACTAATAATTGATACCTCTAAATGAAATAAGAGATTTAATGCTAAGTTATAAATGAGATTAAATGAAATTTGAAATTTGTAACCTATAAAACAAAGGAGATAATTATTGAACACTAAATTAATTTAAAGGAAATGAGATGAGCTTGTATAATTTTTCAATTTGCATTCTTTAATATATATATAACTTACCAAAATATTAAAGGTTGTCATGTTTAATAAGAAAATATAATGGAAATTGTACAAGTAAATTTATGTAATGAAAGTATTATTTTGATAAATAAGAATTTGAGGTTGTAGTGTTATAAACTTAAGTATAATTGAAATACTACTATAATAAAATACGATAAAAGGTAAATGTTGTAAGTAGATTTTAAACTTAAGTGAATAAAATTGATATGAATAAATAAAAAATGAATTTGCGTAAGTATAAGTGCAAATAAGTGAAATAAACACAGAATCAATGGATGGAAATGAAAATTTGCAAGAGATAAATGTGAATTAAAAGATAAACCATTACATGAAAGAAAAGGAAATCAAACAACAAATGTTGTAAAATGAATTTTTTTTAAAATGAACTTGATGTATTGTTTGGATTTGTTGTTGTTTTGGTTTATGGTTTTTTGGCAAGGATACTTTAAATTTATTTGGATGTATGAATAATCTATTTAGTTTCATCTAAGGCCGTTGAGTAAATGGTGCACTTAATAGTTTACTCTCCATTCTGTACGATTTAAAGTTTTTGAACCCAAACAACTATTTGTTTCATTTGCTATGGATATATGGATGGTTGATTTTATTGACTTCATATGATGGTAGCATGTTGTAATTGCAAGTGATTGTTGTTTATTATTGATATGTTGTTAGTGATTGAAACAACTTTAAATATTTCATTTTATATAATTATTAACTCTTTTGGATTATATAAGTGAAATACAGGTTATGGAAGCAATTGCTACTGCTTTTGGTTTCATAATTAAGCATTGTTTGCCCGAAAAATAGGTACGTTCTTGGATTTCGGTTTTATAGCGTTATTATATTGTTTTTCCCGGGTTGGGATATATTATTTTGGAAAATATATGTGATATTTTGTTGTATTTGATATTATATTTTCTCCCAGACCTTCCGTACAAAGGAGACTCTGCTGAAATTTTCCGTAAATTTTGGACTTCGAAAATTTTTGGAAAATGTTTTCCAAACTTAATTAGTTTGAGTATAAAAGATTTAATGGTTATAAATTGATCTATTTTATTTTAATTATTAAATTTTGTAAATTTATTTATTTATAAAATTAATATTTTTGAATATGATAAATGGTGTACTTAATTCCTTCTTTTCCCCTTCTTTTTCCTTTTCGAGGACGAAAAGTTATGAGTGGGGGAGAGTGTAACGGCCCGTAAATTTTCGAATATTTAATTTGTTAATTTAACGAGATTTTGGTAATTTAACATTGAAGAGAATAAAAATTAGTGAATTGTTAGTGGAAATAATGACTAGAATGAATTGTAACAATACTAACGTAAGTTAACTATTAACAATTCCTATGAAATCCCAATTAATTGAAATAATGTAAAGGTTATAACTTGGTTATAATATGAATGTAAGTAAATAAATGTAAGCGTGTATAAACTTATGAACTAGTACATAATTAGTGGTAATTTAATAAAATTTGTGTTATAGAGGTAAGTTGTAACATTTGTTTACAATAATAAACTTAAAGGTGTTATAAATGTGATTTAAGGTAAATGGTGACTAATATTATTATAGGTTACACATTATTTAATATATTAAAAATTAATTGGGAATCAATCGCAATCAATTCACTTAATTATTGCGATTATTGCAGGTTAGATTTGTAAGTGAAGATATTAATTCAATAAGATGTTACCAATGTAGATTCTATTCATAATATAATAATAGGTTGAATAAAAAGAATGTAAAATCAAGATTTATCAATTTATTGGAATTTAAATTTAATAATTGGATTAATTGCAATTAAATGAAATTTAATATTTAATTATTACGTTAATATAAATTAAGATGAATCTGAGAGTATTAATATAATAAATACAAACCAATGTAAATTGTAACTATAAGATGACAATGTAATGAATAACAGGATTTAAAACCAAATAAATGAATTTATTGGGAATCTAAAATTATAATTACTGGATAAATTGAAATTGAAATTAAATACAGTAAATTGGGAAATATTCAATGATAAATTGATGTAGAAATTTGTTTAAAGGATTGTAAATTTACCAATTGATCCAAAATGATAAAAATTTGTAAATAATTTAATTTGAATTGTAAGATTGATTTAACTAACTTATTATTAAATTATTTAATTAATGTGAAAATAGCCATTTTGGCCACTGACTCGGATTCTGACGAAACCTGTTTATCGGATTTGTAACAGTGAATTATTGTAGGATTTCAAGTTTCGTAGCGATCGGACTTGTCGTTTGATCGTACGGACTCGAAACGCCCAGAAATCAATTTAATTAAAATCAATTGAAATCAATTTGGAAATAACTTGATTTTAGCCCAACTTCTTCATACAATAAAGTTTGGACCTGTAACCTGTTCCATTGATTTTAAAATATTTTAAAATATCTACTTTGATATATGGGATGACCCAATTTCGTTTCGGAGTCAGAACGGGTTTTTCGAGCCATCTATCGTTCAATTTTTCCAAACCAATCGAGCCTATTTATTTCTATTGTGTTTTGCCTATATATATCGTTAAAAAACCTAGCAGCTTTTCTATTTCTCATTTCTTTACATACAGAAAATGATGTTTCTCTTCTTCCTCAATGGGTGAAAACCCAAAATTATCCAATTCAATTTCAATTCAAAAATCAACTTCAAAAATTGAAACTCCTCAATATATATCGAATTATATATCGATTTGAAGCTCTCGACGAGAACATCTGAGATCTATAATTCGTTTTTCAATCTGAACATTTCTCTGTCCAAAAATTTGAGAACAATTCTCGGCCATCTATTGTGTCGCGATCAGCTTTGTCTGATCGACGAATCGAAGGTACAGAGTCGCAAAGGTCGTCGCACGCAGTGCATCAGCGGTGGTCGTTTGGAGATTTAACGGCTAGATTGATCGATTTTATTCGAATAGGGTTTAACCTAACCGGCAGCAGCTGCAAATTTTCGTGGCCAGATTTGGTGACGCGGCTCAGTCGCGTGGCGGTGCTGGGGATTGCGAGTGAAGGCGCTCGCATGCGGGCAGTCGGCGCGGCAGTAGTGGCGAAACGCGATGGCGATTCATGGCGGCTGTAATTTTTGGTTCGTGCGTACGTGGGCTTTTCGATGTGGGGTTGCGTGAGAGAGAGAAGGAGATGGTGACGTGGCAGAGGTTTGAGTTGTTTAATTTCAATTCTATTTTATTTTTGAAATTCAAATGTTCTGAATCACATAACTTTCACATACGAGGTCATTTTGGGGCACGGTTTCATGCGCTAGGATCATATTGGAATTCTGGACATTTTGGAGTTGGTTTGGACAAATTTTGAGACTGTTTAAATTTTGGGTTTAAATTGGATTTAAATTCAATTTAAATTCAAAAGGTGAGTGTTTTAACCCACTCACAACTTCTAAAATTTCTAATGTGTGTTGAATTAATTCGTGATGTGATTAGAAATTTATTTATGACTGTTTAGCATATTTTTAATCATCATCTCAGTTAAATTGAACTTATTGAATTAAATTGTCATTTAATTTATTATTGCATATAAACTACCAGTTAAATTGTTATTTAATTTAGTATTGAACGTAAACTGCCAGTAAATACCTGTTATTTATTATATGTTCTATATTGATGTTATTGACTGGATTGGATGATGATTGTGATAAATGTTTGATGGTTGATATTAGATGAATGGATGTTGTATTTTATATTGTTATAAACTGCAAGTTGTTATGGATTTTATTTTATTCGGGATTGCGGTTTGAAATGATATATAACTGTATTTGTAATTTAAATTACAGATTGAAATGATAAATATCCGTATCACTTGACCATAGATAGAAAATTATATACAAACACCGCGACCTATATATAAAAACATTTGGAAATGATTTCTTTAGTTTTGTAAAGGAACGGGTTGTATAAATATTGATTTTGGATGTTATATAAATGTTATTTTATTATTGATTTTTAGCTATTCATAAATTTGTTTTGAAATATATAACAAGTTAAATAATAAAGTTTGATTGCTTTTATATAATATGGTTAAGTATCCATTCAAATTTTATTGTATATAGAGCTTATAATGACTTAAATAAAATTAAGGTTGGAGGATAAATATGAAATTTATTTTAATTAAAGTATTTAAGAATTATACTCGAATAAAATTGATTCGAAATTTAAATAAAATTAAGATTTTAAAGGGTATGATTTTTATAACTTGATATTGGTTTAGAGTGATTTAAATAAATATCGAGTTAATTTAAATGAATATATCAAGTTAATTAAATTGAAAGAATATCCAGTTATTTGAAGTTTATTGGTTTTACTTAAATGATATTTGATTTATTAAGTAAGCATTTCAAATCTAAATAATAGTATTGATAGGTATGGAATTATCAAAGAATTAGTTTTGAAATGGTGAAATATTTAAAGCTTTGAAATATATGGAAATTGAAATGATTATTTGGGGGTTTAAATCTGTATTTGTATTATATAAAGTAATTTAATATTTAAGCAATTAAAGTGGTGCAGTTATGTTTCACAGTTATGAGGTACAAAGTATTATAATTTGAAAGTGTTATACTTTAAGGGTTTGATTTCGAAGTGTTATCACTTTGGAAGTGCTGGGATTTTGGAAAAGGGATATATTTGGAATAAAAATGATATTACATTGATTTGGGTTTTTATAAAAATGATATCGTATTTATATGGTTTTGAAATGGATATTATATTCCGATTTTGAAGTATAAATTATTTTGAAATAACCGCATTGTTATAATAACGTTTGGTTGTTAAAGAGACCGGGATCAGAAATTGTCATACTCTCTGCAACTCCGAAAACCACTTTAACAACCGTGTACGCGGTGGAGATTCCAGAATGAAGTTGGATGGTGGCGACGTTCTATTAAGGAATATACGTCGACCCGACTCCCGTGAGTTGGCATAAGGTGGCAAAAACAGGAGCGATTCTCGGGCCAAGGAGGTAGCCCCTCTTATCGGATACACTCCTTCGATATTATACTCTGACTTTTGGATTGATTCGGTGGCCACTTTTGATTTTTGATTTTGGGGGTGTGGCTCGAGGTGGGCGGTAGTAGCTGCAACGCGTTACCACCAGCCCGGATGCGTAATTGGTATATCTACCCTGGCATTGCCATGTGTCCCGTGTCACCTACCCTATCGCGCCTTATACGAGTTTGATTTTCTCCCGTAGCCCGTGTGGTATCCTCTGGTGGCTTCCCGATCAGGAGGGACCATGATACTGGATGGACTACTGGGACTATTACGTGGTAAGGGCTATATGGGTAACCCCTTAACGCTATTTAAAAGTAATTTTATTTTACTATAGACATTATTATAATAGCGAAATATTACTACATAGTAAATAGTTTAACGGATCCTTAGATGATGTGAATCCTGAGCATCTCTTAAGTTGCTGCACTCACGTTAGACACTGGATAGGTGATGTTAAACCCCGTAAACATCTCTGACGCCGATCCACTCATATTTTACTGTTGATTTAACTTATATAAGATCTTTTAGTTCTAACTCGAGTGTTTTGTCTTTTCAATTCGCTCGGGTCAGTCTGAACATTTCAGGATTTGAAGACCTTATTGCTGGAGGACGAAGACGAAGATTTTATTATTGTTATTTATTATATCATTCCACTACATTCATACTATTCCCCTGTATTGTTATTTATTATTCTCTGGTATGTGTCACTCTGATATGTATTGTATAAGTATAATCGAATATTTTGTAAAACAACTTCATGACTTGTTTATTTGATTGCTATATTTTATCGTTCCGCTGCAAGATTCTATTTTGTTTTTTTTCTTTCTCTGCTTTTTCTTATTTACCCCATAACAGTCCGCCCTTCTATATGGTTTGAGTCTGACGTGTGTGGTTTATCATCGATTTAAAACGTACAAAAAGGCTGGATGTTACAAGCTTCATGAATTGTTTATTTGATTATTATATTTTGTCATTCCACTGCGAGATTCTGTGTTTGTTTTCTTTCTTTCTCTGCTTTTCTTATTTACTCCATAACAATCTTCCCTTCTTAATGGTTTGAGTCTGACGTGCGTATCTTAACGTCGACTTAAACCGTCCAAAAAGGCAGGTCGTTACAGTTGGTATCAGAGCTTTGGTTTAGCGATAACCTTAGCTTTGTAGGGTCTGACTCGTATTAAATAGGGTGGTAATACCCTAGAATGAGTCTCCGAGTGTATTTAAATGAGAAAATGTATTTGTTGGTGCTATAAAAGTTTTTTGTATTGTGTTAATTTGTTATGTTTTGTATTTATGAATTCTGGTCGGTGCATAGGACGCTATGACATCGATAGGAATTTCTAAACACTTAATAGGGCAGACCGACACAATATTGTTTTGAAATATAGGCAAATGAAATAATTTTGCCTAGTATTATATTTTGTATATAAAAGAATAATTTTATAAATGTTATAGTTGGATGTAATATGTTTATGGTTAAGTAGTGAAATGTTATAAATATTGATTAAAAATAGGGTTCACAAATAAAGTAAATATGAATTGGAAATTTTAGCACTTAAGTTCCAGGATTTTGAAATTTCTTTTGAAAGATTTTGGGATATAATGTTAATACTATTTAAAAGTATTTTCTGATATAAATATTTCAAGATGATTTGAAAGAAATGTTTAAAAAGAAATTTTTGTAGGAAATAAGCTCTGTACTCCCCTCTCTGTCCTTGGAAAATAATTTCGGTGATGAGTGCATGCATCTTCGACGTTCATTTTCAAATTTCAAAGTGGATGGACAGCTGTAGTGGTTTTACTACACCTTGTTCTGATAAACGAATCTTAATTTTTAATTTCTAAATATGATTTGACCTATAAAGGATAAATATATATATTATTTTCTAAGTGATTAAAATGAACCCGGAATTTAGTTCTTAGATTCTACTGATAATTTGTAGTTTCAATTATAATGAATGGAATCTTGACTATATTAATATTGGAAACTTCTAAAGTGAAAATAAGAAATTTGATGTTAAAATAATTAATGAAATAGATAAGAAACTAAAATTTTGAAAACTGTAAATTAAAAGGAAATGGAAACAAGAAGTGGTAACTATTAAACATTTTGTTAACTAAATAAATAAGAGAAACTTGGGTAATATTCAATTGCATACTTAAAAACATATATATAACTTACCGAATTATTAAAAATTGAAATGTTAATGAGGGTATGTAATAGAATATTATACAAGTAAAACTTGAAAAAAATAAAAGTGTTCAACGGAATTACTTTTATAAATAAGAATTCTAATGTTATAAATTGTTTACGAACTTAAGTTGAAAATTTGAAATGCTACTAATTAAAGGTAATAAAAGGGATTAATGTAAGAAAAATGCTTATAAACTAAGGTGAATGCTGTAAGTAAATAAAAATAAACTTGAATTAATATTGAAGTCATTTATAATTAAATGAGTACAATGTAAATTGAATGGTTATAACTTCAGAATTCATTAAAATGATTTAGAAATGGAGTTAATATTCAATAATACTGTATATGGAAGAATGAATGTGAAAAAGAAATAATCTATAAAGGATGAATTGAATTGTAAAGAAACTACCTAATAATGTATAATCTAATAATTGAAATAAAATTAACTTATTTAAGCAATGAATGTAAGGTAACAAAATGAAAGAAAATGGCACTGCACGAATAAGGAAGAATTGAACCTTTGTAAGTAATAACGAATGTAAATTAATGAAAATAAACATTATATGAATGAGAAGAGAAAAGTAAACGATGAGAAGGAAAAAAAAAATCAAACTAAATTATAAATGTGAAGGAAACTAAAAATTACTTCAATAATGAATTCATTTATGATCCAAATAATTGAAATGGGTATAACTTATGTAAGTAAAGAATGCAAACTAATGAAATAAGCCTTACATGAGTGAATGAAAATTAAAATTTTAAGTAAGTAATTAAAATGAATTAAAGAAGATCATTGTATGAAAAAAAAATGAAAAAATGAACATAAATGATGTGAAAAAGGATAAATAGAGTAAACCAAGTTATTTTCTTTGTTTGTTGGGCTTATGGATTGGTTGGGAAATGATACTTCTATTTTGTATAGAGGTGTATAAATAATCTATAAGTTTTATCTACGACTTTTCAATGTATGATTTACTTCATAGTTTATTTATATTTTTATATGATTAGAAGTTCTGATCCCAAACAAACCATTTGTTTTGGTTGAAATGGATGGATGACTATTTTCTTTATCGAAATAATGTTTTTACTGTTTATTTTCAAGTGATTGTTGTTATGTTGTATTGATTTGTTTTGTTATTAGTTGAAAACAATTTAAAATATTTCTCTTTTACATAATTATTAACTCTATTGGATTATATAAGTGAAATACAGGTTATGGAAGCAATTGCTACTGCTTTTGGTTTCATAAAATAAGCGTTATTTCCCCGACAAATAGGTACGTTCTCGGAGAACGGTTTTCTAACGATATTACATTGTTTTTGCCATGGTTTGGGATAATTTATTTTGAAAAATATGATATATATTGTTATTATTGATATTATTATTTCTCCTAGATCTCTCTGTACAAAAGAGACTCTATTGAAATTTTTCACGAATTTTGGACTTGGAAAATTTTATGAAATGTTTTTCAAACTTTTGTTAACCTGAATATAAAGGATTAATTGTTATAAATTTATATATTTTATTTAAATTATTTAATTAATGCAAATCAATTGTTTATAAATTTAATATTTTGAATAAGATACATTGATCGCTTAATTCCTTCTTTTCCCTTCTTTTGCTTTTCGAGTAAGAAAAATTTTGAGTGGGGGAGAGTGTAAAGACCCATAATTTTTTATAATTAAAATTATTTAATTTAATAAGGTTTTGTGATTTAATGTTGGAAGAAGTAAAAATTCTGTGGTTTAATAATAAAAATGTAACTGTAATGAAATGTAATGGTATTAATCTGAGGTAATTTATAACTGCTTTAAATGAAATTCCCATTAATTGAAATGATTAAAAGTTATAATTGGTTATAGATTGTAAATTAATTGTATTAAGGTGTGTATTAACTGATAATTGGATTAAAAGAGAAATTGATAATTAAATGTTGGCTAATTAATAAAATAATGTATAATAAATGAAAATTGAACAAAATTACTGCAATGAGAGTTGTTATAACAATTGTCTGTAAATAATGAACTTACAAATGTTATTAAATGTAGAAAAGGTGACAATTGTTTTTTGTTACCAATTCATTTAAATCAATTACAATTAAATGTAATTAAATGTTACATAAAATGAGTTAAGATGATAACTGTAAAATATGAATGTAATAAAATATATAAGAATGTTAATTATATTCACAAGGCAATGATTGAATTAATAAAAGAGTAAACCAAAAATAAATAAATTTATTGGGATTTTTAAATTATAATAAATTTGACCAAAAATTCAATATAATTGAAATTTTGCAACGAATATAGTAAAAGACGGAAATTATATCATATTAATGTAATAAGGTATAAACCAATGTAACCTTGTCCATAAAATATTAATTGATTGAATAAAAATATTTAAATCAAATTAAATCAATTTATTGGAATTAAATTTTAATTAATTAGATTTAATTACAGTTGAAATTGAACACCATAATTAGTGAAATATTTAACACTGAATTGATATGTAAACTTGTTTTAAATTATTGTAAATGTCTAAGTAATCAGAAAGGTTGAAAATTTGTTAGTTTGTAAATATTGAATTCAAAAGTGATTAATTAATTTAAAATTAATTTATTTAAGGGGTTTCGGGGCACATGGAAGAAGTTGCAAAAAAATTAGTCTCAGAGACAGCAAGTTTGTTTTTTAGTCTGAAGACACTTTGTAGTGTAAATCACAGAATGATAGATGTAGCTATCATTTTCTGTTTACACTATAAAGCGTTCTTCAGACTAAAAAACAAACTTACCGTCCCTGAGACTAAATTTTTTTTGTAACTTTTTCCTTGTGCCTATCCTCCTGTTTATTTAATTAACATGAAAATAGTCATTTTGACCACTGACTCGGATTTCGACAAAACATGTTTCATCGGATTCGTAATGGTGAGTTATTGTAGGATTTTAAGTTTCATAGCGATCAGACTTGTTGTTTGATCGCACGGACTCGAAACACGTAGAAATCAATTTGATAAAATTCAGTTGAAATTAATTTAATAGAATTCAATTGAAACCAATTTGAAAAAACTGATTTTAAGCTAACTTATTCATACGACGGAATTAGGACTTGAAACATGTTCCATTGAGTTTGAAAATAACACAAACATCTATTTCGATATATGGGTTGACCCATTTTCGTTTCGGAAGCGAAACGGGCTTTTTGGGTCGGTATTTGTCGTTCCAAATCAATTCGAGTATTCTTTATTTCTTATTGGGCTTCGTTTGTGTATATTGTTCTATTCTAACCCTAGTAGCATTTTTATTCCTCATTACTATACGTACATTTCCTTCTCATCTCCTCTTTTCAATGGCAGTAAACAGATAAATTTCGAACCTTCAATTCAATTCCAAAACCAAATCGAAAATTCAAAATCCCTCAAACCCTATCAAATTATATATCAATTCGAAGCTCTCGATGAGCGTAATTCACTGGTGGAATTCGTTTTTCGACTCAGATCATCGTTTGACCAGAAAATGACGATGAACCTCGGCCGTCCATTTTAGGGTTTTGACGATCCAATGGTGGATCGTCGTCCAATCGACGATCGGGAGGCGGCGTTGGGAAGAGGATGACGAGCAGGTCATGGTGGTGGCGCTCGCTTTTCATATGGAGTTCGGAGATTATAAGAAACTGGCGAATATCGTGAGCGGCGACGGTGGCTTTCCGTGATGACTCAGGTGGTCGCAAGGCTAGGTGGGGGTCGCCTGGAGGTGGGCAAGGCTGTTGTGCAGTCCGATTGTGGCGATGGCGAGCATGGAAGTGGCGACTCATTGATTTTGGCGGCGGCTGGTATTGTTCAATCGTGACCTGGATTAACTGCATGCTTGGGTTTCGGTGAAGTATATGGCTTTATTTTATTTATTAATTTATTAATTTATTTTATTTTTAATTTCAATCATTCTAATAAGCCTATTTTTTTCATATAAGATCTGATTCAAGCGCGATTTGTTTCGTTGGGATCGTATCGAAATTTCAGATATTTTGACTCTGGTTTGAACGAATTCTGAGACTGCTCAAATTTGGGTCCTATTTTGGATTTCAAATCGATTTGAAATTCAAAGGTGAGTGTTTTGACCCACTCACAACTGCTAGATTATCTTATGTTAGTTAAATTTAATTTATGATATGATTAGAAATTTATTGATTGATGTTTGGTATGTTTAAATTTTCATTCTAGTTAAATTTGACTTTTGTTACAATTAATCATCGTTCAATTTAATATTGAATTTAAATTGTCAATTTAATACCTATTATTGATTATCAGTTATCTGTTGATGTTTATTGATTGATGACTGTGATGGATGTTTGATTGTTGATATTGGATGACTGGATGATTGTATTTTTATGGTCATAAACTACAAGTTCCATATGGGTTGAAATGATACGTACTTGAACGATCTATAGATTAGGTGGGTTGAAATGATAAACTCGAGCGATTTTATGGATTTTTATTCAATTCAAGTTTGCGGGCTGAAATGATATATCCATAAAATTGTAAATTGCAGACTGAAATGATAAATATCCGTATCACTTGACCCTAGGGTAGAAAATTATATAAGGACACCGGATTGGTTAAATTAAACGATTTTTAATTCTTTAAATTTTGAATCCAGTTAACTGGCATTTTGAAATAGTGATGTATTTATATAAACTGAACTATTTTCGATAATCTAAACGTTAATGCTGAGTTTAAAATTGATTTAATAAATTGTTCGAAGGATTTAAATGGGAATTTCAAAGTTGAAGTGGCAAAAATAAATGAATTTATCGGAATTGAGTAATTAAAATGTTTGGATATAACTTTGAAATCTATTTTAAACTAATTTGAACTATTTTAATTAAATCTGCTATTTTAATTTATATTAATCCATTATAACCTATTTAATCCAATTTAATCTAATTTACCTATTTTAAACTAATTAAATTTATTTAATCTATTTTAAATCTATTTAATACAATTTAAATCTATTTATTCTATTTTAAATTTATTTAATCTATTTAAAACATATTGAATATAATTTGAATATATTTAACCTATAATTAATATATTTAAACCATTTTACATCTAATTAAATCGATAATTAATGTATTGAAATCATTTTAAAAATATAATTAATCAAATTTAAATCTATTTATACTATTTTAAAACTATTTTAATCTGTTTAAATTATCTCAAACTATTAAAATCTATTTATGACTATCTAAACTATTTTCTAAAATTTTAGACTGTGTAAAGTTAAAGTATTTATATTTAAATCCTTGATGATGATACAACCTACGTTGGAATTTAGAATTGATACCCTTCCATGATATTATATATTTGAATAAATATAATGATTTCGAAACTAGGATTTAATGTAATATCCCGGAATTTTGGACAATATAAATTTGTTAATCTGGGTTTAAATTTGAATTGAATTGATAAATTTTTGTTAATAAATTTGAATTTGATTTAAATAATCTTCTTTATTTAAATATTTAATTTATGAAATTATTTTTAATGAGTTAATAAATTGTTTTCTATTTAATAATGTATACGTATTTGTATATATTTTTAAATAGATAAGTTGTTCTTAATTAAATTAGTATAGCATAATTTTAATGTTTTAAAAATAGAAATTTTGATTTATTTTGGATTTAATCTTTTCAAAAATATTTAATTAAATAACTATATGATTTTAAATATGTAGGATAAATGTTTTATTGGTTTAAAAATTCATTTTAATTTAAGTTTGTATATTAAATAAGTTATAAAATATTTGTGTTATTCTTTTTAAATTATTAATTGATAATTTTGATTTGTAAATTTAATTTGAAATTTAAAATACAATTTAAAATATGAAGCATGTAGTTATTAAGTTATAAACTCTTTTATAAATTCATTTTAACTCTTTAAAAGTTTCTTTTTCAAATGATTTAATTGTGTATTGTTTTGCTTTGTCCTTTAGAATTATTTAAATGCATAACTATGTATATGAACTAATTAACTAAGTTTAAATATTCATTAATCTTAAATTTAATAACAAAAACATTTTTAAAGACATATGTAAGCATAAGAATACAAGTGTACATATATTAAAACTTAAACTAACATGTGTAAACTAATCATCCATTTTAAAAGACAAGTGTCAATTTTATTTTTCTTTTTCTTTTAATTTATTTAAATCTAAAAATACTCTTATATTAACTTGCATATACTCATTTCTTTTGCCTTTCTCATTCTTCATTCTAAAAAAAAAAATCTGAAACTCTTCAAATATGAAAAACTGCATTTTTCAAACCTGTGAAACATTTGCTTCCAAACTCCTCTTTTTTCAAAACAAATCTGCATCCTTCAACATATACAAACCTGCATCAACATGAAAGCAAAAGAACCTGCATTTCTTTGCATCTGAAAACAAAAGCTCTGCATTTCAATGTTTATCTAGAGGCCTGCATGCAACAATTTGAAGCCTGCATGTTTAAAAACTGAAAGCATCATGAATAAATCAATATTTTGAAAGCATTCAAGCTACTGCATTTCATAATCTGGAAACAAAGGGCCCGCATTTCATAATTTTCAAATCTGGAACCTGCAAATTGAATGGGCTCTGCATTTTTGGGAGAAACTGTGAGTAACTCAACTTTTTAAGATTTTAAATAGGTAAAAGTTGATTGTAAACTTTGATTTAGATATGAAATTATATTATAAATATGCTGTGAATATGTATATGGATATGTTTGTGTGCATGATTGATTACCTGAACATCCCTGATCTCTCTGATTCAAGCTTCAGACAGATGCAATACATCCCACTGTCTTTTAATTTGATTCCTCATGTGAGTTATGACTTAAACCAATATGTTTGTTTATTTATAATATTCAGATTAAAATTTGTGTTTGAGTTATATTACAAATTTTAATGCTTTATATCAAAATACAGTTTTGAAATTACTGTGTCTTACATTTAGCTAAGCATAGTTGAAGCTTGAAATTTGTTTGGGTGAATTTGATTTAGGAGATTGTTTATTCATCAAAGATTATACGAAAAATATTGAATTGGAGTAAAAATTTAATATTGAGGTTGAATTTGGGATTTTCCAGTATAAGCCCTAGTTTTTACTGTGTTTTTAAAATGTGAGTGATGTGGCTTCCTCTTTGAATCGAGTTCAAAGCTGTTTTGGGAATTGGTAGATGGTGTAGTGATGAAGTTATTGCCGGAGTTTGGTCGATGATGGTGACCGGAGATGGAAGATAATGGTGATGACAGGTTTTAGGTGATGGGGTTGGCCTGTTTCAGGTTTTGTTTTTAAAACTTGAAATTCAAATTCAAGTTGAGATTGGGGAATTTAAGTTTTGAAGGGAGTTGTGGATTTACTGATTGATGGAGGATGGCCAGAGTTGATGGCCAGTGATGGCCGGAGAGAGGAATTGGGTGCACAGAGATGATGTTGTGCAGGTTTGTGATGTGTTTTGGTTGCAGGGTTTGTTGCTCGGGATTTCCTCGGGTAATTTTTGTTGTGACTCGAAGTATTATGGCTTCTGTTTCGAAGTAACTTTTAGGTGGCTCGAGTTACTTATGTTTCAGGTAGGAAACAGAAACCTGTTTTCCAGGTTTCTAAATTTTGAAATAAAAGTAAATTTCAAACAAAAGTCTGAAAGAAACTAAGTTAAATCTGAAATTTAAGTATAAAAGAAATTAATTTAATTTTGGGCTTTTGAAATAATTTAAGTTTTGAAGTTTTTAATTAGTTTTAGAGTTTGGTTAGAAACCTGTTTCTCAGGTTTATTAAAATCTAAGTAAAAGAAAATGCAAACTACAATGTTAACTTAGGATTTTAAAACTGAATTCAAATATGAATTTAAATAAGTTTCAATTCTGGTCCTTTGAAATAATTTAAATTCAAAAATTTCAAAGTTTGATTTTTAGATAAAACAGAGAACAGTTTTCTGTTTTTATATGTAAAGGTAAGTTTAAATTTGCAGATGGAGATTTAAACTTAGTTTTTATCTGAAATTTTAATGTGAATTCAAATTTGATTTTCTGAGGTTTGAAATCATTCATGTTTTTAAATTTAAATTTGGTTTTCAAACTTACAAGTGAAATGCATATGTGATTTGCATTTGAATTGGAAGGTTAAATATTTAAATTAGGAATTCAAAGTGAATTCAAAATTGAGTTTTTAAATCTGGGATTGAAAATTCAAATTTCAAATTTTAAAATAAAGGTTTAAATTTGAATTGCTTTTAAATGATTAAATGATTTGAATTTGATTTGAATTGAAATTTTAAATTCTTTCAAGCTTATTAATAAAGAATATGTTTCTTTTAAACATATAAGATTAAGTTGTGTATTGTTTTAAACTCTTATTTAAGACAAATTTGAGTCTTAAGTTAAAGTGAATAATAAACGGAATTTAAAGTAAAATTAAAAACATTTTGTTTTAATGCTTGATTAAATAAGCAATATTTATCTAAAAGATAAATAAAAGTTTAGTGATTGGATTCGTTTGATTATTAAGGTAATTAAGATGAATATTAATTATTTAATTAATTAATAGTGTGGATGATTAATTAAGTAATTAATAATTTTTAAGTTAATTAATTTAATTTGAGATTAATTAATTAATTTAATTAATCTATAATTAAGGGTGATTAATTAAACTTTAATTTATGATAAAAAAAATTCATTAATCAAGTGATTAGAGATAATTAAGGTTTTAATTAACACTTAATTAATTAATAATTAAAGATTAATTAAATGTTAATTAAATATTAATTAATTGATAATTAATAATGATTAATTTAAGTTAATTCTTAATTAAGTGATTAAGAAATGTTAATGAGGGTCATTAACTTAAGATTATTTAACAATTAATTAATGTGATTAATTTTGATAATTAATTAGATTAATTAATTAATAATAATCAATTGTTTATTACTTATGAAGGTAATTAATGAATTAATTACTTAGTGTGATTAATTTGATTAATGTGATTAGTTTAGATTAATTAAGTTAAATTAATTTAAACATTTGTGGATTGTTGATAATTACTTTATGTAATTTATGAATTTGTAATTACTTAAGGAAGTAATTAATAATTACAGGATGTAATTATAGATATTTGATATAGAAGTAATTGGATTTAAATTACTTTGAAATTAATCAAAGGAATTAATTTAGATAATTAATTAAGAATAATTAATTATGGGATGAGTAATTAAAGTAGTTAATTACTGAATGGTTATTAATCATGGGTGATTAATATTTATATGTGGATTAATTTCAGATTAATTACTTATGTAATTAATTTATAATTTATTAAATGTAATTAGAATCATTAATTAATTAATTAATGATGTAATTTGGAATTGATTAATTAAGGTATAATTAATAATGAATAATTGATTTATTAATTTAGTAATTAACTTGTGATTAACTTATAAGCTAATTACTTATTGTAATTAGAGATAGTTAATCAATATTAATTGAAATATTAAGATGGCGATTTATAAATTGATTTGAAATCAATGGATGGTTAACTTAAGCAGAATTTTGATGATGAAGTAATTAATTTAATTCATTTTAAATTAATTAGAGATTGAGTAATTAATTTAATTAATTTTAAATTAATTATAGAAGTGCAATCATTAGATAGTTGCTTATGTTAGATGAATGGTATTGGTTGCCTGGTAGTTTGTAATCTCAGATATGAGATGGGTAGTGTATGGATGCATTGGTTGCTTTTGGATGATAATATGGATTATCTGATTTTGATATGAATTATCTATTGATAATGATAAGGTTGATTATCTGTTGTGTTGTGGATTATCTATCTGTGTATATTTAGATAATGAATTAAATTGTTTTAAACTTAAAACAACTTGGACCTAAAAGACACGCTTTGGTTTTCGATGAGACCGGGATCGGGTTTCCATATTTGGACATCCGAAAACCACATCGATTCCAATTAACGTTAGGTCGTTA
Organism: Allium cepa; assembly: GCA_030765085.1. NCBI lineage: Eukaryota > Viridiplantae > Streptophyta > Magnoliopsida > Asparagales > Amaryllidaceae > Allium > Allium cepa. The sequence continues at coordinate 994,074,466 of CM060934.1, read as the reverse complement.
ATTCAAGTGGAGCGAGTGAAGACTCGAGGTGTAAGGGCTATACGTCAGTATAACTCTGTGGGTGATTCCGTAATGAGTTTGACGGAATAGTGCTTATAGATTCGAGATGGTGATTCAGAGTGCAAGGGTTATTGTCGTTAACTCTGAGGGTGATTCCAAAATGAGTGTAACGAGATAATGCCTTCGGTTTCGTTCGAACCCGAAACGAACTTGTATGGATCGAACGCTTTCAGAACATCGTCAGGTGGACGATGAGCATTCTAAGTGATATGTCCTATAAAGGTAATCGTAACCTCAAGCCTCATCAACCGGGAATGGCTAAAACAGGGGAGGTGCAGCAAAGCTTCGTGGGTCGCCCCCACTGGAGAGTAAGATTTACCCCTGTCTAGAGGTCCCTTTATATTTCGGCTGTGTGGACGGTTGATCATGACAATCGTCGGGGTTGTCTTATTTGGAACTGTTCAGTAAGGAACGGGTCCGGCTTTGTGTTGCAGGGGATGAAGGGAGTAATCCTCGGTACGGTGATCTAGGCCACGTACTGTGACGGGCGGTACTCCAGTAGCCCTGCCATTGTATGGAATCCAAAATCCAATAAGTGCCAACGGTTTTGATTGTATTACCCACTTTTGTGGCTAGTAGCTGGAATTTAATGAATGTAACAATTTCGGCTATTTCTTATTTACTTGAAAACCCTAGACACTATTATAATATCATCGGATTTCCTAACAAATGTTTTGGTTAGCGTAAGTTAAAAACTTTTCCATGTTTATGTGTGGGAAGTCTTACGTGATACCTTTTCTTTTCAAAGGTTTTCCAAAGTTAAGAAACTTTAACCTGTTACTCACACCAGACCCATGTCTGACCCGGAGTTATTTCTGTTTTTTTTCTATAACTCTTGGGTACTTAAATTTTTATGAGTAGTCAAGGGAATTCAGGTGAGGATTCGGGTTAGCTTTGACGAATTATGGAGGAGCATATGGAGCAGGAGGCTTCTGCGTATAGTTATATAGTTCCGCTGTGTTGGTATCTCTGAGTTATTTGTGATGTCAATACTAGACAGGTGTTTATAACTGTCTAGCATGAGTTGTATATCTGTGTACTCTGATAGTGGTTGTAAACTATGTAAATATTTTATGTTATTAATATAATTTATTCGTTCCGCTGTTGAGATTCTTGTGTTGTTTCTTCTTTCTCTTCTTTCTTTCCTTCTTCTATCCCTTTCTTTCTTAATTCATGATGCGATTTCCTGAAGTGTGGAAGTCGGGTCGTGACATTTAATTAGCCTATCTTATTGATAAATTCAAAAGTGAATATGATTGGAAAGTGAATATGATTTTCGAAAGTGAGTATAGTTTTGAAAGTGAATATGATTTCGAAAGAGATGTGATTTGAAATCGAATATGATATTTTGGTATAAATTGTGAATTGACTTTTTTAAATGTAAAAGAACAATCCAGTATGAAATAAGCGTTTGTTTGTTAAAGAGATCGGGATTGGATATCGTTATACTCTCTGCCAATATTGAAACCCACTTTAACAACTATATAGATGGTGGAGATTCCAGAAATGAAGAAGGATGGTATGGTGAACAATTCTGTATGAGGTACTTACGTGACCTTGACTCCCGTGAGTCAACTTAGATGTGACTAAACCAGGAGCTATACCTGGGCCAAGTGAGTTTATTCCTCCGATCGAACATGCTTCTTCGATTCCATATTATGACTTTGTGATGATTTGGTGGCCACCCCTTGATTTTTATTTGGGAGTGTGTTCCAAGATGGGCCGTAGCAACTGATATGCGTTACCACCGGCCCGATTCTACAGTTGGCATATCTACTCTGGCATTGCCTCGAATGTCATGTTCACATGCCCTAGAGCGCCTTCAATGAGTTTGTTTTGTACCATACCTATTGGATGCCTTCTGGGTAAATCTAACGGAGGAGCTTACAGTACTGTATAGATTATGGGAATATATAAAATGTGTTAAGTGGGATATGGGTAACACCTTAACGCTATTTTAATACTTTACTTTATTGTAGACACTATTATAATAGCGTATTGTACTACATAGTAGATAGTTCAACGCATCCTTAGTAGACGGAAAGCCCGAACATCTCTTAAGTTATTGTACTCAAGTTAGACACTGGATAGGAGACGTTAAACCCCGTAAACATCTCTGACGCTGTTGCACACATATTTGTATACTGTTAATTTAACTTACATAAGATCTTTTAGTTCTGACTCGAGTATTTTTGTCTTTTCAATTCGCTCGGGTCAGCCTGAGCTTTTCAGTTTAATCGAAAACTGCTTTCTGAAGGACGAAGACAAAGATATAGTATTACTATTATTATTTTTTATTTATTCTGCTACATCATGTTGTTCCGCTGCATTTATTTATTATTCATTCTTGTTGTATGTAACTCTGATCTGTATTATAAAAGTATAATCAATGTTATTTGTAAATAGCTTCACGAACTGTCTATTTGATTGTTATATTTTACCATTCCACTGCGAGATTCTGTATTTGTTTTCTTTCTTTCTCTATTTTTCTCATTTATCCCATAACAATATGCACTTCTTAATGGTTTGAGTCTAACTTGTGTGTCTTATCGTCGATTTAAACCGTCTAAAAAGGCAGGTCGTCACAAATTATCGACGATATGAACATGTATATTTTGATATAGAAGTTAGACATTTATGATAGGTATGAAGAATATAAAATAAAATAGAAACAAAATATACAAAAGAACTGAAGTACAACAATTTGGTTAAAGAGTTGAATATCTTGGATACGGGCTCCAAAAGTACCCAAAAGAGAAAATGATTCACTCTTAAAGTCACTTTTACTTATGTTATATAATGATGTATCGATAAAATGTAATTTAACCCAGTAGCATAAAGTAAGATTCATAATGAGCGAAGTTGAGTTACCTCTTTCATTAAAGTGATTTGCATTTAAGTGTAAGCATGTATATTGAATTCCATTTCATCCAAATTAAGCATGTTTTGTTTTGCAGGAAGTATGTAGCCTGCAAATGGTATAGGTGTACTACTATTCTTTTTCAAAGCTTTTGGTGATAGAGTTAGGGGTATGCCCTAGAGAAATTATATAATTTGTTACATATATCTAACTCGATAACCAAGCTTATTCGAAATAAAAGGTGTTTTCCTTTTATAATGTACTTGATATAATGTGTTATATTAATTAGTTAATTTAATTAAAAGTATATTTAATAGAAAATCCATAAGTGTATATTTCGTGATATTAGTTATAAAGTGTTGTAACCATGAGTAAACTATCACAATGAAAAACAAATATGCCATTTTAAATGTCCTAGTCAAGATGCATCGAGACTGGCTATCGATGTACCATTTAGACTAGAGTATGCAACGCTCTCCAAATGTTAGGCAGTGTATTACTTATGACTGTTGGAGGTACCTGGGATTACATACTGATAGTTATTGGATAACGATGGAACAACCCATTCAATGGTTTTCTGTTGGTCAATATAACTAAGGTCAAATAGAAAATATCGATGTGACTAATGTACACGGTTCTCTCAGCTTGAGATGCAGCAATCCATCCTTCAAGAATACCAAAAAAGACAGATTGTTGGGGTAAAATTAGGACAAAACACTAAATCAAGGCATCGATGAGATCTCACAACGGAATGATAACATAAAATATACTGAATATACATGACAAAAATAGAATGGCAATATATAAGAGACCACACTAAAAGAAGCAACTAATAATATGTATCAGTTCAGAAAGTTAGTATACATCAACTCCAAAAATAACAAGGTTTTGAATAAATATTTGATACAAGTATCATATACAATTAAAAGGCCTATCACATACAACTAAAATAACAAGTATATATATATCTCAAAATATCGATGTCAGGCCTCTAAAATGCTCCAGATATGCATCCTACCAGTGTATCCCCAAAGCACTTGACTCCTAGAACTACTCAATCGAGCATCCGAGAGTTATCATGACATAAGTAGAAAAAGACAAAATGTGAGTCAAACATTATCCGGTGTGAGGGGAACTATCTCAAAATACTGTATATTGAAGCTATATACAAATAAACAGGAAGCTACGAAATCACAGCCGGCCTCTCCACAAACATGACTCAGTGGTCCGGATTGCTTGCAAACAAGTATAGGAAACCCATCTCAAAAATAGGGGATCATACCATAACATGCTTTTCTCCTATGACCAGCGAGTCAGCACAACTAATATAATATGACTGAAATGTAAACATCATATTATGATAAAAGCAACTCAATGTCCAAAGGTAGGGTGACCATCATATAAGTCTACCGTGAAGTACAAAACAATAGTAAATGCAGCAATAACAAAAATAGTAAAAAATAACAACACACAACACAGTAAAGGAAGATAACTAAGGAATGCAAATCAATACCTATCGTTGCCGACGGGTGGAGTCAACAGAGGACATTACTACAATCCAATTCAAGATAAACAGGGCCAGTACACTAACGTAATCAGACATTTATCACGATCCGCTAACTAATAGAGCCAGTACACAAACATACCCAGACATCTATCTCAATCTTATAATAAATAGAGTCGGCACATAAACGTACCCAGACATCTATCTCGATCTTATAATAAGTAGATTTAGCACACTAACATACCCTAACATCCACGATGATCCAATGATAAATAGAGCCAGCACACTAACTTACCCAGACATCTATTAAGATGTAATAATAAATACAGATAGCACACTAACATACCTTGATATCTATCTCGATTGTATAATAAATAGAGCTAGCATACTAATGTACCCAAATGTCTATCAAGATCTTATAATAAGTAGAGTCAGCATACTAACGTATCCAGACATCTACCATGATCTCATGATAAATAGAGCTAGCACAATAACTTTTTGATTATTATGTATCTTCAAATACATGTATATATATACTTACCCATATTCATACACATACATCTATATTTAAATAAGTTATTCATTTATTACTTAATTGATTCTTACTTTTATTTACTACATCTTTTTAATAAAAATTAAATATGGTTTCTTACAGTTTTATAAAATCTTACATCCATTTTATTAAACATATCATTACCTTATATATCAATTTCAAGCCTTTAAATACTTAATTGCCTAACTTGAAATTTAATATACTTCATATTACTATATTATAAAATCTCTATTTTATAAAATTTAGATTTCATATTTAAAATCATATGAGCATTTTATAAATACTAATTGAACTTCATTTGTTATTTTATAAAATATAATATCATTTTAGAAAATACCTTCTTTGTTTATAAAAATCATTCTTCTGCTTAAACAATGTTTATAAATACAATTTAGCTTCATTAACCCTCTTGTCACTTTAATAATAAGTGTAGAGTTCAAATATAGTAAATTAGCTTACTAAATATTTTCAAAACCATTTCAATTAGTTTAATTTTTACTAACTAATGGCATGCGCTCAATTATCATATGTAATTAGTCTTTAATCTATCATTATGTAACGACCCGAAATTTTCTATCCCGAAAATTTCAGATAGTTAGGAAAAGAAGGAAAGAGATAGAAGAAGAAACAGAAATAAAACACAGATTCTCACATTCACAGTGGATAAAATATAATATCACATAAAATAACAGTTATACAAAGGTAAAACTGTATTAGTTAATTACATCATTACATCAGAGTTACAACATTTACACAAACATTGGATGGTCAAAATCAACATGTACCAGATAACTACAATAATATACACTGCGGAATACACTCCATACGTTCCTGCCATCCAGCTCGCCTCCTGAGCTCCAGAACGTCCTAACCTGAAAATCTGTAATACTCGGTCTGACCTGAGCATTACATCAAAGTAACACCCAGGTCAGGCTGGAAACCAGCGTGAGTAAACCCATCTAACAAGGAATACCAATGCATAAAATTATTTAAAACCCGGGGTAACTCATCATCACTACAAGTTCACAACTTGCTATAGTCAACACTTAATCAATCCCTAAGTACCTCTACTTGGTTTAAATAGTCCAGTCATTTAAATTTATCCCATTCTAGCCTATTGATTCACATATCAAGTCTATAAAGAATCATTGTATGTCAAATCGAAGTGGGTTCGGGTATTTACTAATACCCGACCCCGGTCTCTTCGAATCCAATGTCATCTTATTTCCAGTTTTAGTGGATACAAATCAATTATATACCAAATGTCACTTTTTACACAACAACTCATCATCGATAGATAACCACATTATCACTGTCCTCCCAAACATATCGTATCACAAAGCATTTCATATCAGATATATCAACTCATTCAAGGCATTTAACATCATTCAATCATTCATAAGCAAGATCGATTAGTCACACCATTTTTAATTAATTTAAATAAATTAAATTAATTACTGCAATCATCTTTTTAAATCCTGCTTACTTAATCATTAATTAATTACAAATAAATTAATCAATCGTACTTTAATTATTATCTAAATAAATCATCCTTGATTAATTAAGTAATTAGCCCTTAATAAATTTCACCAATTAATTATCCTCAAACCAATCACATTAATTAACCTTTGATTATCATCTTAATTAATTATTTAAAATTAATTTCTTTTACTCTCAATTAATTACAATAATTAATTATTCTATAATCACTTCTTTGATTAATTAACCTTTAATTAATCTCATTCCTTAATTAACCAACCTTTTATTTAATTATCTTAATTAATCAATCCTTTAATTAATTATACTAAGTAATTAATCCTTAATAATTTCCATTAAATAATTTCCCGTTAATTAATTACTTTCATCAAGTGGTTATCCCATAATTACTTAAGTTAATTAATTAACCCTTAATCACTTTTATTAGTTAATATCCCTTAATAAAAAATTAATCAATCATTAAGTACCAGTTAATTAATTCTTAATAACAGTTAATTAACCCTTAATTAATCTTTAATTATGGATTAATTATCTCTTAATTATTAATTAATAAAACTTAATTAAGTACTTCTTAATTACCAATTAATTACTTAATTAATTAATTAATTAATTTCTAATTACAAATTAATTAACCTCAAATCATTACTTAATTAATTAATTAATTAATCACTAATCATTAATTAATAATTTTTAACTATCAAATTATAATCCTTAATTGCAAATTAATTAACCTTTAATTAATTAATTTATAATCCTTAATTATTTTTTAATTACTCCTTAATTTCTTAATTAAGTAATTTTAAATCATCAAACCTTAATTAACCTTTAAGGTAACCCATTACTTAATTATGATTAACATATACATTAAACATTTACCTTTCCAATTAACAACCTAATTACATTTCAATTAAGTTTAAAAAGATTTTAACTTAATACATTTAAGTTAAACAAATCTCACAACTCTTAAATTAATCATTTAAAACCTTCACTATATAAAGAAATAGATTTTCAAGAAGTAGATTTAACTTGATTATTTTAAATTTAAAAACTTGCTTTTATTTAAATTTAAAAACTTTTTTTTATAAGAACTTTTAAAACTTTTGAAAACTGTTTTTAATCCTGCTTTGGGTCTAACCCGAACATCACTCGAGAGCCACCCGAGTTCTCTTCTTTTCTTCTATTTCAAAAACTTAGTTTAAAATTTTAAGTTAAAAAATTTGTTAAACAAAACACTCATAATCCACTCGAGTTTGCACTCAAGTCTCTACCCAAAACCCCCGGTCCTATCTTCGATCAAAACAACCACAAAACTCACAGACACAACAGAGCCCCACCGTGCACATGCACCATCACCAGAGTCGCCTCCGACCTCTGATAAACTTTCCAACAGATCTCTCATCATCGTTGCAGCCAACACCAACCATCAGAACCCAATCGCAAGCCCATGAACAAGATCGAGCTAATCTAGCAGTCCTGGAACCAGAAACCTAAACCTGGAAATGTCTCGACCAGCCGTCGTCGATCACCGGAAGTCCTGAGACTCCGATCACACATTCTCCGACCATCTACGTGCTTTCCCCCAAGCCTCGTATCACTCGATCACCCAGAGACGATGCACCACTCTCATTTACAGTCTCGACCAAAATTAGGTTTTTAAACCTAAATTACCTCCTCAACGTCGCCTCGACGATCTGGAACACCTCCGGTCATTTTTCCCAAGCTCGCCGCAACTCCTTCCACCTCCAGTTGAAACCCCGAGACCTCTCTACCCCTTGATCGCCAGAGGTAGCCTCAAAATCAATTTCTAGTCATCACCAAAATGCATAATCAATACATCATTAAAAATTGTGATTTTAGTTTTAAAAATCCTAACTTTCTAAGTAGATTCAAGTTGTGATCCTGAAACAACAAATTAAAACATTTGATATAACATGTTTTTAACATTTCTACTATATTTTACATATTCTAGCATAGTTTCAATCTTTAAAATACTTGAATCTATTTTTAGTACTTAGATTATGATTAAACTAAACTATTTTGTTTTAAGTCCAAATCCTAACGGTGGTTTAATAAAAAATCTTGAATTTTGATTGTAACTTAAACTCTGTAACATGGAACAGAGAAGCACATACATGCACATTCAATATACAGAGACCATACTTTTGTATACATACAAGACAAATTTTTAACACGGAAAATTCACATGCAACCAATAATTATCTACTTAATGTTTACTCACCAGAATGAAACAGAGACCAGGTTTTAAAATCTAGGATTTTGGATTTTAATTTGATTTGAATCTGAAGAACGTGCTTAGCTTGTTGTTGAGATTTGAAAGCTGGAATGCACTTGATTTGAACTGATCGCTATATGCTGAGTTAAATCTTGAATCCCCATGCTAGTTTTGCTCAGTTTTGAATTGAAGTTGTTATGGATTTTCATTTAAGTCTTAGATTTAGAGAAGAAAATATCATCTGTATACGGCCTATTATTTTCTCTCTTTATTACATATTTTTTTTATCTATCTTTAGTTTTTTTTAAAGAAAATAAAAATAGGTAAAGCCACTTGTTATTTGCATTCCTAATCAAATTTTAAATTTTTGATAGAACTAACTTACACTTGTCTTTTATTCATGCATTAATAGGTAAATATGTTAATAAAACTTTTATATTATATTTACCTTATGTTTAAAATATTACACATGTTTAAATGTGTACTAAAATCCTTTACATTTGTAAATATGCATGAACTAATGATTTTAATATGTCTTCTTTATTTTTTTAACTCTAAATGTATTAATATATATGTACTTAAGCTTTTTTATTAAACCTTGTTTTCAAATCTATGTTTTTAATTTCAAAATAAAACTTCCAAATCACAATATATATAATATATATACATATACTCTTAAAATTTTCAACGCTATTAAGTTTTTCATATATCTATTCATAGGAATTATTAATTTATTATAAAATTTATTATTTATGTGTATTATAATCCAATATTTATTATAGTTTTCAAATCCGTTTATAGACATTTTAATTATCAGAAATTTATTTCTTTAACATATATATCAGTGTTCAATGGTTAAAATCCGATAATTACCAATTATCAGATGTTCAAAATTCGGGTTATCACATTCCTTCCCCCTTTAAATCTTTTCATCCTCGAAAAGGAACGAAGCCAGAATCTAATCAATCCTAAAATCAGATAAATTATTCTTTGATTATTTTTAAAACAATTTTAAAATCCACATAACATTATAAAATAGTTTTATAAAAATACTTTTTATAACTCGATATTTCCATAAGTCCATCTTTGTTCTCATAGAAATTCGATCATACGTTGATCAGGCGTAGGACTAAAAATCTATAAGTACTTATCAGACCCATTTTCAGCACCCAGTGAAAATACTTGGAAAATAATTTTATTAAAAATATAGAAAACATTTTTGAAAATAGAGGAAATATATTTGGTGAGAATGTTTTGGAAATCATCACCCCATCCATGGTCGCAGTTACATCCTGGGTTACGTTGCCATCACAGCAAAAGGCCATGTAACTATAGGCACTCCGCGGCCCTCAATTACGCCATGGAACCAGCCACAGATCGCAGTTACATCCTGGGTTACGTTGCCATCACAGCAAAAGTCCATGTAACTGTAGGCATCATCGCCCTCGATTTTTGCGTCCAAATGAAACTTCACCACTCCCATATAGGTCGCAGACTACATCAGTCAAATCCCAATATAGCCTTAGGCTCTCACGGCCTCTCGACTTTCTCTATGTCACCATAGGTCGTAGTCTACCGATGTAAAATCAAACGTAGACTGTTGGCTCTCAGCAGCGTACACGACGTTCGCTATGACTGCAGTAGATCGCAGCGACATCGAGTTACACTGTCGTCACAGCATAACCCAAATGTCTCTGTAGGCATCAGCACCCTCTACTTTCGCTACCAAATAATCCTCAGGAACTTCAATTTTTCCAGACTTCCTCACAGGATCCACTTTAGAGCCTCCCCCTCTTTGAGGCTCAAGGCAGTACCGACCTATGGTACTCCTGAGAAGTTCATTTCAAGGGAGCGTCTTTTCTCCAGAGCCATTTTCAAAACACTTTATGCTATACACATATAGTATCTTCCAAATCATACACCTAGTATGAATCTCATATAAACCTCCTTTCTCAAAATCGATCATCCAAAAATCGATAATTCTCAAACTAGGCTTTCCAAATTTTCAAAATTGATTTTTTCCCAAAAATCAAAAGCCTTTCCAAATCCAAAGGTTCCAAAAATCTTTCCTCAAAATCATTCTCATAAGATTCTTTATATATATAGATATATATAACTTTAAAAACCTTTGGATCACTTCAAACTTGTATAAATTCCGTTTTTATACTTCAAATACTATCAAAAATCCTTTTCTTTTGGCTATAGATTCAATAAGGGGAGATTTATCTTATATAACAAAGATATATAACTTTGTTTATTCCAAATTAGCCACTTACCAAATTACTTACTTCCATAAAGTAAATTTTTACCATAGAAATATCAAATTTCCACTTTATTTCATCATATATTTTACAAATATATTTTTCATTTCTAAAACCATTTTACATTTCTTATCCACAAGTTTCCAATATCAATTTCATTCAAACCCGTATGATGTACACATATCATCCGTACGCTATACCAATCTGATCGCTCAGTCGATCACACAATTTCACTTCCGAACTAGTATTGTCCACCTGACTTCCTAGTGCGGACTCAGATTTGGTTTCTTGATTAGAAACCGTCTTTCTTCTTGCATAGCCATAACTATGATAGAGAATATCCCTAACCAATCAACAATCCATATCCAGGTTCGCCGTCGAAAATCGAGTGAAAAATTCCAACTCGGATCGATATACTATCTCGAAACTCTGTGCTCGAATCTGTATCAAATTACTACGCGAGTAGAATAATATACGTACATCCTACGTATCTAACTTCATTGATAATCAGCTAAATAAATTTTCCTTCTATTTACATTCCCTTAGGTTCTTATTTATTTATTCACCATTGCCTTAATCCCCATTTGGATTATCACTTCAATTCTTATCTCAATTGGTAATAAATCCTAAACAGTTTGCACTCTGACCAACTTAAATTTAGAAAATAGTTTGAAAAGTTTAAAACAGACAAGTAGTTGGAAAATAATTATTAGTTCGTAAAATATCTGTAAAATAGTTAAGTAATTATAAATAAACAAATAGTTATAAAATAGTTAGATAATTGCAAAATAGTTGTAAAATAGTAATCAATTATAAAGTAGTTGAAAAATAGTAATTAAAACAGTTGTAAAATAGTTAAATAGTTCCAAAACTAGTTATAAAATAAGTATAAGATAGTCTGATTTTGAAAAGAAAGGTTGTATAATAATAGCTTGGAAAAATAGGTTTATATTAAACAATTTATTTTGAAAATAGTCCAGAGTCAAATTGTTTAACTTCCAAATCTTTGTTCCATTTAAATTTCCACTTTCGCTTGAATTGACTCAATTCCAATACAATTTAAATAACTTCAATTCCTATTCCAAATTTAAAATTTATTCAACTTCGCTTCCAATCTCAATTAATTCAAATAAATTTCAAACTGAACCAATTTTCAATTTCAATTCATTTCAATCCCAGTTTTGAATTAATCTCAATTCCAATCTCCATTTCCAATCACTTTCCATCCTATTAAATTTATTCAATCCCAATTCAAGTTGAATTAACCTCGAATCTTTCCAAATTCAAATCAAATTCCATTTGAATTTAAAACTATTCAACTTTAATCACAAATCCAAATTATTTAAATCCAATTTCAATTGGAACTAATTTCAAATTCAGTCTCACTTTAAATCATCTCGAATTATGTAAATTCGATTTTCAAATGTTGATTTAATCCCTTTAAATCAAATTAACCTATACTTTCAAAGTTTTTAAATACTTAATTCTGAGTCCATATTTCACATATTCCAATTTATACTACCTTTACTTCTTCATAAACTTATTTCTAAGTTCAAGTCATAGTTCAAACCCTTTTTAAACAACTCAATCTTTTAAATTCAGTTTTTCACCAAATTTCAATTTTGAAATCAATCCTTACAATTTAAATTTCCAAGTTCCCTTAAACATCCAAAACTTAAGTTCAAAATGATTTCACTTTCACAAGTTCACTTTTTATCTTCAAAAATCAAATTACTTAAATAATTTCCATTTTAATTTATCTTGCTTAACTTATTTCAAAGTTCAAATAAAAGTTCAAAGCAATTTTATCTTCAAAATTAAATTTATTACCCAATTTATCTCAATAATAGATGTATTACCACAATCCATTTCATCATTCATTTGAACAAATCCAATTCACGGTTTAAAGATTATTAATAACAATGGGATGATATCATCCAAATTATTTAAAACATTTATCCATTTCCAATTTCCAAATCTCAAACCCATTTTGAGATCACACAAACTCCCAATTCAAATTAAGTTTTTAACTTCCCAAATTAAATCTCAATTTCATCTTGAAATTTCCAAATCAGGTCGTCTGTTCACTTGTTTAACTTCTCCCAAGTTAAATTCAATTTACTTAATTCAGTCAACCTTCTCAAATTTGAATTCTCCATTTCAAATTTTAGACTTCTTTCCCACTTATAAGTTCAAAACTTATATCACTTTGGGTTCTTACATCACACTTCAGGGAAAATCAAAACTCAACACTTAGAGTTAATTTTAAATCATCTTTGATATCATGTATCTCCATACATATATACATATTTATTTCTTGGCCTACCAAGCCAAATTTTAAAATTTAATCCACCTTTGATTTTTAATTCAAAACAAATTCTTTAAAGTTTTCAAACAATTCTTATTTTAAAATAAGATCACATTCAAAAAAATCTGAATAATATCATTTATTATTTCCTTTATTATTTTTAAACAATTCCAAATGTTTCTAGACCTAGATTTCAAAACTTCATAATTAAAAACCCACATTAATTCACAAATTATTCTCAACTAAGTTTACTTCCTTAAAACTTTTCATTATTTTAGGATAATAACCAAGGTTATTACAAATGGAAACCAGTTCACTATTATCTTATTCTGAAAATTGCTCTCCAAATTCAAGATTTAAATTTCAGTTTGAATCCATTTCAAACTTATCTTCATTCAATTTCAGTTTGGATTAATCCCAATTCCCGTTTATATATATATATATATATATATATATATATCACTTAATTCTTATTCAGTTTCAATATCCAACTACCAATTATTGCTGTATAAATAAAATATAAGCTTTTATAAAAATCATTCATTAAAATATAAGAAAATAACAAGTACGCTCTCATAAATATATATACACTCAACTCATTCTAGGGTACTACTTACCCTATTCTTAACGGGTATTCCCGTCAGAGCCAAGGTTCTCGCTTAACCTCCATCTCTAATACCAAATGTAACGACCCGAAATTTTTTATCTCGAAAATTCCAGATAGTTAGGAAAAGAAGGAAAGAGATAGAAGAAGAAACAGAAACAAAACACAGATTCTCACGTCCGCAGCGGATAAAATATAATATCACATAAAATAACAGTTATACAAAGGTAAAACTGTATTAGTTAATTACATCATTACATCAGAGTCATGACATTTACACAAACATTGGACAGTTAAAATCAACATGTCCCAGATAACTACAATAATATACATAGCAGAATACACTCCATACGTTTCTACCATCCAGCTCGCCTCCTGAGCTCCAGAACGTCCTAACCTGAAAATATGTAATACTCGGTCTGACCCAAGCATTACATCAAAGTAACACCCGGGTCAGGCTGGAAACAAGCGTGAGTAAACCCATCTAACAAGGAATACGAATGCATAAAATTATTTAAAACCCGGGGTAACTCATCATCACTATAAGTTCACAACTTGCTATAGTCAACACTTAATCAATCCCTAAGTACCTCAACTTAGTTTAAATAGTCCGGTCATTTAAATTTATCCTATTCCAGCCTATTGATTCACATATCAAGTCTATAAAGAATCATTGTATGTTACAAATCGAAATAGGTTCGGGAATTTACTGATACCCGATCCCGGTCTCTTCGAATCCAGTGTCATCTTATTTCCAGTTTAAGTGGATACAAATCAACTATATACCAAATGTCACTTTTTACACAGCAACTCATCATGATAGATAACCACATTATCACTGTCCTCCCAAACATATCGTATCACAAAACATTTCATATCAGATATATCAACCCATTCAAGGCATTTAACATCATTCAATCATTCATAAGCAAGATTGATTAGTCACACCATTTTTAATTAATTTAAATAAATTAAATTAATTACTTTAATCACCTTTTTAAATCCTGCTTACTTAATCATTAATTAATTATAAATAAATTAATCAATCATACTTTAATTATTATCTAAATAAATCATCCATGATTAATTAAGTAATTAGCCCTTAATAAATTTCACCAATTAATTATCCTCAAACCAATCACATTAATTAAACTTTGATTACCATCTTAATTAATTATTTAAAATAATTTCTTTAACTCTCAATTAATTACAATAATTAATTATTCTGTTATTACTTCTTTGATTAATTAACCTTTAATTAATCTCATTCCTTAATTAACCAACCTTTTATTTAATTATCTTAATTAATCAATCCTTTAATTAATTATACTAAGTAATTAATCCTTAATTATTTCCATTAAATAATTTCCCCTTAATTAATCACTTTCATCAAGTGATTATCCCATAATTACTTAAGTTAATTTATTAACCCAGTTGCATAAAGTAAGATTCATAATGAGCGAAGTTGAGTTACTTCTTTCGTTAAAGTGATTTGCATTTAAGTGTAAGCATGTATGTTGAATTCCATTTCATCCAAATTAAGCATGTTTTGTTTTGCAGGAAGTATGTAGCCTGCAAACGGTATAGGTGTACTACAATTCTTTTTCAAAGCTTTTGGTGATAGAGTTAGGGGTATGCCCTAGGGAAATTATATAGTTTGTTACATATATCTAACTCGATAACCAAGTTTGTTCGAAATAAAAGGTGTTTTCTTTTTATTATGTACTTGATATAATGTGTTATATTAATTAGTTAATTTAATTAAAAGTATATTTAATAGAAAATCCATAAGTGTATATTACGTGATATTAGTTATAAAGTGTCGTAACCATGAGTAAACTATCACAATGAAAAACAAATATGCCATTTTAAATGTCCTAGTCAAGATGCATAAAGACTGGCTATCGATGTATCCATTTAGACTAGAGTATGCAACGCTCTCCAAATGTTAGGCAGTGTATTACTTATGACTGTTGGAGGCACCTAGGGATTACATACTGATAGTTATTGGATAACGATGGAACAACCCACTCAATGCTTTTCTGTTGGTCAATATAACTAAGGTCAAATAGAAAATATCGATGTGACCGATGTACGCGGTTCTCTCAGCTTGAGATGCAACAATCCATCCTTCAAGAATACCAAAAAAGACAGATTGTTGGGGTAAAATTAGGACAAAACACTAAACCAAGACATCGATGAGATCTTACAACGGAATGATAACATAAAATATACTGAATATACATGACAAAAATGGAATGGCAATATATAAGAGACCACACTAAATGAAGCAACTAATAATATGTATCAGTTCAGAAAATTAGTATACATCAACTCCAAAAATAACAAGGTTTTGAATAAATATTTGATATAAGTATCATATAGGCCTATCACATACTACTAAAATAACAAGTATATATATATCTCAAAATATCGATGTCAGGCCTCTAAAATGCTCTAGATATGCATCCTGCTAGCGTATCCCCAAAGCACTTGACTCCTAGAACTACTCAATCGAGCATCCGAGAGTTATCATGACATATGTAGAAAAACACAAAATGTGGGTCAAAAATTGTCCGGAGTGAGGGGAACTATCTCAAAATACTTTATATTGAAGCGATATACAAATAAACAGGAAGCTACGAAATCACAGCCGGCCTCTCCACAAACATGACTCAGTGGTCCGGACTGCTTACAAACAAGTATATGAAACCCATCTAAAAAATAGGGGATCATACCATAAAATGATTTTCTCCTATAACTAGCAAGTCGACACAACTAATATAATGTGACAGAAATGTAAACATCATATTATGATAAAAGCAACTCAATGTCCAAAGGTAAGGTGATCATCATATAAGTCTATCGTGAAGTACAAAACAATAGTAAATGCAGCAATAACAACAATAGCAAACAAATAACACACACAACACAACAAAGGAAGATAACTAAGGAATGCAAATCAATACCTATCATTGCTGACGGGTGGAGTCAACAGAGGACATTACTACAATCCAATTCAAGATAAACAGAGCCAGTACACTAACGTAATCAGACATTTATCACGATCCTCTAACTAATAGAGCTACTACACAAACATACCTAGACATCTATCTCAATCTTATAATAAATAGAGTCGGCACATAAACGTACCCAGACATCTATCTCGATCTTATAATAAGTAGATTTAGCACACTAGCATACCCTAACATCCACGATGATCCCATGATAAATAGAGCGAGCACACTAACTTACCCAGACATCTGTTAAGATGTAATAATAAATAGAGACAACACATTAGCATACCCTGATACCTATCTCGATTGTATAATAAATAGAGCTCGCACACTAATGTACCCTGTTATCCCACCTTTTGGTCAAGGCTGGAATATCAACAAATTGACAAGGAAGAATGGATATCAGGATTGGAATCGATTGGAAACAAGGCTGTAATCGATGTCGTTAAAATTTGGCCGAGCTCCGATCAGGATGGAATATATTGGAGATGATGATCAAAGCAAGAAGAAGCTATGTTTCAAATTTTAGGTCGATCGGAATTCGTATGGAGGAGATATGATCGACATAGGGTAGGAAGAACATGCTGTTCGTATCCATCGGTGCGCAAGGGTTAGTTCGTATCGATGCATTTCGCATCGATCAGTAGATGGCGTGTCGTATCGATTGGGTTCACATCGATCAGGTTTTGGTTCGACTCGATGGTTTCGTGTCGGTCAGGATGGAAAGAGGTGGTATGTTTCGAATCGAAACTCTCGTATCGATAGTAGAGGACTTTGGCACTTTCGTATCCATGGGAGGCTATTGAAGTTCGTATCCATCAGGTAAGGCCTCGCTCGTATCCATCAGGTAAGGCTTCGTTCGTATCTAGCTTCGTATCCATACCTTTCGTGCGCTTTTCGTATCGATCGCCTCGCATAACTTTATTTCATATCAATCGGATAGATCGATACGAAACACACTCCTGAAATCAATACGAAGAACGGTACGATGCGCAGTTGGATACAGATGCGAAGCAAAATTATCGGCACGAACGAAGTGTGGATGCGAGCGTGAATCAAGGGAAGAAGCGTTCAAAATGGCAAGGAAAGTGGATCAACCCAGGGATTTCGCGACACGTCATCGCATGCGCACGTGCCTCTATTTAGTCGAACGAGATGGATAGGAAACATGGATTCGAACGCGATAGTGTTCACGAGAGTGGAATCTTGCATCGATCATATCTCACGATCTACAGATCCAAATGCAATGAAATTTTCACAGCAGCTTGCATACAAGGTAAAGAATGTTCCTGCCAAGTTTCATCCTGATTGGATCATTTTTTGATGGATACGAAATCAATTCGTATCGATCACAGATCGAGTCGAAACTTGTTGGGCTCGATTACGTGGGCCCACTCACGTGCCAGAAGAAGTCTCCCAAAGTTTTAGCTTGATATCAGCCTCCAACGCCTATAAATAGCCTCCTGAAGCCTACAGAAAAAGGATCTTTTGGCTATTGGACGCCCAGACTCTGCCGGATTCGATTCTACTTCTTTCCATTGATGTTATAGTCGAAATTCTCCATTGCTACTACTGTAATCATCTGTAACTAGCAAGGATAATCAATAAAAGATAAAACTTTGAAGTGGACGTAGGCCGGAGATAGCCGAACCACTATAAACTTCATGTTTCTGTGTGTTATTTCTATATTGCTGTTTGTTATTTTCTGAGATCTGCAACTTGTGCTTGGATATTGCTGATTCATATTCATTGTTTGGTGCTTTCACGATATTTGGGGTTTGTGACCAATTTTGGCGCAAACGCTTTGGTGCTTTCACTAAGAAGGACTAGCACCCTCTACATCGGATTGAAGTTTGGATTTGAAAAGAGTGAAGAGTTTAGATTTGAAAGACAATGACTCGTCAGACAAGCAGGAGACAAAGAGCTGAGAGAAGCCAACATGAAGGAAGTCAAGAAGCATCCTCCGGAGCTAGGGAAGGACAAGCTTCGATCTACATAACCAGGGATGAAATGGAGGCTATAGCCAATTCATTGCAAGAGAGATTGTTGAAAAGTCAACGTGAAATGATGTAGACTTTCTTCGAACAAACGAGAGCTGCAGGAACGTAAAACCTTGGACCGACTACAGTGACTGCGAATGTGGAGCAAGGAACTAGGGTCATAGAACCCGATGGAGGACATAATAAAGGACCAGATGGCAATCAACAAAGGCTTGGGGGCAGCCCGCAGGATCTGATACTGGAAGGCCTATGGATGGAGCTCAATAGGCTAGAGCTAGCGCTAACATTAGTGAATCGCATGAGGAGTATGTACCGGAATTCCCTCGGGGGCATGGGGGGCAACCCTTAACAGATAATGCTGGATTAGCTGAGATTATCAGAAGAACTATGGGTGGAGGTCTAACCAATAGAGATTTGGAAGGGGTGAACAAGAGTCCGTTCACACGGGAAATCAGGATGGCACGAAATCCGCCTGATTTCAAGCTTCCTATTGTGGAAATATACAATGGCAAGGCTGATCCGACAGATCATCTGATGAGATATACTAGACACATGGAAGTGCTGGGGGCATCGGAGGAAGTTATGGCCCGATGTTTTCCCTTGTATTTGACAGATATGGCCGCAATGTGGTTTAGGCAGTTGGAAGAAGGGTCTATCAGAACATGGACGGAGCCGGTGAATAGGTTTCTAAGGCAATTTTGGGTTCATATTAAGAGGCCCAAGAACGTGATGACGCTAACGTCGGTGAAACAAAGGATGGATGAATCACTTAGAGCTTTTCTAACTCGATTCAATGCGGCAGTTGCTTCAGTGGATTGGCCGGATCCATCAATGGTTTTAATGGCGGCAGTGTCAGGAGTCAGGGAGGATTCAGATTTCAAGGTATCTTTGATACAAGACCCACCACCTGGATCTCAGGGAATTCTTTCACGAAGCTGAGAGGTTCCTCCGACAAGAGGATGCATGTGCAGATTTAAAGTTGAAGGAAGTGAATGCGACTGAGGGTGAGGACCATCCAGTAAAGGTTCGGATAAAGAAAAAGGAAAAAGGAAATTGGATGATGATTTTGGAAAAGCTGGGAAGCGATGGAAGGATCCAAAGTTTTCCACATACACAGGGTTGAATGAGATGTTGGAGCGGATATATCTGGATACTTGGAATCGCCTTCCCTATCGAAGGCCAGCTAGGAGAGAGCCTTCTGAATGGGAGAGGGCATCAGGAAGGCACTGCCTCTTCCATGATTTGGATGGGCACGATACCAACAGCTGCAGGCACTTGAAGGATATAATCGAGGAACATGTAAGGAATGGACAGTTGCGAAATATGTCAGAACTAGGAATGCAGCGGTGGAACAGGAGCAGCCACCGCCTATCTCGAGCAACGATGGTGTGAGGCTCAGGAATGATGGTCGATTGATTATCAATTGACCGGGACAATGTGAAATAAGTAGCAAGCTACTGGCAAATGGCTAAGTCATTTACACATGTATGGGGACAGAGATAGCCCCTAGGCATGCTCTGAGTGACGATGAACCGCAATGCTATGGTTTGCGAAATCTGACTTGTGTTTTGGATTGGACACTCATTTTCTGGTTTGGTTTTGGAGTTTGGTTTAAACTCCTGGTTTTGTTTGCTTTCTGGTTTGGATTTTCGTTTGGATGATTGTTTTCTGTTTTGGATGTTGGTTTGGATTTCTGATTTTCTGATTTGATTTGGATTTCGGATTGGATTTTTATCTGGTTTTTGGTAAATGGTCGTCGGGTATGGATTATACCTGGCAAGAGGCAAGTCTCTTCGTTCGCATGTGGTGAATTGGCTTATTCAGGTCGCTGAGTATGGACTATGCTCAGCAAGGGTCCGGAGTGACCAGGATTCGGCCTAGGACCTAGGCCATGTATTATCGATTATTGTTTCAGGTCGTTGAGTATGGACTATACTCGACAAGGGTCCGGAGAGACCAGGATTCGGCTTAGGACTTAAGCCATGACATTGTACAACGTCCAGGGACACTGGACCACGGTCGTCAAGTGTGGATTGCGCTTGGCAAGAACTCGGAGAGGTTAACTCAACGTCCAGGGACACTGGACCACGGTCGTCAAGTGTGGATTGCGCTTGGCAAGAACCCGAAGAGGTTAGCTCAACGTCCAGGGACACTGGACCATGGTCGTCAGGTGTGGATTGCGCTTGGCAAGAGCCCGGAGAGGTTATGAATTCGGACATCGACCCGGAGAGGTCCTGGATTCGGTTATTGGCTATTGGATAAGGATGGATTAGAACTCGGTTATCAGGTTCATACGGATACAGAATTGACTAAAGGCTTTGGTTATTGGATTTGGAATTGGGCTTCGACTCAGACCAGTCGAGGATGATGTACTCTGACGATATGGTTATGGACTTCGGATATCAGATTCGGAATTATTCAAAACACGCCTTATTATCACAAGGCATGTTTTGGGGGGCAAATGTTATCCCACCTTTTGGTCAAGGTTGGAATATCAAGAAACTGGCAAGGAAGAATGGATATCAGGATTGGAAATCGACTGGAAACAAGGCTGCAATCGATGTCGTTAAAATTTGGCCGAGTTCCGATCCGGATGGAATCGATTTGAGATGATGATCAAAGCAAGAAGAAGCTATGTTTCAAATTTCAGGTCGATCGAAATTCGTATGGAGGAGATATGATCGATACAGGGTAGGAAGAACATGCTGTTCATATCCATCAGTGCGCAAAGGTTGGTTCGTATCGATGCATTTCGCATCGATCAACAAATGGCATGTCGTATCGATTGGGTTCGCATCGATCAGGTTTTGGTTCGACTCGATGGTTTCGTATCGGTCAGGATGGAAAGAGGTGGTATGTTTCGAATCGATACTCTCGTATCGATAGTAGAAGGACATTGGTACTTTCGTATCCATGGGAGGCTATCGAAATTCGTGTCCATCAGGTAAGGCCTTGCTCGTATCCATCAGGTAAGGTTTCATTCGTATCTGGCTTCGTATCCATACCTTTCGTGCGCTTTTCATATCGATCGCCTCGCATAACTTTATTTCGTATCAATCGGATAGATCGATACGAAACACACTCCTGAAATCGATACGAAGAACGGTACGATGCGCAGTTGGATACAGATGTGAAGCAAAATTATCGGCACGAACGAACGCGAAGTGTGGATGCGAGCGCGAATCAAGGGAAGAAGCATTCAAAATGGCGAGGAAAGTGGATCAACCCAGGGATTTCGCGACACGTCATCGCATGCGCACGTGCCTCTATCGAGTCGAACGAGATGGATACGAAACATGGATTCGAACGCGACAGTGTTCACGAGAGTGCAATCTTGCATCGATCATATCTCACGATCTACAGATCCAAATGCAATGAAATTTTCACAACAGCTTGCATACAAGGTAAAGAATGTTCCTGCCAAGTTTCATCTTGATTGGATCATTTTTTGATGGATACGAAATCAATTCATATCGATCACAGATCGAGTCGAAACTTGGTGGGGTCGGTCGCGTGGGCCCACTCACGTGCCAGAAGAAGTCTCCTAAAGTTTTAGCTCGATATCAGCCTCCAACGCCTATAAATAGCCTCCTGAAGCCTACAAAAAAGGATCTTTTGGCTATTGGACGCCCAGATTCTACCGGATTCGTTTCTACTTCTTTCCATTGCTGTTATAGTCGAAATTCTCCATTACTACTGCTATAATCGTCTGTAACCAGCAAGGATAATCAATAAAAGATAAAACTTTGAAGTGGACGTAGGCCGGAGATAGCCGAACCACTATAAACTTCGTGTTTCTGTGTGTTATTTCTATATTGTTGTTTGTTATTTGCTGAGATCTGAACTTGTGCTTGGATATTTCTGATTCATATTCATTGTTTGGTGCTTTCATGATATTTGGGGTTTGTGACCAATTTTGGCGCAAACATACACAAATGTCTATCACGATCTTATAATAAGTAGAGTCAGCATACTAACGTATCCAGACATCTACCATGATCTCATGATAAATAGAGCTAGCACATTAACTTTTTGATTATTATGTATCTTCAAATACATGTATATATATAGTTACCCATATTCATACACATACATCTATATTTAAATAAGTTATTCATTTATTACTTAATTGATTCTTACTTTTATTTACTACATCTTTTTAATAAAAATTTAATACGGTTTCTTACAATTTTATAAAATCTTACATCCATTTTATTAAACATATCATTAGCTTATATATCAATTTCAAGCCTTTAAATACTTAATTGCCTAACTTGAAATTTAGTATACTTCATATTACTATATTATGAAATCTCTATTTTATAAAATTTAGATTTCATATTTAAAATCATATAAGCATTTTATAAATACGAATTGAACTTCATTTGTTATTTTATAAAATATAATATCATTTTAGAAAATACCAACTTTATTTATAAAAATCATTCTTCTGCTTAAACAATGTTTATAAATACAAATTTAGCTTCATTAACCCTCTTGTCACTTTAATAATAAGTGTAGAGTTCAAATATAGCTAAATTATCTTACTAAATATTTTCAAAACCATTTCAATTAGTTTAATTTTTTACTAGCTAATGGCATGTGCTCAATTATCATATGCAATTAGTCTTTAATCTATCATTATGTAACGACCCGAAATTTTCTATCTCAAAAATTCCAGATAATTAGGAAAAGAAGGAAAGAGATAGAAGAAGAAACAGAAACAAAACACAGATTCTCACATAGCAATGGATAAAATATAATATCACATAAAATAACAGTTATACAAAGGTAAAACTGTATTAGTTAATTACATCATTACATCAGAGTTACAACATTTACACAAACATTGAACAGTCAAAATCAACATGTCCCGGATAACTACAATAATATACACAGCGGAATACACTCCATACGTTACTGCCATCCAGCTCGCCTCCTGAGCTCCAGAATGTCCTAACCTAAAAATTTGTAATACTCGGTCTGACCTAAGCATTACATCAAAGTAACACCCGGGTCAGGCACCCATCTAATAAGGAATACCAATGCATAAAATTATTTAAAACCTGGGGTAACTCATTCATCACTACAAGTTTACAACTTTCTATAGTCAACACTTAGTTTAAATAGTCCAGTCATTTAAATGTATCCCATTCTAGCCTATTGATTCACATATGAAGTCTATAAAGATTCATTGTATGTCAAATCGAAGTGGGTTCGGGTATTTACTAATACCCGACCTCGGTCTCTTCGAATCCAATGTCATCTTATTTCCAGTTTAAGTGGATACAAATCAACCATATACCAAATGTCACTTTTTACACAGCAACTCATCATCGATAGATAACCATTATCACTATCCTCCCAAACATATCATATCACAAAACATTTCATATTAGATATATCAACCCATTCAAGGCATTTAACATCATTCAATTATTCGTAAGTGTTAGCACCAAAATTGGTCACTAACACCCTTGAGTAGAGTTATGTAGAGAGATTAATGAAGAGAGTAAATTAGGACTGAAAAATAGTGTAATTCAATGAAAAAGAATAACAAAAACGAGAACACCAGATTTATAGTGGTTCGGCGTAACTGCCTACATCCACCTTGAGTTTAATCTTTATTGCTTTCTCAATTACTTGAATACAGATACAATCCGTGAATCAATCACTTGGATACAAGTTTGTATTAAAAAGAGGAGAGTATAAGAAATGGTAGAGTCTCCCCAGTGTTCCCGGAAAAAAGGGTCCATTTCACTGTGCCCCTGTCCCTCTATTTATAGACGAAGGTGGGTTGGACTTTCCTGGTGGGCCTGGTAGCTGAATAGCTCGGTCCAAATAGAGTAAACGGCCCAAAGGGAGTAAGCTCTGTGTACCGAACCAGGGAGGCCGAACGGTAAGATGCCGAGCCAAGGCAATGGCGTCGAACGATGCTCTCATGCCGAACGAAACTGGAGTGCCGAGCGATCCAAGGTTGCCGAACCAAGCTGAATGCCGAATAATCGAGGTTCGCCGAACGTACCCTTTAGCCGAACGATACCCTTTAGCCGAAGGATGTTCCTAGGTCGAACGAAGCTGGAATGCCGAGCGTTCTTCTGAGGCCGAGCATTCTTCTGATGCTGAGCGAAGCTTGCCGAGCGACGTGCGCGTAACCGTTCTCGCTGAACCATGCCTAAATGCCAAACATGTTGTCCTCATCAAACCCGTATGCCTCCAGGCTCTTCGTGGTCATAATCTTGTCTAGTGCTGATAATAGTGTCTTCAACTATCGTTTTGTAACCGGGCCAAGATGCCGGTTAACATTTGCCCCCCAAAGCGTGTCATGTGAAGAAACACAACACGCTTTGAATCAGCGAGTATTCCTTGTCTTCAGAAAGAAATCCATCATGTTTCTTTAATAGTCATTATCCTTCGACTTTATCCTCCCAAGCTGTCATATCCTTCTTTGGCCGTCTTGACGCTTGGTTGATTCCCAATATTATAAATCCAGGGTTATAGTTCATCAGTGACCACTCGTGTCTGATTCTACAGAGCTAGCAAGCTTCGGCTCTCTGATCTAGTATTTTCTCAATAACCCATAGTGAGAATTTAATTTCTGTTGATTTCAAGAAATCGGACTTGTTCGGATATACACATGCACGTTTGGGTACATGTTCTTTCCATTGGCTCTCGAATGCGTTTTATATGCTCATAAGTCGTCGCCAACTCCGTCCAGTTTAATTGCAATTCAATTGCGATTCCTTGTTTGTATTTTCTGTGAAATAAGGGTTGCAATCAGCCACTTGAGGAGTTTTCCAAACCCCTCTTCAGTAAAAACTCTATGATTTTGTTCACAGCTTCAACCTTTAGGATTGGTAAGAAGAGGACGTCAATGCCCCCAAGTGGGAAACGTCCGTGGACTAGCCATTTGAGTAATTTCCATCGGTAGGGTTCCTGGATTTTTTCAAACATCTTGCACTTTTCGCATTGTCTAGCATGATCGACCGTATCTAGATTGATAGTTGGCCAGTAATACCTGTAGCAAAGTATCTTCTTTATCATGGTTTTCCCCCTGATGCTATTACCGCATTCTTCTTCATAGAATTTGCTCAAGATATCATCATGGGCGATGCGCCGAAGCATGGGGATGGATAAACTCCTTTTGACAAACGACTTATTCTTAGATGATTTGGTATGAAGATTTGAGGAGGATCTGTCGTTTTCCATTCCTCCGTTCAGTAAGAATTCCTCGTTGTAGATAGTCTTTGATGGGAGTCAACCATGACACCTTTTCATTTTGTTCGCTGAGGTGTGTAATGATGTAATGCGTGAAGTCGGTTAGTGGCCCTTGGACTTGGTCGAGATAAGGAGCAAGACAATGCCCCCTAGCAAGATCAACTTCCTTAAATTTGTATACTACCAATCAAGAATCACACAAGATATGTAAAGTTTTCACTTCAAATCCTCTAGCAAGTTTGAGGCTGGCAGCCAAGGCTTCATACTAAGCATCGTTGTTTGTTATAGGTAAATCGAGTTTCAGGACGTAGCAGATTGATCGTTCCTCAGAAGTTATTATCATGACTCCTATTCCATAACACTGATCATTGGATGCTCCATCTGCGTACATTTTCCATCTTATGGTTGGTTCTCTGCTACTCTTCTAGTAGTGTTCTGAGGTAGTGAATTTGGGTGTGAGGTCTGCTGATTTCCGTCCTTAGATAGCCCTTCGAGGGAAATAAGTGATATCGAATTAGCTTAGTTTGATATTTTATTTAAGTAGTCTTTCAGACGTCTCAGGTCATTGTATGCCCTGTCGCAACGGCTGGTAGGCATAGACGTTGATGGATTGAGCCTAAAAGTAAGAGTGGAGCTTTCATGGTGAAATCAATAGATATTATGCTAGCTTTTGTAGCTTCGGGTTGATATCCAATGCATGGCTCGCGATAGTTAATGAAATCACATATGCTTGTCAGAATGGGTCCAAGGGAACATATCATCATTTATTCAGAAAATCCAACTAATTCTTTTATCATCACTACACTGAGTTGTGATCCGATATTCAGCACCCGGAAAGGGTCGCCATGGCTGAGTGTAATGTCGGCCGTCACCTTAGCAGGTGCCATCCCAGATTCTTTGAGTATAGATGTAATTATTTTGCATAACATTCAATGTGAAATATGGTTGGGACGACCAATAATGATGGTTGCTCTAGTCGAACCCTAAAGTCTTGTCATGAGTTTTTAAGTCTAATAGTGAAGGACTCTGAATGCTCTAATAGATTATCAACAAATGGCCAAAGATCAGGCTTAAAAGTGCATTGAAGGAAATGTCGAGTGGGGGTCAGCCTCGAGTGGCGTGCAACTGTATAGCTGGATCTTGCTATGAGTTTGAATTTGCTTGTGTATTCGAGTAACCACTTTCTATTCAATGCATTCATGATCCTTTACCCGTCCTTCGGGTTGGAGTGAAAGTCAATTGCTCATGAGCTAAGGTGTCAATTCAATGATTCAATCTCTAGGCATCCTTTCGGTCGTCTCCTTGAGCAACTGTAAGCACTATATATAAGTTTTAATACTGAGCTATCGTAGCCAGTTTTAGGATGACCATGCGTCTTCTCCCAGTCTCGGGTTGATAAATGTACTGCATGGACGGTTAAGTCTCGTCCTATCTATGTTTATGTTTTCACCTAAGTTCCAAAGACATAGAGGTGATCGGTGAATAGTCGGTTCACATTCATCTTGCTCCTCGCTCGTGCCCCCAGGTCTGGGGCATATACCGATAAGTAGGAAGGCCAGCCACGCCCACTTTAGCTTTACTCTCTTTCCCGTTGAATCGTGGGATCATGTCAATCGATGGGAGACTAGGTCTCACCTATCTCGGATTTTATCATGGTTTTTCATTCCAAGAGGAATACTTCGAGGCCACGTCAGTTTCCGGGCGTAATTTGGACATTGGATGGTCATCTACGTCCACTTTGGTTCATGCTCTGTAATCAGTTCTCGGGGTAAAGTTGGCTACAAATGCAGTCGGGTTATGCTCATCCAGTTTCATACTCCTCCTGACGAATCGAATGAGGGTGCTGGAGAATTTTTAACCAAGTATTCATGGTTTACCCTCCTTTCCACACTCTGGAGGTCATAGTTTTTCAAGAAACATCCGAGTCACATTCGTATGTGCTTGGTGCGGATCGGTATTGACCCTCGATCTGAGGTATGATATAGTCGATTGCTCGTAGCTTTGGATGCCATTTCGATTGGTTTTGTATTGAGGCTTCCCTATGCTCCCAGCATTGATTTGGCCAGGCCACTAGTTGGATGGTCGAACTCCATCCTTAGCGGGTTAATAATCCTTCGGTCGATTCCATGCCGAAGTTTGTGTAATAGAGAATGGTCGGAATCCACTCGTCTATTTATCGATGTTTATACACCACTCTGCATTCTGGTGACTTAGTGTTATTCTCCCCCCGGTTGATTCGCGCCCAATTTGTACTCATGCTTCGGTCCATGCTCCGGGGACTTAGAGATTTGTCGAACGGTTTATGCTTTAGTCCACAGTTCGAGATGCAGGGATTTTTGTCAACTCGTTTATACTCCAGTCCGCATTCTGGGATTTTAGAGTAATCTAGTCCGCTTCTGGGATTTGGAGATTCTTCTCAAGTCTTCTATAATCTAGTCCGTGCTCTGGGGACTGAGAGTACCATAGTTCGCACTCTGGGGATGTAGAGGTTTTTTAAGCCGTTCATACTCTAGTCCGCACTCAGGGGACTAGGAGTACTTTAGTCCGCACTCTGGGGACATAGAGGTTTCTGAGTCGTTTATACTCGAGTCCGCACTCTGGGGACTTAGAGTACTCCAGTCCGCACTCTGGGGACTTGGAGGTTTAAGTCGTTCATATTCTAGTCCGCACTCTGGGGACTTAGCGTACTACAGTCCGCACTCTGGAGACTTGGAGGTTTAAGTCGTTTATACTCTAGTCCGCACTCTAGGGACTTAGAGTACTCCCGTCCGTGCTCCGGGGATGTAGAGGTTCTTAGGTCGTTTATATTCTAGTCCGCACTTAGGGGACTTAGAGTACTCCCGTCCGCGCTCAGGTGATTGGAGCGCTTGATGAAGACAAGTCCGGAACCTCCTCCTATACCGACGGGGGTTATGAAGTAGAAATTATAGGCGCCTCTAATCACACATCCGAATTGAGCATGAAGGAGCGGCTCGAGAAAGAGAAGGTCAGGGTCAAGGTCGAGCCCCGAGTTGTGGACTTGGACGATCCTTTGAACAAGCCGTTGAAGGTCATCCTTCCTGGCGGGTCCAAGCCTATGGAAGTTCTCCGTACTTCTTCAGTTGCTACCCCTCTATCAAAGAAGAGTACCAAGGGTAAATGCTATGGAGAGGAGCCGTCCGGAAAGGAGTTGAAGAAGTACAAGAAGTGATTACTATCCTCGTTCAATGAGAGTTAGTTTAAGTCATGTAATTATTTTCATCTATTTCCTTAGTCCTTGTAAATAGAATGTCGACTCCGAACTTTGGAGGGGTTGTAATAGGAACTCATTTCTCATTAAAGTTTAGTTCCTTTTTCCATCTTACAAAAGACTCTTATTGTTCAGTTTTCTTTGTGATTGTGATGTTGATCCAAGCAGTTGTGAGTAACATAGACTTCTCGGTCCATCTTCATATAACTCGGAAACACTTCGGGAGTTGTTGAACTTCCATTCTGTGCTTCGAGCACTTAGAATACATTCTAGCCCGTATGTCAGAGATTTGACAAATTCAAGTCATCTGTGTCATAGTTTATATTCAGGGAACTAGGAGATCCGAATTGCTTATATTCGAGTCCGCACTCTGGGGACTTAGAGTACTCCAGTCCGCACTCTGGGGACTTAGAGTACTCCAGTCCGCGCTCTGGGGACTTAGAGTACTCCAGTCCGCGCTCTGGGGACTTGGAGGTTTAAGTCATTTATACTCTAGTCCGCGCTCTGGGGACTTAGAGTACTCCAGTCCACACTCTGGGGACTTGGAGGTTTAAGCCATTTATACTCCAGTCTGCGCTCTGGGGACTTAGAGTGCTCCAGTCCGCGCTCTGGGGACTTGGAGGTTTAAGTCATTTATACTCTAGTCCGCGCTCTGGGGACTTAGAGTACTCCAGTCCACACTTTGGGGACTTGGAGGTTTAAGTCATTTATACTCTAGTCCGCACTCTGGGGACTTGGAGATTTGAGTCGTTTATACTCTAGTCCGCGCTCTGGGGACTTAGAGTACTCCAGTCCGCACTCTGGGGACTTGGAGGTTTAAGTCATTTATACTCTAGTCCGCGCTCTGGGGACTTAGAGGACTTCAGTCCGCGCTCTGGGGACTTGGAGGTTTAAGTCGTTTATACTCTAGTCCGCACTCTGGGGACTTGGAGATTTGAGTCATTTATACTCTAGTCCGCGCTCTGGGGACTTAGAGTACTCCAGTCCGCACTATGGGGACTTGGAGGTTTAAGTCATTTATACTCTAGTCCGCGCTCTGGGGACTTAGAGTACTCCAGTCCGCGCTCTGGAGACTTGGAGGTTTAAGTCGTTTATACTCTAGTCTGCGCTCTAGGGACTTAGAGTACTCCAGTCCACGCTCTGGGGACTTGGAGGTTTAAGTCGTTTATACTCTAGTCCGCGCTCTGGGGACTTAGAGTACTCCAGTCCACACTCTGGGGACTTGGAGGTTTAAGTCATGTATACTCTTGTCCATGCTCTGGGGACTTAGAGTACTCCAGTCCGCGCTCTGGGGACTTGGAGGTTTAAGTCGTTTATACTCTAGTCCGCGCTCTGGGACTTAGAGTACTCCAGTCCACGCTCTGGGGACTTGGAGGTTTAAGTCGTTTATACTCTAGTCCGCGCTCTGGGGACTTAGAGTACTCCAGTCCACACTCTGGGGACTTGGAGGTTTAAGTCATGTATACTCTTGTCCGCGCTCTGGGGACTTAGAGTACTCCAGTCCGCGCTCTGGGGACTTGGAGGTTTAAGTTGATAGTTGTCGTATTTCCACTCTTTAATTTGTATTAATCTACCGTATCGAGGCTAATGTTGTCGAATGAACAGTCGAACCATGTTTGCTTATGGAATGGGATCTTGCCCCCAGCTCAAGGGACGAAATTTGAAAAATGGACGATCGATTCTCGTCCGCTTGGTAATTATAGCTCTTCCAATCGAGTCAAGAAAGGAGGTATATGACAGATGGTTGGATCACATCCGTGTTGGGTTAGATAGCAGAATCTCTTACAATTTGCTCCGTATCTCCTTCTTTTGTGTTGAAGGCAGGATTTGGTGTGTAGATGATCAAATCACGTCCACTCTAGACAGATCTTGGCGTCACTGAGCTTCAGAAGAGGCCTCTGTATTTTGTCAAACTTTGTTCTATGACTTGATTTGAGTGGGCGATCAGGCCATACTAATTCCAAGCCTTGTTCAGGTCTCCGAGTCAAACGTGGAGGTCAATGAATAGATGGTCAGTCATGTCGACTTTATATTTGGGCTCTAATCGTAATGAGCTTTTCAATCTCTAGTTCTTGGCCCTAAATTAAAGGCACATGATTGATGATGAGCGATTGAATTA
The DNA here is from genome assembly GCA_030765085.1 of Allium cepa. NCBI lineage: Eukaryota > Viridiplantae > Streptophyta > Magnoliopsida > Asparagales > Amaryllidaceae > Allium > Allium cepa. Next base: position 994,043,003 of record CM060934.1, on the reverse strand, counting down.
TTCTCATCTAGATGTACTCCACACGTCCGATCATGGTCTACGTGGATTGGTTGGTGACCAAATCTGAGTATCCAATCTCCTGCATCGTTTTGAAAGTAGTTTAGTTAAAGTTAGTCGTAGTTCATAGAAAATTGAAATAGAAATGGAAATGATTCAAAGAAGATTATGATAAATCTCATTGATAGATGAAGTAGCATCGTGTGCTTGCTATTCAACTTTTGCCCTTGGCTCCTTTCAAAGGGATGTCGGCCGTTAGCAGTCCAATTGATAATCATAGCCCTTTATTAATAGGCATCGGATATTCGCTGCCCGCCATTCTGCAGGACATGTACATACTATTGAAGCTTTACTTTCTAGATCAGCTTTTTGATCACACCTCGGAGGTGTTTGTAATCGCCCGTGTTAGGATCAGTGAGCATTTGGCAATATACAACATTCCCTTGATTTTCTTTAGACTTTGGTGTACTCTCTCGAGGTTGGTTTCCAATATCACTCCGAGTCGTGAGTCTTCAAGTAGAGGTTGTCAATTGAATCTTTCAAAGAGCATATGAGCCAAATTTTGAGGTCTTTTTTCGGCTACTAGGATCTACATCCTTAGTCAACGGGCCTTCATTGCTATTTTCCTTAGTCTGTTCTGCTCCTCCACACTTTGATTTAGATTCATTATTGTCATAGAGACGATCCATGGTCGTTGGAGGCTCTCCAGCTAACCGGCTGCTAAAATATATATGGAGGTCGATTATCCTCAAGTGATCAATATAATATCCCTTTGAGAGTATCGTTCGAGTAGCAGTTGTTTGTCCGCTCCCTTGTTGTCGTTCAGAAGCTGTCGCTAGATCCTCTATGCCCCGGTCGATCAGGGGATGTAAGGGAAGTAGATAGAATGTTCTTTTATTAAGTTGAGTTTTGAATTCACTATAGGGGTCGTATAAGAGACCGGTGTAACTTAAGTTTGGAACGGTCTGGATGCCGCTCGTCATATACAATACCGTTCGGCATATACAATACCGTTCGGCATTATAGAGGTGGTCGACATAGAGGTATGTTCGGCCTGGAAGAGCGTTCGGCCTAGAGGTTTGGATCGGCCTGGAGGAGCGTTCGGCCTAGAGGTATGTTCGGCCTGGACGAGCGTTCGGCCTAGAGGTATGCTAGGCCTGGAGGAGCTTTCGGCCTAGAGGATCGGCCAGGAGTGTTCGGCCAAGATGGTTCGGTCAGGAGTGTTCGGCCAAGATGGTTCGGCCAGGAGTGTTCGGCCAAGATGGATCGGCCAGGAGTGTTCGGTCAAGAAGGATCGGCCACGAGTGTTCGGCCAAGATGGATCGGCCACGAGTGTTCTGCCAAGATGGATCGACCACTGCGAGTGTTCGGCCAAGATGGATCGGCCACGAGTGTTCGGCTAAGATGGATCGGCCAGGAGTGTTCGGCCAAGTGTAACTCGGCATACACCTTTTCTGCAACGATCGACATAGACTTTTTCTGGGGCGATCGGTTGAATTGCCTTTAGAGGAGGGTCGGCCTTCATTCAACTTGAGTGCAAACTTTAACATCCAATCGCCAAATCTTGCGTACATCAGTGAATCCAATCTACGACTATCAGCTTCCTTTAGATTTCTTTCAAATCTGAGTAGAATAGGAAGTTTTCTATTAGACAACTGGATCTATCTCGTGAATATGGAAATCCAATAGTAGATGATGAGATCCAATCAAGCTGAGAATTCAATTCTCAGTGAAAGCACCAAAATGTTAGCACCAAAATTGGTCACTAACACCTTTGAGTAGAGTTATGTAGAGAGATTAATGAAGAGAGTAAATTAGGACTGAAAAATAGTGTAATTCAATGAAAAAGAATAACAAAAACGAGAACACCAGATTTATAGTGGTTCGGCGTAACTGCCTACATCCACTTTGAGTTTAATCTTTATTGCTTTCTCAATTACTTGAATACAGATACAATCCGTAAATCAATCACTTGGATACAAGTTTGTATTAAAAATAGGAGAGTATAAGAAATGGCAGAGTCTCCCCAGTGTTCCTGGAAAAAAGAGTCCATTTCACTGTGCCCCTGTCCCTCTATTTATAGACGAAGGTGGGTTGGACTTTCCTGGTGGGCCTGGTAGCTGAATAGCTCGGTCCAAATAGAGTAAACGGCCCAAAGGGAGTAAGCTCTGTGTACCGAACCAGGGAGGCCGAACGGTAAGATGCCGAGCCAAGGCAATGGCGTCGAACGATGCTCTCATGCCGAACGAAACTGCAGTGCCGAGCGATCCAAGGTTGCCAAACCAAGCTGGATGCCGAATAATCGAAGTTCACCGAACGTACCCTTTAGCCGAACGATACCCGTTAGCCGAAGGATGTTCCTAGGTCGAACGAAGATGGAATGCCGAGCGTTCTTCTGAGGCCGAGCGTTCTTCTGATGCCGAGCAAAGCTTGCCGAGCGACGTGCGCGTAACCGTTCTCGCTGAACCATGCCTAAATGCCAAACATGTTGTCCTCATCAAACCCGTATGCCTCCAGGCTCTTCGTGGTCATAATCTTATCTAGTGCTGATAATAGTGTCTTCAACTTTCGTTTTGTAACCGGGCCAAGATGCCGGTTAACAATAAGCAAGATTGATTAGTCACGCCATTTTTAATTAATTTAAATTAACTAAATTAATTACTTCAATCACCTTTTTAAATCCTGCTTACTTAATCGTTAATTAATTACAAATAAATTAATCATTCATACTTTAATTATTATCTAAATAAATCACACATTTCCCGACTATCCACGCTGCTTTCCCCCAAGCCTCGTATCACTCGATCGCCCAGAGACGATGTGTGACGAGAGGGATTTTTCACGCTCGAAAATCGACATCCATACTTTACATCGTACTCGAATGCTGTAGATTCGACCGTTCAAATCCGAGTCGCCAGAGCTTATAACACAATTAAGTAAACAACACAGCGAAATAAAAGAATAATACATTGATATACATCTTTGATACAATATCTGATACAATGAATATCAATATACATCAGATATATGATACAAGAAATAGCAGCGGAAAAGGAAAATAGATAACATCTAGCAGCGGAACAATATAACTCTAAGATAGTCTTCAAAAGAGAACTCCAGCAGCAGCAGCTCGTTTCAACACCACGATACGCAAAGACAAGCAAGTCTCGTCCACATCCAAAGACTGAACTAGCTCCAGATAATTCACTGAACCTAACTATCTGAAAAACCCAACTCTAGACTGCTCGTGTAGAAAAATTTTGAGCACCCAGAGTTTAGGAAAGAAACAATAAACTCCGGATCAGTCATGGGACTGGTGTGAGCAACAAAAACAGTTTATCTTTAAAAACAAACAAAGAAATATTTTAAAATAGATTCGCAATGCTTTTTAGAAATGAGACTACCATAAGGCCTCCCGCACACACACACAATGCAAACGCAGAATCAGAGGAGATTTCTCCTTATGATAGTCAAAGATGCTTGATACGCATTAAAAAGAAACATTTGATATTATTACTAGTGCATAGTGTAGAAAAAATCATTTCGAAAGTAAAGATATAAATCTTAGCCAGCATAGGCATTTCGCACTTATGCCTACTATAGCTACCATGTTCAATAGTAGGTTACCGCCACATTCCATGGCAGGTTATACAATTGCAATCGTAAAAGTTTGTATTGGATGAATGGATTTCCAACAAATGGTCGGGCCAAGGAACTTCCCATTGCCACATGGAAACGTCTCTGGAAGGACGTCCCGAGAACCAAACCGGATCTCTGCCAAACAAGGCCGGCTACCCCCCTTCCCGGGGAATATACAAAACCTCAGATATGCCACCCCCAGTCCTTTGGGACCTTTATACGAGGCGCCTCTAAACCAACAACCACACAGAAATAAATATAGTGTGTCCACATGAGTAAGTATCAGGGCTCCATACCATGACAATACCTTTTTCCAGAAGGAATGGTCATACCCTAGGGAAGCTACCCCTGAAACCTTGCCGCACAATTCCTGTTTCAACCATTACCGGTTTGTGAGGCTCGACGAAGTCTCGTCCACAAAGCTACGCTTTTTACAAAATCCACGCTTTGATCAACAAATGATCAGCAGCCCTCAGCATGCCACATTACCAAGTTGGGAACATATCGCTGATAACCTTCAACTACATAACCTCTAAGGGTGTTAAGCTAAGAGAATAAATTCTCCGCCACCAACAGAAATGTATTTGAAAGAAATTTGCTTTATATCTCAAAATGTAATGTCAGACATATCATCTATACAAGTCTATTCTGGATTTAGAACAGAACCGAAGGTACTTCCAAAGAAGCCCTTGAAATCCGGGTATTCACAATCCCGATCGAACTTCCCATCACTTAGGGAATCTCTATACCGGAGCAACTCAGTGCAGAGACAATCGATAGGTCATCCTATCGTTCTCGCAAATACCCGGTCTTCATCACCAGTCTTCAAATGCTATCCATAACGACGTATCACATATTCGGAATGGGTTATACGACCCAAAGGTCCTTTCCCGGCTAACCCGAATAGTGAGCGCAACATTTAAAACATATGGATATGGGATTCAATTAAGTCACAACTTAATAATTCAAAACTTTCTTTCAAATGGTTTAAACAAATTACCATTTTCAAATCTTTTAAACAAAAGATTTATTTCACTAAGTTCACCCATTTTCACAAAGATTCATTCCCGGATTTCAAAACAATTTCATCTCAATTGGATTAATTCATTTAAATCTTTAAATCAAGATTTTATCTTATAGCTTTCAAACAGTTTTGATAACTTGGGAAATCATTTTCATTTTTAACCTGAAATCCTTTTTAACACAATTTGGAAGTTCACTTCCTATATGAAAGCTTTTATTATTTGGAAACAAATAGTTTTCGTCTCAGAAAGATCCAATTTTATTTACACGAGTTAAAGCCTTTGAATTTAAATTCAAATTTTCAAATCAATATCTTTAAAATAGTTTAACCCATATAAACTGGTATAACATCTTTAGTCCCTAGTTTCCAGATCATAGAATTCAATTTCAAATATTCAATTAAAATTTAAATCAAAATACTTAAATTACAAAATTCAATCAAGTTATTAAAAATAAAATTCATCTTTGAAATTCCATTTCAAAAGTTTTTCACTTTATACCCAATCCATTTCCAAAACATTTAAATTCAAATATTCAAATTTAAAACTATTCAAAAAACTGTGACTTAATCGATTTCCTCGTGAAATCCATATTGGTGTGTGTATAAGTGTGGTCCAGGGGTTTAACACAATAGTGCAACATCATTCAATCATCACAGATCAAACACAGAAAAATAGTTGATAAGCGATATAAACTATAATGCTTATCGTCCATTCACAGATTCACAGATAATATACAATGTATATAAATAAATGAATAAATTTCACACAGCTCAATTTACAGAACAAAATATTACATATCAGATAGGACAATCAATTCAAGGCATCTCATATAATATGAACATCCATAAGTAAGGTCATTTAATAATCATTTATAAGCAGGATTAATTTAATTGTTAAATCCTAATTAAATTCAATTTATTTCCAATTGAATTAATTACTGATGAATTAATTATCCAATTCTGATTTATTAATTACAAATTATTTTGATTAATTATCCTTTAATCATTTATTTATTAACTATTAATAATAAATTAATTAACCTATAATTAATCAACCTTTAATTCAAATAATTAACCTTAAATTATTTAACTCACTTTTTAATTAATTATCTTTAATTAATTAATCCTTAATTAATTATCCTAATTAATTACTAATTATAAATTAATTAACTTTTATTATCTAATTAACAATTCTTAATTACAAACTAGTTAAACACTTGATTATTAATTTGACCAATCTTTAATTACAAATTGATAAATCTCTAATTACTTAGTAAATTCCAATTATTAATTAATTATTCTTAATTACCCTTTTTGAACAATTCATTAATAATGATTATTTATCTTAATCAATATTTCAAAATCTTCTTCAAACTTTGAAATCAATTTATTACTAACTTGAAAACTAATGGCAATTAAATCTCAACACTTGTTTTACATTAACTACTTAATTGAAGTATTAATTGGATTTTAAAACTTTGTCAAGTATTTACTCAATTCTTTAACTTGTAATAAGGTCTTGACTTAAAATTGTCATACATTAATTAGTCATCACCACATAAATTTTGTTTAAACAGTTTACTCAACTTACTATTATTACTTTGCAGGATTGTGAATCAAATCCGAACAATCCCTATGTTTACTCGAGTAAACAACTTGGTTCTCTTTACTTCTTCCCGAGACCTCTCTCTCTTCCTCAAATACATTTCTTCTTCTTCTTGTTTTTTTTTCTCTTATCAACTGCTGTAGCACGCGAACACACTCACGCACCTAGGTTTCACCCAAGGCAATCTCTCCCCTTACCCGAGTATATACTCGGGGACCCAATCTTCCTGAACACCAAGACGTGCACGAAATCACCGTGCACGTACACCATCACCAAAGCTGCCTCCGACCTCTGATGATTCCTTTAGCAAACCACTTATCACCCATATTTCCATCCCTACCTGCGAATTACACGCGCGAGCTACAGATTGAAATCGAGACCCACAGATGAAACAGGCAACCATCCTATCACCAGAAATTGTCTTCAATACGACGTCTCTGATCACCGGAACACGCGAAGCCTCGGCCATCACCTCGTCACTTCAGCCTCTACCCTCCCCTTCGATCCCACGCAGCTCGATCCACCAGAGATAGAGGAAACACCTCATCTTCGACCTCAACTAAAAACAACAGCTAAACCCTAAACTTCATTCGTTCCTTCAATCCTCTCAATAGAAACATTATTTAGCATTTTTCCCATTATAATCGATTACCAGGCCTACTTCGTGCAAAGTTTCAGCGATCGAAATTCATTTAATTACTGGGAATTGACAAAAATCCAATTTTTGTTCAACTAACCACTGCTTCCTAACCCCAACATTAAAAATCATCAATATAGTTTTAAAAATCCTATTTTCGAATAAGTATTCATGTGATGTATTTGAAATGACAATTCAGCATGTTCGAAATTTTCATCTTGATAAATTTCCTGTAAAAATTTGAAATTTCATACTATATATTATTGTTCTTCTTCTTGAACTATTTTTATAATAAAATTCTTGCTCAAATACACATCTTTTGTTTTGAAACCCAAGCTTGATAGTGATCAAAACATGTGGGATCGAATTTTTTTCTATTTGTTTCATATTGAACTCCAAGAACAGAGGAGGGAATCAATTCACAGAGCTTCAAATGTTTAACAGCATGATTTAATTATCACAGCAACTCAATCTAACATGGTCGTAGATAAATAATGTTTGGGTATGAAGGATAGCTTGTTTACTCACCTGATTCTTTTTGAAATGGACAGAGTTCTTTTATGTTGAGATAAGCAGTGAGTTTGCAAGCTGAAGCCCTCCCTCTTGAATCTCTGGTTTTCAATGAGGTTGTATGTTTTTTTTTGTTTTAGTTTGAAGTATTGGATCTCTAAGGCTTCAGGTTTGTTTGAGTTGCTTTTGAAGTTGAACTTCCAGATTTGAATTGATTTATTCTGCTTTGAATTGTTTAAAGCTTCCAGGTTTGAAACATTTTTTTTCTTTTCTTAGCTTTTGATTATCGAAACTAAGATGAGGAAGGTTGATATTGATATATAAGAAACAAGTTACAGGTTATTATATTGTTTTGTATAAGAGGATCATTTTTCTTTTCTTTGTTTTATCAAACAAGATCCCGGCTGTTGATTTTATTTTTGTACTAGAAATTGTTTATAAATCTTTCATCAGAGATTTTCTAAGTTTTGTAGGCTATGGTACTCCTACTTTTGTATGCTAGAGGTATGGTATTTAATGCATATGTACCCTATATTTCTATACTTATCTTATTATTTGTTTGTACATATATATTTTACTTTGTCAATGTTCTTTTTTGACTAAACTATGTTTTAAAATTTTACTGATGGGATCTTGTTTCCTGTAGAGGAGTAATTGCATTAAATGAAAGCATGTTAGGTAATATCTCCATGTATCTACAGCAGTCTTTACTTTATGTTTGTTTAAGTGTACAAAAGTACTTAAAAGTTATTTGTTTTATGCCTTGTTCATTTTTTTTACTTTCAAGAATTTTTTCGCTTATGTATTTTAGTTCCTATTTTTTACACAAATTATCAAATAAAAATTTACTAATGTATTTATTTTTATTTTTTATTTCTAGAATTATCTAACATGATCATTTCATATTTTATATAATTGTAAACCTATTTGAATATTTTGTTTAACATCATATCCAAAAATCCAAACAAATATTTATTTCCTAAGATATTTATATTTACATCCCAATTCAAATTCAATTGTCAATCCATTTTATATACATGTTTATTTTCAAATATCCAATTTAATACTTGATTAATTCAAAATTTATATTAGTTACGAATTTATTCACAAATTTTATTCAGAAATGAAATTAATTACCAATTCATACTCAATTTAAATCCGGGATCGTTACACGATGCACTACTCGCATTTCCAGTCTCGACCAAAATTAGGTTTTTAAGCCTAAGTTACCTCCTCAACGTCGCCTCGACGATCTGGAACACCTCCAGTCATTTTTCCTAAGCTCGCCGCAACTCCATCCACCTCCAGTTGGAACCCCGAGACCACTCTACCCCTTGATCGCCAGATGTAGCCTCAAAATCAATTTCCAGTCATCATCAAAATGCATACTCAATACATCATTAAAAATTGAGATTTTTGTTTTCAAATCCTAGCTTTCTAAGTAGATTTAAGTTGTGATCCTGAAACAACAAATTAAAACATTTGATTTAACATGTTTTTAATATTTCTATTGTATTTTACATATTCTAGCATAGTTCCAATCTTTAAAATACTTGAATCTATTTTTAGTACTTAGATTATGATTAAACTAAACTATTTTGTTTTAAATCCAAGTCCTAACAGTGGTTTAATAAAAAGATCTTGAATTTTGATTGTAAATTAAACTCTGTAACATGGAACAGAGAAACACAGACATGCACATTCAATATACAGAGACCACACTTTTATATACATACAAGACAAATCTTTAACACAGAAAATTCACATGCAACCAAGAATTATCTACTTAAGCTTGTTAAATAAATGTTTGCTCACCAGAATGAAACAGAGACCAAGTTTTAAAATCTGGGATTTTGGATTTAATTTGATTTGAATCTAAAGAACTTGCTTAGCTTGTTGTTGAGATTTGAAAGCTGGAATGCACTTGATTTTGAACTGATCGCCATATGCTGAGTTAAATCTTGAATCCCCATGCTAGCTTTGCTCAGTTTTGAATTGAAGTTGTTGTTATGGATTTTCTTTTACGTCTTAGATTTAGAGAAGAAAATATCATCTATATATAGCCTATTATTTTCTCTCTTTATTACATATTTTTTATTATCTATCTTTAGTTTTGTTTTTAAAGAAAATAAAAATAAGGAAAGCCACTTGTAATTTGCATGCCTAATCAACTTACAAATGTTAAATTTATGATAAAACTAACTTACACTTGTCTTTTATTCATGCATTAATAGGTAAATATGTTAATAAAACTTTTATATTATATTTACCTTATGTTTAAAATATTACACGTTCAAATGTATGCTAAAATCCTTTACATTTGTAAATATGCATGAATTAATGATTTTAATATGTCTTCTTTATTTTTTAACTCTAAATTTATTAATATATATGTACTTAAGCTTTTTTATTAAACCTTATTTTCAAATCTATGTTTTTAGTTTCAAAATAAAACTTCCAAATCACAATATATATAATATATACATATACTCTTAAAATTTTCAACACTATAAATTTTTTCATATATCTATTTATAGGAATTATTAACTTATTATAAAATTTATCATTTCTAGATATTATAGTCCAATATTTATTATAGTTTTCAAATCCGTTTATAGACATTTTAATTATCAAACATTTATTTCTTTAACATATATATCAGTGTTCAATGGTTAAAATCTGATAATTACCAATTATCAGATGTCCAAAATTCGGGTTATCACACATTATATCATTAACATCATTCAGTTAACTTAAAATCAAAATTTTATGTTACTAACTATTTTCAAAAATAGTCGTTAACTGCTTAAACAATCAATGAGTTAGTATAATCGTATTTATAACACAAATATAAACCTAAATCAACTCAAACACTCTCCAAATCACTTCATATAATTCTATAATTATCAGTAATCAGATATATGAAGTATAACACATAAATTAGCAAGGAGAATCATCCTATTCATCTTGGTTTTCCCCAAACTGACTCTGATCACCAAAAAACCAATTCTTCCTTACTTTAAATTTTGAAATGTGAACCGATACTCTTATCCAAGCCAATTCCTTTCAGGTTTTGTAGAGGATTGGAAGGGAGGAATTATGGTGATTTTTATTTGATTTTAGAAAATTTATTTAATGGGTTTAGGGTTTGAGGATTAGAAAAGGATTAAGGGGTGATTTTTGAAGTAATTAGCGATAGAGGAGAAGAAGTAAATTGAATAAAGAGTGCATGAGAGTAATGAAGAGGAGTTAGCCTCTTACAGGCAACTAACGGGCTAAGCCCAATTCCTCTCCATCCGACACTATCCATCCTCGAAATTCTTCGACTCCAAACATAGTCAAGTTTGTACTCATTTTATTCGTGTCAAAAAAACGAACTCAACCACGGTGTATTAAGTCCTAATTCGCTCGTTTGTAAAAAATGAGTATAAAAGGTGTTCCATCTTTTAATGATTAAATATTTAAATTAATCGTTTAAATATTCAATTGTTAAGATTATGGAGTATTACATTCTTTCCTTCTTAAAAGAATTTCATCCTCAAAATACATTGAGTGCGAAAGAGTAAAGGACTGACCAAACTTCTCGAATCTCAATTTCGAAAAATTCCTACAGTACCTTACCTTGTGTTATCAGCAGTATGAAACTCCCAAATTAGAATGCATCACACATTAGGAAATATGCCTTGACCTACGTCATCTCACATTCCAAAAAATTCATACATCTCTTAAGAAGGCTTCTCACTATTTAAATGCCAATCAAAGCAAATAAGCATCTAAATAGTTATACATCGGCTCTTAAGTACCTAATTATAATATATAAAGAGTATTGTCACCAACACAGAATTCAAACATGCATAACCTCTATGTAATAATTTATCTATTATAGCCATACATGATAATCAATTGGAGTGTAAGCTCAAGTGAGTCAGAATCAAAATATACCACGGACTCCAAGTCACATCGAAAGGCAGTGGACTCATTTATATCCCATCTCAACCATATAGTGGGCATGGATGATATGCGATCTATTCCAGATAGTTATCGCTATTCCTCTCCGAATTTTATTTTAAATTGTCAAATTATGACTACCATACAAGAAATCAATTATATAAGGCAAGCAACAATCAAACAATAGTAAACAACAATAAACAATTATCAAACAACAAGAAATGACAAATAACCAGCAATAAAGCAATCAACAAATCATAGCAAGCAAGAATAAGCAATCATGAATAGCATACAATTTTTTTAAATATCAAGCAAACAATCAACAAAATTAACAACAACCAAAATCAGCCAATAGCAAAATCAACCAACAACACACAACATCAAACATTAGCAAGCAAATATAAGTAGTGGCAAACAATAACAAACAACAATAATCAACAAGCAATATCAAGCAACAAATAATAATAAATCAAAAAGAAACAACAAGCATACAAAACAAATGAAATATTTAAAAAGAGTACATGTCAACATGCATGGCAATCATCAAGAGTCAATGCACATGTCAAACCATAAACTTCAATGAGTTCATTCAACTTTCAAAATGAGTAAATGCCTCAGTGGTGTAACCCCTTTCGTGAATATAATGCACTAAGGACTAATACACCTCGTGTTGTAAAAGGAAAACCTGTATGATATGCAGGATCATCAGGTGTCAAAACCATCAAGTAAATCCAGCAATCAATGCCTCAACTTTCCTTTTCTTCTGAAAAATTCATTCTCAAGAGGAGAAAATTATACTAATTAAATCATCAAAAAATGAAGATCAACAATTTCTTGGGTTTTCTCAGGTTCAAACTCACCTCGACCACATAATGATAATAAGGATAATAAACTAAGTGCTCTACGATGCTCGCCTAGGCAAGTATTATCTCATCACTTAGAAAATTACCTGAATCGCCACAAAACTAGTATAGAAATCCTTCCCTGAACTTTTCCATACAGTTATAATTATACTACTATAAAAATTTATAATTACTAAAGACGATTCCAAATGACACGATGCTCACTCCAACCCTTCGTTTACTTACAAGATTTCTTTATTAAATCAAGGTCGGCCACCTGACGCTATCCGTGCGAACTCCGATCCAGTTCTTTGATTCGACTACTGAAGTCTCCTCGCATGACTATAGTCGTGTTTCAAAAATCTCTCAGACATCCCAAGAATCCAACTCAAGTGCTCGCCTATCCGAATCAAGTGGAAAACCCTTTCCTAGTTGGTGCAAATCACCTAGAAACTCTACGCTGAAACTATAATATAAGAACTAGCTCATGAATGGGCCAATCTTTAAAAAATGTCCCTTTTGATACATAAGATTTCTCCCATCACCTGAGGTTAACTAACATAAAGGAAAACAATTACGACATGAATAACTCTAGGCAAACGCCTATAAGTCATCCACTCGACCTCTGCTCATTATTAGGCATCCATCAAACCCTACTTGGATATAAATCCAAGTCACACTTCATCTACTGTACCCACTCAACTTGAAAGCTCGAGCATCAAATTTGAACGGTAGCACTTTCGGTTGATTTACCTCAGTTTTGCGACTAAGGTTTACTCATACAAGGCTTATCTCTACCGAAGAATTTACCTACTATGAAAGGTACTAAATTTAACCTATCTACCGAGTAGCTAGTAACAGATAAAATATACCACTTAAGTATCGAAAGAAATAGAAGTGAGTTCCCAAAAATATAGCATACCCCACTACATAAGCTTCTTTCGATCTCCTAAGCAATATACCTGCTAGGATCCGATAATGCCTGAAAGGCACAGGTCATGATCACTTACGCACCCTTCAAAAGTTTTAGGACGGTCCTTCTTCAAGTTATCAAGCCAATCATAATTGAAGCACTTATGCGTCTCTTTAGATGATGACATTCCATAGCGAAATGCCCCCATATGCCATATGAGTGGCATATAAGGCCAACCTTCTTTTTCGAATAAGCTTGATTTTCCTTGTATCATGATCTTTACGCTTCGATTGGAGTGTCGGTTACTTTCCACTTTCATTACCTCAATGGTATCTCATGGGCATTCTTACGAAGGAGAACCATCCTAACGAGATACTAAAAAGTGGACCCTAAAAGGGATAAGGCTAAGCAGTGAACCCCAACAAACGCTTAAGACCCAAGACAAATATATTTTCCCTTAAAAACGGAGTATCTACCTCTTCAAAACCCAAAAAAAAAGTTGAATTAGTCAACACTCCTTCACTGATAAGCTTCTCTATTCAAGAAGGATGGAATGCCCAAGCCACATGCTCCTCACGATCTTAGAAATGAACTAAGAACCAAGGCGATGCCTGAATCAACTCTAACCCAGGCCTTCCCATCAACTACACAAACACCGCATCCTACCCAGCCAAAGCCTCCCTTTCTCAAATGCCAATAACAAATCTTCTTTACAAGAATATTCCCAGGCTTATATCGATGGAAGCCTTCTCATGCTTTTTTATAAGATCATGCCTCAATAACAGTCTCAGGACTTAGATATAGATCCTTTCTAAGGCTAAGAAAATTTCGACACTACATCGAAGAGTCTAAAGCTGGTGGAGCTATAAATATCGATGCCCAAAGGGCCACACCGCTTTTAGTGCTAACCGCAATCCGCTAGAAATGTCCATGGGTAGTGGAACATCATTTGCGGTAGCTAAATAATCTTTGGACTAATTAGGCATCTCAGACTGTCTATCCGCAATCACCTATGCACTCCGTTTGTTAATAGGAATAGCATGACGAAGATACCTTGGCAACTAGCGATAGAAATGAATTAAGTGTGATGACCTGTATTTTTAACTATTTTAAATTATTAAATTTAATATAATTATTGAACAAAATGATTAGAAATAAAAATTTAATGATTTATTAATGTAATTTATTAGATATGAACTTGGAAAAAAAATTAAATAATAAAATTCAATAAGATAAAAGATATTACTTATATTAGAAAATAAATTAAATGATATTGAATTGTAAGTAATTGATAACAAAAATCGGGATAATCAATGATAAGTTAATAAAAATCGAATGAATGTTTACTAAAAGTAAATGCATAATTTTTTATATGAAATTGTATTTTTGATAAATATAAATTTCAGAAATAAGAAAACATTCATTCGGTAAGAAATGAATAACTTTTGTTGTATACAATAATTAGAAAGATGTTGAATTACTGTAAAATGGAAGTAGTTGTTTTATTATTTGAATTTGTTTTAAAAGCAAATTTTATAAGTTAAATAACTTATATTTCAAATATAGTGATTTATTTGATAATTGAATTGTTGAATTTAATATTAGAATTATTTAAATAATTGAATCCTAAATTTAATGTTAATGAAAATGATTTCAAAAGTTGATTTAAATTCTATTTAAATTAGAATGGATTTGGTGGTCGATAGGCGAAGATGAGGGAGCGAGTCCTAGCGCATTGGTGGAGTAGGGGATGGCCGACGTGGCAGTGGTCGTCGATCAGTGTCTGACGGTTTTTTTTGGTGGTGCGGCGATGAGAGGAGCACCCGTGTTTTGGGTTTGAACGAGGCTGGGTAGGGAAAACCGTGAGTAAAAATTTCTATTTTATTATAAATTATATAATTAATTATTCGTTTAAGAATCGTATGCTAATAAATTCATAACTTATTCTTACGAGGTCGGATTCGAGCGAAACAAGTCGCGTTACGATCATATTGACAAAGGCTACAGCCTGGAGTTGGATTCAAATTTGTTTGACTTCGAAAAATTTTGGTTTCAAATAAAACTGAGTATTTTAAACCGCTTACGAAATACTAAAATATTTCTGATGTTCATTAAATTCAAATCATGATGTGTTTTAATTTTATTGATTGTTGTTTGGTAATTTGACTGACATGAAAATCGATATAGAAATTAATCAGTTAGAAATTTTGAATTAACAGTTAAATTTAAATTGGAATTAAACTTCAAGTTAAACTCTCGATTATTGATAACCAGTTAACTGTTGTGTTATATTGACTATTTGGATGTTGATTATGATAGATGCCTATTGGTTGGTTTGTTGGTTGGTTGGATGTTTATTTATATATATATATATATATATATTCTATTATCACTATTTATATTATTTGACAACATATACACTGTTATTTGAATTATTTCGAATAAATTAAGAAATAGGTTAAAATGATACTTATGACACCTGATTTGGATTCAAATGATATATATCCATCCCTGCAATTAAAACTGAAATAAATGATCACTAGGCCATAGGATATAAAATTATATATTGACGGCGGATTGGTTAAATTAAATGGTTTTAAAATTCTTGGTTTTGAAGTTATTTAAATGATATCGTTGTTAAAGTGTAACGACCCAGAATTTTGGTCGTTAGATTTTAAACAGTTAATTCATTTTAAATGTTAAATATGAATTATAATTTGGTTTTGAAACAAAAAGATTTTGATTAGATTAATAAAATTAGTTAAAATTTTAAATATGGCAATTCAATTGAAATTGGATAATAATAATTAACTATTTGAAATTGAAATAATTTGTGAATCTGGAGGCAAATAAAACGGAAATGGTTTCTAAAATTCATTTTAAGTCTATTTGGATTTGAATTATAATATTGGACTATTGGATGGAATTTAAAAGACGATAAGTTGAGTTTGGAATTTTTATATTAGTTTAATAATGGAATTTAATAATATAATATTATAAATAATCAAATTTTGATTCGGAATGAATTAGAATGATTTCTAATGTGAATGTAAATTCTATATGATTTATAATTAAGTTAGTGAAGTTTTAAAGGTGAAATTTTAAGTGATTTCGATGATTTTGAAAATCGCTCGAATTAATAGATGAGTTAAAATAGCCTTCCGAGGCACAGTCTCTGAATTCGACGAAACCAGTTCCATTGGATCTGTAATAGTTAATTATTATCGGATTTTAAATTTTCGTAGCAATCGGAGTTGTTGTTTGACCCTGGCAGCTCAAAACGCATAGAAATTATTTTAATCGATTTAATTTAAAATCGATTGTTTATTTTCGTAACTGGCGCATATAACCGAATTAGCCTTCGAAACACGTTCCATTGTGTTCGGAATGCGGGTAAAACCTTATAAACGCCAGGCGGCACGTGTGATTTGGAATTCGTTTGAAAGTCTAGTGATTTGTGAAAATATTATTAAATTATTATATAAATCTATATATATTCACGTGCAAAGAGAGAAACCCTAGTTTTTTTTCAGCGGCCGCCGCTTATATAATTTTAATGGACGGAAACTAATCATCTTCCTCCACCAATCTTCCTCCATCCATCGACCTTTAGACAAAATCATCAACTAGAGAATGATAGAGCGCGACAAGCTCTAAAGATCCAACGTCTGAGATGGTGTATGGCGAGGTGGATGGTTGCGAAATCGAGCCCGTTCGTGCTCGAGTTGTCCATGTTTTGCCGAGCCAGGGGGTGACCGAGCTTGCTCATTTTTGGGCTATGGGGGAACGAGACGTTGGGCTTCGATGTGGAGATGTTGGATCGTCGTGTAATCGAGAGGATGGTGAGCGGCACTAAACCCTAATCGACAACAATGGGTTCGTTTTTTCACCTGGAATGTTCGCGTGATGAAGAAGACGGTATCGGCCGTCGGTATTTGAATAAATAAAAAATTGATTTTTGTTATAAATTATATGTTCAAAACTTTGGAATAACATATCTTTCTCGTACAAGGGCGAAATCGGACGAATTCGGTAGCGTCGAAATCGTAGCGTCACAATCTACGCTGCAGTGCAAATCTAGAGACGTTTGGTGCGCGTGGAAATTTTAGAATAAATCAAACGTGCTCGATTTATTTTAAAATTTTGAAACGCCGATGTAAGGTGAGTTAACCTAACTCACACCTAGGTACCATTTAACTTAAATAGTTAATATTTAAATTGTTGATTGGTTGTTTAGTTGTATGTTATAATTATTATCAGATTTGATCGATATTTATTGTTGTGCTAACATCTGTGGATGCAGGGAAGCAGGTTGGAGGGATCCAACTGGATTCCTTACAATATAGAAATTATTTTCATAATTGATGATGCATTTTATTTATATACTGAGAAAGATTAATTTGGGAGTTAAATTGTTTTAAACTTAATTCATAAATAAGAAATGTTTTCATTCTAAAGTTAATAAGGGTTTAATGATTTGTGATTCATTAAACTTGTAGGTTAATTAAAATGGATAGTTAATTCAATTAATTAATGATTTAGGTTAATTAATTTAGTAATTAAGGGTTTGAATTAACTAATTAAGGTTTAAGTTAATTAATTAAGTTTAATTAATTTAGAATAATCATTGGTTGGTTTGATAGGTAATTACTTAATGTAAATAATAAAATATAATTACTTAGGAAAGTAATTAATTAATATTTACTGGATGTAATTAGTTGAATGATGATTTGTTAATAGAAGAAATTTGGATATAATTACTTTATGTAATAAATTAAGAGATTAATTAAGATAATTAATTAAGAAGTAATTAATTTATTTAACGAAGTAAATAAAAAAGGTAGTTAATTACTGGTTGAGATTAATCAAGAGTGATTATATTTGTGGTTTAATTAATGATTAATTACTTAATGTAATTAATTTAGATTAGGATAAATTGAAATGTAATTAGAAATCATTCATTTACATATAATTAATGATGTAATTAAAGGTTGATTAATTAAGATTAATTAATCAACAATAAGTGATTTGTGAGTAATTGATTAATATAAGTAATTATGGATTAATGTAATTAATTATAGTTAATTAATTTGTGAAGTAATTAAAGATTAATTACTGTTTTAGTTAAGAATAATTAATTTGTGTAATTGATTAAAGATAATTACTTGAATGTAATTGAAGGATAATTAATCCAGGGTGATTAATTAAGATGGATCATTAAGGGATGATTAATTAATTGATTTGAAATTAATTAATGTTAAGTGAAGGAATCTAAGTGATCGAGGTTAGTAATTTGATTAGAATTAATTAAATTAATTTTGGAAGTGACCAAGCTTTGCTTATGGATGATTGAATGGTATTGGATGCCTTGAATGAGTTGATATCTCTGATATGAAATGTTTTATGGTAACAAATGTTTGGGCGGACAGGATATTGTGGTTATCTATCGATGATGAATTATGGTGTAAAGTGACATCCTGTATTTAAAGTTTGAAGTGTATTTCATTTGGATAACTTAGGTTAGGATGACATGAGACTCGAAGAGACCGGGTTCGGGTATTAGAAAATACCCCAAACCACTTCGAATTTTTATAGATTGATATGTGAAATCAATAGGCTGGAATGAAATGATTTAAGTGAATTAGACTATTTGATCTAAATTTTTGGTATTTAGAAAATTGATGTAACGACCCGTAAATTTTCGATAATTTTTATTTGTTTTATTTATATATTTAATTGAAATTTTGAGAAATTGTAAATAATAAAATATTAAAATAAAAATTTAATATTTGAAATGCGTCTAGTTAAACATAGCAACTGGTAAATTTTCGTCCGAAAATATGAAGTTTATTTTCGTGCGTAAATTTATTTCAATTTAATCAGTTAAGAATTGATGAAAATAAAACGTTTTAAAAACCTAAATATTTTTATATAAAAAATTCTAAATCATCTTCTTAGCAAGACGTCATTTTTCATTTTTCCGAATTCGGACATCTTTAGCTCCGTCGATCTTATTTTTCTGCGTTTTTCTTGCATTTCCGCTTGTATAAAAATTCGAATTTTTATAATTCAATTGAATCACTTATATCTGTATACCGTTTTGATTGTCTCGTCGAGCTGATCTCTACGGTATATACATTTCTGTGTTTTGGAGTTTTCGGTACGTGGTGAAGCCTGCGAAGCGGTCAATCGTATCGACACTCGTTCGAGCCTTTCTGGTCCATTATAACCATTCAATTTATTATAGTAAAACTAACAGCCACTACCTATTAATATCCCATGTATTCAATGCTGTTTTTTTTAAAATTCCGTGAATTTATTTTTTGCATTTTTTCCGTTCCACCATTTCATATTCGCCTTTTCCTTTTAGCCTCATTCTCTCCCATTTCTATTTGCTACTTCACCTTCCATTCAGCCACTTGAAAGACAAAATATACATAAACTACTCATTTCTCTTCATCTCTTCCTCCTTGCGTGCACCTACACGATCACAACGCGCCCCTCCCTCTCGACCTCACCCGCCAACCTCATCGACAAGCGACCCAACCCCACTGACCACCGCACCCCTCGCCACCTGCAGCCACTTTTTCCACCCTCACAATAACCGGCCACAGCCAGGACGAGCTCCGTCCTGCCCTTCTCCTCTCCACCATGCATACTACCTTTCACCCATGATCGCCTCGTAGAGCACGCAACGCCATCTGGCCCCATCGTCGAATCCACCTTTCACCACGTGTGCATAGCTCACAACCACCCAAGCCCAGACCCGCTTGCATTGATACCGCTGTCCACCTCCAGACCTGATCCACCGAGCTTCCTCCTCAGATTCCACTTACCGAGCCTTCGTCTTTTATGTATATGAGAGGTATAATTAATATATATACTTTGGTTGTCCTATATATAGGTTAATTCAAGTTATACATATATCATCATATATATGTCAAAAGCTATATATTTTGGTTGCTGAAGCCATATTTTATATTGTTTGATGTTTCGATTTATATACACTTTTATATGGATTTTACCTTATTTAATATAGGTCTCTTGCTATATTATATAATAAGTTGTTTATATAAATTATGTCTTTACAGTACTGTTTTACTTTGGGTTTTAGAAACATAATCAGTTATATGTTTGTTTATATTATAAGCTTGTTTGTTTTGTTGGAAAATTGTTCAATTGTTTGAAAATAGGTCCAAGTGCAGTGGCTCTGTAATACATTAAAGAATATATAGCTGAGTATGATTACAGCCGTGCCTACTTTATATCCTATAGTTATGTTTCAAGTGTTGTATTTAATAGTTTCGTATTAATAATATATATATATATATATATATATATATTTGTATATGTATTAGTTTATGTACTGTATATGTTATATTTGTTTTATACAAATAATCTATGTATAGATAGGCTTAAGTGTATATGTTTGGAACTTTATATATTGTCACAGTTTATATACTTTATACAATATGAATTTACTTTACTTATTATTGCATGTACATATATGAGATTGTTCTGGATAGTTTACGTGAATATATATTTAACTATAGCTTTTTAAGTATATATTTTATACGAGTTTACAGGCATATTCCTTACAGTATTTATAACATATTTAATGGAATATAAAATAGTTGTAGTCGAATGCAATTTCGAGTTAAGTTTGTTTCACATGCATGTTTTTTGGTATATAGGCAGAGATTTTTGCATTGGTTCAAATATGAAATATAAAGACTTTGGTCCTTACGTTATCGGTTTATAAGATTATAGGGTTATATTTGTATATGAAGTGAGGATATAGCACAGTGTTGTTATATATATTTGGACTTCAAAAATATTGTAAAAGTTATAAAACTGTATATGATATGTATGTAAAGGCTCACATCAGTGTTATGTATATTGAAAGTCTTGGCCGTAGGTGGTATGAGGTAGAAATTATGTTGATTACTGTGTTGATATTATATGTATGGTTATAAGTATATCTGTTATATTATTATTTGGATTACTATATATAGTGGGTACCGAATCCATTTGCATGAATAAACAGCATCTTGCAAAATTTATTTAGAATATAATATTTACACGTAGTGTTCTAAGTATAATACTGTTTACATTCTGGTATATTTATATTTTGTTGCGTGTAAGTTCTGTGGTTTGCATATTTGTTTGTATACTATTTTGGATTTAAGTGATTTTATAAATATTAATTTTATAATAAATGTTGTTTTGAATTTATTATATAGTGTTGATATTTTATCATTTTAAAGCTTTTGGGGTTGGTCGAATATATGAGGCATTGAAAACAAAAATATTTACTTTGATATATATGTGTGTGTGTGTGTGTGTGTGTGTGTGCGCTTTAAATGGATATTGATATTCAACAAATTCGGTTATACCAATTATCTTCATCGACTCAAATCTATTTTGATTTCATCTATTCCTGAATTATCAGCTTTGATCATCGAATTCGTGCTTGGATTTGTAACTCAATTTCAGTGTCTATCATCTCTAGCCTCGAAAGGTGAGCAATCACTCATGATTAATGTTCTTTTATTTATTAAATTTGATCTCAATTGAAACGACAATTGAAATATTGCTGCTGTATTTATTTACACTGTTAAATATATGTTATTACCTGTAGCAGTTCACTTGTGACATCTGACGCCATTATCTGTTATGTATGCAATAATAATACAGTTTGGTTGATAATTGATTGATTGTGTGATGTTGATATTGGACGTTAAATTGTTAATGTAGTAAGTGATAAATAATTTGAAATTGACGTAGGATAGTTAGATTTGATATGTGTTAAATTTGATTAGTTGACATTTGCATAATATGACCCCTTTAAATGTTTAAATGAATTGACACGTAGAAATATGGTAAATTGCACTTTGAACCATTTAAATGTATGTTGCTTAAATTGATGTTGTATGAAATCGATTAATAAATGTTATGTGTAGAACCGTATAAATAATAGTGAAATAATCTTTAATTTACATGAAATGATAGTGTAGATTCTAGAAATAATTATGTTAATTTGCACAAACAGCAATGTAAATTAATACGATTATTTCAGGATTATTTGAATTAATTGTTGGATTGTTATTGATCGTTGTCATTGCTTGTTTATTTACTTTGACACCTTCTCAGTTATGACACTACAAGTTCCCTTTCCTATGCTTTGATTTTTGAATTGAAATGGAATCGGGTTGAAATGATAAATACCCAAATAAAACTTTGACTTAAGATAGAGAATTAATTAAACCCGATTGGTCAATAATTTGATTTAAATGAATAAAGATTTTATTTGAATAATAATAAGGTTTTGAAATAAAATTGGAATTTAATATTTTAATGAAAAGAAATGTGAATATTTGAAATTTGAAACAAAATATTAACGTAGTAATTGATGAATGAATGTGTTTAAAACTTAATTATTTAATAATTAAATTTGGAATTATTAATAATTAAGTTTGAAATTATTTAATAATTAAGTTGGAAATTAATTAATAATTTAGTTCGAAATTGCTAAGTTTTGAAATTATTTAATAATTAAGTTGAAATTATTTAATAATTGAACAAGATTGAATTAATTAATTACTAAATAAAAATTTGAATTCTTTGATAAGAAAAATTGAACTTTTGAATAAGTGAATTTGAAACTTCGTTAATAAATAAAATTGGGTTTCTTTATTTATTAAGTTTTGGAAAATTATTTATGTAAGTTAATAAGTGAAATTGAACTTCTCGAATATGTGAGATTTAGTTTCTTTATTAATTGAGTTTTGAAATTTGTAACCGAGTAAATAAATAAGTGAAATTGAATTTCTTTAACAAGAAATAAAATGTGATTTATTGGAATAAATATAAGACCTGTAATTTAAAGAACTTGATTGACGAATCTAATCGAATTCAATTTGAAGTTTTGATATAATGAAGTTGAACTTAAATAATTTAGTTAATAAATTGGAAATTAAACAGAAATTGTTTTGAATCATAAATTTACTTAACGAATATTGAATGAAATCGATAAATGCATTCAAATTGATTTGAATGTTAAATTAAATTAATTTAGTTGATTACGGAATGAAACTTATATACGAACTTGAATAAATATTTGAATTGTTTAAATAAAATTTGAAATTGAATTATAAGATTTAGGAATGGTAATTTGGAAGTTTTAAACGTAAATTATGGAAATTGATTTAGAAAGACAAATGAAATTTTGATTTATAAATTCTAATTGGAATTAAAATTGATTTGGTTTTTGAAATTTATTAAACGACCAATCGGGGTAAAAATTATGAAAGTTATTAAAGAAACCGGAATCGGTTATGGACATACTCTCTGTCTAAACCGAAAACCTCTTTAATAACTATACGCGGAGTGTGATCCAGATTGAAGTGGTTAAAATGATGCACGTGATGACTGAAGAAAGACAACGATAATGGATAGCCTTGACACTTGTATCAAATTGGAAATGACTTAAACAGGAGCCGTGCCGGGCCAAATGGGGTTAGCCACCTCGAGCGAACACACTTCTTCGTAAACTACTCATTACTTGTTATTGATTGGTGCACCCTCGTAATTTTGGGAGTGTTGTTTCACGGTGTTGCGATCGTTGTGGCGATGCGTTCTCACCAGTCCGGATCAGGCAAACGGTAGTTTCACTACCTTGGGTATTGCCTCATGTGCCTTGTCATACTTGTATCCCTATATACGCGACCACTACGAATTTGTTTTGTGTTATACCTATGGAGTACTCCCTGATATCCGACTAGTTTACGGTGGAGTTTACAGTGCTGTATAGACTATGACACTTATATATGAAATGTGTTAAAGGGGATAATGGTAACGCCTTAACACTATTTTGATACTTTATATTGCTGATAGGCATTATCTATTTAGCGTATATTAGTACATAGTAGATAGTTTAACGGATCCTTAAAGGATGGTTATTCCAACGTCCTTTGAGTTACTTGTATTTCCGTTGTTATTTCACTTGAGTTGGATTTATTGATATAAGAATGTTAATCCTGACTCGAGTGTTTTGTGTTTTGCTTTATGCTCGGGTCAGACTGAGTGTACCAGTATTCGAGACTCACCTTTGGAGTTGGAGCTTCGCTTGGAGGTCCGGCTATCTATCCAGCTTTCATATATTCAGTTGATTCCAGTAATGTATTCTGATTCTTGTATTTGACTATTGTATTTGAGACTTCTATTGTATCTTGTTTAACTCTGTTATATATATATAGTAGCTTCATGAACTACTATCATTTGTTTCCGCCGCATATTATTACTCTGTGCCTGTGATTCTGTGATTATTTATTTACTGTATATCTGAGTTTTGCCAAATTTAAATTAACAATTCGGTATTTTGGAATTATTCAAGTCCGACATGTGCGGATGCGAATAGTCAAAAATAGCGGGTCGTTACAGTTGGTATCAGAGCTTTCGTAGCTCTAGGCAAAACTTAGCATAAAGGGTAAATGTATTTACAGAATCACTCTCATTCGAGTTCCAATATCTTCCTTTTGACTCGATTCCTTTGAATTTTCGGAACATCCCTCGGTTCCAAAATTCATTCTTGTCCCTCACTATTCGTTTTCTTTCAATTCTGGAGCATCCCATAACTCCTCTTCGAATGATCTTTATAATGAGTCGGCGATCTCGCCAATCTCAAATTATTTGTAAAGGGGTGAAACTCCTTTACAATAGGCATTGATTTACCAGAGATTTCTGTATCCTCGGTTTACAATGCTATCTATCTCCTGCTATGCCTAAATTCTATCCTATGAGATCTGATGTCGATTTGCTTCGAAATTCTGCATCGATCTTATTTTTGAAGTCACGGTCGACCCGGTTAAGGTTGCCCGCGATTTTATATATACTTATCAATCTTCCTATTTTGTTATTTAATTATCCTATTCTTGTTTCAAACCTATTTTTGAATCAAAATTCTCTTTGATTTGATTTCCATCAAATTGGAATCTCTATACTTGCTTTGAAGTCAATTCTTGTATCGTCTAGCGAGGAAGTGTATTTGTAAATTAATATTTAAAAATGTTTTTTATATATTGTGTTGTTTGAGTTGTTGATGTTGATTTGGCTCGATCGATTCGTCTGATCAACGCTATCGATAGGATTTCCAAAACACTTGAACAAAGCAGACTGACACAATGTTGTTTTCAAATTTAGTAAATAAAATAAATTTTGTATGATTATATTATATATAAGTATAAATTTTTCTAAAATTAAATTGTTAATGAATTTTTTGCCCGAAATAATAATATTTGATTTTCATTTATTGTTTGTAAACCATTGACTATTGAATAATATAAATAAACGAATTTATAAAACTGGGTTAAAATTGATTTGAAATTTAAATGGATTTAAACTAAAATTTGAGAATTTAATATCCGGTGGTTTCAAACTTCGATTTGAAAGTTTTAAATGTATAGTATTTAAATATTTCAAAAGGAATCATTTCAAAGAATTTAAAAGTTTAAAACAGTGCTCTCTTGTTTTGTCGCTGGGAAATAATTTCGGTGATGATGGCCGCATCATCGACATTCATTTTCGAGTTTCGAAGTGGAGAGACCATAGTGTAGCTCTGCTGCACTTTTGTATTGAAAAATAAATTGATTAAATTTCTAAAATATGACTTGATTTTATAATATATATATATATATATATTATATATATATATAAATTTATTATTTAAATTTGATTTGATATATACTATATATTTATTTGTCTCTAAATAAAATTTGAAGTTACTTGAAAATTTAATTCTTAAATTTATAATAAAGGATAATTTCAATTATTAAATGAAGCCAAAATTTTGAATAAATATTTAAACATAAGCTTATTGAATAGGAGAATTTTATTTGTATAATACCCAATTTCATTCTAACACAACTTACCTAAATTGCTCAAAGGTTAACTATGTAATTGGATAATATACAATATAAATTGTCTTTATAAATAAAATTTGGGTGCGAATAAAAATGTTATACCCATAAAGTTTAATTATAAAAGGTTAATAGAGATAAATAGAATACTAGGTTAGTTGAATAATAAATGAATTAATAAAATAAATTGTTGTTTGAAATAAATTTTGTAACAAACAACGATAAATTGAAAATAAACCAAGTTAATGAAATTCTTTGAGTTCAATGTCAACTGTTGAATATAAATTAATTTAAGTTGAAATTTATACGGTTTAAATTAATTGTTTTATTTTGTAATTCAAGTCCATTTTCTTCTGCTTGTTTCTATTCTCCTACCCCCTTCCTTTTCAGGGACGAAAAGTTTTGAGTGTGGGAGAGTGTAACGACCCGTAAATTTTCAATAATTTTTATTTGTTTTATTTATATATTTAATTGAAATTTTGAGAAATTGTAAACAATAAAATATTGAAATAAAAATTTAATATTTGAAATGCGTCTAGTTAAACATAGCAACTGGTAAATTTTCGTCCGAAAATATGAAGTTTATTTTTGTGCGTAAATTTATTTCAATTTAATCAGTTAAGAATTGATGAAAATAAAACGTTTTCAAAACCTAAATATTTTTATATAAAAAATTCTAAATCATCTTCTGAGCAAGACGTCATTTTTCGTTTTTTCAAATTTAGACATCTTTAGCACCGTCGATCTTATTTTTCTGCATTTTTCTTGCATTTCCGCTTGTATAAAAATTCGAATTTTTATAATTCAATCGAATCACTGATATATGTATACCGTTTTGATTGTCTCGTCGAGCTGATCTCTATGGTATACTCATTTCTGTGTTTTGGAGTTTTCGGTACGTGGTGAAGCCCGCGAAGCGGTCAATCGTATCGACACTCGTTCGAGCCTTTCTGGTCCATTATAACCATTCAATTTATTACAGTAAACTAACAACCACTACCTATTAATATCCCTTGTATTCAACGCTGTTTTTTTAAATTCCATGAATTTATCTTTTGCATTTTTTCTGTTCCACCACTTCATACTCGCCTTCTGATTTTAGCCTCATTCTCTCCCATTTCTATTTGCTACTTCATCTTCCATTCTGCCACTTGAAAGGCAAAATATACACAAACTACTCATTTTTCTTCATCTCTTCCTCCTTGCGTGCACCTACACGAGCAAAACTCGCCCCTCCCTCTCGACCTCACCCGCCAACCTCATCGACAAGCGACTTGACCCCACTGACCACCGCACCCCTCGCCACATGCAGCCACTTTTTCCACCCCCACAATAACCGGCCACAGCCATGACGAGCTCCGCCCTGCCCTTCTCCTCTCCACCACGCCTACCACCTTTCACCCATGATCGCCTCCCAGAGCACGCAACGCCATCTGGCCCCATTGCCGAATCCACCTTCCACCACGTGTGCACTGCCCACAACCACCCAAGCCCAGACCCGCTTGCATTGAAACCGCCGTCCACCTCCAGACCTGATCCACCGAGCTTCCGCCTCAGATTCCACTTACCAAGCCTTCTTCTTTTATGTATATGAGAGGTATAATTAATATATATATATTTTGGTTGTCCTATATATAGGTTAATTCAAGTTATACATATATCATCATATATATGTCAAAAGCTATATATTTTGGTTGCCGAAGCCATATTTTATATTGTTTGATGTTTCGATTTATATATACTTATATATATAGATTTTACCTTATTTAATATAGGTCTCTAGCTATATTATATAATATGTTGTTTATATAAATTATGTCTTTACAGTACTGTTTTACTTTGGGTTTTTGAAACATAATCAGTTATATGTTTGTTTGTATTATAAGCTTGTTTGTTTTGTTGGAAAATTGTTCAATTGTTTGAAAATAGGTCCAAGTGTAGTGGCTCTGTCAAGCCCAGACCCACTTGCATTGAAACCGCCGTCCACCTCCAGACCTGATCCACCGAGCTTCCGCCTCAGATTCCACTTACCAAGCCTTCTTCTTTTATGTATATGAGAGGTATAATTAATATATATATTTTGGTTGTCCTATATATAGGTTAATTCAAGTTATACATATATCATCATATATATGTCAATAGCTATATATTTTGGTTGCCGGAGCCATATTTTATATTGTTTGATTTTCGATTTATATATACTTATATATATATATATATATATATATATATTACCTTATTTAATATAGGTCTCTAGCTATATTATATAATATGTTGTTTATATAAATTATGTCTTTACAGTACTGTTTTACTTTGGGTTTTTGAAACATAATCAGTTATATGTTTGTTTATATTATAAGCTTGTCTGTTTTGTTGGAAAATTGTTCAATTGTTTGAAAATAGGTCCAAGTGTAGTGGCTCTGTAATACATTAAAGTATATATAGCTGAGTATGATTACAGCTGTGCCTACTTTATATCCTATAGTTATGTTTCAAGTGTTGTATTTAATAGTTTCGTATTAATAATATATATGTTTATTTATATATGTATTAGTTTATGTTTACTGTATATGTTATATTTGTTTTATACAACTAATCTATGTATAGATAGGCTTAAGTGTACATGTTTGGAACTTTATATGTTGTCACAGTTTATACACTTTATAGAATATGAATTTACTTTACTTATTGTTATATGTACATATATGAGATTGTTCTGGTCAGTTTACGTGAATATATATTTATCTATAGCTGTTTAAGTATATATTTTATATGAAAGTTTACAGGCATATGCCTTACAGTATTTATAACATATTTAATGGAATATAAAATAGTTGTAGTAGAATGCAATTTCGAGTTAAGTTTGTTTCACATGCATTTTTTTAGTATATAGGCAGAGATTTTTGCATTGGTTCAAATATGAAATATAAAGACTTTGATCATTACGTTATCAATTTATAAGGTTACAGGGTTATATTTGTATATAGAGTGAGGGTATAGTATAGTGTTGTTATATATGTTTGGACTTCAAAAATATTTTAAAAGTTATAAAACTGTATATGATATTTATGTAAAGGCTCACATCAGTGTTATGTATATTGAAAGTCTTGGCCATAGTTGGTATGAGGTATAAATTATGTTGACTACTGTGTTGATATTATATGTATGGTTATAAGTATATCTGTTTACATTCTGGTATTTACACGTAGTGTTCTAAGTATAATACTGTTTACATTCTGGTATATTTATATTTTGTTGCGTGTAAGTTCTGTGGTTTGCATATTTGTTTGTATACTATTTTGGATTTAAGTGATTTTATAAATATTAATTTTATAATAAATGTTGTTTTGAATTTATTATATAGTGTTGATATTTTATCATTTTAAAGCTTTTGGGGTTGGTCGAATATATGAGGCATTGAAAACAAAAATATTTACTTTGATATATGTGTGTGTGTGTGTGTGTGTGTGCGCGCTTTAAATGGATATTGATATTCAACAAATTCGGTTATACCAATTATCTTCATCGACTCAAATCTATTTTGATTTCATCTATTCCTGAATTATCAGCTTTGATCATCGAATTCGTGCTTGGATTTGTAACTCAATTTCAGTGTCTATCGTCTCTAACCTCGAAAGGTGAGCAATCACTCACGATTAATGTTCTTTTATTTATTAAATTTGATCTCAATTGAAACGACAATTGAAATATTGTTGTTGTATTTATTTACACTGTTAAATATATGTTATTACCTGTAGCAGTTCACCTGTGACATCTGACGCCATTATCTGTTATGTATGCAATAATAATCCAGTTTGGTTGATAATTGATTGATTGTGTGATGTTGACATTGGACGTTAAATGGTTAATGTAGTAAGTGATAAATAATTTGAAATTGAAATTGACGTAGGATAGTTAGATTTGATATGTGTTAAATTTGATTAGTTGACATTTGCATAATATGACCCCTTTAAATGTTTAAATGAATTGACACGTAGAAATATGGTAATTTGCACTTTGAACCATTTAAATGTATGTTGTTTAAATCGATGTTGTATGAAATCGATTAATAAATGTTAAGTGTAGAACCGTATAAATAATAGTGAAATAATCTTTAATCTACATGAAATGATAGTGTAGATTCTAGAAATAATTATATTAATTTGCACAAACAACAATGTAAATTAATACGATTATTTCAGGATTATTTGAATTAATTGTTGGATTGTTATTGATTGTTGTCATTGCTTGTTTATTTACTTTGACGCCTTCCCAATTATCACACTGCAAGTTCCCTTTGCTATGCTTTGATTTTTGAATTGAAATGGAATCGGGTTGAAATGATAAATACCTAAATAAAACTTTGACTTAGGATAGAGAATTAATTAAACCCGATTGGTCAATAATTTGATTTAAATGAATAAAGATTTTATCTGAATAATAATAAGGTTTTGAAATAAAATTGGAATTTAAAATTTTAATGAAAAGAAATGTGAATATTTGAAATTTGAAACAGAATATTAACGTAGTAATTGATGAAAGAACGTGTTTAAAACTTTATTATTTAATAATTAAATTTGGAATTATTAATAATTAAGTTTGAAATTATTTAATAATTAAGTTGGAAATTATTTAATAATTTAGTTCGAAATTATTAGGTTTTGAAATTATTTAATAATTGAATAAGATTGAATTAATTAATAACTAAATAAAAATTTGAATTCTTTGGTAAGAAAAATTGAACTTTTGAATAAGTGAATTTGAAACTTCGTTAATAAATAAAATTGTGTTTCTTTATTTATTAAGCTTTGGAAAATTATTTAAGTAAGTTAATAAGTGAAATTGAACTTTTCGAATATGTGAGATTTAGTTGCTTTATTAATTGAGTTTTGAAATTTGTAACCGAGTAAATAAATAAGTGAAACTGAATTTCTTTAACAAGATATAAAATGCGATTTATTGGAATAAATATAAGACTTGTAATTTAAAGAACTTGATTGACGAATCTAATCGAATTCAATTTGAAGTTTTGATATAATGAAGTTGAACTTAAATAATTGATTTAATAAATTGGAAATTAACAGAATTGTTTTGAATGATAAATTTACTTAACGAATATTGAATGAAATCGATAAATGCATTCAAATTGATTTAAATGTTAAATTAAATTAATTTAGTTGATTACGGAATGAAACTTATATACGAACTTGAATATATATTTGAATTGTTTAAATAAAATTTGAAATTGAATTATAAGATTTAGGAATGGTAATTTGGAAGTTTTAAACGTAAATTATGGAAATTGATTTAGAAAGACAAATGAAATGTTGATTTATAAATTCTAGTTGGAATTGAAATTGATTTTCTTTTTGAAATTTATTAAACGACCAACCGGGGTAAAAATTACGAAAGTTATTAAAGAAACCGGAATCGGTTATGAACATACTCTTTGTCTAAACCGAAAACCCCTTTAATAACTATACGCGGAGTGTAATCCATAATGAAGTGGTTAAAATGATGTACGTGATGACTGAAGAAAGAGAACGATAATGGATAGCCTTGACACTTGTGTCAAATTGGAAATGACTTAAACAGGAGCCGTGCCGGGCCAAATGGGGTTAGCCACCTCGAGCAAACACACTTCTTCGTATACTACTCATTACTTTTTATTGATTGGTGCACCCTCTAATTTTGGGAGTTTCATTTCGCGGTGTTGCGATCGTTGCGGCGATGCGTTCTCACCAGTCTGGATCAGGCAAACGGTAGTTTCACTACCTTGGGTATTGCCTTATGTGCCTTGTCATACTTGTATCCATATATACACGACTACTACAAATTTTTTGTGTGTTATACCTATGGAGTACTCCCTGATATCCCACTAGTTTAAGATGGAGTTTACAGTGCTGTATAGACTATGACACTTATATATGAAATGTGTTAAGTTGGATAATAGTAACGCCTTAACACTATTTTGATACTTTATATTGCTGATAGGCATTATCTATTTAGCGTATATTACTACATAGTAGATAGTTTAACGGATCCTTAAAGGATGGTTATTCCAACGTCCTTTGAGTTACTTGTATTTCCGTTGTTATTTCACTTGAGTTGGATTTATTGATATAAGAATTTTAATCCTGACTCGAGTGTTTTGTGTTTTTCTTTACGCTCGGGTCAGACTGAGTGTACCAGTATTCGAGACTCACCTTTGGAGTTGGAGCTTCGCTTGGAGGTCTGGCTATCTATCCAGCTTTCAGATATTCAGTTGATTCCAGTGATGTATTCTGATTCTTGGATTTGACTATTGTATTCGAGACTTCTATTGTATCTTGTTTAACTCTGTTATATATATAGTAGCTTCATGAACTACTATCTTTTGTTTCCGCTGCATATTATTACTCTGTGTCTGTGATTATTTATTTACTGTATATCTGAGTTTTGCCAAATTTAAATTAACAATTCGGTATTTTGGAATTATTCAAGTCCGACATGTGCGGATGCGAATAGTCCAAAAAAGCGGGTCATTACAGTTGGTATCAGAGCTTTGGTAGCTCTAGGAAAAACTTAGCATATAGGGTAAATGTATTTACAGAATCACTCTCATTCGAGTTCAAATATCTTCCTTTTGACTCGAGGTTAGTAATTTGATTAGAATTAATTAAATTAATTTTGGAAGTGACCAAGCTTTTCTTATGGATGATTGAATGGTATTGGATGCCTTGAATGAGTTGATATCTCTGATATGAAATGTTTTGTGGTAACATATGTTTGGGCGGACATGATATTGTGGTTATCTATCGATGATGAATTGTGGTGTAAAGTGACATCTTGTATTTAAAGTTTGAAGTGTATTTCATTTGGATAACTTGGGTTAGGATGGCATGAGACTCGAAGAGACCGGGGTCGGGTATTAGAAAATACCCGAAACCACTTCGAATTTTTATAGATTGATATGTGAAATCAATAGGCTGGAATGAAATGATTTATGTGAATTAGACTATTTGATCTAAATTTTTGGTATTTAGAAAATTGATGTGTGAAATAAGTGATGCCTATAACAAATTGTGAATTTGTAAATTGATACGAGTTACCCCGGGTTTTATATGAGTTGTATGCTTTGTATTCCATGTTGGATGGGTTTTCTCACGCTGGTTTCCAGCCTGACCCGGGTGTTACTTGGATGTAATGCTCAGGTCAGACCGAGTATTACAGATTTTCAGGTAAGGATGATCTAGAGCTCAGGAGGCAAGATGGATGGCAAGAACGTATAGAGTATTTCCGTTGTATTATATTGTTGTATATCTAAGGCATGATGATTGTGTATATCCAATGTTTGTATATATGTGTAACTCTGATGTATTTTAAATGTATTTGACAGATACAGAATTCTTTTGTAAACTGTTATTATTCGATATTATCTTTTCATCCGCTACGAATGTGAGAATCTTTGTGGTGTTTCTTCTTCTTCTTCTTCTTCTTCTTCTATCTCTTTCTTCTTTCCCTAACTATCTGGAGTTTTCGGGATCGGAAATTATGGGTCGTTACAGTTGGTATCAAAGCAGAAGGTTAAGCGAGCTTGGCTCTGGAGGGATTACTCATTAAGGATAGGGTCAATGG
Organism: Allium cepa; assembly: GCA_030765085.1. Lineage (NCBI taxonomy): Eukaryota > Viridiplantae > Streptophyta > Magnoliopsida > Asparagales > Amaryllidaceae > Allium > Allium cepa. The sequence continues at coordinate 994,009,353 of CM060934.1, read as the reverse complement.
TTCCCTAGAATGAGTTGAGTGTGTGTGTGTGAGTCTATATAAGCGCGTACTTGTTATTTTCTTATATAAAGATTTAAATGATTTTATATAGGAATATATTTTAATATATAAAGCAATATTTCCTTTTAATAAATATTAAGGCGATTGGTTGTTAAATTATTAGAATTAAATTAAGAAGTAATATAATACAACCAAACTGAAATTGAATAAAGATAAGTTAGAAATGGATTCAAACTGAGATTGAAATCTTGAATTAGGGAAGAGTTTCAGAATAAGATGATAATGAATGGTTTCATATATGATAATCTTGGTCATTATCATAAATGATTGTTGTGTTGATAATTAATGAGTAAGCAAAATGAAATGTTTAAAGAAGTAAAACATTTAGGCAAGTATGACTTATAAATTGGAACTAAAGTTGATCCTGTAAGGAGTCCAGACAAAACTAGTTCCTGAGGATTATGCATAGTGTGTAGCGAAAATCGAGGGCGCTGATGCCTACAGAGGCATTTGGGTTATGCTGTGACGACAGTGTAACTCGATGTCACTGCGATCTACTGTAGACCATAGTGAAAGTCGTTTGTGCTGCTGAGAGCCAACAGTCTGCGTTTGATTTTATATCGGTAGACTGCGACCTATGGTAACATAGTGAAAGTCGTGTGTGCTGCTGAGAGCCAACAGTCTGCGTTTGATTTTACATCGGTAAACTGCAACCTATGTGGGAGTGGAGAAGTTTCATTTTTGACAGCGAAAATCAAGGGCGTTGATGCCTACAGTTACATGGACTTTTGCTGGGATGGCAACGTAACCTTGGAATGTAACTGCGATCTATTGTGGGTTCCATGGCGTAATCGAGGGGCGCAGAGTGCCTACAGTTACATGGACTTTTGCTGCGATGGCAACGTAACCCAGAATGTAATTGGGACCAAGGATGGGGGTGATGATTTCTAGAGCATTCTCACCAAAGATATTTCCTCTATTTTCAAAAGTTATTTTCTATATTTTTAATAAAATTATTTTCCCAAGTATTTTCACTGGGTGTTGAAAACGGGTTTACCAAGTACTTATAGATTTTTAGTCCTACGCCTGATCAACGTATGACCGAATTTCTGTGAGAACAAGGATGGACTGGTTGAGACATCGAGTTATAAGAAGTGATTTTATAAAAAGCTATTTTAATAGTATTATGTGAATTTAAAAGTATTTCTAAAATTTTAAAATAAAGAAGTAAGCTAGTTAGCTAAATAAATTAGTTAAGTGAGTATGATAATAAAATTTAAATTGGTTAAATAGAAGTTGAATTGGGAGTTATTAATGGAGTTTGGAAATGAAAACTTGAGTTATAAATTAAATTTGATTTGAATTGTTAGTAAATTGAATACAATTGGAATATTGTCGAATAAAAAGGAAGTTGGATTGAAACAGAAATGGTTTGAATTGCAAATTAAGTTCAAGAAGGTAAAAATAAATTAAAAATGGCCTTGTAATTAGTTAAATGAGTCGTGAATGAATTGAATTTGTAAATTAAATTTATAATAACTAATCAAATAAATTTATAGATTGAAATGAGATTTGATTGAAATAGAACCAAGTTAAATTGGAAAGGAAAATTTATTTTGCAAATGAAGTGAGCTTAAGTTTTGAAGTTGGACTAAATTATAGTAAATTAACATAAGTTTAAAGTTTATAGAAGCTCGACTTCGAGTAAGAATGGAAGACCATCAAATAAAAGCTTGGATTGAAGTAATTTGGGAATGGTTAGTGGTATACAAGCATGGAATGTGTCGAGCTAAATAAAGTGGTTGTGAATGAATTAAAATGGAAGAAATTAAAATAAATTGAATCAGAATCAATTTAAATTGGTTATAAAATTTAAGTAATTATTTATTCACATGGATATCATCAAATTGCATAGAATGAATTGTCGTTTGACGTAAACGAAGGTAATTAAAATTCTTTGAGTTGATAAAGATTAAATAAATTGGTTTTAAGATCAATTGAAGTGAATATGAGTTTGTTTTGCTTAAAAATGAACCGAATGTAAGCAATTGAGTTGTAAATCATTTAAATTGAATGAAGTTTTATACGAATTGGTTGTAAACAATTAAAATTAATGCCGAAACCCTATGAGTTGCTTATAAATATGGTTTAACCTGCATTGCTTATAGAAACTCATATGTTTGCTAGTTAAATATGTAAAATGTTGTTAAGTTACATGATTTTGGGACTTACATATTTGAATTGAGTAAGTACAGGTACCGGGAAGCCGTTTGGATGTATTTGGACGCGCTAATTGCTAAAATAATAAGCCGCTTGCTTAAAAATGCTAATTAAAGGGTACGCCTACGCAATAAAAATAGAAAATATGAACTTTTTTTGTTTTTCCGACCGTGTGGGTCGATGTATATATATTTATATCTATTGTGATATTGTAAAACGCTCTCTGTACAAAAGAAGACGCTGTCAGAAATTTTCTAAAATTTTAGGAGTTTGAATTTTTTTTGGGAATTTTGAAAATTTTGGGTTAACTAGAAAGTTGCATTTTGAAATGGTGTTGTAAACAGAGCTTTTGAGTATCAATAAAGCAAGTGGATTTGGATTAAGCTAAAAGGTTTTGAGAAGTGAATGTGAGTTTTAATTGAATGAATTTTGGGGTACGTAAATGAGTTTAGTAGCATTTTTATACCTTAACAAATTTCGGGGACAAAAATTTTATAAGGGGAAGGAATGTAACGACCCAGAATTTTGGTCGTTAGATTTTGAACATTTAATTCATTTTAAATGTTAAATATGAATTATAATTTAGTTTTTAAACAAAAATATTATGATGAGATTAATAAAATTAGTTAAAATCTCAAATATGGCAATTCAATTGAAATTGGATGATAATAATTAACTATTTGAAATTGAAATAATTTGTGAATCTGGAGGCAAATAGAACGGAAATGGTTTCTAAAATTTATTTTAAGTCTATTTGGATTTGAATTATAATATTGGACTGTTGGATGGAATTTAAAAGTCGATAAGTTGAGTTTGGAATTTTTATATTAATTTAATAATGGAATTTAATAATATAATATTATAAATAATCAAATTTTGATTTGGAATGAATCATAATGATTTCTAATGTGAATGTAAATTCTATATGATATATAATTAAGTTAGTAAAGTTTTAAAAGTGAAATTTTAAGTGATTTCGACGATTTTGAAAATCGCTCGAATCAATAGACGAGTTAAAATAGCCTTCCGAGGCACAGTCTCGGAATTCGACGAAACTAGTTCCATTGGATCCATAAAAGTTAATTATCATCGGATTTCAATTTTCGTAGCAACCGGAGTTGTCGTTTGACCCTGGCAGCTCAAAACGCATAAAATTATTGTAATCGTTTTAATTTAAAATCGATCGTTTATTTCCGTAACTCGCGCATATAACTGAATCAGCCTCTGAAACACGTTCCATTGTGTTCGAAATGCAGGTAAAACCCTATAAACGCCAGGCGGCTCGTGTGATTTGGAATTCGTTTGAAAGTCAAGTGATTTGTAAAAATATTATTAAATTATTATGTAAATCTATATATATTCACGTGCAAAGAGAGAAACCCTAGTTTACTTTCAGTGGCCGCCGCTTATATAATTTTAATGGCCAAAAACTAATCATTTTCGTCCACCAATCTTCCTCCATCCATCGACCTTTAGCCAAAATCATCAACTAGAGAATGATAAAGCTCGACAAGCTCTAAAGATCCAACGGCTGAGATGGTGTATGGCGAGGTGGATGGTTGCGAAATCGAGCCCGTTCGTGCTCGAGTTGTCCGTGTTTTGCCGAGCCAGGGAGTGACCGAGCTTGCTCGTTTTTGGACTATGGGGGCACGAGACGGCAGTGGGTTCGTTTTTTCACCTGGAATGTTCGCGTGATGAAGAAGAAGGTATCGGCCGTTGGTATTTAAATAAAAAAAATGATTTTTGTTATAAATTATATGTTCAAAACTTTGGAATAACATATCTTTCTCGTACGAGGGAGAAATCGGATGAATTTGGTAGCGTCGAAATCGCAGCGTCGCAATCTACGCTGCAGTGCAAATCTAGAGACGTTTGGTGCGAGTGGAAATTTTAGAATAAATCGAATGGGCTCGATTCATTTTAAAAATTTGAAACGCCGATGCAAGTTGAGCTAACCTAACTCACACCTAGGTACCATTTAATTTAAATAGTTAATATTTAAATTGTTGATTGGTTGTTTAGTTGTATGTTATAATTATTATCAGATTTGATCGATATTTATTATTGTGCTAACATCTGTGGATGTAGGGAAGCAGGTTGGAGCGATCCAACTGGATTCCTCACAAGACAGAAATTATTTTCATAATTGATGATGCATTTTATTTATATACTGAGAAAGATTAATTTGGGAATCAAAATGTTTTAAACTTAAATCATAAATAAGACATGTTTTCATTTTAAAGTTAATAAGGGTTTAATGATTTGTGATTCACTAAATTAGTAGGGTAATTAAAATGGATAATTAATTCAATTAATTAATGATTTGGGTTAATTAATTTAGTAATTAAGGGTTTGAATTAATTAACAAAAGTTTTAAGTTAATTAATTAAGTTTAATTAATTTAGAATAATCACTGGGTGGTTTGATAGGTAATTACTTAATGTAATTAATAGAATATAATTACTTAGGAAAGTAAGTAATTAATATTTACTGGATGTAATTAGTTGAATGATGATTTGTTAATATAAGAAATTTGGATATAATTACTTTGTGTAATTAATCAAGTGATTAATTAAGATAATTAATTAAGAAGTAATTAATTTATTTAATGAAGTAAATAAAAAATGTAGTTAATTACTGGTTGAGATTAATCAAGAGTGGTTAACATTTGTAGTTTAATTAATGATTAATTCTTAATGTAATTAATTTAGATTAGGATAAATTAAAATGTAATTAGAAATCATTAATTTACATATAATTAATGATGTAATTAAATGTTGATTAATTAAGATTAATTAATCAATAATAAGTTATTTGTGAGTAATTGATTAATATAAGTAATTCAGGATTAATATAATTAATTATAGTTAATTAATTTGTGAAGCAATTAAAGATTAATTACTGTTTTAGTTAAGAATAATTAATTTGTGTAATTAATTAAAGATAATTACTTGAATGTAATTGAAGGATAATTAATTCAGGGTGATTAATTAAGATGGATAATTAAGGGATGATTAATTAATTGATTTGAAATTAATTAATGTTAAGTGAAGGAATCTAAGTGATCGAGGTTAGTAATTCGATTAGAATTGATTAAATTAATTTTGGATGTGACCAAGCTTTGCTTATGGATGATTGAATGGTATTGGATGCCTTGAATGAGTTGATATCTCTGATATGAAATGTTTCGTGGTAACATATGTTTGGGCGGACAGGATATTGTGGTTATCTATCGATGATGAATTGTGGTGTAAAGTGACATCCTGTATTTAAAGTTTGAAGTGTATTTCATTTGGATAACTTGGGTTAGGATGACATGAGACTCGAAGAGACCGGGATCGGGTATTAGAAAATACCCGAAACCACTTCGAATTTTTATAGATTGATATGTGAAATCAATAGGCTGGAATGAAATGATTAAGTGAATTAGACTATTTGATCTAAATTTTTGGTATTTAGAAAATTGATGTGTGAAATAAGTGATTCCTATAACAAATTGTGAATTTGTAAATTGATACGAGTTACCCCGGGTTTTATATAAGTTGTATGCTTTGTATTCCATGTTGGATGGGTTTACCCACGCTGGTTTCCAGCCTGACCCGGGTGTTACTTTGATGTAATGCTCGGGTCAGACCGAGTATTACAGATTTTCAGGTAAGGACGTTCTAGAGCTCAGGAGGCGAGTTGGATGGCAAGAATGTATGGAGTGTTTCCGCTGTATTATATTGTTGTATATCCGAGACATGATGATTGTGTATATCCAGTGTCTATATACATGAGTAACTCTGATGTATTTTAAATGTATTTGACAGATACAGAATTCTTTTGTAAATAGTTATTATTTGATATTATATTTTCATCCACTTTGAATGTGAGAATCTTTATGGTGTTTCTTCTTCTTCTATCTCTTTCTTCTTTCCCTAACTATCTGGAGTTTTCGGGATCGGAAATTCTGGGTTGTTACATAAAGAATAAAAAAATTGAATTTATAAGAACTGAATTAATTTCGAATTTGAGTTTTGAAATGTTGAAATCAAAATTTGTTGAAAGAAATTGTTTTAAAGAATTAAATTTGAAATGTGAAGATATAATCGACATATAACTTGAATTATGGAAATTGAAATTGTTTTAAAGGTTTGAACATTTACTTAAACTTTGAATTTAGATAAGTAAAAGTGATATAAATGGATATTTCAAATTTAGGCTCGGAATTGAATTATTTTGAAGATTTGAAAATTAGATTGAACGTTTAAATTTAATTTGATTTAAGTGAGTTAAATCGGTATTTTGAAATCGAACTCGAAATTTATATAAATTGAAATGGTTTAAAAACAAGAATTGAATTGAACCCGTAAACCATTTTAATTGAATTTGAAGTCAATTCGAATTGAAATCAAAATGGAAATTGATTTGAAGTTAAATAGAAATTGAGTCGATTTGAGTTGATTTGAGATTTAAGATGATTTGAATTGGTAGATTCGAAATTAAATCAATTTGATTTAAATTTGGGTCTGTGTCCAGATTTATTGGAACTGGAAAGAAGCAGTTTTAAATTAAAACTATTTTCACTATAGACTGTTTTGAAATTCATCTTTTTAAATTATCAAATTATTTGAATTTTCAAATTATTTAATTATATAACCCGTTTCAACACTCAAACTATTTTAACTATTCAAACTATTTTCAAAATTCAAGCTGTTTAAGGTCGGAACTGTTCATATGTAAATCATTGATTTAAAACACGAATGTGGTAAAACTAAAGTTATAACCTAAGTTGAAATTCAAAATGATTTTGAAATGAAGTTGATTTCGAAGTGAATATAATGATTTTGAAGTTAAATTAATTTCTGGTGAATAAAATGATATATTAGACTAAATATGATATTCTGAAGCAAATATGATGATTTTGAAATGAAGGATATTTTAAAGTAAATATGATATTTTTATATCAAGTATGAATCGTTTTCAAAATGTAAAAGTACCGACCGGTGTGTAAAACAACGTTTGTTGTTAAAGAGACCGGGGCCGATTATTGGCATACACTCTATTAATGTTGGAACCACTTTAACAACTGTGTACGTGGAGGAGACTCCAGAATGAAGTGGTTGGATTTGGTGTACGTTGGTGGATGTGAAGAAAGAGAACGATGATGGATAACCCTGACACTTGTGTCAATTTGAAATGACTAAAATAGGGTGGCTTAAACCAGGCCAAGTGGGCTAGCTAGCCCTAATGGGCACATGTTCTTCGATTTTTCCTTATGGACTCGGTCCATACTATTACCTTTTTGTTGGTTACGATTGGTGCACCTTGATTTGGGATAACCTCCCTCTGACTCGATATAGGATGGGTAGACACGGTGGGAAGTCGTTGCGGCGATGTGTTACCACCAGCCTAGCGACTCGAACTGTTAGCATACTAACTTGGGCATTGCCTCACGTTAAGGTCTACTGGGGTGTTATAAGAAAAATGTATGCCAATGCTTAAAAACGCTTTAAGGGGAATTAATATAAAGCCTTCATGCTAGGAAAAATATTTATTTTATTGATTAAACATTACATATATAGCATATTCTACTATATACAGATATTTTGACCGATCCTTAAGAGATGGAAATCCCATGACATCTCTTGAGTTATGGAACGCACGTTATACACTGGATTGGAGATGTAAAACCCGTAAACATCTCTGACGCTATTACACTCCTTTATATGTGATATTGATTTGACTTACATAATGATATTTTTGTTCTGACTCGAGTGTATTGTTTTACTTTATGCTTGGGTCATCCCTGAGTTTCCAGTGCATTGAAGATCATATTGTTCTTAAGGACGGAGACGAAGATTTGGTACATTATTACTAGTATTATTCTGCCACATTATTTGTTCTATTGCATTATTCTATTACTCTGTTGTATATATAACTCTGATGGATGTTGTAAAATTTTAATCAAATGTATAGTTTAAAAAACTTCATGAACTGTTTATTTGATTATTGTATTTTATCATTTTGCTGCGAGATTCTGTGTTTGTCTTCTTCTTCTTTATTTTTCTTAATTAATCCCATTGATTATCTGTGTTTCTGATTGTTTTGAGTTGGACATGTGTGGTTTATTGTGGACTTAAACCTCCCGAAATGCGGATCGTCATAGTTGGTATCAGAGCTTTGGTTTAGTGATAACCTTAGCTTTGATGGGGATTGACTCATGAGAGATAGGGTAATAATACCCTAGAATGAGTTTGTTTGTGTGTATGTGTGTGTATATAAGAGAGCGCGTACTTGTTAGTGTTATAAAATGTTTTGTATTGTGTTTACTTACCTATTGAGTTGTTTATGAATTCTGGCAGGTACATGGGGCGCGATATCATCAATACAAAATTCTAAACACTTAAACAAGGCAGTCGACATAATATTATTTTGAAATAGGGAAAATGAAATAATTTTACCTAAATTATATTTCATATATAGAAAGAATAATCTTTTATAAATAACCATATTGGTTTATGAAAATACGAATTTATTTATGGATGTGGTTTGTAAGGTGTAACGATCCTATTTTTGAGCCAAAATTAATTTAATAATTAATATAAATTTTGGACTAAATTGCGAATTGATTTGATTTTTTCAAAATTAAATAAGATAAGTGTTTGTTTGTATATATATAAATAGATTGTAATTTGGAATTTGAAATTAAAATTCAAAAATAAATATTTTGAAAATTAATTGGATTTAAAAACTATATATTTTAAATTTAATAAAAATTTGTTTTCTAATTGTAATATATATATATATGTATATCTATATTTTGAAAGTTATGTTTTGAATTCAATAATTTTCAAAAGTTTAAATTCTAATATATATATATATATATGCTAATATATATTTATTAGTGTATAATTTAGTTTAAAATCATTTTCTTTAAAATTTATATATGATATAAATTATGGTTTGTAAATATAAACAAATATTGAAAACATAATAGGTAAATTTATATAAACATATTACATAATTTATAAAACATAAGAAAAACATATTACATAAATTTAACTAATTAATAATTTTATAAGTTAAGGATTTCAACATAAAAATATGATTTTAAGACATTTGTAAAATATTAATACAAGAAGATTAACAAGCGTAAAGATTTATATTATGCATTGACAAATGTTTGATAAGTAACATATGAGTTAACAAGTGGCATTTATCTCTTTCAATTTGAATTAGAATCATATAAACATGTTTAAAAGAAGAAACGTGGTTATTGATTCTCAGTTTTACATCCTCCTTTATAAAATTTCTCATCTTCTTTCAACTTCAAATTAAAATCAAAACTAAAAGAAAACTGAAAATCAAACAATCAAACCTGAAGCAATCAGATCAGATTCAACTCAAAAGATTTTCAAACCTGGAAACTTAAAACAAACTAAAGCAAACTTCTTCACAAATTCAACAAGGCAAAGATACATCACGATAACAAAACAAAATCAAAGCAAGTTTTCAATTCCAGTTTTCAAAGGAATAAAGCTTCCAAATTTTCAAATTCAAAAATTTCCCAGGCTCTCTGTTCTTCTTTTTAAGGTGAGTAATTTTTTTTTTGAAATCTGGTTTTTGACATGTTGTTTAAAACTATGCTTGAAATAAAGTTTTAAAGTGTTGTATGTATACAATTATGTATGTACACACACACATACGTATATATGGATGTGGCTGTGCATGTCTGGAAACAGACATATGTATCTCTGTTCTAAGTTTTATAGGCTTCAAACCTATTTTGAAAATCAACTTCTTCTTCTCTAATCCATGTTTGCTCTAAAATCTAAACGAAACTTGTTTGTATCATCAAGATCTAGGCATTAAAAATATTTTTGAGAAGAATTAGTTGGAGTTTATCTGGAAATTTAAATATACGGTGAAAATTTTCAAATACATGTTAAAATCGAATCTCATAATTTATTGATTCACCTATATCATCGGGTTCGACTTGGAAAACCATGATTTTTAAAATAAAATTCAAGATTTTTAGTTCTTTATCGAGTGAGAAATAGTAAGATGACCGAAATAGTTAGTTTCATCAAATTCTGGCGATCAGGGAGGAGGTGGATCACATGATCGAAGCCGGAGCATGCTTGGTGGTCGGGGATCATTAGAAAAATGTTCGATGAATATATAATTCACTGAGGCGATGGCGCGACAAGGTTTTACGGTTTAAACCCATATTTTAGTCGAGGTCGGTTATCTGATTGCTGCAGCATCGTAAGTAAGGCGGAGTTGATCGCATCAGTGGCAATCAAAGCGTAGGAAGTAGACGAAGCTTTGACCAGAATTTTGAGGCCTCTGGTAGCCTGAGGCGATAGAACGAGCCGTTTGTAGGTGATCAAATTGGTTCCAGTGGATAGTCGAGTTGCTATATTTTGAATTCGTCGTTGTTTCAGGTTTCTGGGTGGTCGGAGGCTCAGGGGAGGTCGTCGTTGACTTGTCGATGATCGTAGCATTGACCAGAGGTGGTTGGAGCATCGGTGCACGTGCACACATAGGTTTATGTATTTGGGAACACTATTATTTGGGGAAGATGGAATTAGCTCGGGTCTAGATCGAAGTTTTCATGCGTTGGTCTCGAAGTAGTGATGACGCGAGGCGTGCACGAGGTTGAGCTCGGGTTGGGCTCAGGTAATTCAGAATGTGGCTCGGGTCTGGGTAATTAAATATAAAAACAACTTTAAACTTTAAAACAAATCAAGTTTTACCTAAATAATTTTCTTAAAACACTTTTCTTTTTAAATAACAAACGTTTCATTTAAGATTGGGATCAATCAAAGGTTTTAAGATAAATTATTTTAAAGTAATTAAGTTTAAAAGTATTTTAAATAAATATATAACCTTTATAAAAAAAGGTTGATTTTAAAATAAACATGACATTGTAATAAGTATATAATTAAGAGATGAAATGTTTTTGTAACAACCCATAATTTTGTAAAATTTTTAATTAATTTTTATTTGAAAACTTTGATTTTTAAATCATTTAAAAGTGAATTTTAGAATTTTTCAATGTAAGTTTGGAATTTGTTTGTAATTTATTTACCAAATATAATAAAATAAACATTTTCTGAAAACTTTATATTTTGGTCAACTTTGGTCAAATTTTGAATTTCAGTTTAAAATTTAAATTTGAAATTTTATTTTTAAATCTTTTTCTTTGGAGTAGAATATTATTCTGAGATCCGCTCTGCTTTTCGTTTCTTCAAATTATATTTTGTACTTTTTAAATTAGATAAGATACAGCATTTTACACACAATTATTTTCTGTATTTTTATTTTCTACTTCTTATGTTCATTTTTGTATTTTCTTTTCTATTTTTATTTTATTTTGGTTTGCACTTTGATTATTTATTTGGATTTTCATTTTGAAAATAACTTTGGAAATTGTAAGAGACATCGGTTTCTTTCTCCTTAACATATGCCTTTTCCGTTTCCTAGCATTCACTCCTTTTCTTGCCATCCAAACTACTCCTCTAGCCAAGCAAATCATTCCACAAATCACGTACAAGATTTATTTCTCATCTCAAACTCCTCATTTCATTTCTAGAAAAAAATCTAGTCAAGATCTCATGGCTTCCTTCTTCTTTTTCTCCTTTTCCATTTGTTTTACTTTTGTTTCCTTCATGCCTTGCTCGGTCACCACCATGATCTAGCCCTTGCCGACCACTTCACCACCATCACATCACCTCCTCCTCACTACCACCTTGTTGTCGTGACCTTGGATGCCAACCACATCACCCAAACCTTGAACCAACCTAGCCAAGCCATGTTTATTCACCATTTCCTCTTATATAAGCCTCGGCCACCAACAATACAACCCCTCCTCCATCATTTGCCATGACCACTTATCCTTGCCGTGGGCCTTGACCCAAGATCCAACATAAGGCCAAGCACTTATGCCTATGGCCGAGCACATATGTGTGCTTGTGCTCTTTTGTCCTTTGCCTCTTTGACTTCCTATTGAATGTAACTTCCACCTCTTCATTTCTCAAGCCATAGCCGTGCTTACATATCCTTAGCACATCATAGCCGAGCCCATTGTGATCTTGGCCGAGCATAAGCATGATGTGGCCGAGCCACATGTTGATGTAGCTGAGCCCACTTGCTTGAATAGAGCAAGGTTATGTCATTCAATTCATATTTCTTCCATTGCTTAATTCATATTTTTTTTGTATTGAATATTATTCTTATGTTTGTTGTTTTTGTTTGTGTACAAGATTTGGATCACGACCCTTCATTCACTCAAGTTTGATTCATGCCTTGTCGTGCTTTTTGGAGTTTGTTGTCCATCTCTAGTTTGTCAAATTCTAGCTTTAAAAAGGTGAGTTTATCACTCTCGACATCTATACTTTTATAATTGTGAAATGATGACAAGTAAATATGTAAAACTGATATGTTATGTTCATACATGCCTGTGATATATTTATATGATGTTGAAAGCTGTTTATATACTTGTTACATCATCTGATATGATATTATATGTTATACTGTTCATTTCATTTACTGTATCTCACATTGCAAGTTTCCTATAACCATGGGTTTAAATGATACATACCCGAACGGACTTTAGAATAAGGAAAAATCATTGTGAGCTGAAATGATAGGCTCGAGTTATTTTTATTGCATTTGATTTACTTGGGATTGCGGGTTTGAAATGATAGAACGCGGATTTTATTTTAAATATGGGTTGAAATGATACATATCTGTATCACTTGACCTAGGATAGAAAATATTATACAGGCTCATGGTTAATATTTTTAAAATAATATTTTCCTAAAAAATTTTTATTAAGTATTTTGAATATTTAGAGAATATGAAATTTTAACTTAAAAAATTGATTTAATGATTTAAAATATAAAGAGATATTGGCTTTCAACAAGTTGAAATTTTATAAGTTGATAATTGGTTTAAATTGTAATTTAAAAATCTTTATTTGGTTTTAAATGGTAACTTAAAGACCTTTATTTGTGATAAATAACTTAATAATTAAAGTTGACTAATATGAAATTTTAAAATCTAACCTGGTAATTGCAATCAATTTTTAGTTTTGAAATGAATATGGTTTGTATAATAAATAATATATTTTGAATTGATAAAACGAAATGCAATTTTGATTGGACTTTTGTAATAAAATTTATTTAATTTGAAATCATAGTTATTTGACGTCTAAATGAATAGATTTATAAAAAATTTGATTGTATATTAACTATGACAAAATATTTTATTTATGAAGTGGATATGTTTGGAAAATGAATAGTTATGTTTTAAATGGAAATTTTAAGTTAAGTAAATAAGTGGAAATCTAGCTTTATTTATGGAATGGGTATTTTAAAATAAAGTATTAAGTTAATTGTAAATAAAAAGTTAAGAAAATAGTGTACTTTTGACTTAATAAGTGAATTATTGTTTAAATTGGATATTAATTCATAAAATTTTATTTGATTAAATCATAAGTTAAATGATATCCAAATGAATATTTTCTGAAGCGGGAAATATGATTTTTATAAGTTAAAATGGCTAAAATTGAAGTTTTATTGTTTCTGAAATGTTATAATAAAATCTAGAATTTTATTGGTAGCACTTCAGAAATGTTGTGGTTTTAAGATAGCATTTGCTAAGTGCTATCAATTCTGAAACTTAACTAGGTTCTGAAATAACTAAATACCTATTACAGCACTTTATAAGTGATGTTGTTTCTGAATTTGAACTATTTCTGAAAATAACTAAATAACTACTACAACATTTTATAAATGTTGTTGTTTCTGAACTGAACTGTTTCGAATAACTAAACACCTATTTCAACACTTTATAAGTGCTGCCGTTTCTGAAATTGAGCTGGTTTGAAATAACTAAATACCTACCGTAGCACTTTATAAGTGCTGCTATTTTTGAATTTGACAATGTTTTGAAATATCACTATCTCTACCGTAACATTTTATAAATGTTGTTGTTGCTGAAAAATACAAGGTTTGGGGAAATTTTATAATTAAATGAATGAATTTGGAAATGTTGCAGCTTTGGAAGGAATATTAGGTGATATTGATATTTAAATGATTTAAATGAATATTGTTTTGAATGATATTAATATTGATATTTAATTGGTTTAAATGAATATTATTTTGAAAGATATTAATATTGATATTTAAATGGTTTAAATGAATATTGTTTTGAAAGATATTAATATTGATATTTAAATGGTTTAAATGAATATTATTTTGGAAGATATTAACATTGATTTTTAATGATTTAAATGAATGTTTTAAAGTGCTATGATTTTTCTAAGTATTATGATTTCCAAATGACAATATTTCAAAGTGTTATGATTTGAAGTATTGTGGTTTCAAAGCATTGTTTCAGATGTGTTATAACTTTGAAGTGCTATGGTTTTGGAGAAGAATTTGTTTGAAATTGAATTTATTTAAGAATTGTCTTTAATATAATGATTTGATATATATTGAAATTGAAGATTTATGAATATGAATTATAATGTGGTTTAAAATGATTTAAAAGAATATTACTAGTTTAAATAAATTGAAGTAAATATTCAGTGATTTGAAATAAATGATATGGTTTTGAAATGGATATGATATTTTGGTTTTGAAAGTATATACTATTTTTGAAATTAATGATATGGTTTGGAATGAATATGATATTTTGGGTTTTGAAAGTATATAATATTTTGAAATATATATCCATGGGCTATAATAATGATTGGTTGGCAAAGAGACCAGGATCAGATATGGGCATACTCTTTGTCGATACCGAAAATCACTTTGACAATCATGTACGCGGTGGAGATTCTAGAATGAAGTAGGATGGTGGCGACATTCTATTAAAGTATATACGTAGACCAGACTCCCGTGAGTTGGCATAAGGTGGCTAGAATAAGAGCGATTCCGGGCCAGAGAGGTAGCTCCTCTTATTGGACACACTCCTTCGATACATTTACTTTGTGATTGATTTGGGGCCCTTTGATTTTTGGGGATGTGGCTCGAGGTGGGCGGTAGTTGCTGCTACGTGTCATCACCAGCCTGGATACGTAATTGGTATATCTACCCTAGCATTGCCTCGTTGTGCCGTGTCACCTATCCTAGCACGCCTTGTATGATTTTGGATTTCTCCCGTAGCCTGTGCAGTATTTATGGTAGTCTCCCGATCTGGAGATGCGCTGATACTGGATAGACTACTGGGACTATTATGTGTTAAGGGGGATATGGTTAACTCCTTAATGCTATTTAAAGTAAGTTTATTTTATTGTAGACACTATTATAATAGCGCATATTACTACATAGTAAATAGTTTAACGGATCCTTAGAGGGTGGGCGGTCCCAAGAATCAATTAAGTTACCTGTACCTTTCTATTACAGTTCACTTGAGTTGGTTTACATTGTATAAGTATGTATGTCCTGACTCGAGTGTTTTGTGTTTTGCTTTATGCTCGGGTCAGACTGAGTGATACAACATTCGAGACTCATCATCATAGTTGGAGCTTTGCTTGAAGATCCAGCTATCTATTTCAGTTTAGTTATCCAGTTGATTCCAGTTATCCAGTTGTTCCAGCGATGTATTCTGATTGTACTTGATTATCATATTGAGACTTCTGTTGTATCTTGTTTAAGTCTGATGTATATTTATCTAGTAGCTTCATCAACTACTATTTCTTTGCTTCCGTTGCATTTTGTTACTCTGTGTTTGCGATCTGTGATTTATTTATTTACTGTATGTTTTGAGTTTTGCCAAATTCGAATTAACAATTCGGTATTTTGAGCTATTCAAGTCAGACATGTGTGGTTTTATTGTCGATTTGAATGGTCCAAAATAGTGGGTCCTTACAGTTGGTATCAGAGCTTTGGCTCTAGGAAAAACTTAGCATATACGGTAAATTTATTTACAGAATCACTTTCATTCGAGCTTGAATCTCTTCCTCTTTGACTCGGTTTCCTTTGACTTTTGGAACGTTCCCTATGGTTCCAAAATTCATCCTTGTCCCCCACTATGCATCTTCTTTTGATTTTGGAATATCCCATAACTCCACTTCGAATGACCTTTATAATGAGCAGGTGGTCTCGCCAATCTCCAAATGACTTGTAACGGGGTAAAACTCCTTTACAATAGGCATTTATTCATCGGAGATTTATATATATCCTCGGTCTAGATGCTAGTATCTCGTGTATCCTGAATTCTATCTCTTGAGATCGAATGTAGATTTGCCTCAGAGTTCCACACCAATCTTATTCTTCAAGTCACCGTTGACCCGGTTAAGGTTGCCCGCTATTTATATAAGCTTATTCATTTCCTTCTTCTATTATTCAACCTTTATCTTTTGTTTCCAACTTATCTTCAAATCAGAATTCTCTTTGATTTGAGTCTATCAAATTGAATCCCTATCCTTATTTTTAGAAAATTTATTAGTGTATTTGCAAACTAATATTTAAATGTTTTACATATTGTGTTGTTTGAGTTGTTGATGCTGATTTGGGTTTCCGATCGATTCGTCTGATCAACGCTATCGATAGTATTTCCAAAACACTTGAACAGAACAAACTAACACAATATTGTTTTCAATTTGGTAAATTTGATAAATTTTATATAATTATATTATATATATGCATAATTTTATGAATTTTTGATTATTAATTGAATTGGATGTTAAGAAACAGTATTTGATTTTGTATATATCTTGTAACCATTGGCTTTTGTTTCATATATGAATAATTGAATTATAAAACATGGTTGAAAATTAATTTGGAAATTTAAATGAATTTAAAACAAGAAACTAAGAATTTAATTTCTGATGCTTTCAAACTTTGTGTTTAAAGTTTTAATGGGTATATTATTTAAAGTACTTCAAGAAGAAATTGTTTCAAAGAAATTTTAAGTTGTAAATCAGTGCTCTTCTCTTTGTCGCTGGAAAATAATTTCAGTGATGACTGCAGCATCATCGACATTCATTTTCGAGTTTCGAAGTGAAGATACTAATCTGTAGTTTTGCTACAGTCTTTCTTTGAAAATTAAATTTATTTGGATTTCTAAAATATAGCTTGATTTATAATATATAAGTTTATAGATTTGACTTGAAAAATTGCATATATATATTTATTTGCCTTCAAAATAGTTTGAAGTTAATCGAAATTCAATTCTTAAATTTTATCCTAAAGGATGATTTCAATTATAAAGATGAAATCAAAATTTTGATTAAATATTTAAGCTTGAGATAGTTGAATTAGAAAATTTTATTTGTACAATATTATATTGCATTCCAATGTAACTTATCTAAATTATTTAAAAGTTAACTAGGTAATTGGATAATATACAATATAAAAGGAGTTTATAAATAAAATTTGAGTGGTCACAATAAATGTTATACACTTAAATTTTAGTTATAAAAAGAATAATAGAGACAAACAGAATAAAAAGATAATTAAATCATTTACAACATAAAATGGTGTTGAAGGAAATTATAAATAAATTGGAATAGTATAATAAATGTAATTATACTTAATATGGCTGATTAGATATATTAAGTGGAATAAATTTAATAATAATTTGGAACAAAGAAGAATGAAATTTATTGAATAAATTATGATATAATAAATGTTTTTTTCTCAAATTCATTACTTTAGAAATTGTTAACTTAAGAAAATTGAATGATAAGATAATGAAATTAAAAATAGTTAAGATTTATTTAACTTAGATGAAATCAAATGAATGAAATCAATTATTATTTTAAGTTGAAATTTTCATGATTTTAAATTTACTATCTTATTTTGTTTTCCAATCTCTTTTCTTTCAAATTGTTCATATTATCCCGCATCCTAAGCAGGAAATTGAATTCTGAATTGATCTTATTCTTGAAGTTCGACCTATCAGTTTAGAAAACTTTTGAAGAATCTATGGTACTCATTTGAATCTGAGCAGCTGCTTACCATCCACTGACCGACGGTCAAACGGAAAAAGTGAATCAGATTCTAAAGGATGTTCTTCGTGCTTGTATTCTTGATTATGGAGGATCTTGGAAGATCATCTCCATCTGGTTGAATTCACCTATACCGACAGTTATCAGGTATAATTTCAATCCTCTTTTCATCTTATCTTGATCTATCTCATTTTATCTTATTCTTTTTCTATTTTTGTGTCTCGTTCCTTTTCAAGGACAAAAAGTTCTGAGTGGGGGAGAGTGTAACAACCCATAATTTTGTAAATATTTTTAATCAATTTTTATTTGAAAACTTTGATTTTTAAATCATTTAAAAGTGAATTTTAGAATTTTTCAATGTAAGTTTGGAATTTGTTTGTAATTTGTTTTCCAAATATAATAAAATAAACATTTTATGAAAACTTTATATTTTGGTCAACATTGGTCAAATTTTGAATTTCAGTATAAAATTTAAATTCGAAATTTCATTTTTAAATCTTTTTCTTTGGAGCAGATTATAATTCTAAGATCTGTTCTACTTTTCGTTTCGTCAAATTCTATTTGTACTTTTTAAATTAGATAAGATACAGCGTTTTACATACAATTATTTTCTGTATTTTCATTTTCTACTTCCTATGTTCATTTCTGTATTTTGTTTTCTATTTATATTTTATTTTGGTTTGCACTTTGATTATTTATTTGGATTTTCATTTTGAAAATAACTTTGGAAATTTCAAGCGACATTAGTTTCTTTCTCCTTAACTTATGCCTTTTCCGTTTCCTAGCATTCACTCCTTTTCTTGCCATCCAAACCACTCCTCTAGCCGTGCAAATCATTCCACAAATCACATACAAGATTTATTTCTCATCTCAAACTCCTCATTTCATTTCTAGAAAAAAAATCTATTCAAGATCTCATGGCTTAATTCTTCTTTTTCTCCTTTTCCATTTGTTTTTCTTTTGTTTCCTTCATGCCTTGCTCAGCCACCACCATGATCTAGCCCTTGCCGACCACTTCACCACCATAACGTCACCTCCTCCTCACCACCACCTTGTTGCCGTGACCTTGGATGCCAACCACATCACCAAAATCTTGAACCAACCTAGCCAAGCCATGTTTATTCACCATTTCCTCTTATATAAGCCTCGGCCACCAACAATACAACCCCTCGTCCATCATTTTCCATGACCACTTATCCTTGTCGTGGGCCTTGACCCAAGACCAAACATAAGGCCGAGCACTTGTGCCTATGGCTAAGCACATATATGTGCTTGTGCTTTTTTGTCCTTTGTCTCTTTTGCTTCCTATTGAATGTAACTTCCACCTCTTCATTTCTCAAGCCATAGCCGTGCTTACATATCCTTAGCACAACATAGCCGAGCCCATTGTGATCTTGGCCGAGCATAAGCATGATGTGGCCGAGCCACATGTTGATGTAGCCGAGCCCACTTGCTTGAATAGAGAAAGGTTATGTCTTCATATTTCTACCATTGCTTAATTCATATTTTTTTGTATTTAATCTTATTCTTATGTTTGTTGTATTTGTTTATGTACAAGATTTGGATCATGACTCTTCATTCACTCAAGTTTGATTCGTGCCTTGTCATGCTTTTCGGAGTTTGTTGTGTATCTCTAGTTTGTCAAATTCTAGTTTTAAAAAGGCGAGTTTATCACTTTCTACATCTGTACTTTTATAATTGTGAAATGATAACAAGTGAATATATAAAACTGATATGTTATGTTCATATATGCCTGTGATATATTTATATGATGTTGAAAACTTTTTGTATACCTGTTACATCACCTGATATCATATTATATGCTATACTGTTCATTTCATTTACTGTATCTCACACTACAAGTTCCCTATCACCATGGGCTGAAATGATCCATACCCAAACGGACTTTAGAATAAGAAAAAATCATTATGAGCTGAATGATATGCTCGAATGATTTTTATTGCATTTGATTTACTTGGGATTGCGGGTTTGAAATGATACAACCCGGATTTTCTTTTTAAATTTCGGATTGAAATGATACATATCTAAATCACTTGACCTTGGTTAGAAAATATTATACAGGCCCATGGTTAATATTTTTAAAATAATATTTTCTTAAAAAAATTTATTAAGTATTTTGAATATTTAGAGAATATAAAATTTTAACTTAAAAATTTTATTTAATGATTTAAAATATAAAGAGATATTGGCTTTCAACAAGTTGAAATTTTATAAGTTGATAATTGGTTTAAATTGTAATTTAAAAATCTTTATTTGGTTTTAAACGGTAACTTAAAGACCTTTATTTGTGATAAATAACTTAATAATTAAAGTTGACTAATATGGAATTTTAAAATCTAACCTGGTAATTGCAATCAATTTTTAGTTTTGAAATGAATATGGTTTGTATAATAAATAATGTATTTTGAATTGATAAAATGAAATGCAGTTTTGATTGGACTTTTGTAATAAAATTTATTTAATTTGAAATCATAGTTATTTGATGTCTAATGAATAGATTTATAAAGAAATTTTATTGTATATTAACTATGATAAAATATTTTATTTATGAAGTGGATATGTTTGGAAAATGAATAATTATGTTTTAAATGGAATTTTAAGTTAAGTAAATAAATGGAAATTTAGCTTTATTTATGGAACGGGTATTTTAAAATAAAGTATTAAGTTAATTATAAATAAAAAATTAAGAAAATAGTGTACTTTTGACTTAATAAGTGAATTATTGTTTAAATTGGATATTTATTCATAAAATTTTAATTTATTAAATCATAAGTTAAATGATATCTAAATGAATATTTTATGAAGTGGGAAATATGATTTTTATAAGTTAAAATGGCTAAAATTGAAGTTTTATTGTTTCTGAAATGTTATGATAAAATTAGAAATTTAATGGGTAGCACTTCAGAAATGCTGTGATTTTAAGATAGCATTTACTAAGTGTTATCAATTCTGAAACTTAACTAGGTTCTGGAATAACTAAATACCGATTACAGCACTTTATAAGTGCTGCTGTTTCTGAATTTGAACTATTTCTAGAAATAACTAAATAACTACCACAGCACTTCATAAATGCTGTTGTTTCTGAACTGACCTGTTTTAACTAACTAAACACCAATTACAACACTTTATAAGTGTTGTTGTTTCTGAAATTGAGCTGTTTTAAAGTAACTAAATAACTACCGTAGCACTTTATAAGTGCTGCTGTTTTTGAATTTGACATTGTTTTGAAATATCACTATATCTACCTTTACACTTTATAAATGATGTTTTGTTGAAAATACAATGTTTTGGGAAATTTTATAATTAAATGAATGAACTTGGAAATGTTATAGCTTTGGAAGGAATATTAGGTGATATTGGTATTTAAATGGTTTAAATGAGTATTATTTTGGAAGATATTAGTATTGATACTTAAATGGTTTAAATGAATATTGTTTTGAAAGACATTAATATTGATATTTAAATGGTTAAAATGAATATTCTTTTGGAAGATATTAACATTGATTTTTAATGGTTTAAATGAATGTTTTAAAGTGTTATGATTTTTCTAACTATAATGATTTCCAAATGATAATATTTCAAAGTGTTAGGATTTCAAGTATTATGGTTTCAAAGTGTTGTTTCAGTTGTGTTATAACTTTGAAGTACTATGGTTTTGAAAATGAATTTGTTTGAAATTGAATTTGTTTGAAATTGAATTTATTTAAGAATTGTCTTTAAATACAATGATTTGAAATATATTGAAATTGAAGATTTATGAATATGACTTATAATGTGGTTTAAAATGATTTAAAAGAATATTTTAGGTTTAAATAAATTGAAGTAAATATTCAATGATTTGAAATAAATGACATGGTTTTGAAATGGATATGATATTTTGGTATTGAAAGTACATACTATTTTTAAAATAAATGATATGGTTTGAAATGAATATGATATTTTGGGTTTTGAAAGTATATACTATTTTGAAATAAGTATCCATGGGTTATAATAACGATTGTTTGGCAAAGAGACCGGGATTAAATATGGGCATACTCTCTGTCGATACCGAAAACCACTTTGACAACCATATACGCGGTGGAGATTCCAGAATGAAGTAGGATGGTAGCGACGTTCTATTAAGGTATATACGTAGACCCGACTCCTGTGAGTTGGCATAAGGTGGCAAAAACAGGAGCGATCCGGGCTAGTGAGGTAGCTCCTCTTATCGGCATACTCCTTCCATACCATTCTATCACTTTGTGATTGATTTGGGGCCCTTTGATTTTTAGGGGTGTGGCTCGAGGTGGGCGGTAGTGGCTGCTACGCGTCACCACCAGTCCGGATGCGTAATTGGTATATCTACCCTTGCATTGCCTCGTTGTGCCGTGTCACCTACCGTAGGGTGCCTTGTACGATTTTGGATTTCTCCCATACCTGTGTAGTATTTAGGGTAGTCATCCTATCTAGAGATGGTGTAACGACCCAAAAAAATTTGATGTTTAAAATGAATTTAATTAATAAGATTTTGATTTAAATTTAGAAAGAAATAAAAATCTTATTAATTTATATAGGAGCGAATGTAGAAATTTGATGTAAGCAATAAACTGTTAATGAAATAAAGAGTTAATGGTATCAAATTTTACATGTACATAATTATTTAGTCTATTAAATAAATTTAAAAATCAATTTGTAATCAAAGGAAATTAAGTAGCACGTTAATTGGAAATTAATTTATAAATGCATTAATGAAATGTAATATAAGTCAAATGTTAATTTCACCCATAAATGTCAATTTATTGAATAACAAGGTTTTAAATCAAGTAACGGATTTGTTTAAATTTCGATTGATAATTTATAAAATTTAAGGTGAAATCAATTGACCTAATTGTGCAGTTATGATAAATGGATTTGTTATTTAAGATTGTTAATTCCATTAGATGTAACCAATGTTAATTCAATAGGATGCGACCAATAAATTTTTTAATCTAATACTACGTTAAGGTTAATTTTGGTAATTAAATAAAAACATAAGTATTTACAAATTGTAACGGTTGCTTGATAATAGGGAATTCATGAGTAAAATTAAAGGCATGGTAACACTAGTATAAGTTACCTGTTTATTTCGTTTAATGATAAAATTGGAAATCAATTTGAGTAAAGGAACCTTAATGGTACATTAATAAGAATGAATGCAATAACTAAATTTGTGCACGAAACAGATTGTAAAGTAGGATTGATTGAAATTAGAAGATTGGGAAATGCATATAGAGTTACGTTGACTGATGAAGAAT
Source organism: Allium cepa (assembly GCA_030765085.1). Taxonomy (NCBI): domain Eukaryota; kingdom Viridiplantae; phylum Streptophyta; class Magnoliopsida; order Asparagales; family Amaryllidaceae; genus Allium; species Allium cepa. The sequence goes on along the minus strand of CM060934.1, from coordinate 993,985,887 downwards.
ACATAATAAATTATAAAATTATACAATCAATGTCCGTTAGGTAAAATTTTAATATTTATGGTTGATAATAAACGTTACTTTAGTGATTATTAATGTAATTAATGAAAGGATTGAAGTCGGGTATAAAGTAATGTATTGTAAGAAATTATAAATAACTGGATTTACTAAATTGAATGTTAAATACTATAATTGGTGAATTTATTTACTTTAAAATTTATATGGGAATTGGTTTTAAAGGATTTCTAAATTTCTTAAGTAATACAAGGTGATAAAATGTACGAATTATAGAATTTAAATTTAAATAGTGGTTTAATTTATTTAATTTATAATAATTTGATAAATTGTAAATGAATGAAATTAAATATTCAATTATTACGTTAATTGAAATTTTAGTTTAAACAGAAGATTTTTTTAGGTATGGAGCCGATGTTACTTTCATCCAATTGACATCAGTAAATTGAATAATAGAATGGAAGTGAATCTAATAGATTTATTTGAGATTTAATTTATAATGTTGAATTTAATGAAATTGAAAATTTAACGCTGGACTTTGATAAATTATCAACTATAAATTGACATATAAATTGTTTAAATTAATGTAAATGATTAAAGAAATGTAAAGGGGTAAATATTGTCGATTATAGATGTGAAATTAAAAATTTGATTTAATTGATTTATTTTAAATTTATTTCATTAACTAATAAAAAATGCCATTTTGGCCACTAACTCGGATTTCGACGAAATCAGATTCATCGGATTAGTAACGGTGAATTATTGTGGGGTTTCAAGTTTCATAGCGATCGGACTTGTCGTTTGATCGTACGAACTTGAAACGCCTTGAAATAAATAAAATTGAAATCAATTTGAAATCGATTTGAAAATATTATTTTTAGCATAACTTCTTCATACGATGCATTTTGAACCTGAAACCTTTTCCATTGCGTTTAGAATATTTTAAAACATCTATTTTGATATATGGGTTGACCAAATTTCGTTCCGGAGTCAGAACGGGTTTTTTTGGCCAATTATCGTTTAGCACGTTGATATGTCGGATCCATCTGTCTATTCCAACTTTATCTATAAATACCCTACTAAACCCTAGCCTACGCCTATTCTCATTTGTCTGCGTGTAAAATTTCATCAGCTCCTCCTCTTCCTCAATGGATGCAAACCCTATATCCAATTTCAAATTCAAAAATCTAATGAAAATTCAAACTCTTCGAAAAAATTCGAAAAAATTATAGAATCGAAGATTTCATTGATACGAATCTACGCGCAGCTTCTGTTTTTGCAATTGATGCTCGAGTCAACCTGAAATCGCGGTCAAAGACATGAATTTAGAAACCCTAAGCAAGAAATTGGGGCTTTTCGATTTAAGCCGAAATCGGGAAAATTGAAATCTGGGTATTGAAGAACTCGTCGAGGGGAGTTGATTGATGGTTGTTTGTAGGCCTGAAAGCACTCGGGGTGGTCGAATTTGGAGTTTAGGGTTCGAAAATGAGCTTAACAATGGCGGCGGCGACGGTTGGGGATGGCGGAGGCGATGGGGTGTACGGCCAGGGGTGCGGCTAGGCTTTTGGAACTCGATGGTGGTAGTGGCGTAGGCTAAGGCGGCCGGAGGAAGTGGTGAAGCTTGGTCAAAGTTTCGGTAGGCAGAGCGTGTTGCGTGTGTTTGTTTCCAAGGAGGAAGGAAGGTGCATTCTGTTGAGTGACGTGGCAATGAAATTTTGGGGGGGTGAGTTGTGTTTTATTTTATTCTATTTTAATTTAAGTTTCAATCGTTCAAACGCGTATAACTTCCACATACGATATCCGTTTTACGTGTGATTTTTTTGCTAGGATCTTATTGAAATTCCAGACTTGATGACACTGGTTTGGACGAATTCTGAGACGGTTAAATTTTTGGGTTTAAATTGGATTTGAATTCAATTTAAATTCAAAAGGTGAGTGTTTTAACCCACTCACAACTTCTAAAATTTCTTATGTTTGTTAAATTGATTTATGACATGAGTAGAAATTTATTTATGACTGTTCGGCATATTTTTATTCATCATCTCAGTTAAATCGCATTTATTTAATTAAATTGTTATTTAATTATTCATTTCATATAAACTGCCAGTTAAATTTTTATTTATTTATTATTTCATATAAACTGCCAGTTAAATTTTTATTTATTTATTATTTCATATAAACTGCCAGTTAAATTTTTATTTATTTATTTTTCATATAAAATGCCAGTTAAATTTTTATTTATTTATTATTTCATATAAACTGCCAGTTAAATTTTTTATTTATTTATTATTTCATATAAACTGCAAGTTAAATTTTTATTTATTTCTTATTGCATATAAACTGCCAGTTAGATAGTTTTAATTTATTATTGAATATAAACTACTAGTTAATATTTGTTGGTTATTATCCGTTCGATAGTGATGTTATTGTTTATATTGGATGATGATTGTTATAAATGGTTGATGATTGATATTGGATGAATGAATGCTGTATTTTATATTGTATAAACTGCAAGTTATTATGCATTTCATCTCATTCAGGATTGCGGTTTGAAATGATATACAACCGCATTTTTATTTTTAAATTGCGAATTGAAATGATAAATATCCGTATCACATGACCATAGGATAGAAAATTTTATACAGGCACCGTGGTGTGTGTATATATATATATAATTTTTTTGAAATAATTTTTTCTATGGTTTTGTAAAGAAATTTATATGTGGCTTTATGAAATATTGATGACGGATATTTGACAAAGGTTATTTTATATATGGTTAAATTCTTGGTTTTAAACTATGTATAAAATTGTGTAAAGTATGAAGTAAGTTTAATAATAAAGTGGATTTTATTAAAATATATTATGCATAAGTATTTACTAAAATTATATTCTAATATAGAGTTTATATTGATTTTTATAAATCAAAGTTGAGGAGATAGTTTGAAATTGATTTGACATTTCATTTAGTTAAAATCTTATTGAAATTTAGATTTAAAAAGAATATGGTGTTATAACTAAATTCGGGTTTAAGATGATTTAGTTGAATACATCTAGTCTAAATAAATTGAGGTATATTCAATTATTGAATTTGGAAGTTTTATTTAAAGGATGCTGGATTTATTAAGCAAGTATTTCAAAACTAAATAATAGAAAAAGGAATCTGACATATATATGAATTAAAAATTTAGTTTTGAAATTGTGGAATATTTGAAACTTTGAAATATATGGAAATTTAAATGATTTATTTAGGAATTCAAATCCGTATTTGGAATTGATTTAAGAAATTAAAAAGCTAATTTACTTTATAAAGTAACTTATTATTAAACCATTTAATTATTGAAAATTATGTTTCGAAGCTATGGGTTTACAATATATATATTTGAAAGTACTATGATTTTGAAAATTATATATTTGAAATAAAAATGATATCATATTGATTTGGGTTTTAAAATAGAAATGATATCGTATTTATATGGTTTGAAATGAATATTTTATTCTGGTTTTAAAGTATAAACTACTTTGAAACACCGCGGTGTTATGATAACGTTTGGTTGTTGAAGAGACCGGGATCAGAAGTTATCATACTCTCTGCCAACCCCGAAAACCACTTTAACAACCTTGTACGCGGTGGAGATTCCAGAATGAAGTAGGATGGCGGCGGCGTTTCCTTTAAGGTAAATACGTGGACCCAACTCCCGTGAGTTGGCATAAGGTGGCTAAAACAGGTGCGTTTCTCGGGCCAATTGAGGTAGCACCTTTGATCGGACACATCCCTTCGATTTTATACTTTGACTTTTGGATTGATTCGTTGGACACTTTTGATTTTCTTTTTGGGGGTGTGGCTCGAGGTGGGCGGTAGCTGCGGCTATGCGTTACCACCAGCCCAGATGCGTAATTGGTATATCTACCCTGGCATTGCCTAGTTGTGCCGTGTCACCTACCCTATCGCGCCTTGTACAAGTTTGGGTTTCTTCTGTAGCCCGTGGTATCCTCTGGTGGCTTCCCGATCAGGAGGGACTATGATATTGGATGGACTATTGGGACTATTACATGCTAAGGTGGAAAATGTAAAGCCTTAATGCTATTTAAAAGTAAGTTTATTTTACTGTAGACATTATTATAATAGCGAAATATTACTATATAGTAAATAGTTTAACGGATCCTTAGGAGATGTGAATCCCGAGCATCTCTTAAGTTACTGCACTCATATTTATTTCTGTTAATTTAACTTACATAAGATCTTTTGGTTCTGACTCGAGTGTTTTGTCTTTTCAATTCGCTCGGGTCAGTTCGAGCGATTCAGGATTTGAAGACTTTATTTCTGGAAGAAGAAGTCAAAGATTTCATGACTATTATTATTATATATTATATGGTTCCACTACAGTATATTCCGCTGCATTGGTTATCATTCACTGTATGTGCAATTCTGATACGTATTGTATAAATATAATCAAATGTTTATAAAACAGCTTCATGAACTATATATTTGATTATTGTATTTTATCGTTCCGCTGTAAGATTCTATTTTTTTTTCTTTCCCTGCTTTTTCTTATTTACCCCATAACAATCCGCCTTTCCGTATGGTTTGAATCGACATGTGTGTCTGCCATTGCACTTGGAGGGTGCAGCATGATAGGGGGTTCTCGCTTCCTGGTTTGGTAGCGAACGGTTGACTCTTACTCCTACATGTCCCCGCAGGGGTTGGTGGTGTAGTCGAGAGGCTGGCCGTAAAGGCAGAACACAGAAACCAATGTATGCTACGGTGAGCATTACCCCACTGGTGCGGCACGTTACATCTAGTATCAGAGCGTTGGTTTAGCGATAAACCTTAGCTTTGTGGGGTCTGACTCTTTATTAATAGGGTAATAATACCCTATGGGAGTCGCTAAGCGTATGTATATGAGAGAGCGTATTTGTTAGTGCTATAAAAAGGTTTTAATATTGTGTTAATTTGTTCCATTTTGTATTTATAAATTCTGGTTGGTGCATGGGACGCTATGACATCAATAGGGTTTTCTAAATACTTAATAGGACAGATAGACACAATATTTGTTTTTAACAGAGGCAAATGAAATAATTTTGCCTATTATATTTTCTATATATAAAATAAATTTTTATAAAGGTTATATTTGGTTGTATTATATTAGTTGTTAGGAAATGAAATTTATAAATAATAGTTGAAGTACAAAAATATAGTATTATTTAGAAATATTTTCTGATATTAATATTTCAATATAATTTTAAAGAAATGTTTTAAAAAGAAAATTTGAAAAGAAATAAATTTTGTACTCCCCTCTCTGTCGCTGGAAAATAATTTTGGTGATGAGTGCATGCATCATCGACATTCATTTTCGAGTTTCGAATTGGGAAGGCCACTGTAGTAGTTTACTGCAGATTTGTTTGATAAACCAAATATAAATTTTTAAATTGTTTTAAATATAATTTGATATGTATAAATTTGTAAGTGTATATTTATCTATTTTTTTAAAATGATTTTTAATAAAACCCGGTATTTAGTTCTTAAGTTTCTGTTAATTAATAATTTCAATTATTATGATGAAATTGAATGTAACTAATTTATAATTAGAACCTTTAATTAAAATAAGTAATTTAACGCTAGGTTATGAATGAAATTAAAGGTAATTTGAAATTGTAATCTTATAAAACGAAAGATATTATTGTTGAACATTAATTAATTAAAAGAATTGAGAAAAACTTATATGATTTTCAATTACATTCTTAAAGGCATATATATAACTTACCAAAAGATATAAAAGTTGAAAATGTTAATAAGAAATTGTAATAGAATATTATACAAGTAAATCTGAACTAATGAATGTATTCAATGAAATTCCTTAACAAATAAGAATTTGGTGTTAGAGTTGTTATTAACTTAAGTATAAAAATAAAGGCTATTAATTAAAATAGAAAGGTAAGAATTATAAATGGAATTTAGTAATAAATGAAAGTAAATAAATTAAATTAAGTAGAATATATGAAAGATAATAAACTAAAGTAAATGATTGAATCTATTTATTAATAAAATAAGCAGAAAGATGAATAATGTAATAAATGAGTGTGATATAATAAAAAGAAAATTTCATCATATGGATAAGTGAAAATGGGACTTTGCTAGAAATGAGTAAAAGGCAAATTAAATAGATAAAAATAAATTGAATAAAAAGGAAATCAAACCATAAATGTATGAAAGAAATGTTTAAGAATAAATTTAATCTATTTTCTGAATTGGTTGATTGTTGTTTTGGGTTTATGGTTGTTTGGGTAAGGATACTGTAAAATTGTTTGGATGTATGAATAATCTATTTAGCTTCATCAGAGACTGTTGAGTAAATGGTGCGCTCAGTAGTTTATTTTTCATTCTATACAATATAAAGTTTTGAACACGAATAACTATTTGTTTGTTGATGTGTATGAATAATTGATGTGTGTGATCTTGTGATGGTTGTATACCTTGTTGCAAGTGATTGTTGTATGTATCGATTGTTTGTTGGTGGTTGAAAACAACCTTAAATATTTCATTTTATATAATTATTGACTCTTTTGAATTATATAAGTGAAATGCAGGTTATGGAAGCAAATGTTACTGCTTTTGGTTCCATAAAATAAGCGTTAATTGCCCGACAAATAGGTACGTTTTCGGATTACGGTTTTATAGCGCTATTATATTATTTTTCCCGTGTTGGGATATATTATTTTGGAAAGTATATGTTATATATTGTTATTTTGATATTATATTTTCTCCCGAGCCTCTCCGTACAAAGGAGACTCTGCTAAAAAGATTTCGTAAATTTTGGACTTAGAAAATATTTTTAAAATGTTTCCAAACTTTATAAATTTGAATATAAAAGATTTAATTGGTTATAAATCTATATATTTTATATAAATTATCCTACTCTGTAAAATTTGTGTTATGAATAATATTTGAATAATATATATTGATTTATAAGTTCTTCTTTTCCCCTTCTTTTCCTTTTCGAGGACGAAAAGATTTGAGTGGAGGAGAGTGTAATGACCCGAAAAAATTCGATGTTTAAAATGAATTTAATTAATAAGATTTTGATTTAAATTTAGAAAGGAATAAAAATCTTATTAATTTATATAGGAGCGAATGTAGAAATTTGATGTAAGCAATAAACCGTTAATGAAATAAAGAGTTAATGGTATCAAATTTTAAGTGTACATAATTATTTAGTCTATTAAATAAATTTGGAAATCAATTTGCAATCAAAGGAAATTAAGTAGCATGTTAATTTGAAATTAATTTATAAATGCATCAATGAAATGTAATATAAGTCAAATGTTAATTTCACCCATAAATGTCAATCTATTGAATAACAAGGTTTTAAATCAAGTAACGGATTTGTTAAAATTTCGATTGATAATTTATAAAATTTAATGTGAAATCAATTGAAATCAATTGACCTAATTGTGCAGTTATGATAAATGGATTTGTCATTTAAGATTGTTAATTCCATTAGATGTAACCAATGTAAATTCAATAGGATACGACCAATAAAATTTTTAATCTAATACTACGTTAAGGTTAATTTTGGTAATTAAATTAAAACATAAGTATTTACAAGCTGTAACGGTTGCTTGATAATAGGGAATTCATGAGTAAAATTAAAGGCATGGTAACACTAGTATAAGTTACCTGTTTATTTCGTTTAATAATAAAATTGGAAATCAATTTGAGTAAAGGAACCTTAATGGTACATTAATAAGAATGAATGCAATAACTAAATTTTAATATTTATGGTTGATAATAAATGTTACTATAGTGATTATTAATGTAATTAATGGAAGGATTGAAGTCAGGTTTAAAGTAATGTATTGTAAGAAATCATAAATAACTGGATTTATTAAATTGAATGTTAAATACTATAATTGGTGAATTTATTTACCTTAAAATTTATATGGGAATTGGTTTCAAAGGAGATCTAAATTTCTTAAGTAATAATAGGTGATAAAATGTACAAATTATAGAATTTGAATTTAAATAGTGGTTTAATTTATTTAATTTATACTAATTTGATAAATTGCAAATGAATGGAATTAAATATTCAATTATTACGTTAATTAAAAATTTAGTTTAAATTGAAGATTTTTTTAGGTATGGAGTCGATGTTAATTTCATCCAATCGACATCAATAAATTGAATAATAGAATGGAAGTGAATCTGATAGATTTATTTGAGATTTAATTTATAACGTTGAATTTAATGAAATTGAAAATTTAACGCTGGACTTTGATAAATTTATCAACTATAAATTGACATATAAATTATTTAAATTAATGTAAATGATTAAAGAAATTTAAAGGGATAAAAATTGTCGATTGTAGAAGTGAAATTAAAATTTTGATTTAATTGATTTATTTTAAATTTATTTAATTAACTAATAAAAAATGCCATTTTGGCCACTGACTCGGATTTCGACGAAACCAGTTTCATCGGATTCGTAATGGTGAATTATTGTAGGGTTTCAAGTTTCATAGCGATCGGACTTGTCGTTTGATTATACGGACTTGAAATGCCTTGAAATAAATGAAATTGAAATCAATTTGAAATCGATTTGAAAATATTGTTTTTAGCATAACTTCTTCATACGATGCATTATGAACCCGAAACCTTTTCCATTGCGTTTACAATATTTTAAAACATCTATTTTAATATACGGATTGACCAAATTTCGTTCCGGAGTCAGAACGGGCTTTTTGGGCCAATTATCGTTTAGCACGTTGATAAGTCGGATCCATCTGTCTATTCCAACTTTATCTATAAATACCCTGCTAAACCCTAGCCTACGCCTATTCTCATTTGTCTGCGCATAAAATTTCATCAGCTCCTCCTCTTCCTCAATGGATGCAAACCCTAGATCCAATTTCAAATTCAAAAATCTAACGAAAATTCAAACTCTTCGAATAAATTCGAAAATAATTATAGAATCGAAGATTTCATCGATACGAATCTACGCGCAGCTTCTGTTTTTGCAATTGATGCTCGAGTCAACCTGAAATCGCGGTCAAAGACATGAATTTCGAAACCCTAAGCAAGAAATCGGGGATTTTCGATTTAAGCCGAAATCGGGAAAATTGAAGTCTGGGTATTGAAGAACTCGTTGAGGGGAGTTGATTGATGGTTGTTTGTAGGCCTGAAAGTGCTCGGGGTGGTCGGAATTTGGAGTTTAGGGTTCGAAAATGAGCTTAACAATGGGCGGCGGCTGGGGATGGCGGAGGCAATGGGGCGTACGGCCAGGGGTGCGGCTAGGCTTTTGGAACTCGATGGTGGTTGTGGCGTGGGCTACGGCGGCCGGAGGAAGTGGTGAAGCTTGGTCAAAGTTTCGGTAGGCAGAGCGTGTTGCGTGCGTTTGTTTCCAGGGAGGAAGGAAGGTGCATTCTGTTGAGTGACGTGGCAATGAAATTTTGGGGGGTGAGTTGTGTTTTATTTTATTCTATTTAAGTTTCAATCGTTCAAACGCGTATAACTTCCACATACGATATCTGTTTTATGCGCGATTTTTTTTGCTAGGATCGTATTGAAATTCCAGACTTGATGAAGCTGGTTTGGATGAATTCTGAGATAGTCAAATTTTTGGGTTTAAATTGGATTTGAATTCAATTTAAATTCAAAAGGTGAGTGTTTTAACCCACTCACAACTTCTAAAATTTCTTATGTTTGTTAAACTGATTTATGATATGAGTAGAAATTTATTTATGACTGTTTGGCATATTTTTATTCATCATCTTGGTTAAATCGCATTTATTTAATTAAATTGTTATTTAATTATTCATTTCATATAAACTTCCAGTTAAATTTTTATTTATTTATTATTTCATATAAACTGCCAGTTAAATTTTTATTTATTTATTATTTCATATAAACTGCCAGTTAAATTTTTATTTATTTATTTATTATTTCATATAAACTGCCAGTAAATTTTTTATTTATTTATTATTGCATATAAACTGCCAGTTAGATAGTTTTAATTTATTATTGAACATAAATTGCTAGTTAATATTTGTTGGTTATTATCCGTTCGATAGTGATGTTATTGTTTATATTGGATGATGATTGTTATAAATGGTTGATGATTGATATTGGATGAATGAATGCTGTATTTTATATTGTATAAACTACAAGTTATTATGCATTTCATCTCATTCGGGATTGCGGTTTGAAATGATATACAACCGCATTTTTATTTTTAAATTGCGGATTGAAATGATAAATATCCGTATCACTTGACCATAGGATAGAAAATTTTATACAGGCACCGTGGTATATATATATATAATTTTTTGAGATAATTTTTTCTATGGTTTTGTAAAGAAATATATATATGGATTTATGAAATATTGATGACGGATATTTGATAAAGGTTATTTTATATATGGTTAAATTCTTGGTTTTAAACTATGTATAAAATTGTGTAAAGTATGAAGTAAGTTTAATAATAAAGTGGATTTTATTAAAATATATTATGCATAAGTATTTACTAAAATTATATTCTAATATAGAGTTTATATCGATTTTTATAAATCAAAGTTGAGGAGATTGTTTGAAATTGATTTGAGATTTCATTTAGTTAAAATCTTACTGAAATTTAGATTCAAAAAGAATATGGTGTTATAACTAAATTCGAGTTTAAGATGATTTAGGTGAATATATCTAGTCTAAATAAATTGAGGTATATTCAATTATTGAATTTGGAAGTTTTATTTAAAGGATACTGGATTTATTAAGCAACTATTTCAAAACTAAATAATAGTAAAAGGAATTTGACATATATATGAATTAAAATTTTAGTTTTGAAATTGTGGAATATTTGAAACTTTGAAATACTTGGAAATTTAAATGGTTTATTTGGGAATTCAAATCCGTATTTGGAATTGATTTAAGCTAATTTACTTTATAAAGTAACTTATTATTAAACCATTTAATTATTGAAAATTATGTTTCGAAGCTATGGGTTTGCAGTATATATATTTGAAAGTACTATGATTTTGAAAAATATATATTTGAAATAAAAATGATATCATAGTGATTTGGGTTTTAAAATAGAAATGATATCGTATTTATATGGTTTGAAATGAATATTTTATTCTGGTTTTAAAGGATAAACTATTTTGAAAGACCGCGGTGTTATGATAACGTTTGGTTGTTGAAGAGACTGGGATCGGAAGTTATCATACTCTCTGCCAACCCCCAAAACCACTTTAACAACCGTGTACGCGATGGAGATTCCAGAATGAAGTAGGATGGTGGCGGCGTTTCCTTTAAGGTAAATACGTGGACCCAACTCCCATGAGTTGGCATAAGGTGGCTAAAATAGGAGCGATTCTCGGGCTAATTGAGGTAGCACCTTTGATCGGACACATCCCTTCGATTTTATACTTTGACTTTTGGATTGATTCGGTGGCCACTTTTGATTTTCTTTTGGGGGTGTGGCTCGAGGTGGGCAGTAGCTGCGGCTACGCTTTACCACCAGCCCAGATGCGTAATTGGTATATCTACCCTGGCATTGCCTAGTTGTGCCATGTCACCTACCCTATCGCGCCTTTTACGAGTTTGGATTTCTCCCGTAGCCTGTGTGGTATCCTCTGGTGGCTTCCCGATCAGGGGGGACTATGATATTGGATGGATTACTGGGACTATTACGTGTTAAGGTGGAAAATGTAAAGCCTTAATGCTATTTAAAAGTAAGTTTATTTTACTATAGACATTATTATAATAGCGAAATATTACCATATAGTAAATAGTTTAACGGATTCTTAGGAGATGTGAATCCCGAGCATCTCTTAAGTTACTGCACTCATATTTATTTCTGTTGATTTAACTTACATAAGATCTTTCAGTTCTGACTCGAGTGTTTTGTCTTTTTTTAATTCGCTCGGGTCAGTCCGAGCGTTTCAGGATTTGAAGACTTTATTTCTGAAAGAAGAAGACGAAGATTTCATTATTATTATTATTATTATATATTATATGGTTCCACTACATTGTATTCCGCTGCATTGGTTATTATTCACTGGTATATGCAACTCTGATATGTATTGTATAAATATAATCAAATGTTTATAAAACAGCTTCATGAACTGTATATTTGATTATTATATTTTATCGTTCCGCTGCACGATTCTATTTTGTTTTTCTCTTTCCCTGTTTTTTCTTATTTACCCCATAACAATCAGCCCTTTTGTATGGTTTGAATTGACATGTGTGTCGATTTAAAGTGCGCGAAAAGGCTGGACGTTACAGATGCGCTGATACTGGATAAACTACTGGGACTATTATGTGTTAAGGGGGATATGGGTAACTCTTTAACGCTGTTTAAAATAAGTTTATTTTACTGTAGACACTATTATAATAGCGCTTATTACTACATAGTAAATAGTTTAACGGATCCTTAGAGGATGGGCGGTCCAAAGCATCCTTTAAGTTACTTATACCTTTCTATTACAGTTCACTTGAGTTGGTTTACATTGTATAAGTATGTGCTTGACTCGAGTGTTTTGTGTTTTTCTTTACGCTCGGGTCAGACTGAGTGACACAGCATTCGAGACTCACCTTCAAAGTTGGAGCTTTGCTTGAAGATCCAGCTATCTATTTCAGTTCAGTTATCCAGTTGATTCCAGTTATCTAGTTGATTCCAGTGATGTATTTTGATTATACTTGATTATCATATTGAGACTTCCATCGTATCTTGTTTAACTCTAATGTATATTTATCTAGTAGCTTCATGAACAACTATTTCTTTGCTTCTGCTGCATTTTATTACTCCGTGTCTGTGATCTGTGATTTATTTATTTACCGTATGTTCTGAGTTTTGCCAAATTTGAATTAACAATTCGGTATTTTGAGCTATTCAAGTCGGACATGCGTGGTTTTATTGTCGATTTGAATGGTCCAAAATAGTGGGTCGTTATAGTTTTTCTAATCATTAATTTAACTTAAAGGTCTTGAGTCAATTAATGTATTAATAATGATTTATTTCCAAAAGTCATTAATAAGGTTTAAATGATAATTAAAGTAATTAAATAAAATAAATTGTTTATCTTTTAATTAATTAAGATCTTAAGAAATTAATCGATAATTAATTAAGGATCATTAAATTGATGTAATTAATTAATGTAAGCAATTAAAGGTTAATTAAAGTAATTAATTAAGGGGTAATAAATTAAGGTGATTAATTAAAGGTTAATTTGTTAATATGATTAATTAATTAACGTAAGTTAATTAAAGGTTAATTATTTAATGATCAAGGGTTAATTACTGATTTAAAGGTGAATTAACTAATGATTAAAGGTTAATTAATTAAAGTGATTAATTAAAGGTAATTAATTAATGTGATTAATTAATTAATGCGATTAATTAAGGGTTAACCATTTTATGAATAATTAATTAAGGGAAAATTAATTTATGAAATTAGTTAAGGATTAATTAATTGATTAGCAATTAAAGATTAATTACATAATAATTGAAGATTAATTATTATTTTATAATTAAAGGATAATCAAGGTTGATTAATTAATTTCATTGATTAATATCAAATGGTTTGTAATTAATTAATGTTGATTAAGCAGGATTGGGTAATTAATTCATAAGTAATTAATTTAATTTGCTTGGAAATTAAATTGAATTAATTAGGGATTGAACAACTAATTAATTCTTGTTTATTGTATTGAATGCTTGGTGTAACAACCCGCATATTTATCAATTGTATATTTAAATATTTTATCGTTCGTCGGATTTTGGTCCGAAAAGCTACTTTTTGCAAACAGTCGAGTTAGGACTCGAGACCACTTCCATTGAGTTCGAAATGCCATTTATAGCTATTTTTAAGTATAAACATTGATATGTTTGGAGATAGTGGAATTTCACTACTTTTTCACTTGAGTCTTTGGATTGGGCTTTTAGCCTATTAGACCCAACCTTCACCCCTCCTCTTCATAACTTCATTTCTATTTGCCTAAGCCTTCAAGCTTCTTCAAAAATGGTGGAGGGAATAGGAAATTAAAATTCCAAAACTCAAATTCAATTGCAATCCATCTTTCAACTCCAAATTCAAGAAGAAGACATTGGATTCAAGCTTCTTGTGCTTAGATAGAAGAGGGATTGATTCTTGCTTTCTTAAAGCTTCATTTTCATTGATTTTTGGTGCAAAGGTGAGATATTTATCTCACAATTCCAGCCTATAACTGTATTGGACTGTTGGGAATGATTCCCTATCATTTTTGCATGCATATTAGCATTTGGTTTGGATTGGATTGGCGAAAAAACTCCAATTTTTAGCGTTTTGGTGAATTTTCTGCACTTAGGTCGTTCTGGCCATTTTTCTGTGTTCGGAGTTAGGTCGCTCGCGACCTAACCCTTAGGTCGCTCGCGTGTTATCGCGCTAGGTCGCACTGCCTTGAATTTTCACTTCGGAGTTAGGTCGTATGGACCTTAGGTCGTAGGTCGTTCTGGCCATTTCTAACATCTTCGGAGTTAGGACGTATGGACCTTAGGTCGTAGCTCGTTATGGCCATTTCTAACGTCTTCGGAGTTAGGTTGTATGGCCCTTAGGTCGTAGGTCGTATGGACCTTAGGTCGCAAGGTCGCAAGGTCGTTCGACCTCACTTCCTTTAGGTCGCTTGTTCCTTTAGGTTGCTTGTTCCTTTAGGTCGCTTGCTCCATTAGGTCGCTTGACCTTGCCTGGGTTGTTAGGTCGCTTGGCCATTCCAGTTAGGTCGCATGACCCCTTAAGTCGCTCGCCTCCGTTAGGTCGCGCATCACCCTAACGTTGCCTTCGTTAAGTCGCGTGACACGTTAGGTCGCGCATCACCTTAACTCACTCGGTCTTGCCTTCGTTAAGTCGCATGACATGTTAGGCCGCGCATCACCTTAACTCGCTCGACCTTGTTTAGGTCGTTAGGTCGCGAACACCCCTAGGTCGCTCGAACCCTTTTACTCGTAGGTCGCTCGATCCTATCCTCCCTCAGGTCTTCACTAAGTCGTACCCCCACCTTGGGGGGTTGCCACCCCCCTGGACCCCCCCTCCGTAGGGGATCTTATCTGAAAAACATTCAACAGAACTTGCTTTGTTGAGATGCTGAGTTGACCATTCTTCGAGACAAACTATCTTGGGCTTCTCGGTCGATTTTATGGATTTTTGAATATCTATTTTGATGGATTCTTTATCCGTCTCTTTGGATTTTATTCACGTCTTCGAATGTGAATTTTTATGATTAATTGTTTCTACAATCACTTCTATGATTTGTCACTTTAACATATAAAGGTTTTCTATACTAGTAATAAATATCAAAACTCTTTCTTCAAATGATTTCAACACTATTTTATAACAAAGCTCGTTTTCTCAAACCAATTTCCAATCTATTAGTATATACAAACCTTTACCTCACTCGTATGAGAAATCTAATTAAACGACTTAGTAAAACAAGTGGTATGAAACGCTTGCGTTTACTTCGTCGGTTAATTCTTGGACATGTTCGATTGAATCTGTTGTGACAATTTTCTAGTGGAGATCTACAATTTGTTCGTAAATATTTAAGTTAAGCTAGTGGTTATGGGACATGAAGCTAAGCTCATATATTTACTAGCTTACTGTGATTGACACTTCTTGATGATCGATGATGATCATTTTATAGTTTAGACTAGCAATGTGCGATGTCTCTTTGTCCACGTGAAGGACTGAACCTCAATTTATTGAGCTTCGTCTCATTTCTTCATGAGCTGGCGACCCATGTACTTTTAATATGTTTCGATTCATTGGATGTATCGTTTGTACTACATCGATGTCTCGGCTTTCCGATTCATTGGACGTACCGTGTGTACTACATCGATGTTCCGAATTGATTTGTGTTTTGATTCATTGGATGTACCGTTTGCACTATATCAATGTCTTTGCTTTTGATGCATTGGATGTACCGTTTGTACTACATCAATATCTTTACTTTTGATTCATTAGATGTACCGTTTGCACTACATCAATGTCTTTGCTTTTGATTCATTGGATGTACCGTTTGCACTACATCAATGTCTTTGCTTTTGATGCATTGGATGTATCGTTTGCACTACATCAATGTCTTTGTTTTTGATTCATTGGATGTACCGTTTGCACTACATCAATGTCTTTGCTCTTTGATTCATTGGATGTACCGTTTGCACTACATCAATGTCTTTTCTTTTGGATTCATTGGATGTACCGTTTGTACTACATCAATGTCTTTGCTTTTTGGATTCATTGGATGTACCGTTTGCACTACATCAATGTCTTAGCCAACCTTTTCTAGTGATTTCTGGATTTCTATATGATGATTTCTGGAATTTATGTTTCACCACCTTTTTCAGTTGTCATTGATATGTATGTCATTTATTGTGGCTTGGTGAATTAAATAAAGAATATGATATTCTTTCTGATGCTATGAGATTCTTGGGATTTTGTATGACTTTCGTGGTTTTCTAATGTATACTTGTCGTAGTATGACATTTTTGGTTATCATACATCTTTTTATTATATCTCTTATTCTATATCAT
Source organism: Allium cepa (assembly GCA_030765085.1). NCBI lineage: Eukaryota > Viridiplantae > Streptophyta > Magnoliopsida > Asparagales > Amaryllidaceae > Allium > Allium cepa. The sequence goes on along the minus strand of CM060934.1, from coordinate 993,969,320 downwards.
TTCATCTGATATTTATAGCTAGACTGATCTGTTTATTATTTTCTTATTAAATAATACTTGGGTCAGAGTGAGATTTTACAGGTGCTTCTGCTTGACTCCTTATTGGACCATCATCTGATCTTTTGGTTAACTACTTAGCTTGTAGTTTTTGGTTGTGTGCATTTGAGATATAGACTCCTTGATGTATACATATTCTTTTGTCTAGCACTTGTTTCTATTCTTTTTGTGATATTGTGGATCTTTTTGACCACTACTCTGATGTACACTTTCATGTGTTAGTTATATATTCATATCTTCTTCCGCCTTTGTGATATGGATGTCTGTGACTGATTTGTGTTATGCTTATTTCTATATTTGTTTCCGAAGGTTATTTATAGCCACCGTGTGATAGCTTTGAGTTTGTACCGGTATGTCGGACTTCCTCCTTAAATGAAATACAGTCTATACTATCTGACATATCGGTGCTCGCACAAAGAGGTTTCATGGATGGTCGCTCCTCCACAGCCTTATTCTGCGCGCTAGTTGACATCATTACTCCGTGGTGTTCTTGGCTAGCGTGGGTATAGAGGTGGGGCGTCACACTTGGATTGTTCGATATCCCTAATGTGTGACATCCCGTGATATGAATTGTGTGGATTGAGCTGTGAACTGTGATTTATTTATCTGTGTTGATATTACTTGTTTATCTGTGAATGAAAGATAAGCGTTATAGGATTATACGCTTATCGATATTGTTGTGCTAGGATTGATGATGGTTGTGACATTTTATTGTTGTGTCAAAACCCCTGGACTACACCACACACACACAAATATGGATTTCATGGGAAATTGGTTAAGTCACAGATATTTCGAATTTAATATTATTTCCAATGATGAGAAATTTAAAGGTTGAATTTTGAATCCAATTTGTGTGGAAGTGAAATTGAGTTAAATATGAAAAGCTTTTTGAAAGGAAATTTGAAATTGAAATTTAGTTTGAATATGATATGTCTTGTTAAAGTTTTGAAATTAAATTTATTTAATTTGTATTTGAATTCAAGAATTGAAGTAGAAAATTTTGGAAATATGAAAGGGCTATACAGGTTATATAATGATTTTAAACCATTTTAAACTATTTTAAATAAATTATTTTTGAATTTAATTCAAATAGAACTTGCTGAATATACAGTAGTTTACTGATTTTCTGATTTTAGTTTGAAGGGCTATAACTTGAGTTAATTTAATCGGATTTTCTCGAAATGAAAAGCATTTTTTTCAAATGATAATAGCTTTCATATAAAGAAAGAAGTTCTAGTTTTGTTGAAAGGATTTCAAGTTTGAAATGGAAACAGTTTTGAAAACTATGAATGAATCTTTGTTAAAGATTGGTGAACTTTGTTTTTCAAATTGAAGAGGATCTTAAAGGTGTATCTTTTGTATACAAGATTTGAAATGGAAATTTGTATAAACCATTCTAAAGGAAAAGTTTTGGGCTAAAAGTTGTGACTTGACTACGATCCCAATATATCCATATGCTTTTTAAATAAGCGCTCATTATTCGGTTTAGCCGGGAGACAACTTTATGTCACAAAACCCATTCCGAATAATGATACGACAAAATGGATAGCATTTGAAGACGGTGGTGAAGACCGGGTATTTTCATGAACGATAGGATTACATGTCGAATGTCTCTGCACTGAGTTGCTCCGGTATAGAGATCTCTATATGTGATGGGGAGTCCGATCGGGATTGTGAATACCCGGATTTGCAAGGGCTTCTGTTGAAGTGCCTTTGTTTCCATTTAGACCCAGGATGGACTTGTATGGTTGTATGTCTGACGTTACACTTTGAGATGTAAAGCTGGTTTCTACCAAATATATTTCTGTTTGGTGGTGGAGAATTTATTCTTTTAGCTTAACACCCATCTCTAAGACGTACGAGTTCAAAGGTTATGTAGTTGCTATTTACTAGTGATATATTCCCAATTTGGTAATATAGCATACTAAGTGCTGCTGATCATTTGTTGATCAAAGCATGGCTTTTGTGAAAAGCGTAGCTTTGTGGACGAAATTTCATCGAACCTCACACCCTGAAAATGGTCGAAACAGGAAGGATGCAGCAAGGTTATGAAGGTCGTGCCCTTTAGGGTATGTGCATTTCCTTCTGGATAAAAAGTAGTATCATGGTATGGAGCCCAGATATTTAACTTATGTGGTTGTTGTAATTTGTTGGTGAATCTCGGGATAAAGGTCGGTGACGATCTGCGGATGGTATACTCGTGACAGTTAGTTACCTAGTTACAGAGGTAACCCGACCTTGTGTTGGCAGAGAGCCGGTTAGGTTCTCGGGACGTCCCTCCAGAGGCACACCCATTCGATAAAGGAAGTTCCTTAGCCTTGACCATTTGTTGGAAATCCAATCACCCAATACGCACCCTGTATGGTTTTAGTTGTAGAACCTGCCATTTAACATGGTAGCTATAATAGGCATACAATAATGGTACGTATGCTGGCTAAGATTAATATTATACTTTCAAAATGTTTTATGCACTATGCACTAATAGTAATATCAAAAGGATTTTCGCGTATCAAGCATGTTTGACTACCATAAGGAGAAATCTCCTCCATGTGTGCGCTTGCATTGTGTGTGTGGCGAGAGGCCATATGGTAGTTTAATTTTCCAAAAAGCGTAGCGAATTTCTTTTTGTTTTTTCTTTCAAATAAACTGTTTTTGTTTGCTCACACCAGCCCATGACTGACCTGGAGTTTATTGTTCCCTTTTTAAACTTTGGGTGCCCATAATTTTCCACACCGGCATCCTAGAGTCAGGTTTTCAGATAGTCAGCTAGTAGGCGTAGATTCGATAGCCTTCAATCTTTGGGTTTTGGTGTTCTCATTGTGTTTCACTTTAGCATGATGGTGGTTCGAGCTTGTGGTTTGGAGTTTTGGCATTGGAGATGATATCTTGCTGCTGTTGTTTTCGTTGTTATATCTGTCTCTGATAATGTCAATCATTTCATTTGTATCATTGTTGTATCAAATGTTGTGTATCAATAAAGTTATTCATTTCTATTTCCGTTGTGTTGTACCATCTAATGTTGTTATAAGCTCCGGCAAAATCAGATTTCAACGTTTGAATCAGCGGCATTCGAATACATGTGATGTATGGGTGTCTATTTTCGAGCGCTGAAATTCGGGACATCACATTTGGTTTCAGAGCTAAAGATTGAGCAAGAACTTTAGCTTTGGAGTGTAACACATTAGGTGACTCATTAGAGATAGGGATACAAATCCCTAGAATGAGTTTCCCTAAGATATCTTGTCTGTATGCCTCATTTAATTCTCTTACTATTCACTAATAGTGAGAATGAGTGCAAGAAGAGGATGAGGTAGTGGACAGGGGAATACCACTATAAATGGTCAATACCGTGTAACAACAAGGAACAATCTTTCTCTGTTAATCTCTTTTGATCATCATCCAATTTCAATTCTTTGATCATTTTCTGGCAGCTCTAAGCAGAAGATTTGGTGTGGTGATGGCCCTGCGAATCTTTGTTTACGTCATAGATGAGTTCCTATTTCGTATTCTCTTCATCAGATTCTATCAGTTTTTCGTTTTTAACTTTAATGAATTTGAAATTCTATTTAAAATGAATTGGTTAACAAAATATGAAATTGAATTAAGTTGTATCCGTTTGTCTATTCTTTGGGATCCAGATATATTCTACGAATGGTTAGTTATCCTTCGAACTAACCAATTCCCCTGCATGTTTCGTAGATCGGATAACCCGAGTACTTTATGAAATATTGAACGAGTTCGTTCTCGTATTTATTGATGATATTCTGATTTGGTAAGCCAAATATAGAATAAATATTCAATTTGATTTGGTAATTTATTTCTCTATATATTCATCTGTTCTTTGTTTGTCTCCCTGTCTAGCAAATTTTGAGGACAAAATTTGCTTAAGGGGGGAATCTGAAATGATCCTGTTTTTGAGCCAGATTTAATTTAATTTAATAATTAATATAAATTTTGGATTAAATTGTGAATTAATTTGAATTTTTCAAAATTAAATAAGATATGTGTTTGTTTGTATATATATATAAATAGATTGTAATTCGGAATTTGAAATTCAAATTCAAAAATAAATACTTTGAAAATTAATTTGATTTAAAAACTCTATATTTTAAATTTAATAAAAATTTGTTTTCTAATTATAATATATATATATGTGTATATGTATATCTATATTTTGAAAGTTATGTTTTGAATTCAATAATTTTCAAAAGGTTAAATTCTAATATATATGTTAACATATATATTTATTAGTGTATAATTTAGTTTTAAATCGTTTTCTTTAAAATTTATATATGATATAAATTATGGTTTGTAAATATAAATGAATATTGAAAACATAATAGGTAAATTTATACAAACATATTACATAATTTATAAAACATAATAAAAAAATATTACATAAATTTAAGTAATTAATAATTTTATAAGTTAAGGATTTCAACATAAAAATATGAGTTTAAGACATTTGTAAAATATTAATAAAAGAAGATTAATAAGCGTAAAGATTTATATTATGCATTGACAAATGTTTGATAAGTAACATGTGAGTTAACAAGTGGCATTTATCTCTTTCAAATTGAATTAGAATTATGTAAACATGTTTAAAAGAAGAAATCTGGCTATTGATTCTCAATTTTACATCCTCCTTTCTAAAATTTCTCATTTCTTTCATCTTCAAATTAAAATCAAAACTAAAAGAAAACTGAAAATCAAACAATCAAACCTGAAGCAATCAGTCAGATTCAAATCAAAAGATTTTTAAACCTGGAAACTTAAAACAAACCAAAGCAAACTTCTTCACAAATTCAACAAGGCAAAGATCAAGCAAGATAACAAAACAAAATCAAAGCAAGTTTTCAATTCCAGATTTCAAAGGAATAAAGCTTCCAGATTTTCAAATTCAAACATTTCCCAGGCTCTCTGTTCTTCTTTTTAAGGTGAGTAATTTTTTTTTGAAATTTGGTTTTTGACTTGTTGTTTGAAATTATGCTTGTAGTAAAGTTATAAAATATTGTATGTATACAAATATGTATGTATATATATGTAACATGTCGATTTTTCATTGCCGAAAAACCGAATAGTTAGGGTTTTTTTTAAAAAGAATTTAAGAAAAGAAAAGGAAAGAAAAGAAGAGAAAAAGATGGAAGATTAGAAAATAGAGAGAAGAGAAAATAGAAAATTTTAAAATAGAAGAAAAAGAGAATAGAGAACATAGAACGGAATAGAAAACAACATCAGAATCTCACAATTCGCAGCGGAACAACATATAATAATAAATGAATAATCTTTAAACAAAGAACTATATCAGTTATTACATTACATTTCATTTCATTACATCATATCATCAGAGTGTACAACAACATACAACATCAAACAGCGGAAAAAGAAATACTATATACTAGTAATACGCCATGCCATCCAGCTTGCCTCCAGCAACTCCAGAATATCCAGAATATCCTGATAAACCTAACTCTTAACTGCCCGTGTGGAAATTGGTGGGCACCCAGAGTTTAGGAAGGAAAACAATAAACTCCGAGTCAGTCATGTGACTGGTGTGAGAACTCAAAACAGCTTATTTATCTTTGAAAACAAAATAGAGGAATATTTTTAAAGTCAATTCGCAATGCTTTTAAGAATGAGACTACCATAAGACCTCCTGCCACACACACAATGCAAACGCAGACTTGGAGAAGATTTCTCCTTATGATAGCCAAAGATGCTTGATACGCATTTAAAAGAACATTTCATATTATTATTAGTGCATAGTGTAGGAAAAATTCATTTCGAAAGTAGAATATAAATCTTAGCCAGCACAGGTACCATTATATTATGCCTACTAATAGCTACCATATTAGATGGCAGGTTCTACAACTAAAACCGTACAAGTTTCGTATTGTTTCTTTGGATTTCCAACAAATGGTCAGGCCAAGGAACTTCCCATTGCCACATGAGAATGCCTCTGGAAGGACATTCCCGAGAACCAAACCGGAACTCTGCCAACACAAGGCCGGGTTACCCCTAACTGGGTAACTACTGACACGAGCACGCCATTCCCCGATCGTAAACGACCTTTCTCACGGGATCCCGATAACCAACAACCACAAAGTAATAAATTCGCAGTAACCACATAGGTTAAATATCTGGGCTCCATACCATGATACCACCTCTATCCAGAAGGAAATGTACATACCCTAAAGGGAGCTACCCCTCATAACCTTGCCGCATCTTTCCTGTTTTGACCATTTCTGGGGTGTGAGGCTCGACGAAGTCACGTCCACAAAAACATACTTTATACAAAAGCCATGCTTTGGGTCAACAAATGATCATAGAAATGATCACCAAGATAGACGATCAAATAAACGATCCTATCACAAATAATCAACACAATGATCATTTACAGCAACACTCAGCATGTCACATTACCAAATTGGGAATATATCGCTGATAACATTCAACTACATAACCTCTAAGCTCATACGTCTCAGAGAAGGGTGTTAAGCTAAAAGAATAAATTCTCCGCCACCAACAGAAATATATTTGAAAGAAATCGGCTTTATATCTCAACTTGTAATGTCAGACATACAATCCATACAAGTCTGTTCCGGGCTCGAACAAAACCGAAGGCACTTACAAAGAAGTCCTTGCAATCCGGATATTCACAATCCTGATCGGATTTCCCATCACTTAGGGAGTCTCTATACCGCTGCAACTCAGTGCAGAGACAATCGACAGGTCATCCTATCGCTCTCGCAAATACCGGGTCTTCAACATCGATCTTCAATGCAATTATAACGACGTATCACATATTCGGAATGGGTTATACGACCCCATGGTCCTTTCCCGGTTAACCCGAATAGTGAGCGCTTATTCAAAAATAAGTGTAGCATTCACATTCAAACAAATCACATCAAATACCCATTCAAAGGGAAATATTGATAGTCGATTATTGAACTATCAATGGATATGCACAACATCACCGGATTCCAAATAATTTTCCAAATTATTTATTTTCCAAAATATCTTTACAAGATATATAATTTCAATACTTCAAAAATAAATCAATATTTATTTTTCTAAACCAATCCCACTTTCTTTTATAAATTCCTTAGTGAATTTACATTTCAAAATATCCATGCATATGATTTCAATAATTCATTTCAATTTATCTTCAAAACGATAAATTCTCAAAACGTTTCATTTCACATTGGAAAAACATTTCCATACTTATTTATTCATAAGTAATTCACAAATTTTATTTATTTTCACCCTTGGAAAATATTCAATATACTTAAATCGAAATTTAGTATATATTTCATTCTATTAAGGAAATCATTCTCTTCAACATATTTATTTGGGCCAAAACGAATGTTGCGTAAAACATCGTTACGACAACCCAAAATCACTAGTATAGGGATTCGAAATTAAAATAGATATATAAATCCCAATACTACGCAAAACATTTCCTTTCGGAAATCATTTACTATAACAACAGTGTTATAGTCCATTATTTCCTTCTATTTCTCGAAAACGTCTATTTCAACAATCAATGTTGAAATCTATGGTTTCGCATCTCAACACATTTAAAACATCGTTAGATCGTTTTAATTCTATTTCAAATATCACATTCAAAACAATTTCTTTAACATATTATTCACTATTCAAAAACGTGAATATACTTCATTAACAATTTCATCCTTTTATTCATTTTAATTCAAAGGATTATTCACTATTCAAAAATGTGAATATAACTCCATTTATAGGTTTCAACAAATTTTCTTGTCAAAATAAGTCATTTGCGAATTTATAAAACAACGTTTATAAATTCCATTTCTATTTATTTATAAAAACTTCCTTTTTATAAATTCTTTTATTAACCTATTCCAGTTTATAACTCAATTATAAACTAAAAGTTCATATTATAAGTTAAATACTTATAAAACGATTATTTTACAAAATCGTTCCTCTAAAGACTTTCCAAACCATAAATCTTATAACTTATAAGATTCATTTATTTAACCAAATCTATTCTTCAAATAACTTCACAAATTTATAATTCTTACTATTTATAAATTTCATTTATAACTTCATCGTTTATAATTCTATAAATTTCATTCTTTAATGAAATTCATTTTCACTTCATTCAAACACTTATAAAAACTCGTTTTATATATTTCAATATCTCAATTTATAAATATCCATTTATAAATCTCTTATATAAATCAATTCATATTAATATTTTAAAAACGTCTTTAAACTCCTTTATAATTTCATCATTTTGATTTATAAAATAATCAAATTTTATAAATCCTATATTTAAACTTTTCACAATTATTTCAGAAATCCCAATTTAACTATTTTATAAAGTCATTAATTCCTTATTTCAAAAATCAGCTTTTAACTATATTTCTTAAAAATCATAATTTTTATAACTTTAAAAATTATAACGTTTATTTATTTATAATGGATCAATTCCAAAATATAGTATATTCTCAAAAATCACTTTAAAAATCATTTTAAAATCCCAAAATTTGGTCCAATGATGCTACACACCAAATAGTCAATCATGACAACAACGATATCATATATCAATATGAAAATCCATCAAATATCAAAATATCTGAAATCAAATAAAAACTGTTGAGGAATCCAGTTGGATCCCTCCAACCTGTTTTCCTACATCCACAAACATTAGCACAATACCAATTTCGCTCCAGTACGAAATTATCGCGGTATATGGGATTTAAAATATTATCCGCTTAATAACGGCGCAATAGGGTCTCATCCGCTAAACAAAAAATGCGGGAAATCAATAACTCCAATATATACATATGCCAATATATATATATTGCTATTATATATAATACCAATTTCACTGTTTATGAAATATTCGCGGTATATGTTTTTAATAAATAACATCCACTTACTAACGGCGTATAATGTCTATTTTAACAATCAATATATAACAATCATCATTCAAACATGCATTCAAATATTTTAAATCTAACTATTTAAAATAAAATCGAAACTGATTCGATTGAGTGAGAAGTTCTCACCTTGATTTTAAATTCCGTTTTAGCGATTTATTTCGAATAAAATTAAACGGACGTTTAATTTTACCCAAAATTCTCACTAACTCCAAACGACTCCAATCCAATTTCATCGCGTAGTGCTCGTCCATACGATTCGAACGCAACTGGTTTCGCGCGTTTTCGACCTCGTATGAAAAAGTTATGAATATTTGAAGTTTACACGAGTTTATATAACATAAATTTACAACAATATTAAATTTTTTAAACATAGCTCCATCATCACCATCCATTTCCCACGTCCAGATCCTAGCCGCTCATATGTTCTTCCCCACGCACGTTCCCTCTACAGACAATTACACGCAAGAAAAACCCATATAGCTTCAAACTTAGGTTTTAAATTTACAACCTCCATGCTTGATTAAAACTCGATCAGGGGGTTCCATTTCGAAGAGCATGCCAAGTACCATACTCGGCTACAGTATAGTGGAGCTCGGCCATCTCTGGTGCATGCAACACGAGGCCGAACGGCCTGCCTTTGAACATGAATTCCCGTTGATTCATGAAGCTATTCGCGATCATACCCGTTGAACTTGTAGATCTTGATGCCCTCTACAATACTCTAGTTGAAAGATTCTTGAATCGTTGCACGGATTTGAAGATTTGGAGGGAGGAACGAAACAAATTTCTGGCCATTCATGCATAGGGTGGCGGTTGTAGTTTAGGTTTAGGGTTTTATGTTTATTTTTTATTTTTTTAAGTGGGGGGGCTATTTATAAGAAAAATTCGAACACTATTCATCCGGAATTTCCAAACTCCGATTTACGCGCCGTAACCAGCGTTTCTAAGGTTTACCCCGCGTTCCGGACACAATGGAACAGGTTTCGGAAGCTAATTCGGACATCTGTGTGAGTTATGGCTATAAACGCTCAATTTAAATTAAACCGATTTAATCGATTTTCTAGGCGTTTTAATTTGTAACGGACAAACGGTAAATCCAATCGACTTGAAATTTGAAACCTTACAATAATATCACATTACGGATCTGATGAAACTGGTTTCGTCGAAATCCGAGACTTTTTGAAAAATGGCTATTTTAACTCGCCAAATTTAAATTAAAAACAATTCGATGCGTTTCGAGCTGCCACGATCAAACGATAGCTCCGATTGACACGAAAATTGAAATCCAGTAATAACTAACCATTACGGATCCAATGGAACTGGTTTCGTTCAATTCTAAGACTGTTCAAAAATTGGCTATTTTCACTAGTCGATTAAATATTAAAATATTCAATTTTCACAAATTAACTTTTAATTCGATTTTAAAAGTTCTAAAATATCCTTCTAACTTCAATATGATAAAATAAAATTTTACAAATCATTTTCAATCATATTTAACCCTATTTTCAATTATTTCCATAATTTAACGTATTAAATTATCGATTTAATTATTCAATTAAATCCAATAATTCAAATAAAAATTTATTTGACTTATAAATTCACTCATTAATATTTAAAATTAATTAAATACTCAAATTTAAATTAATAAAAATCCTGGGTCGTTACAATATATATGGATGTGACTATGCATGTCTGGGAACAGACTTATGTATCTCTGTTCTTAGTTTTATAGGCTTCAAACCTGTTTTAAAATTCAAATTATTCTTCTCTAATCCATGTTTGGCTTTGAAATATAAACGAAACTTGTTTGTATCATCAAGATCTAGGTCTTAAAAATATTTTTGAGAAAAATTAGTTTGAGTTTATCTGAAAATTTAAATGTACAGTGAAAAATTTCAGAAACATGTTAAAATCGAATCTCATAATTTATTGATTTACCTATATCATCGGGTTCGACTTGGAAAACCATTATTTTTAAAATAAAATTCAAGATTTTTAGTTCTTTATCGAGTGAGAAACCGTAAGATGAACGAAATAGTTAGTTTCATCAAATTCTGCAATCAGGGAGGAGATGGATCTCGTGATCGAAGCTGGAGCATGCTTGGTGGTCGGGGATCATCAGAAAAATGTTCGATGAATTTATAATTCACTGAAGTGATGGCGCGACAAGGTTTTAGGGTTTAAACCCATGTTTTAGTCGAGGTCGGTTATTTGATTGCTGCAGCGTCGTCGGTAAGTCGGAGTTGATCGCACTGGTGGCAATCGAAACGTAGGAAGTAGTCGGAGCTCTGACCAGAATTTTGAGGCCTCTGGTGGCCTGAGGCGATGGAACGAGGCATTTGTGGGTGATCAAATTGGTTCCAGTGGGTAGTCAAGTTGCTAGATTTCAAAATCGTCGTGTTTCAGGTTTCTAGATGGTCGGAGGCTCGGGGAGGTTGTCGTCGACTTGTCGATGATCATAGCATTGACCAGAGGTGGTTGGAGTATCGGTGCACGTGTACGTGTAGGTTTATGTATTTGGGAACATTATTGTTTGGGGAAGAAGGAATTAGCTCATCTCGGTCGAAGCTTTCATGCGTGGGTCTCGAAGTTGTGATGACACGAGGTTTGCACGTGGTTGAGCTCGGGTTGGGCTCAGGTAATTTAGAATGTGGCTCGGGTCTAGTTAATTAAATATAAAAACAACTTTAAACTTTAAAACAAATCAAGTTTTACCTAAATAATTTGCTTAAAACATTTTTCTTTTTAAATAACAAACATTTCATTTAAGTTTGGGATCAATCAAAGGTTTTAAGATAAATTATTTTAATGTAATTAAGTTTAAAAGTATTTTAAATAAATAGATAATCTTTATGAAAAAAAGGTTGATTTTAAAATAAACTTGACACTGTAATTAAATATATAATTAAGAGATGAAATGTTTTCTAATCACTAATTTAACTTAAAGGTCTTGAGTCAATTAATGTATTAATGATGATTTATTTCCAAAGTCATTAACAAGGTTTAAATGATAATTAAAGTAATTAATGAAGATAAATTATTTATCTTTTAATTAATTAAGATCTTAAGAAATTAATGGATAATAAATTAAGGATCATTAAATTGATGTAATTAAATAACGTAAGCAATAAAAGGTTAATTAAAGTAATTAATTAAAGGATAATAAATTAAGATGATTAATTTATTAATGTGATTAATTAATTGAGGTGATTAGTTAAAGGTTAATTTTTTAATATGATTAATTAATGTAAGTTAATGAAAGGTTAATTATTTAATGATCAAGGGTTAAATAATTGATGATTTAAAGGTGAATTAATTAATGATTAAAGGTTAATTACTTAAAGTGATTAATTAAAGGATAATTAATTAATATGATTAATTAATTAATGTGATTAATTAAGGGTTAATCAATTTATGAATAATTAATTAAGGGAAAACTAATTTATTAAATTAATTAAGGATTAATTAATTGATTAGCAATTAAAGATTAATTACTTAAAAATTAAAGATTAATTATTATTTAATAATTAAAGGATAATTAAGGTTGATTAATTAATTTCATTGATTAATATCAAATGGTTTGTAACTAATTAATGTTGATTAAGTAGGATTGCGTAATTAATTCATAAGTAATTAATTTAATTTACTTGGAAATTAAATTGAATTAATTAAGGATTGAACAACTAATTGATCTTGCTTATGGTTGATTATTGTATCAAATGCTTGGATTGTTTGATATCCCTGATGTGTGACATTTTATGATATGAATTGTGTGGATTGAACTGTGAGCTGTGATTTATTTATCCGTGATGAGATTACTTATTTATCTGTAAATGAAAGATAAGTATTATAGGATTATACCACTTATCGATATTGTTGTACTTGAATTGATGATGGTTGCGATATTTTATTGTTGTGTGCAAAACCCCTAGACTTCACCACACACACAAAAATATGGATTTCACAGGAAATTGGTTAAGTCACAGATATTTTGAATTTAATATTATTTCCAATGATGAGAAATTTAAAGGTTGAATTTTGAATCCAATGGGTTTGGAAGTGAAATTGAGTTAAATATAAAAACATTTTGGAAAGGAAATTTGAAATTGAAATTTAGTTTGAATATGATATGTCTTGTTAAAGTTTTAAAATTAAATTTATTTAATTTGAATTTGAATTCAAGAATTGAGGTTGAAAATTTTACAGGTTATATAATGATAAACCATTTAAAACTATTTTAAATAAATTGTTTTTGAATTTAATTCAAATGGAACTTGGATTTTCTGATTTTAGTTTGAAAGGCTATAACTTGAGTTAATTTAATCGGATATTCTCAAAATGAAAAGCATTTGTTTTCAAATGATAATAGCTTTCATATAAAGAAATAACTTTTAGTTTTTGTTGAAAGTATTTCTAGTTTGAAATGGAAATAGTTTTAAAAACTATGAATGAATCTTTACTAAAGATTGGTTAACTTTTTTTTCAAATTGAAGAGGATCTTAAAGGTGTTCTTTTGTATAAAAGATTTGAAATGGAAATTTGTTTAAACCATTCAAAAGGAACGGTTTTGGGCTAAAAGTTGTGACTTAAATAAGATCCCAATATATCCATATGCTTTTTAAATAAGTGCTCATTATTCGGTTTGGCCGGGAGAGGACTTTATGTCATAAAACCCATTCCAAATAATGATACGACGAAATGGATAGCATTTGAAGACGGTGGTGAAGACCGGTATTTTCGAGAATGATAGGATTTCCTGTCGGATGTCTCTGCACTGAGTTACTCCGGTATAGATATCTCCATATGTGATGGGTAGTCCGATCGAGATTGTGAATACCCGGATTTGCAAGGGCTTCTGTTGAAGTGCCTTCGGTTCCGTTCAGACCTAGGATGGACTTATATGGATGCATGTTTGACGTTACACTTTGAGATGTAAATGTGGTTTCTATCAAATACATTTCTATTTGGTGGCAGAGAATTTATTCTCTTAGCTTAACACCCTTCTCTGAGATGTACGAGCTCAGAGGTTATGTAATTGATATTTACTTGTGATATTTTCCCAATTTAGTAATGTAGCATACTATGTGCTGCTGATCATTTATTGATCGAAGCATGACTCTTGTGAAAAGCGTAGCTTTGTGGACAAGACTTCCTCGAACCTCACACCCTGAAAATGATTGAAATAGGAAGGATGCAGCAAGGTTATGAGGGTCGCGCCCTTTAGGGTATGTGCATTTCCTTCTGGATAAAAAGTGGCATCATGGTATGGAGCCCAGATATTTAACTTATGTGGTTGTTGCAATTTTTGATGAATCTCGGGATAAAGGTCGGTGACGACCGGGGTATGGCATACTCGTGACAGTTAGTTACCTAGTTGCAGAGGTAACCTGGCCTTGTGTTGGCAGAGAGCTGGTTAGGTTCTCGGGGCATCCCTCCAGAGGCGTACCTATTCGGTGAAGGAAGTTCCTTAGCCTTGACCATTTGTTGGAAATCCAGTCACCCAATAGGCGCCCTATATGTTTTTTTTGTAGAACCTGTCATTTAACATGTAGCTATAGCATGCATACTATAATGGTATGTATGCTGACTAAGATTAATATTATACTTTTGAAATGTTTTCTGCACTATGCACTAATAATAATATCAAAAGGATTTTTGTGTATCAAGCATGTTTGACTATCATAAGGAGAAATCTCCACCAAGTGTGCGCTTGCATTGTGTGTGTAGCAGGAGGCCTTATGGTAGTTCCATTTTCCAAAAAGCATAGTGAATTTCTTTTTATTTCTTTTTGTTTGTTTTATTCAAATAAACTGTTTTTGTTTGCTCATACCAGTCCCATGACTGACCTAGAATTTATTGTTCCCTTTCTAAACTCTGTGTGCCCACAATTTTCCACATGGGCAGCCTAGAGTCAGGCTTTCAGATAGTCAGTTAGTAGGCGTAGATTCGATATCCTTCAATCTTTGGATTTCGACGATCGCATTGTGTTTCACTTCAGCATGATGGTGGTTTGAGCTTGTGGTTTGGATTTATGTCATTGGAGATGATATCTTGCCACTGCTGTTGTTTCCATTGTTATGTCTATCTCTGATAACGTTGATCATTTCATTTGTATCATTGTTGTATCGAATGTTGTATATCAATCAAGTTATTCATTTCTGTTTCCGCTGTGTTGTATCATCTAGTGTTGTTATAAGCTCCGGCGAATCGGATTTCAACGTTTGAATATGTGGCATTCGAATACGGGTGATGTATGGATGTCGATTTTCAAGCGTTGAAATTCGGGATGTCACATTAGGAGATTATAATATTTAGTTATCATCGATTATTAATTCAACTAAACAAAAACGAATACTCTATGAACTCTATTTCACGAAGCATTCGATAATTAGAATGAATTGAAATCTAATTATAATAAGAATTATTTGCAATAACAAAGGTGCAAATTAATCAAACGTTTTCATAATACGGTAATGAAATTGTATAAGTATATTTATAATATGGGTTATAAATAGAAAAGATTTAAATGCTGAAAACTTTAGAATTCAAATTTCGTTGATATTTAAAATTGTTTTCAAAGTTTTCAGAAATAATAATAGTAGTATTTTATAAGTGTTTTGACTCAAAATATATCTTAAAAAATGGTTTTGGAAGAAATTAAAAGCATTGAACTCACTTTAGTCGTTGGAAAATAATTCTAAGGACAACGACAACATCATCAGTATTCATTTTCGAGTTTCTGGGTGAGAATTGCTACCAAAAGAAATTTTATTTTGGTTAAAACAAAGTAGTTTAGATTTCAAAAGGAATAATGAAATATACAAAATAAATACGTGCGATACTATTTCAAAATAATTTGAAGTGAAAATCGGGTGTTTAAATTTTGAGATATCTAGCTAAGCGAGGTTATAATGTGATTATGTGAATTTTAAACTTATTTGAACTTGTTTGGTAAAGTTTAAAAAGTGTTTGAACTTGTTTATAATAGTTTGGAATATAAATTAAAATAAATGCATCGCATTTTGGCAGTTTGCGATTTCATGATCTGAAACTTTAAATGGACGTGCAGGATTCAATATAAGTTGGAATTCGGTGAAACAAGAATTTTCCGGACCATTATAATCATAGTTTCCACATGAAAGTGGAAAATCAAGATTTCGTTTAATAACACCCAAATTATATCCAAATCAAATTTTCAAAACCTCCACGTTTTGGTACTTAGTAAATTACATTATTTTCGAACTATTAAATAAATAAGGTTTGGAAGTTTGTTTAATAAATTTGAATATGTAAAATAAATCTGAATTGGGGTATGTATGCTCTTTTAGACAGAAGAGTATTATATTAGTTTGGACGTGAATCAAGAAATGTTTACAGATTTTAGTAAAAGTGGTAAAAGATGTTTTCAACTTAAGTATTGTATTGGCGAATGTTTATAAAGCCAAGTTTGTAAGTATTAACTTAACTAAATTTGTGTTTAAGGATGTTTATAAACTTAAGTAATGAGTTATGAAATAGAAATATAACATTAGTTTAAGTTAAAATAATAAATCTAAATGGAGAATTTGGGAACTTGAATTTCGATTTTGAAAATAATATTAATATTATCTAAAAATATTTACAAGTGGATGTTGTTACAAATAGATTTTAAAAGGAAGTAAGTTCTGTACTCCCCTCTTATGTTGTTGGAAAATAATTTCGGTGACAACGGTCACATCCTCGACATTCATTTTCGAGCCTCAAACTGGAGGAGGCCACTTAATAGCTTTGCTACGCATTTGGTTCAATAAATAGATTTTGATTTAAATTTATTAATATGATTTGATACATATAAAAGATATAGGTATATATATTTATTCAAAATGATTTGAAAAGAAACCCGGTGTTTAGTTCTTAGTAAATTAATAATTTTCACTTATTGAAATGAAATGAATTAATAAAATGATTTTACTAAATGGTCTATGAATTATTTGATATGAAATGTGTTAAACATAAAATGAAACAATTGAAATTTGAATAAATTGAATGTAAATAAAATAGATGTGAATAAACTGAAAGTAAACTAATTGGATGTTAATAAAGAATGAATGTTAATAAGAGATGATAGTGTATAAATAGACTATTGAGATTGGACAATGTAAATTGATATAGTTTGGATTAATTAGATGAATATTAATTGTTGAATGGTTTCTTTTGTTGCAAATCATTGTTATAACTGTTTTTGCTACATATGATTGTTATGTTGTGTATTAATACTTATGGTTATGATTCGGACTAAGAATACATGTTATATAGTTCTATTAAACTCATGCATGTTTTTTATATCTTATTATAAGTGACTAATATTTAAACTTGAGTTGAGATAGGTACATATGAAGCCGTTTGAACATATATGTGATTTGACATGCTTTTGCTCGCTTTAATATGAGCAAACTCGCTCATATTAATAATAATAAGGTATGTATCTCGGATTACACACCGTACTTTTATGTTTTTCCCTATGGAATGCCTCATCACTGAGATGAGATGTATATTTGTGATATATATGTGTATTGTGAAAAAAGTTCGATTGTCCGCGCAAAGGAGACGTTGTCGAAATATTTTGTAAATTCGGTTGTTAGAAAATTTTGAGACTTCAAAATTTTATAACTTGTTTTACAAATAAGTCGATCAGAGTGGCGTAGCAGAAGAGTGGTAAAGGTTTTGCAAATAAGATTTTATGTTTCGTATGTTGATTATTTTGAGTAAATATATCTCATGTTAGATTGCTTAATTAATTCCTCTTCGAGGACGAAAAGTTTTAAGTGGGGGAGATTGTAACGACCCGTATTTTAACTATTTTAAATTATTTAATATAATTGCTGAACAAAAATGGTTAGAAATAAAAATTTAATGATTTATTAATGTAATTTATTGGATATGAACTTAGATAAAAAATTAAATAATAAAATCCAACAGGATAAAAGTTGATAACTTATATTAGAAAGTAAATTAAATCATATTGAATTGTAAGTAATTGATTAGAGAAATTGAGATAATGAATGTTAAGTTAATAAAGAATCGAATGGATGTTTATTAAAAGTAAAAGCAAAAGTTTATTTATATGAAATTGTATTTTCGATAAGTATAAATTTTAGAAATAAGAAAACATTCATTTGGTAAGAAATGAATAACTTTTGCTGTATATAGTAATTGCAAAGATGTTGAATTACTGTAAAATGGAAGTAGCTGTTTTATTATTTGAATTCGTTTTAAAAGCAAATTTTATAAGTTAAATAACTTATATCTCGAATATAGTGACTTTTTGATAATTGAATTGTTGAATTTAATATTGGAATTATTTAAATAATTGATCTTGAATTTAATATAAATGAAATTGATTTCAAAAGTTGATTTAAATTCTGTTTAAACTAGAATTGATAGTAAACTTTTGAATTTGATTAAAAGTGAATAAATAGAAATTGAAATATTTATATTTTAATTAACGTGTAAAAATAGTCTTTTTGAGCACTATCTCGGATTTCGATGAAACCAATTTCATCGGACCCGTGATAGTGAATTATTATAGGACTTCAAGTCTCGTAGCAATTGGACTTATCGTTTGGTCATGCGAGCTTGAAACACATAAAGTTTATTTTTTTAGAATTTTACTAATATAATTCAATTTTGAAAAGTTATCTTTCGAATATGATAGAATTGGCTTTCGATACTTATTTCATTGTGTTCGGAATGGTGGTATAACATATAGAATACTAGGCGACACGCTTCGTTTAGAGTTCGAAATTTTCACGTACGAATAGTGCCACGAAATTTTCTATAAATAGCCCTTTCATTCATAACCCTGGCCCTAAACATTAGTCGCCTCCTTTATAATTTCAATGTTCGAAAATTTCCCATCTTCTTCCCTCGATTTCTCTCCATCCACAAGCTTTCAAGACTCGACTTCAACTAAGAAGATGAAGAGCTCGACAAGCTCTACATAATGTACGGTTGGATCGAGCTGGAAGCATTCTAAATCGCTAGGATTTGGTCAAGATGTTGCTACGGTTTAATGGGATTGGTGGTTGACTGGAGAAGATTGGGGGAGCGGGGCTTGGCGCGTTAGTGGATTATGGGATGGCCGATGTGGCGGTTTTCGTTGATCAAGGTCCAGCGGTTTTTCTGGTGGTGTGACGGTGAGAGAAGCACATAGGTTTTAGGTTCAAACAAGGCTGGGTGGGGAAGAATGTGAGTAAACATTTTTATTTTATTATAAATTATATAATTAATTATTCGTTTAAGAATCGTATGCTCGTAATTTTTTTGTACAAAGTCGGATTCGAGCGAAATAAGTCGCGTTGTGATCGTATCGACGAAGGCTATGATATGGAGTTGGATTTATATTGTTTGACTATAAAAAGATTTCATTTTCAAATGAAGGTGAGTGTTTTAAACTGCTCATGAAATACTAAAATATTTCTGATGTTCGTTAGATTGAAATCATGAAGTGATTTAATTTTATTGATTGTTGTTTGGTAATTTAACTGACATGGAAATCGACATAGAAATTGACCTGTTAGAAATTTTGAATCAACGGTTAAATTGAAATTGGAATTCAATTGCCGGTAAAACTCTCGGATATTGATAACCAGTTAACTGTTATGTTATATTGACTGTTTGGATGTTGATTGTGATTGATGTCTATTGGTTGATATGTTGGTTGATTGGATGTTTGTATATATATATGTGTGTGTGTGTTTGTATATCATGTTATCACCCTGTATATTGTTTGACAGAATATAAACTATTATTTGAATTATTTCTAATAAATTAGAAATAGGTTGAAATGATATATACCCATGACGCTTGATTTGGATTGAAATGATATACATCCATCCCTTAATTAAAATTGAAATAAAGTTCACTTGGCCATAGGATAAAAAAATTATATATGGACACCAGATTGGTTAAATTAAATGGTTTTAAAATTCTTAGTTTTGAAATTATTTCAGTGATATCATTTTTAAAGAATAAAACAATTTAATTAATGAGAATTGAATTAATTTCGAATTCGAGTTTTGAAATGTTGAAATCGAAATTGGTTAAAAGAAATTGTTTTAAAGAATTAAATTTGAAATGTGAAGTTATAATCGACATATGATTTGAATTATGGAAATTGAAATTATTTTAAAGGTTTAAACTTTTACTTGAAATTTGAATTTATTTAAGTAAAAGTGATATAAATGCATATTTCAAATTTGGGCTCAATATTGTATTATTTTGAAGATTTGAAACTTAAATTGAACATTGAAGTTTAATTTGATTTAAGCGATTTAAATCAGTATTTTGAAATCGAATTTGAATTTTATATAAATTGAAATGGTTTAAAAATGAGGATTGAATTGAACTCGTATACCATTTGAATCGAAATTGAAGTTAATTCGAATCAAAATCAAAATGGAAGTTGATTTGAATTTAAATAGAAATTGAGTCGATTTGAATTGATTTGAGATTTAAAATGATTTGAATTGGAAGATTTGACATTAATCAGTTTGATTGAAATTTGGACCTGAGTCCAGATTTATTGGAAATGGAAAGAAGCAGTTTTAAATTTGAAACTAATTTCACTATAAACTACTATTTCACTATAAACAGTTTTAAAATTCATCTTTTTAAAATTTCAAATTATTTGAATTTTCAAATCATTTAATTATATAACTCATTTCAACATGCAAACTATTTTATACAAAACTATTTTTGTAATGACCTAAAATTTAACCACTTCAAAATATAATATTTAAAGTGATTTTAAATATAAAATATAAAAAAATTTACGATTCAAATAATATTAGATAGGATTTGGAAATAGAAATATATATATATATATATATATATATAGTAACATTTGCTTATATCGACAAAAGTGACAAAATCCTGATTTCAGAATAGTAAGTTTAAATGGTTTAATAAATTATTTTAATTTATGTATGAGTATTTATATTTTTAAATAACATTATACAGATATATTTTAAAATTTGGTTTACGTAAATAAATAGTTTAACTAAAACATCAAAATATGACCGTAAAACATTTTGTCAAAAATCGACGTTTTTTCGATTTAAAGCTGTCGCAACATTGTTGCACCTTTATTTTAATATTTATGTACACTTACATAAATGTAGTAAGTATTAATTAAGTTGCTAATTAGGTTTACTTTTATTAAAAAACAATTAGGAAATTCTAGAATATAATTAGAAAAAGTAAACTAATAAAAACAAAACGTGTCAAATCAAAAGAAACATCATTATTACTTTAAGTTTTCTTACTTCTCAAGTGATAAGGACATAAAGTTAAGATTTAAAATGTGATGTTAAGTGTTGAAATTTAAGATTACTTTAAAAGTAAGTAAAGGGTATTTTGGTCTTTTGCAAATATAATATTTTAATCCAAAGTTTTTTCTATAAATACACACTCACTTTCTCACTTCCTTCCACGCTTCTTCTTTTTAAATTTTCAAGCTTATTATCACTCTTTTCCATGGCTTCCTATCTTAATAAAATATTGCTAGTTTTTTTTCCAAAATAATATAAAAAGAAATATGCAACAAACCACCTCAAACCCACTTCAAATCCCCCTCTTTTACCTCCTCTAACTCACAGCCATCACCAACCACCACTCCCTACCCACGGCCAAGCCTAATCTCCCCTTGACACTCATGGCCCAAAGCTCCAAAGGCATCCATAAGCAAATTCAAGCCACCTAGAAGTCTTAAAACAAGTGTTCGTGAGCTTTTGAGTTGAGTTAGAAAAGCTATTTCAATTTAAAGTTAGTTCAATTCAAATAAGATGAGAACTCCTAATTTATATGTATATATTTGGTTGTGATGTTGTGATATGTTTGTTTGGATGTTTGTTTATGATATTGATTTTCATATGTTGTTTATTGTATGAGAATATTAAAACAAGTCACGATATACATGACATTGATTTACAAGGAAAACACTTTCCGAAATAAAATAAAATGTGATATGGAATCATTTATACCTTTGAAAAAAATATATTTGAATATGATATAGAAATGATTACTAAGTGTTTAAACTTGTCTCGACAAAGTTTGGATATGAATCTCAAAATACGCCTAAAATTTGATGCGTCACGTAACAGTAGTCCGTGATTACGCGTCAAAAGTTGAAATGGACATACGAAGTGGAATATAGTTCATAATTCTTCAAAGAAATAATTTTCCGAATCTTTATACCCATATCTTTCAAATTAAACAAGAAAATCATGATTTAATCTTGTATATTTTGAAATACGGCAAAGTCAATTTTCAAGAAAAACTAAATTTTTGCACTAAATGACCAAAGTTGAAAATTGATAAAATAATCATTTTAAAAAAATGAAATAAACTCTAAGAATCTTTTAAAATATTTTAAAAATTATTTAATTTTAAAATATGGTTTTCTAAATGATATAAAAGTCGTTTGATGAATATAGCTTTTAAAGCACTTTTGTAACACTTTTTGCAACACCTTTTCGCAATGCTTTTCTTTAACTTTTGACATAAAGATTTAAACTTAACTATTCTTTCCCAAATCCTTAGCCAATGTTTTTAAGTAAACAATAAAATATTTTAAAATAAATTTGAATAATTTAAAATTATTGCAAAGATGGTTAAACAAAAAGTTAATTAATTTAAAAGGGGAAAATGAGTATGCGGAAACGACTGTACATTTATCCCGCCCGTGAGATCTAAAAGTGAAAAAAGGTGTGTAACTAAGGTTAGGGATGCAGCAACCAGTGCCCTAAACATGCCTGGCCTTAGTTTTCTCTTTTAGGCAAGGGGTGAAACATATCGAAAGGAAAGCCCGAATGCTCAACTTGGATTTTATAGAAATAATCTTCTTACACTCATTATAAAAATCCGAAGAGGGAACTTGTCATATTTGTGGAATTTAAAGGTGATTTCACCATTATTCCGCCCATATCACTTGTCGATCATGGAAGTTGATATTGAATAAAAGCAGAATGATTTCTATAATCCTACTTTCTCAATAGATACTCTTTAAAAATGATTTGAGAAATATTCAAAAAGAGAGGTTTAAATGATTCCGTATTCGTAAAAAGAATATTTTGAAAATATATATCTTTCGAAGATATTTTGGTAAAGAAAAATGAATGAATCGAAAAGTAATCATCTAATTACATCTATTTTATCGATGATTAGATTTTGAAGGAACCGGGGTCGGATTTGGGAGATTTCTATCCGAAAACCAATTCGAACCAATTTACTTGTTCGAAAAATAACGATGTTTGAAGATGGAGATATTGAGATGAATAATAACAAGGGACTACTTGTTTATTAATTGGAGATAAACTTTTGATTTACTTATTGTAGCTGTGGTCTCATTGTTATGAAAAATCTCAGAACTACAAGGACTTCTCGCCTAGTAATGGCCGAGAAATGGACCTTCGGTTTTGTTCAGACTCGGAACAAACTTGTATAGATGAATGTCTGACCTTGCATTCCAAATCACAATGAGTGATCTCTGTAAAATTATATCATCCGTTGGCAGAGAAGACACCTTCTCTTAGCTTAACATCATTTCCTAAGACATACGAGCTCAGGAAGTTATATGTTTTTAGAAATCAATCGTGTGAATGTGGAATGACAATGTAGCATTCAAAGTGAAAGAAGATGTGCTATGTGCAAAGGTAATCATTGCCTCGAGCCTATATTAGGGTTAGATGCAGTAAGGCTAAATGGGTTAGATGCAGTAAGGCTAAGTGGGTTCATTCCCAATTAGGGTATGATCATTCCCTTCGAGATATATTTCTTCCCGCTATGACGTTCGGGATGTAAATTAATGTGGATATATGCGAAGAGAGCTCTCGAATAAAGGTCGAGAATGACTAGTGGATGAAATATTCGGCACTATCTAGTTACAGAGGTAGGCTCGCTTGTGTTGGTAGAGGCAGACGTTCTGTGCCTCGGAAAATCCATCTAGAGGTGTACCCAACAGAAGTCCCTTCACCCTGTCATTTGTACGGAAATCCATTCTTCTATAAGAACATACGAACTTGATTGTAAACCTATTATGCTTGAATTTAATCAATGTAACAGTTTTGGCTAAGATTAATAAGTTTATTTGCAAATGTTTTCAAAGGAAGTCATTGAAAATAACATCCCCAAATTTTACGTAATAAAGAGTTTTGGTTATCGTAAGATAAAAATTCATTCCGTGTTTATGTACAGCGTGGTCTTATGAGATACCTTTTTGTTTTCAAATCATCGTACTTTGAGTTCTCACACCAGTCTTATGGCTGACCCGGAGTTTATTTTTCCCTTTAAACTTTGGGTGCCATGTTTTTCGAGTAGCCGTGTAGTCAGGATACCTTAGGAGCATTTTAGAGCATGTTGGGGAGCATTTTGGAGAAGTCTTTTGGAGCTATAAAGCTGAAGTACCTTATGTAAATATCTACCCATTTTCCGCTGTGTTATGTAGTATGTATTTCCCAGCATATGTATGGATTATAACTATCCCGCTGGATTTGTATTTGCCTCTTATCATTTATGTATAATTAAAATGTTGAATGCGATGTGAGATTCTATTATTGTGTTTTCTCCTATATTCATTTTCTTTTACACCCCTGATAATCTGTCTCCCCGGCACTTGGATTTACGACACGTGAATACCGTGGATATATTAGTGTTGATTTCTAAGGGTTGAGGAGATGGGTCGTCACAATTTTAATATCTAAACTATTTTAACTATTCGAACTATTTTCAAAATTAAAGCTGTTTATGGTCGGAACTATTTATATTTAAATCATTTATTTAAAACATGAATATGGTTAAAATGAAGTTATAAACTAAGTTGAAATTTGAAATGGTTTTGAAATAAAATTGATTTCGAAGTGAATACAATGATTTTGAAGTCAAATTGATTTCATGGTGAATAAAATGATATATTGGAATAAATATGATATTTTGAAGAAAATATGATGATTTTGAAATGAAGGGTATTTTGAAGTGAATATGATAATTTGATATCAAGTATGAATCATTTTCGAAATGTGAAAGTCCCAACCAGTGTGTAAAACAATGTTTGATTGTTAAAGAGACCGGAGCCGATTATTGGCATACTCTCTATCAATGTTGGAACCACTTTAACAATTATGTACATAGAGAAGACTCTAGAGTAAAGTGGTTGGATTCGGTGTATGTAACAATCTATCTTTTTGGACAGTCTAAATCGACAATAAACCATACATGTCAGACTCAAACCATTCAAAAGAGAGGACCATTATGGGGTAAATAAGAAAAAGAAGGGAAAGAAATAAAACAAACACAAAATCTCACAGCGGAATGACAAAATATATTAATCAAATAACAGTTCATGAAGCTGTTTTACAAATAATATTTGATCATACTTTTACAATACAGAATCAGAGTACATACAACAAGAATAAATAAACAAATGTAGTGGAATAGCATGATGCAGCGGAATAAATAAATTAAATAATAATAGTTTACAAATCTCCATCTTTGTCCACCAGTGATACACTGAAAGGCTCATGCTAACTGAGCGTGATGAAAAGACAAAACATTCGAGTCGGAACTAAAAGATCTTATGTAAATTAAATCAACAATAAATAAAATGAGTGCGATGGCTTCGGAGATGTTTACTGGGATTTACATCTCCCATCTAGTGTCTAACGTGCATGCAATAACTTAAGAGATGTTCGAGATTACCATCTCCTAAGGATCCGTTAACTATCTACTATGTAGTACAATACGCAATTATAATATGTCTATAGTAAAGTATTAAAATAGCGTTAAGGTGTTACCCATATCCTCCTTAACATATTTTTTATATTCCTGTAGTCTATACAACCGTAAGCTCTACCAAACCGGTGGTTTACCCAGAGGGCACTTCATAAGTACGATATAAAACAAACTCGTAGTGGGCGTGATAAGGCATGTGACAAGGCACGCGAGGCAATGCCTAGGGTAGGATACTACCATTTTGCATATCTGTACTGGTGGTAACGCATAACAGATACTACCGCCCACCTCAGAACGCACTCCCAAATCAAATCGAGGGTTGGCCACCAAATCAATCACAAAATCATAATATGGTATCGAAGAAGCATGTCCGATCGGTGGTGCAATCTCACTGGGCCCAGAGTGGCTTCTGTTTTAGTCACATCAAGCTGACTCATGTGAGTCGGAGCTGCTTAAATGCCTCATATAGAATCGTTCGCCAAATCATCCTACTTCATTCTGGAATCTCCATCACGTACACAGTTGTTAAAGTGGTTCTCGGTATTGGCAAAGAGTATGAAAATATCTGATCCCGGTCTCTTTAACAACCAAACGCTTATTTCACACCAGATGGTTCTTTTACATTTCCAAAACCATTTCATATTGATATCAAAATATCATATTCCCAAAATCATATCACTTCCGAAAACATATTAACTTTCGAAATCATATTTTCAAAATAGGTTAAACCCTCTTTCAAAATCATCATATTTACTCAAATATGTCATTTCATTTTACTAGAAAATATCATTACAAAACACAATCTAGGTTATAACATCATTTAACCAAATTCTCTTTCAAATCCAGGATTTAAATATAAACAATTCAGCCTTGCACGGTTTGAATTTTTAAAAGTAGTTTAGATAGTTTTAAAATAGTTTAAAATAGTTTAAAATAGTTTAAATGGTTTAAATTGATTAAAACAGTTAAAACTAGTTTAAATAGTTTAATATAGATTAAAATAGTTTAAAAATAGTTTAAAGTAGTTAAAATAGTTAAAATAGTTTAAAATAGATTACAATAGCTTTAAATAGTTTAAAAGGGTATAGTATAGCTTAATAGTTAAATATAAAATGGTTTGAAAAACTAAATAAATCTGAATTTAAAATAATATATTTTTAAACAGTTTCTATTAAAATAATTAATTTGAAAGTAATATCAAATTAAACTATTTCCATTTCAACTAATCTAGACCATATCCAGGTTTCAATTTAACAAACCCAATTTTTATCTTTCAATTCAGATTCCTAATAAAACCATTTAAATCCACGTCAAGTTCAAATCCATGTTTAAACTACAAATTTAAATCACTACGAATTTTGTAGATTCAAAGTTTTAAATATTAAACATTTTCAATAATTCAATTTCGATAAACTTCATTCATACTCCAAATTCAACTTTAACATTTCAATTTAAATCCTTTAAACAATTCATTTAAACCAATTCCAATTTCAACATTTAAAGCTTGGGATTTCGAAAATAATTCAGTTTATGTAAATCAAATTTTATTTCAAAATATCATTTAATTGAATTAAAAAAAGACTTAAAAATCATTTAAGTTAACCAATCCGGTATCCGTACATAATTTTCTACCCTATGGTCAAGTGACACGGATATCTATCATTTCAACCCACGATAATTTAAATTTTCGTGTATATATCATTTCAACCCGCAGTCTTGAATTAAAATTTAAAATCCATAAAATCGGTCGTGTCTATCATTTCAACCCATAACAATTTCTCCCTGAACTATCGGATCGTTCAAGTATGTATCATTTCAACCCATAGCGATTTTTCTAACAATAGACTAAGGGAACTTGCAGTGTGATATCAATTATATAAAATAACATAACATGTGACGCCCCACCTCTATACCAACGCTAGCCAAGAACATTACGGGGTAATTCCATCAACTAGCACGGAGAATAAGGCTGTTGAGGAGCAACCATCCATGTAATGGCTTTGTGCGAGCACAGATATGTCAGATAGAATAACCTGCATTTTCTATTCAAGAGGAAATCCGACATACCGATGCAAACTCAAAGCTACTACACTGTGGCTATAATATCTTCGGAAACAAACATAGAAATAAACATAACACAAATCAGTCACGGATATCCATATCATAAAGGCAGAAATAGATATGAATATATAACACTTAAAAGTGTTCATCAGAGTAGTGGTCTAACAAGATCCACAATATCACAAAAGAATGGTTACAAGTGCTACACAAAAGAATAAGTATACATCAATGGGTCTTTATCTCGAATGTATACAACCAACAACTACTAATCTAAGTAGTTAGCCAAAAGTCAGGATAATAATCCCAGATGAGAAGTCAAGCAGAAGCACCTGTAACATCTCGGTCTGACCCGAGTATTATTTAATAAGAAAATAATAAACGGATCAGTCTAACTATAAATATCAGATAAAATGATATAGAATAAGAGATATGACAAAAACGTGATATAACCATAAAGCCATACTATGATAAGTATGTAATTGAAAATCAACCAGAGATTAATCAATATCACAACAATCTTCTCAAAGATCAAAAGAATGTCACACTCTTTAGTTTTATTCACCACGTCAAAAAATATCGACATCATATCGATGCCAATCATAAAAGCTGGTGGATCACAAATTCTAGAAATCATCAATAGAAATCCAAAAATCACAAAAAGGGGGAGGCCTATCACAAAACGGGAGCATGAAAACTCACCAACACATGTATCACAAACGGGATGCTATCCCATGGTCGCTAACCATTGAGCCGGTTCAACGACATAGTACAATATCGGTATGCTCGAGGAACCTGAAACTCGAATAATTCGGAGCAACGACGTAGTACAACGGTACGTCCGATGATCCTGATAAGCTAGTGCAACAACGTAGTACAAAGGTACATCTGATGGACCGAACTCATAAAAGAGCATGGGTCGCTAGCCCACAAAAATTGAGTCGAAACTCCAAATAATACATATGTCGTTAGCCTATAGAAGAAAAAAGACGAAACTCAATAAAACATAGGTCGTTAGCCTATAAAAGAAATGAGACGAAACTCAATAAAACGAGGTACCGTCCCCTACGTGGACAAAGAAATATAGCATATCGCTAGTCTAAATCACAAAATGATCATCATCGATCATCAAGAAGTGTCAATTACACTAAGCTAGTAAATATATGAGCTTAGCTTCATGTCCCATAACCACTAGCTTAACTTAAATATTTACGAACAAATTGTAGATCTCCACTAGAAAGTTGTCACAAGAGATTCAATCGAACAAGTCAAAGAATTAACCAACGAAGTAAACGCAAGCGTTTCATACCACTTGTTTTACTAAGTCGTTTAATTGGATTTCTCATACGAGTGAGGTAAAGGTGTGTATATACTAGTAGATTGGAAAATGGTTTGAGAAAACGAGCTTTATAATAAAATAGTGTTGAAATCAACTTGAAGAAAGAGTTTTGCTAGTTACTACTAGTATTGAAACCTTTATATTTTTAAAGTGACAAATCACAAAAAAACGATTATAGAACAATCAATCACCAAAATTCGCATTCAAAGACGTGAATAAAATCCAAAGAATTCGATACCGAATCCATCAAAATGGATATTCCCAAAAATCTCGAAGAAAATGTCATCAAAGACGATAATAAATGATTGCAACAAATCGGAATCAACACGAATCGATTAAAGTTGGAAATTCAAGCTAAATAAGCAAATAAGCAAAAGACTGCAGATTCAGACATCTGAAAGAAGTGATTCAGACGTCTGAATCTGGAAAACTAAAAGTTTTCCAGAGCATATTTCAGACGTCTGAACCCTATATTACAGATGTCTGAAATAGGCAATTTTTAGCCTATTTCTGTTCTGGTCCAAAAAAAACCAATTCAGACGTCTGAAATATAGATTCAGACATCTGAATCTGGGAATAAAAATCTTTCCAGTATAATATTCAGAAGTCTGAATCTAACATTTCAGACATCTGAAACTGGGGTTCGGGGCATTCCCTGAACCTAGACCAAAAATGACCGAAATAAATACCGAAAGCGATCGGACGAGCTACGACGACTAAGGATTTACGCCAAGCGACAACCCAGCCTTAAAGGCTCTTCGATACGCCTCAAATATCAATGTCCAAATATCCATAATAGTATTTTCATAGATTTTGATTTCAAAACACCAAAAATGGGAATATACACCAAATAAATCCAAACCAAAATCAATTGCACAAGAATAAGTGTTAGGAATTCATACCTAACAATCAAAGATAATTATAGACTAAGATGTGAGATAAAAATCTCACCTTTAAACCCAAAACTATGAAGAAGAAGCTATAGAGCAATGGCAAGAACAATCGCTCTTCAATTCCAACCCAAAGAGCTTGAATCTAAGCTTAAAAAAGAAACATTTCCTAAATTAGGTTTAGGAATTTCTGAAATTGGTAAGAGAATGAGTTAGAGAAGAAGAGGAGGAGGCTTACCAAAGCTTCTTCTATAAATTTGGAGCTAGAACTTGATTTGCAAATGGAAACTAGGGCTTGGAGTTCTAATTTCCCATTCCTCTCCCCATTGTTGCTAAAGCTTGAGTATTAGGAAATAGAAATGAAGTAATGAGGAGAAGAGGGGTGAAGCTTGGGTCTAATCGGCTGAAACAAAACCAAAGCTCTAAGTGAAAAAGTAGCAAAATTCCACTAACTCCAAACATATCAATGTTTATACTCAAAAAGGTCGCAAACGTCATTTTGAACTCAATGGGGGTGGTCTCGAGTCCTAATTCGACTGTTTGCAAAAAGTAGCTTTTCAGACACCAATCCGACTAACGATGAATTATTTTAAATAAGGTATTCAAATATTCAATCGTAAAATATGCGGGTTGTTACAGACTCCCCTCCTTAAACAAATTGCGTCCTCACAATATTTAAGAAGAAAATATATAGTAACAACCATGAAAGCATATTCAACACAAAAGAAATTTGAAATAAAAAGTTCACCTTAAATAGCACAGGAATGTAAGTCCGGATGTGTTCGCTCGATGAATTCTCTAGATTACCAAGAGCAATCCTTAGGATTTGAGGACCATTGAACCTTCACAAGCGGAACATCTTTATTTCGAAGGCGCTTGACCTCCGAAGCAATAATACGAATAAGATGTTGCTCATAAGTTAAATTAGGCGAAACTTCAATTTCTTCCACAACACTAGGCTCAAGAATAGAATCGGAATCTCGAAGGCATTTCCGTAATTGAGAAACGTGAAACACATCATGAATAGAAGAAAATTGAGCCGGTAATAAAAGGCGATATGCCACAGAACCAATACGTTCGGTGATGGGAAATGGACCAATATATCGAGGTGCTAACTTTCCGATTGAATGAAACGCACAACACCTTTCATAGGTGAAACACGAATAAACACAAAATCTCCCACAGAAAATTCTAATTTCCTCCTTCGGTTATCGGCATAGGATTTTTGTCTATTCTGGGCTTCTTTCATCCTATGACGAATAAGATCGATCTTTTCTGTGGAATCACGAATAAAATCTGGACCTAAATCCAGCTTCTCACCGGTCTCAAGCCAACAAGCAGAAGAACGGCATGGTCTTCCATAGAGTACCTCGAAAGGTGCCATACCAATACTAGATTGGAAGCTATTATTATAGGAAAACTCAACAAGATAAATATGATCTTCCCAACTTCCACCAAAATAAAGAACACATGCACGAAGAAGATCTTCAAGAGTTTGATTCACACGCTCGGTTTGTCCATCGGACTGATGATGATAAGCGGTGCTAAAATTAAGCTTCGTTCCCAAAGCTTTTTGAAGACTCTTCCAAAATCCACTGGTAAACAATGTATCACGATCACTAACAATAGAAGTAGGAACTCCATGTAATTTAACAATCTCTTTAATAAAGAGTTTGGCCAAAAGTGGTACGGTTCGATTGGACCGAACGGGAATAAAATGGGCGGATTTAGTAAGTCTATCAACTATCACCCATAAGCTATCATGACTCGAACGAGAACGGGGAAGGCCGTCTATAAAATCCATGGAAATTTGGTCCCACTTCCAAATTGGAATTTCTAAAGGTTGCAATAACCCACCGGGCCTTTGATGTTCGGCCTTGACAAGTTGGCAAGTCATGCAATACTTAACAAAGTTAGCAATATCAGATTTCATTCCCTCCCAATAATAAAGTCGCTTCATATCCGTGTACATTTTACTACTGCCAGGATGAATGGTAAATTTAGAACGATGAGAATCTTCTAAAATGTCTTTACGAAGATTACTAATATTTTGGACGATGAGTCTACCAAATTTTCGAATACCGCTATGAAAATCAATATCAAAGTCTTTCAAACCTTCAATATCAATTTTATCCCTAAAATTTTGGCCAAGAAGAGCCAATTCAGGATCTAGCTTTTGAGCTTCAAGAATGCGGTCTAAAAGAGAAGGATGAGCCTCAAGGCTACATAAAACAAGAGATGAACACAAATCGAAAACACGATCTCGAATCTCATGAGTGGATAGAATCCCAAGATCATTCCATTCGGATATCATCATAGTAACAACCGCTTGTTGCTTATGACTAAGTGTGTCCGCCACACGATTTCCATTTACGGGGGTATAAAGAATATCAAGATCATAAGCTGCAAGAAATTCGAGCCAACGTTGTTGACGCAAATTTAGTTCCTTTTGAGAAAATAAATACTTCAAAGATCTATGATCGGTGTAAAGAATAAATTTTTCTCCCAAAAGATAATGACGCCAAATACGAAGGGCGAAAACAATAGCCGCGAGTTCTAAAT
This sequence comes from Allium cepa, assembly GCA_030765085.1. Lineage (NCBI taxonomy): Eukaryota > Viridiplantae > Streptophyta > Magnoliopsida > Asparagales > Amaryllidaceae > Allium > Allium cepa. The sequence goes on along the minus strand of CM060934.1, from coordinate 993,936,720 downwards.
CATGAGTGGCATATCTAGTCTCATCAGGCTTCAATTGCCTAGAAGCATAAGCAATAACACGTTCTCGTTGCATAAGAACGACACCCAAACCAGCGCGACTAGCATCGGTATAAAGAATGAAATCCTGATTCCCCTCGGAAATAACAAGAATAGAAGCATCAGAAAGGAGTTCTTTTAATTTCTGAAAAGAAGCTTCACATTTGTCTGACCAAATGTATTTAACACCTTTCTTTGTTAAGCTAGTAAGAGGCACTGTAATTTTGGAAAGGTCCTTTATGAAACAGAGGTAATAACCTGCCAATCCAAGAAAACTGGATCTCCGTCAAACTCTCCCGTCTCTTCCAATTTTGAATCGCTTCAATATTTGAAGGATCCACAGAAATTCCAGATTCGGAAATAATATGACCGAGAAACTTCACACGAGATTGCCAAAAGTGGCATTTAGAAAATTTTGCTTTCAATTTATTGCTCCTAAGAGTTTCCAACACAATCCGAAGATGCTTTTCATGCTCCTCCTCGGTTTTTGAATACACAAGAATATCATCGATAAAGCTGAGAACAAACCGATCAAGGAACTTTTTGAAAACTCGATTCATAAGGTCAACGAAATAAGCCGGAGCATTCGTTAAACCAAATGGCATAACAAGCCATTCATAAGATCCATAACGAGCACGGAACGATGTCGAAGGAATACTATCCTCTGCAATACGAAGCTGATGGAAACCGGTAGCTAGGTCTAATTGTGAAAAGACTCTAGCACCGGTAAGTTGATCGAATAGATCATCAATCCGAGGTAAAGGATATTTATTCTTGATAGTAAGATCATTAAGCTTGCTGTAGTCAACGCAAACCTAAGTGTATCATCGGATTTCTTCACAAAAATAGCCGAAGCTCCCCAAGGCGAGGAACTAGAGCGAATAAATTGCTTCGTCTCCAATTCGGATAATTGTTTGCGCATCTACTCATTTTCCTTATTGGACATACGATAAGGAGGACGAGCGATAGGTTGAGCTCTAGGGATGAGATTAATTCTGAACTCAATTGCTCGCTTAGGTGGCAATCCTAAAAGGGCTCAAATATGTCGGAAAATTCACGAACAACGTGAATAAGAGAAATGACATCTTCCTCATCATCATTATCGTCATCATGGGGATTTAAAGAATATAAAGATGCAACCAAGTTGGAATCTGAATCTTTAAGATCAATAGAAATCTGCTTAACAGATTGAGAATGTTGAAGATGAATAGTCCGCTCAGGACATAGGATTTGAGCTTCATAGCGGTTAAGCCAATCCATTCCCAAAATCATTCCAAAGCCTAAATAGCGCATGACATGCAAATCGGCTCGAAAAGAAAAATCATACAAAATAATCTCGATATCTTTACAAAGTAAACTAATTGTTGCAGATCCACCAACCGGATTTGCAATTCTCAAAGAAGTCATTAAAGCAACAACACTTAAAGAAAAAGCATCAACAAGTTCCTTTGATATAAAAGAATGGGACGCACCCGTATCAAAAAGAACTCGAATAGGTTGATCACGAAATAAAATAATGCCATCAAGGATAGAATGAGAAATACCTTGATCACGAGAAGTGTTGCTAGGGGCTTGTGCAACATTTAATTTTCCCTCCTTCTTGCCTTGAAGTTTGGGACATGAAGATAAAAGATGACCCGAACTTTTGCAATAATGACAAAAGAGAGGTTTCGGACATCTATTGGCATAATGGTCTTTAGAACCACAATTGTAGCATTGCCCACTACTAGGGGCAGAAGTCTTTGCCACCGAAGTTGCTTGCTTCCCTTTCTTATTGGGATAAGGACCTTTGAACTTACTAGGCCTTTTCTTGTTGTTGAGGTTTGGTTTGGCACCCATAACTTCAACGTCACTTTCTTTATCTGCCTCTTCAAGTCAAAGAGCGATATCAACAAGTTGATCAAAAGAAACTTCTAACTTTAGAAGTAATGGCTTCCTGAGATTTTTTTTCAAGCCATAGACAAATCTTTGGCTCTTCTTCAATGGGGTGTTTATATATTCGACCCCGTATTTAGAAAGTGACTCGAATGATGCGACATAGTCTGCCACAGAGGATTCACCTTGAACAAGGTCAATGAAACGACGAGCCAATGTCACCTTCTCGGCTTCTGGCACAAATTTCAATTCGAATCGTTCTCGGAGTTTCCCCCAAGTAAGACCCGCTTCAATAATTTCAGAAATAAGAAGCTCATACCAATCTAATGCTCTTTCTTGGAGCATACTTGAAGCCACTTGGACACGGTGAAGATCAATTAGATTCATGCAAGTAAAGATGTGATCGCATGTTTTGAGCCAAGCTTGGACTTGAATGACGCTTTCGGAAACCTTAAATGGCTTACCACCCAAGTTGGTATAGTCACTGCACAAACATGCAAATCCGGACTTAGGGCGAGTATTCACTGGATTGGGTCCGACAGCTTGAGCATTCTTCACGAGATCTAGAAGCTGCTGGGCAGGCATAAATACTCCATCCTGGGGAGTAGCACTAGATTGACCAGCGTAGGGACGACCAGGTCTAACCGTTTCTCTTCCTTAAGAAAGAAGAAGGAAGAAGAAAAAGGTTATTCACAAATTGAATATCAAACAATAGTGATTGATAAAACAAGTTATCACAAAAGAAAATAGGATAGAACGGTTCGAAGACCCGAATAAAATCCTAAGGCACGACTCCTAAGATGGACCTAGGACGATGATCCTTGTTAAATTATTCTACATTGTTCCGAAGTTTGGCTTTGATACCAAGCTGTGACGCCCCACCTCTATACCCAAGCTAGCCAAGAACATTATGGGGTAATGCCGTCAACTAGCACGGAGAATAAGGCTGTTGAGGAGCGACCATCCGTGTAATGGCTTTATGCGAGCACAGATATGTCAGATAGAATAACCTGCATAGAGGAAATCCTACATACCGATGAAAACTCAAAGCTATTACACAGTGGCTATAATATCTTCGAAAACAAACATAGAAATAAACATAACACAAATTAGTCAATGATATCCATATCACAAAGGCGGAAATAGATATGAATATATAACACTTAAAAGTGTTCATCAGAGTAGTGGTCTAACAAGATCCACAATATCACAAAAGAATGGTTACAAGTGCTACACAAAAGAATAAGTATACATCAATGAGTCTATATGTCGAATGTATACAACCAACAACTACTAATCTAAGTAGTTAGCCAAAAGTCAGGATAATAATCCCAGATGAGAAGTCAAGCAGAAGCACCTGTAACATCTTGGTCTGACCCGAGTATTCTTTAATAAGAAAATAATAAACAGATCAGTCTAACTATAAATATCAGATAAAATGATATAGAATAAGAGATATGACAAAAACGCGATATAACCATAAAGCCATACTATGATAAGTATGTAATTGAAAATCAACCAGAGATTAATCAATATCACAAGAATCTTCGCAAAGATCAAAAGAATGTTATACTCTTTAGTTTTATTCACCACGTCACAAATATCGACATCATATCGATGCCAATCATAAAAGCTGGTGGATCACAAATTCTAGAAATCATCAATAGAAATCCAGAAATCACAGAAAGGGGGAGGCCTATCACAAAACGGGAGCATGAAAGCTCACCAACACATGTATCACAAACGGGACGCTATCCCATGGCCTCTAACCATAGAGCCGGTTCAACGATATAGTACAATATCGGTATGCCCGAGGAACCTGAAACTCGAATAATTCGAAGCAACGACGTAGTACAACGGTACACCCGATGATCCTGATAAGCTGGTGCAACAACGTAGTACAAAGGTACGTTCGATGGACCTAACTCATAAAAGAACATGGGTCGCTAGCCCACAAAAATTGAGTCGAAAATCCAAACAATACATAGGTCGTTAGCCTATAAAAGAAATGAGACGAAACTCAATAAAACATAGGTCGTTAGCCTACAAAAGAAATGAGACGAAACTCAATAAAACGAGATATCGTCCCCTACGTGGACAAAGAAACATAGCATATCGCTAGTCTAAATCACAAAATGATCATCATCGATCATCAAGAAGTGTCAATTACACTAAGCTAGTAAACATATGAGCTTAGCTTCATGTCCCATAACCACTAGCTTAACTTAAATATTTACGAACAAATTATAGATCTCCACTAGAAAGTTGTCACATGAGATTCAATCGAACAAGTCAAAGAATTAACCAACGAAGTAAACGCAAGCGTTTCATACCACTTGTTTTACTAAGTCGTTTAATTGGATTTCTCATACGAGTGAGGTAAATGTGTGTATATACTAGTAGATTGGAAAATGGTTTGAGAAAACGAGTTTAGTAATAAAATAGTGTTGAAATCATTTTGAAGAAAGAGTTTTGATAGTTACTACTAGTATTGAAACCTTTATATTTTTAAAGTGACAAATCACAAAAAAATGATTGTAGAACAATCAATCACCGAAATTCACATTCAAAGACGTGAATAAAATCCAAAGAAATCGATACCGAATCCATCAAAATGGATATTCCCAAAAATCCCGAAGAAAATGTCATCAAAGACGATAATAAATGATTGCAACAAATCGCAATCAACATGAATCGATTAAAGTTGGAAATTCAAGCTAAATAAGCAAATAAGCAAAAGACTGCAGATTCAAACGTCTGAAAGAAGTGATTCAGACGTTTGAATCCGGAAAACTAAAAGTTTTCCAGAGCATATTTTAGACGTCTGAACCCTATATTTCAGACTTCTGAAATAGGCAATTTTTAGCCTACTTCCTTTCTGGTCCAAAACAAGCCAATTCAGACGTCTGAAATATAGATTCAGACGTCTGAATCTAGGAATAAAAATCTTCCCGGTATAATATTCAGACGTCTGAATCTAACGTTTCAGACGTCTGAAACTGGGGTTCAGGGCATTCCCTGAACCTAGACCAAAAATGGCCGAAATAAATACCGGAAGTAATCGGACGAGCTACGACGACTAAGGATTTATGCCAAGCGACAACCCAGCCTTAAAGGCTCTTCGATACGCCTTAAATATCAACGTCCAAATATCCATAATAGGATTTTCATAGATTTTGATTTCAAAACACCAAAAATTGGAATATACACCAAATCAATCCAAACCAAAATCAATTGCACAAGAATAAGTGCTAGGAATTCACACCTAACAATCGAAGATAACTATAAACTAAGATGTGAGATAAAAATCTCACCTTTAAACCCAAAACTATGAAGAAGAAGCTATAGAGCAATGGAAAGAACAATCACTCTTCAATTCCAACCCAAAGAGCTTGAATCTAAGCTTAAAAGAGAAACATTTCCTAATTTAGGTTTACGAATTTCTGAAATTGGTAAGAGAATGAGTTGGAGAAGAAGAAGAGGAGACTTATCAAATCTTCTTCTATAAATTTGGAGCTAGAACTTGATTTGCAAATGGAAACTAGGGCTTGGAGTTTTAATTTCCCAATCCTCTCTCCATTATTGCTAAAGCTTGAGTATTAGGAAATAGAAATGAAGTAATGAGGAGAAGAGGGGTGAAGCTTGGGTCTAATGGGCTGAAACAAAACCAAAGCCCTAAGTGAAAAGGTAGCAAAATTCCACTAACTCCAAACATATCAAAGTTTATACTCAAAAAGGTCGCAAACGTCACTTTGAACTCAATGGGGGTGGTCTCGAGTCCTAATTCGACTGTTTGCAAAAAGTAGCTTTTCAGACACTAATCCGACTAACGATGAATTATTTTAAATAAGGTATTCAAATATTCAATCGTAAGATATGCGGGTTGTTACATAACATCCAGTTATCCAATATCAACAATTCAACATCCATCACTATCTTCATTCAAATCAACCCATAAACAACAAAAATTAACTGATTATCATTTACAGGTCTTTAATAGGAAACTTAAACTTCAATATTAAATTAAATGGCGATTAAATTCAACAAAAATCTGATTTAACTGGAATGACAATTCAAAAATATCGAACAACAATCAATCAACTTCTAATCTCATTGTAAATTTAATTTAACTAACATAAGACAATCTAGTAGTTGTGAGTGGGTTGAATGCTCACATTTGATTTCAAATTGATTTGAAATCCAAAATAAGGCCCAAAATTCAACAGTCTCATAATTCATCTAAACCAGTTCCAAAATTTCTGAAATTTCAATACGATCGCAGCAGAAAAACCGTGCGTAAATCCAACCTTATACGTAAAATTTATTGATATTAAAAGATTAAAATCCAAAGTTAAATAATTAAATAAAATAAAAAAGGAGAGAGCATTACACGTCACCATACCTGTAAGTTCATCAACCTGGAACCTTAGCTTTGAATTAGAAACGCACGCGACACTGACAACCCAATAGGCCACAGTTGTTCAAACGCCACCACGTCCAACCGCCTCTGCCCCAAGCGAGCCGCCGACCTCCATGAGCCTCTCGACCCTCCCCCTTCCTCTTCGATCGCTCAAACATCCATGCCACGAAAAGGAGTAACTGCCGCCTAGAAGATAAAACCCTAGTTAAATCATTCCCCCCGATCCAGCCACTGAAACGACAGATGACCAACCTAGATGACCTCCTATCGTCCATCTCCACTCTGCCATACCATCAATTCGACGATCCGTCGCAAATGATCAAACCCCAGTGAATGACCGAAAATGTTTGGGTTGATTTCGGGCAAACCAAAATCCGATTGCAAAAACGAACAGTAGATTTGAGTTGCGTTCGTCGAGAGCTTTGAAATGGCATATAATATGTCATGGTTTGGAGGAGTTTGAATTTTGAAATTGATTTGAAATTAGGTTTAGGGTTTCTAATAGGAATTTGTTTCTGCCATTAGAAGAAGGAGATAGCCAAAAAGAATTGTACATACTGTAATCAGAAATAGAAAGGCTGCTAGGGTTTAGAAGAATATATTTATATGAACAAAGCCCGATAAGAAAGAACGTGTATCGAATTGGTTCTAACAATAATAACGACCCGAAAAGCCCGTTACGCTTCCGAAACAAAAATGGGTCATCCAATATATCAAAATAGATGTTTCCAATATTTTTAAATTCAATGGAACTGGTTTCAAGTCCTAATTCCATCACATGAAGAAGTTAGTTTAAAATCGGCTTATTTCAAATTGAATTCAATTAAATTGATTCCTACGCAATTCAAGCCCATACGATCAAATGACAAGTCTGATCGCTACGAAACTTGAAATCCTACAACAATTCATCGTTATGGATTTGATGAAACTTATTTCGTCGAAATCCGAGAAAGTGGCCAAAATGGCTATTTTACGTTAATTAAATAAATGATTATTAAATAAATTAAATCACTTTTCCAATTCAAATTTTATAATTAACAAATTTCACCATTTCTAATTACATAGAAATTAACAATATTTTTAAAACCAATTTTCCCATGTCAAATTCAACGTTAATTATTGCACTAATTACAGCGTTTAATTTTAATTGCGATAAATCCATTAATTGAAATTTAAATTCCAATAAATTATTAAATTTGATTTTAATCATTTTATTCAATCAATGATTACTCTATGGACATAGTTAACATTGGTTTGCTATCTATTGCATCAATAATCTACAATTATCATCTTTTACCATATTAATTGCAGCATTTCAATTATATTGAATTTTTATCGACTTCCACATTAATTTACCGGATTAATAACAGAATCATAATTAAAGCAATTTTTATTAAAATTCAAACATGTTTTCAAGTTTATTGTCTACAAACAAAAGCTAATAAATTTATATATTGATTAATTATTCTATATTAACCAATTTCAATTAATTGTGTACAATTTTGCCATTTAAACACAATATTTGATTTATTTACTTGTTTACAGTTTGTAACCAAATTTTATATTTGCAATCATTTCAATTAATTGAAATTTCTTTAGAGTAGTTATAAATTACCTTACATTAACATTACAAAAATTACATTCTGGTTGTTTTCCTCATTATTAAATCTTAAATTTTTTAATTTTCCACAACATTAAATTTCAAAACTTATTTATTTAATAAATTTAATTATCTAAATTTGCGGGTCGTTACAGTGTATGTTGTTGGATTTGAAGAGAGAGAATGATGATGGATAGCCCGACACTTGTGTCAATTTGAAATGACTAAAACAGGACGGCTTGGACCAGGCCAAGTGGGTTAGCTATCCCTAGAGGACACCTGTTCTTCGATTTTTCCTCGTGGACTTAGTCCATACCATTACCTTTGTTGTTGGTTTCGATCGGTGCACCTTGATTTGGGATAACCTCCCTTTGGCTCGAAACACGATGGGTGGACGGATAGGCGGTTGTTGCGGCAATGCGTTACCATCAGCGTGGCGACTCGAACTGGTAGCATACTTTCTTGGGCATTGCTTACGTGCCTTCTCATACTTTTATCCTTATCAAGACCACTACGAGTCTGGTTTAGTGTTTCTGGCGCATCCCTATACCCCAACATGCTACAGGGGTATGCAAACTATACGCCAATGCTTAAAAACATGTTAAGAGGGATTAATGTAAATCCTTAATGCTAGGAAAAATATTTGTTTTATTCATTAGACATTACATATATAGCGTATTCTACTATATACAGATATTTTTAGGGATCCTTAAGAGATGGAAAATCGCGTAACATCTCTTGAGTTATGGAACAAATGTTAGACATTGGATAGGAGATGTAAAACCCCAAAAACATCTCTGACGCTATTACACTCCTGTTATATGTGATATTGATTTAACTTACATAAGGATACTTTAGTTCTGACTCGAGTGTATTTTTTTTACTTTATGCTCTGGTTAACCCTGATTTTTTAGTGCATTGAAGATCATATTACTAGAGGACGAAGACGAAGACTTGGTATATTATTACTAGTATTATTCCACTGCATTGTTTGCTCCACTGCATTATTCTATTATTCTGTTGTATATATAACTCTGATAGATGTTGTAAAATTTTAATCAAATGTATAGTATAAATAGCTTCATGAACTGTTTATTTGATTGTTATATTTATCATTCTGCTGCGAGATTCTGTGTTTGACTTCTTCTTTTCTTATTTTTCTTAATTAATCCCATTGATTATCTGTGTTTCAGATTGTTTTGAGTTGGACATGTGTGGTTTATTGTCAACTTAAACCTCCTAAAATGCAGGTCGTCATATCAAGTCCCGAAGACAAGCGATGTATACAGTATTATATACTAGAAAATACAAGTACACACTCTATAAGTATCCCCTCTTACCATATTGATTGACTCAAATTGGTCTACTTAGTTCGAGTTTTGAGCCTAAGCTCTGATATCAAATGTAATAAACCATCCTTCGAGAAGACCCAAAAAGCAGGTTGCCGGGTAAAATTAGAACAAATACTAAACTAAGACATTGATAAGATCTCACAACAGAATGATAACATATAATATAGTGAATATACATGAACATAACAGAATGACAATACATAAAAGACCACACTAGAGAAAGAAACCAATTAATAAGTATCGATTCAGAAAGTCAGAACACATTAACTCCAAAAAGAACGGAGTTCTAAATAAATATATGATAAAACAGTCTCATATACAATAAACACGCCCGTCATGTACTACTAAAATAACAAATATGTATCTCAAAATACCGATGCCACACTTCCAAAATGCTCTAGCTGTGCATCCTACTAGCTTATCCTTAAAGCACCTGACTCCCAAAACAACTCAATCGAGTACCCGAGAGTTGCCATGACATAAACAAACAAAGACAAAATGCGGGCCAGGCATTGTCTAGTGTGAGGAGAACTATCTCAAAATACTGTATATTGAAACTATATACAAACAAACAGGAAGCTACAAAATCACATCGGTTCTCCCCACAAATGTGGCTCAGGGAAAATTTGGACTGCTTATGAACAAGTCTAGTGAACCCATCTCAAAAATAGGAGATCATGCCATAACCTACTCTTCTCCTGTAAAACGCGTGTCAGCACAACTTATATAATGTGACTAAAACATAAACATCATACTATGATAAAGGTAACCTAACATCCAATGTTAGGATGATCATAATATAAGTCTATGGTGAAGTGCAAAATAATAGTAAATGCAGCAATAGCTAACTAATAACACACAATACAACAAAGGAAGATAACTAAGGAACGCAAATCAATACCCACTGTTATTGGCGGATGGAGTTAATAGCGGGCAATTACCACGATCCAATGATTCAAGATAAATAGGGCCAGTACACTAATATACCTAGACATTTGTCGCGATCCACTAATAAATAGAGCAATTAATAGCATACCCTGACATCAATTTCGATCTTATAATAAATAGATTCTACAGACTAATGTATCCATACATCTATCTCGATCTTATAATAAGTAGAGCCAGCACACTAACGTACCCAGACATCCACCATGATCCCATGATAAATAGAGCTGGCACATTAAGATATCTAGACATCTATCGGGATCTAATAATAAATAGAGCAAGCACAGTAACGTGCCCAAACATCTATCTCAATAATATAATAAATAGAGCTAGCATACTAACGTATCTAGACATTCTCACAATCTTATAATAAGAAGAGTCAACATACTAACGTACCCAGACGTCTATCATGATCTCATGATAAATAGAGCCCGCAAACTAAAGTTTTGATTATTATATATCTTTAAATACACGTATAGGTATACTTGCCCATACTCATATACATACACGTATACTTAAATAAGTAATTCATTTATTACTTAAATAATTTTTTTTATTTACTAAATGTTTTTAATAAAAGTCTAATATGCTATCTTACTATTTTATAAAATCTTACATCTATTTCATAAAATATATATTAGCTTATATATCAATTTTAAGCCTTTAAGATACCTAATTTCCTAATTTGAAATTTAGTATACTTCATATTACTATTTTATAACATCTCAATTTTCATTTTGTTAAATCTATACTTCATTAATAAAATCATATGACCATTTTATAAATACTAATTGAACTTCATTTTTTATTTTATAAAATATCATATCATTTAAAAAAATACATTCTTTACATATAAAAATCACTCTTGTACTTAAAAAATGTTTATAAATACCAATTTAGCTTCATTAACCCTCTAATCACTTCAATAATAAGTATAGGGTTCAAAACTAGCTAAATTAGGTTAGCAACTATTTTCAAAACCATTACAATTAGTTTAATTATTACTAATCAATGGCATACCTCAATTATCACACACAATTAGCCTCTAATCTATTATTATATAATTTAATATCATTCAATTAACCTAAAATCAAATTGTTATGTTGCTAACTATTTTCAAAAACAGTCGTTAAGGGCTTAAATAATTAATGAGTTAATATAATCATGTTTGTAACACAAATATAAGCTCAAATTAACTCAGATAATCTCCAAATAAATTTATAAAATTCAATAATCATCAGTAGTCAAATATATAAAGTATAACACATAAATTAGTAAGGAGAATCATCTCACTCGCCTTGCTTTTACCTAAACCAAGCTCTAATCGCCAAAAACCTAATATTTTCTTGCTTCGAATTTCGATGTGCACACTAATACTCCAATCCAAGCCAATTCCTTTGTGAGTTTTGTAGAGAATTGGAAAGGAGGAATTATGGTGATTTTTATTTGATTTTAGAAAAATTATTTAATGGGTTTAGGGTTTAGGAATTAGATGATGATCAAGGGGTGATTAGTGGAGTAATTAGATAAAGTGGAGAAGAAGTAATGTGAATGAAGAGTGAATGAGAATAATGAAGTAGAGTTAGCCTCTTATAGGCAACTAACGGGCAAAGCCCAAATCCTCTCTTTCTGGCATCCTCAAAATTCATCGACTTCAAACATCGTCAAGTTTATATTCATTATAGTTGTGTCAAAAAAGCAAACTCGACCGTGAGTGTATCGAGTCCTAATTCACTTGTTTGTAAAAATCGAGTATAAGAAACGTTCCATCGCTTAACTACTAAATATTTAAATTAATCATTTAAATATTTGATCGTTAAAATTACGGGGTGTTACATGAGAATACTATGGATCTTCAACATAAAATTTCCACTTTGATTATAATCAAATCATGGAATAACATCCATCGAGTTACAATAATTATAATAAGTGAAAGTATTGGAAGTAAAGCACTGTTCTGGACAGGATTCGTCTTCTCAGCTATATGGGGTTAGCATCACGGTCAATTTAAGTCAACACAAAGTTAAAGCCTCTCGCCAAAGCATTTTGGTCAATAGTAATTGTTATTATTGAACCAAGGACTATACGTTTGGAATATAGAGTTGAATATTCAAGATATTAGAATTTTGAACGTTACCAAATAATATGAATCCGAAATGATTTAATTTTGGCGAAGAGAATTGGTATAAATTTAAGTCACAACTGGGCAACGTTTACTAAAGTGAAATTAGATTTTATCGAAACCAAGTAAGCGAAAAATTTGACCAAAATATCACACTGCCTACTAAGTGACGTGTGAACGTTAACATTGGAATAATTCAATGTTAATTGCTGACCAAATATACGCCTGACGAGTCACACAACCGAAATGATGAATTTTATTTTGACCAAACGATTTAATTAGTTTATAACCGTTATAAATTAATTAGTATTTATGAAATATTAATTATGAAATATTAATTATGAAATTTTGATTATGATTGAAATAAATATTATTAAATTTGTTTATAATAGTTATAAATATATCAATCAATATACGATATTGACAAGAGATTAAATTAGATTTAGTTAAATAATATTTTCTACGGGCTTAAATGAGATCTTGGCCCATGATGATAGTTAACTATATTCGATTGAAATAAGGACTAATGTGGGCGACTAAAAATATGTTAGGGTCGTGGGGTTTTGAATGGCTCAGATTGAGAGAGAACTGGTATGAGATGAGACCCACTATTCTATCCCCTCCATCCACTATTTAAACACCTTTAACCCTAATTGAAAATTACTTCTTGATGCCATTCCTACCTTCTATTTTTGGTTGACTTCAATCCCTAGAAGCCAGATCATATCAAGCTCAAATCAATTCAAGGTCCATTACTATCCAATGGTCAAACGTCAACGGTTCAAGGAGTAGAAGTTGGCCAAATCGAAAAGCTTATAAGAGGAGAGAGTTAATCATTACAAGGTGTTATAAGACATTGGTTCTCAAGTATATTATTTATTATATTATAGCATATCATTTCTGATTAATATTTCATTATATATATATTATTAGTTAAGTGAGATTCTTATATGTATTATTGATTGTTTATTATTATTTAAAATTTTTAAATCAATATACTATCTAAATAAACCATATAAAATAAAATATGTTTCAAAAATTACTTTTTAAATTTTAAAAATTATTTTATCATAAGAAAAGTTCCTAGCCAGGAAATGAAAATTAAAAAATCAATTTAGTTATTTTTAAAAATTACTACAATTGACAGTTAAAAAAAATTATTAATAAAAAGGGGATTTTGACTGCAATATATTCATATACATAAAATTAACATATACTTAAGGGATTGATGCTCTATGTTAGGATGGTTGAAAAGTGGAGTTGGTTGTGGCGGGTCATCTGTATCTTCTGGCTCTACTTGCAAAAGTAGGGTTTTTTAAATTAACATATAGTAATATATATATATATATATATAATATTTATACTGGTAATAAGTTTAAATACATACATATATTTGGACAATATACAATGCATATCGAATGAGCTAGCATGTCCTTTGCGATGAAAATCCCAACATCTATACATCGACATGTTATATATTCCACGGGATTACATGTTACACATGCATACCACATACATATATGTATATGATAGATATGTATATATTAAAATATATATTAAAATATAAGTTACATAAACTATATGTTTATAAATTTAAATAAAGTAAGAGATTTTATTTAAATAAAAATTAAAAATGTTCTAAATAAATTAGACTTTATAGGCCCAATATAAACCAAATTAGGGAAATTTTCTTGAAATTCACTCATAACTTTCGTTATGGCTGGCCCAATTCCAATAATGGTATCAGAGCCCAATAGTCTATACGGTCTAAATTGGCCATGTTAGGGTTAACTATTAAGCTCACTGCCAAAAATGCCCTTAATAGAAAAGGCCCAAATTTGAATAGGGCCTTGGGATAATTTTCAAAATTGTTTGAAGTTTAAAACATAAGATTTTAGATTTAAAAGTTAAATCGGAAATAAGATACACATGCATTGTAAAAGTTATAATATAATAAAAATTTCAAAATGTTTGAAAATGTTAAATATTAGCTTCAAAAATTTAAATTTATTAATAGGTTAATAAAATAAATAAATTAATTAAATAAGTTAATTAATGAAAAAATTATATACATGTACCATATATGTTATGATATTTTAAAATGTTTAAGATATCATAAGTATACATGTATGTATATAATATGATTTTCGAACTTAATGTAATTAAATTAAAATTGTTTGATTAAATTAATTAAATGTTTATTAATTAAACATTAATTAAATAAATAAATTAATTAATGGTTAATTAATTAATAAGAAACACACATATATAATGTATGTGTTATATTATAAAGGCTATAGTATATAATAATTATTAAATATAAATGTTGTATTAAATTAAATAAAATTAATTAAAATTTTAATTAAATTAATTAATTAAAATATTAACTAAATAAATTATAAATAAACGAATCACTAACAAAGGTTCATATGTCCAGACTGTGCCGACGAAGGTTCATATGCCACTCAATAAACCAACCAACACAATATTAAAACAATTTATATTCACTAACAAATACGCGCTCATATTTATTAATACGCGCTCATATTTATTAATACGCTCAAACTCATCATAGAGTACGTCGGACTCTATTTTAAATGAGTAATTCCCACCAGAGCCAAGCTTATCACCAACCTAAGCTCTGATACCACTTGTAACGACCCGCAAATCCGTACCCCTTGAGTCAACACTATTCTACCTAAATCAATTCAAGCTGTACAGAAATACGAACCGTTTGGGTTAAAGAAGAAGAGGTAGAAGAAGAGCATTGAAATCAACAACACAATCTAACTATCGCAATGGAATAAAATATAATAGGTAATAAATGGTCTTTACTCAAAAATCAAATATCTTTGTTTATATATTACATCATCAGAGTACATCAATCACAGTTCAACATCAATATCATACAATGGATACACAACTCAACACAGCAGAATATACATATATAAACAAGTACTGAAGTACGTATCGTCATCCTGCTTGCCTCCTGAGCTCCACAGCATCATATCCTGTATCCTATAATACTCGGTCTGACCCAAGCATTACAGTTAAATAATACCCGAGTCAGTCTGGAATACCAGCGTGAGAAAATCACACCCAATTGATTATTAACGTTTCAAAAATCCTTTGAAAACAAAAGTATCTCGTAAGACCACGCCACAAATAAACATGTCGGGTTTTTACCTTACGATAGCTAAAACGCTTTTATAGAAATCCTCTGATATTATAATAGGGTCTATATACAAATACTTATAAAATAGCCGAAATTGTTACATCTATTAAATTCCAGCTACTAGCCACAGAGTGGGAAATACAAACAAAACTCGTACAAGGCTCGTAGGGAGAACGGATTTCCAACTAATGACTAGGCACTGGGGTACCACCTGTCACAGTATGGGGCCTAGATCACCGTACCGAGGAGTATGCCCGCTCCCCTACAACACAAGACCGGGGCTACCCCTTACTGGATAATCCCGAGTGAGATCACCCCGCGGTTGGGATCAGCAACCGCCCACTAAGCCGAAATAAAAAGGAAAATCTAGACAGGGATGACCTCACCCTGCTTGGGTGCTACCCACCTAGCCTTGCTGCATAACCCCTGATTTTCAGTCATTCCCATTTGATGAGGCTTGAGGCTAAGCGTTACCTTTTTTAGAACATATCCCTTAGAATGCCCATCATCCACCTGACGATGTTTCGAAAGCATTCATCCATACAAGTCCGTCCCGGGTTCGAACGGAACCAAAGGCACTACTTCTACTACATCCATTTTGGAAATATCCTCAGGATTAGTAGCGACTAGCCCTTGCACTTTACTGCTCCATCTTCGAATCCAAAATCGTTTTTCATGAAAACGTACAAACCGGATCGAAGTGGTTTTCGAGAAATAAATCTCGATCTCGGGCTCTTCGAAACAATCAACGCATTTGTCCAATATTGGTAGTCGGTGATTTAACTATCAATTAATATTCACAAACAACCATCAACCAATAAATAATTTCCCAAATTATTTATTTATCTCAAAATATCTTTACAAGATATATTTTCGCTTTCAAACCCTTTTGAAAAACAGTTTTCAAACTATCTTCCTTTTCTTAGAATAAATTCCGAGTATTTCCATTTCCACTGGGATCACCAAGCACAAAACTTTATATTTTCAAAATAATTTAAAAACACTTTATTGTAAAATATATTTAACATTTAATTTAGAAAATTTTACTTTAATACTTAATTTATAATAATACTTTAGAAGTAACCAAAATAAGGTTACCTTATAACTATACATTAGATTTTCTTCTTTAAACAAATACCAAATCATTCTTAAATAATTATTACGATAATAGATTAAACAAAATACTTACTTTGGAATTTACTTTTAAACATTTAAGTTAAAACTACCTCAATAATTTACTAAAAATACATACTATATAAACATTTGAAAATAAAGTTACTTAATAAAATATAAAGCCAGATTTCTACTTTTAAAAACAAAATACTAAGTTACTTCTTAATAATTACTGCTAAAATAGATTTAAAGAAAATACTTACTTTAGACTTTAAATATTAGAAATAATAAATTTTACAAAACTTGCTTTCTTTAAAAACAACTTTAAAACATTTAGTTTATATTTAAAAATTTACTTTTAAAAACATGTACTTGGCTATCCAGAGAAAATTCCAACTTCAATCACTTTAATCAATTTCCCCAAATTGATTTCCAATTTATTTTATTTGAAATAAGTTTCTTTAATTACTCAATTCATTTCAAAATTCATTAGTTATGGACTTATTATTAATGTTATTATTTCCCCTTTTTTTTACCTTTTTAACTGAAATATACGGATTTTGGTTCCTTTCCAATTTCTTCTCTATTCCTTTCAATAATTTAAATCTTAAATTTTAAATAAATGTTTTGTTCTTTTAAATAATATCACTGAAGATTAAAATTCATTAACTTTCTGTTTATTCAAATTTCCTTTCTATACTCAAGATTTATTTACTAGAATTTTAAAGTCACTTTATTTCTTTCCAATTCATTTAAAAATTTATTCAAATTTCTATAATTATACTTACAATTTCACTTCTTTTATTATCTTACCAAAATCCAATTTATATATTTTTGGTAATTCATCATACCCAATTATATCCAATCGAACCATAGCATTCAATATTCCAATAAAGATCATCATAGAATATCAAATAAATCACAACGGAAGGTATTAAATAATTTAAATAAATGTTGAGGGATCCAGTTGGATCCCTCCAACCTGTTTTCCCTGCATCCACAAACGTTAGCACAATATAATACACTAATTCCAAAATATCATACTATATCACATCAATAAATTCAACCATCCAAACAATTATTTAAATTTAATCATTTAAATTTAAATTTAACTGAGTGAGATTAACTCACCTTCGATTTTTGTTTGCAATCCATTTTCAATCCGGCCTGCTTCCTTCCAGATTGTGACCTTGTATAAATATTTATATGATTTTATTAATATTCGAAATAAATTCGAACAATTCAATCCACCATTTTAAAAGTTTAAATTTAGTTAACAATTTAGTTTCAACTTGATGATTAAATTTTAAATAAATTTCCTTCCGGACAGTTTTCCTAGTAACAAAATAATTTTAATAGTTTCTAAAAGAATAGATTAATCACCAAACCCTTAATTTAAAGATAATTTAACAAAATTAAAATATGTAAACGTATATTTATTATATTATTTTTTCTTTTTCTTCTTTTTTCGAAATCATATCTATTTAATTAAATAACTGTTTTTAAATCTAATTTGCCTAAATAATAATTTTATTATTATGATGCATATATATAATTAACTTTACTGTAAATTCTTATATTATTTTTATTTTTTCCACTTTTTGTGTACATATATATTTAAATGGAAAAATCTGCATATATACATACCTTTATAATTATTTAAATAAAAGAAAATAATGTAGCTTTACCTCGTTGCTATATCCTAAAGCCACCGCCATCTCACCACTGCAAGCGGCCGCCTCGAACTCAATCTCCTGAGCATCGCGGCCATCACCACTTCACGACATCGCTGCTTCGACCTGAGATTATCGAGCAACACGAAAGTCCCAGCCTCGCGACAATCCCCCTCCCTCAGCCGTGGTGCCACAAAACCCAATCCCTCGCGAACGATTCCATCCCGAAATTCTTCGAAGCCGCCGCGACCCAATGACGAGATCGACTTCGCGGCGCCCTCGAACTACTTACCCAGGCCTCGCATGATTCGAATCGCCGCCACCCTTAAAATGAAACCCTAGCTGCCATGACTTGCCCTCTTTCTTTGCTTAACAGTGAGGCTTTCTCTTTTTTTTTTACTATCTTTTCTAAATTTGAGAAGGGGAAGTGGAACGAACGTGATGGACTTCATTCGTCATTTATATTTTTGTTTTTTTTGTTTTCCATCGAATCCAATAAGCAGGAGAAAGGAAATAGGGTTTACTGTATGAACGAAGAAATATCTCTTTTGTTTTATTTATTAAACGTAGAAGCTTATTAAAGAAGATAACGCGATTTTTTTTCTTTAAAAAAAACCCTATACGTGATTCTAGCTACAGTATTCAATGCACATTTCAACGCGTTTATATATCGTACACTCACACAACAACTCCGATCACTATGAAATTTGAAATCCGATAACAATAAAATATTACGGACCCAATGGTACTGGTTTCGTCGAATTCCGAGACTGTGCGTCGGAAGGCTATTTTTAAATTCAATTTAAACGATGAAATTTCAAAACCTAACAAAATACTTCCGAATCAAATTTAAACATATTTACTATCTTCAGTGTTATCAATATAAATTTTACAAGCCTTTAAATTATTTTTAACAGGCTTAAAAATCCAGATTCAACAATTTAACCAACTTCACTTATTTAATTCAATAATTCAATTATCAAATAAATTGTGATATTCATAATTCAAGTTAAAATTACTCTATTGAATATTTAAAATCAATTAAATATCCCGATTTTAAATGCTCAAAAATTCCGGGTCGTCACAAAACTTATATAATATAAACGTATAATAAAAGGTGGAACAGTAATGTCACGACCCGCCCTTTTGACCCTCGAACATCGACATAAATACGCCTATTGTATAACATGTCGAATGATCGAGTGTTGGAGAGACAAATTGTTGAGGACAAAGAAAGTAGGTAGAAAAAGAAAAAGCTAAACAAAAATAGAATCTCACGGTGAACTGAATAACATATAGTATGAATAGTTCTTTACACAAATCAAAACTGTAATATACATATCTCACATTAGAGTACACAAATCAATAATTACCGGCTTGGACGGTTACAATAACCTTCCCTCACAATTTGCTGGTAATTTCAACCAAAACACTGCAGCAGAAATAAACAAGTACGAGAATACATCTTGGTCTCCAGCTCGTCTCTTGAGCTCCATAGGATCCTAACCTGAACCTGAAATACTCGGTCTGACCCGATCATTATAATAAAATAACACCCGAGTTAGTCTGGAATACCAGCATGAGAAAACGCACTCAATTTGAATTATTAAAGTCATCAAAATCCTTTGAAAATCAAAAGTATCTCGTAAGACCATGCCATATATAAACACGACGGGTTTTTACCATACGATAACCAAAACACTCATATCAAAATCCTCTGATATTTGATAGTGTGTAAGTACGATTACTTATTCGAACAGCTGAAATTGTTACATTAATTAAATTCCAGCATACTAGGCTCTACAATCAAAACCGTAAAGACATGTATTGGAGAATGGAGAATGGATTTCATACGAATGACTAGGCACTGGGGTACAACCTGTCACAGTACACGTCTAGAACAGCATACCGAGGACCACGCCGGGATCCCATGCAACACAAGACCGGACTATCCCTAACATGGAGAGATCGATTATGCTATCACCCCGGGTGTTCCCACCCTTTTCCGAGCTCCTTCCATAAATCGTAGTCATAATATTCGAGGGTATGTAGAAAGGTGATAAACATACCCTACTTGGGTGCGACCCACTTAGCCTTACTACATTCCCTCTGATTTTCAATCGTTCCTAGTTGATGAGGCTAGAGGCTACGATTACCTTTTTCGAAAGATTCACTTAGAATGCTCATTGTCCTCCAATGACAATGTACGGATAGCATTCATCCATATAAGTCTGTTCCAGGTCCGAACGCAACCGAAGACACTATTCCTACTACATCCATTTTGGAATTACCCTCAAGATTAGTAGCGATTAGCCCTGGCACTTCACCGCGCTATCTTCGACTCCATTCTCTTGTCTTCATTTCAAAAATGTGCTCATTGGATCGATGTGATTTTCGGATAGTAAATCCGATTCTGTCTCTTCGAAACAATGTTCGATATTTCCCGGTAAACTCAACCCCGGTTATCTAGGAAATAAACAGAAGAAAATAAGATCGGAGATCACCTCCTAACCATTAGTGGACGAATTTCCTTATCATCATCTTGGAAGAGCGAAACGAGTTTACACATACAGTATAGCACCTCGAAATGGTAACTATACCATATAATCCCGTATTTCTTCTAGATATTCCCAGAGTTATATTTAGCTCCAGATTTGATAGCCGGTTATTTAACTATCAAATAAACAATCAATTCAACCAAATACTCCATTTTCCATTGAAAACAATAAACCTTTTTTCAATTTAATTTTAAATACATAAATCTCTTTGTCCAAATCATACATACCTATCTTACCGAATTTAGTAAATTTAGAAACTGTCTTTCAAAAATATTCAAAACCCTTTAAAATTAATATGGAAAGTACCACTACTGTATCGAACCATGGATCATAGCTCAATGGTTACGTCTCTATCCCAGAGAAATCCAATACTTAACTGCAAGCACACACTGCCTTCGATTTACGCCACGCAAGTATATCATTACTTCCCGAATCTTTATTTAATAATTTTCACAAAATAATGCTTATAAGCTCTAAAATAAATTTTCAAGTTTTAATCTAGGCAAATATACTTAAATAAAACTTATATACAAAGCCATATAAATATTTAATAATTATCTTTTAAAACAAAAATGTCGATTAGCTCTTAAATAATAATAAATCTTTAACAATCATTATAATGTAACTAATTAATAATTAAATATTCTTTCAACAATTTAAAATAGTTAAATAACTACTTTCCAGAATATTTTTAACACTTTTAAAATTTCTATATTAACAATTAAAAATCCTCATTTTAAAACAAACCCAAATTTTGGATTCAAATTTCACTTCGTAAATTTGGAAATCTTACTTAAGTCCAGTATAACCAGTTTATACTTATTTCCAAATTCACTTCTATTCTTTAAAAATATCTAAAATCTCGATTTTTAAAACCCTTTATAATTATTATTTTTTAATTCTTTTTTTAAAACAATGACCTTTTATGGATTTATTATTTAAAAATCCTTTTGTATATTTTTATTCCAAAATCTCTGTTCAAAATAACCCGAAATAGTTACATTACAATTCCAAAACCATTTATTTTATCCAATAGGCTTACCCAAAAATCTATATAGATATTTACTTCGAAATCCCTGTTTACAATTCTGCACCAATAAAAAAACCATATTTTATTGTTATTTAAAAATACCCAAAAATCCAGGTTAATTGCCATAACATCCAAACAACTCAATTCAGATAATAACTTATCAAAGATTATTCCAACAAAACATATATCACAAATATGAACTTAAATTAAACATTTTTAAGGAGCCTAGTTGGATCCCTCCAACCTGTTTCCCTGCATCCATAATGTTAGCACAACAACAAAAATACCAATTCCGCTTCGAGGCAGAATATCGCGATATATAGGGTCATCCGCTATTATGCGTGGCGCATAGGGTCTCATCTGCTATATATGTGTGGGAATATCAATCACTCCAATATATATACTACTATATATAATATCACATCCAACTGATAAAAATGTATCAATTCAACCGATCAATCATTAATTAATTTTAACTACTTAAAATTAATGCCAGCAGTCCAAACTTGAGTGAGATTAACTCACCTTGAGTTTTAATTCGCCAAACGCTCAAATTTAAAATTAAATCGAGCATGTTCGATTTAACCTAAAAATTTCGCTAGCTCCGATCAACCCCCAATCTATTCCACAACGTATTATTTGTTGTTGCGATCCCATTGCTGCTTGTTTCATCCATTTCCGACCTCGTACGAGAAGATATGCATTTTATAAGTTTTCAATATAAATTTATATAACAAAAATTCTTTTTTTATATCAAATGAATCTCGGCTGTACATTTAGCTTCATGAAATCAAGACCGAGCCTGCGTTCTTCTTCCTATCTTCATTCAAACTGAACCCATGCCTCCATTCTACAATCGATCATCGCTCCACTTCTCAAGCCCTAGAACATGATCGGGCAATGCCATATGACGGCCCCGCCTTGCTTCCCCTATGGCCCAAGCCCAACGAAACTCGACGCTACCAACATCTTGAATTTTGTGAAAGAACGCGCGACCTTCCAACACGACTTACCATCAATCTGAAGCCTTATTTTTGATCATACCCTTTGAATATGTAGAGCTTGAGATGCTCTATGATATTACATTTGAGGGTTTTTGATAATAGTTTACGGATTTGAAGAAAATTAAGGGAAAAGATGGCATAGTATCGGCCATTAATCTCTTTACTAGCGGCCGCGAAATAGATACTAGGGTTTCCCACTGTTCGTCTCATATTATTTTATTATTATTTCTAATTTTTACATGCTTTTCCAAACGAAGTCCAAAAAACGTGTCGTCTGGCGTTTATAATGTTTTACCCCTATACCAAACACAATGGAACAGATTTCGGGGCCTAGTTCGATCGTATGTGGAAGATAGCTTTTTAAATCGAATTTAAATATTAAATTTTCGATATCTATTTCGAAGCGTTTCTATCCCGTACGACCAAAAGGTAGCTCCAAACGATGTGAAATTTGAAATCCGATAATAATACACTATTTTGGATCTAATGGAACTGATTTCGTTGAATTCTGAGACTGTGCCTCGGAAGACTATTTTAACGCGTCGATTAAACCGAGCGATTTTCAAAATCGACAAATTTACTTGAAATTTAATTTTTTAAAAGCTTACTGACTCCACTATATTTCAAATATATTTTATATCCATATTAGAAATTATTACAGTTAATTTTAAATCAAAATTTCAATTATTCACACTATTACCATATATTAAATTTCACTATTAAATTAATATATAAATTTCCAATTTTAACTTATCGACTTTTTAATCCCATTCAAAAGTCCTTATTATAATTCTTATCCAAATAGACTTTAAATAAATTATGGAAATCATTCCCATATACATTTATTCCCAGATTCACTTATTATGCCAAATTTCAATTATTAAATTTACATTTACCAAATCCAATTTATCACTATATTTGAAACTTTAAACCATTTCACTGAATTTTCCATATTAAAAATCAATTAATAATTCAAATCCAACATTTAAATACATTAAAATTTCAAAATTAAACGACCAAAATTCCGGGTCGTTATAGGTAAGAAATCCAAAATAGACTTAAGGGATAAATATATATGTATATTACGTACACTGTGATTTTAGATGTGTCTGACACTTGAATCACGAGGGTATTTCAAAAGAAATAGATTATTCCATAAGTCGATATCACTCTATATATTATATTGAAGATTATGAATTTTTAATATAAATTTATACACTATCGTGTATATATTAATATATTAAGACATACTCTTTAGTGTTGAGCTTTCCTCAAGCTGATGTTATGTATAGTGCTATTAATATATTGAACAGATGGGGTAAGGTAGCTACACATATTTGTTGATCGTTCCTCAAGGTATTTGCATTATACTTAGGCCATAGCAAAATGATACATCCGAGTAAATAGGCCAACTTTACTTATTAAGCTTTCCTTAAGATAAAGGCGGGATTATGATAAGGAATCATAGTTTAGAAGTTGTATGTAATACAACCGATAAGGAGTTATCCATCGTATGCGCATCTATGATTTGTTGAGCTTTCCTCAAGTTCAGAATCCTAAGGAAAATGATATCTAACACCCACTATCGAAGTCGAAAGACTTCCATGTTTCGATTTAGGATTTGGTGAAACATAAAAAACTTGAGCTTTAATAAAAAAACGAAATGATAACATGTAACCTTTCTAATATTTTAAGAACATGTGCAATATAATGTTATAATAATATACTTGATAAATTTGTGCATTTAATATGATTAATAAAACCTTTATCAGCAAAGATATACAAATGAATTGAGTTGAAGATTTACAAATAGAAATATACTTATATACTTACTATTAATACTTCTTGCAGGTTAATGTTCTCTATACCTATGCAAGTGCGTAATTTTACAACTACTTAATATGTTCGTAATACAGTTGCTCATGTGTTTATTTGGTCAAAACCTGTATTGCATTCTATGAGTTCTAAACTCAAAAGTGATATGAGACAATGGATATTTGATCCATATACTATCACATATATGTGTTATACGGTGAATGGTCACAATTTGTATGTATGATACTTCTATGAAATAAGTTCATCCGAAATAAGAAAACAAACTGTAACAACCTAGAATTTCAGTCATTTGAATTTGGAATATTTAATTGATTTTAAATATTGAACAGTTAATTTTATAAGTTAAATAACTTGAATTTCAAATATAAGAGTTATTTGATTAATTGGAATTTTTTAAATAATTGAATCGTGAATTTAATATGAATAAAAATGATTTTGAAAGTTGATTTAAATTCTATTTAAGTAAGAATGAAGATAGTAAACTTTTAATTTAGATTTAAAAGTGATTTATTTAAGTTTAATAAAAAATCGTTTTAATTAACGTTCAAAAGTAGCCTTCCGGGACACTGTCTCGGATTTCGACGAAACTAGTTTCATCGGATCCGTAATAATAAATTATTGCATGCTAAAAAAATTCATGGCAATTGGATGTATTGTTTGGTCATGTGAGTTCGAAACGCTTATAAATTAATTTTAGAAATTAATATAATATCATTGGGTTTGAAAAGCTATCTTATGTATATGATTGAATCAGGCCTCAAGACTAGTCCCATTATGTTCGGAATAGGGATATCATACATAGAACACCAAGTGACACGTCTCGATAGCAGCTCGAGATTTTCGGACGTTTAAAGTTGGATATTTTAGAATATATATATATATATACATATATATATACATATACATATATATATATACACACCATAACCAACACATACCTCTCCACTATTCACACCATACCGCCCCATACCTAGGCCATCCTCGTCTCCCCAATAAACTTGCACCTAAACGAGAAAGGAATTTGAAATTTTCAATATTTAAAATCCACCAAATCGAACGGCCCACAATCATCGGGACCAATCCCTACATTATTAGTGAAAATCATAAACTACAAAGTTGTTCATGGCATCGAGCTCGACTTATCAAACGGTTGGATTAGGTAGGATCAAGTCGAGGTGGCCGTAGTTCTTCGGTGAGCGCCGTGAAGCATTTGAGTTCGATAGAGGCGATATAAGGAACGAGGGAGGACAAAACAAAACTAGCACCGATATGACGGCGTCGATTGGGGCATGCTCCAGTGGGGACGTGGCTGTGTCAGTTTTCCACTAGTGGCCGGAATTTCTACTTCAACATCATCGATGTTCTGGGTTCGTGCTCGACATCGGAGGTACAAGACGGAGTTGGACTAGGGTCGTGGAGTTTACCTAAGGCAGGCGCACGTTTAGGTGCTAGGTGGTGGTTCCAGGTGGCGTGTGGTCGGAGGTGGGTGAAGTTGAACATCATGGGTGAACTCGTGTTTTAAATGAGATTTAGTGGCTAACCATAAATAGGTGGGTTTAATTAAATTAAAGATGTCATTAGTGTTTTAAACATTTTACTTAAATTCGAATGATTGTAAAATCAATATCTCTCTCGTACTCGGTCCAAATCGAACGCGATTAGTCGCATTAGGTTTGTATCGACGAATATTATGTTATAGAATTGGATTGGATTTGATTGGAGCTATTCAAATTTTGGGGAAAAATCAAAAGATGAAATAGGACTGCTTTGGCAATAACTGAAATTTCGATGAGTTAAACTCACCTTTTTGGTTAACAAGAAATGTCATATAGTTAATAAAAATTGTTGATTGGATGATAGTATGATTTACTGTTTATATTAGTGGGTTTGGATTTATTTCTACTCCTGGAGCGGATGACCTTTTATATATACCTGCCTAGAAGCAGATGACCCATATAATAAAATCATATAAGTTATGATGCAGGGGAACAGGTGGGAGGAATCCAATAGGAGTCCTCACTACTATTGAATTTTATTTTTATATATGTGATGATGATACATATATATGTACGTATTCATGTGTATATAAGTTGTGATGCGGGGGTACAGGTTGGAGGAATCCAACCGGATTCCTCGCCATGGCGGAATTGTTTTCAATAATATTTCGATCATATAAACTATTGGATATTAAACCTGATTGTTAGATCTATTGATTATGACATTATTATATGTTCGAAACATAAACCCTATAGTGATAGAAAATCAATATCAAAATTGGTTGAGCGTTTGGTAGCTATTGGCCTTAAATTAGCATTTTTTAATACTATAAATTGTTGTTTGGGGTTGGGATTGATTTTAAGATGGGAAATAATTTTAAATCTAGAATTGGGTTTCGAAAATATTTTGTTTTAAGGATATAATTTCTATTTTACTCCAACTTTATTATCTGTCCTTCTAAGTCATTAGAAATGTTTATAAAAATTACTTATTTATTTTTAATATTGTTTAAAGTTATTTATTTGTATTTAATATATTTTTAAATTACTTATTTATTTGTAATATTGTTTAAAGTTATTTATTTTCATTTAATATTTTTTTAATTGTACTTATTTATTTTTAATATTGTTTTAAAGTTATTTATTTATTTATAATTACAATTGTTTTTTAAGGTTATTTACCAATATTTTAAAACCTTGAAAGATTAATTATTTTAAATAATTAGTATGGTTTGAAATTGACAATAATGACTTATTAATAATGTTTTGAAATAATTCGATATTACTTTAAGATACTTTGAAGTTAATACTAATTATTTATTTATAATGTTTATTCTTAATAATTATTATTATATGATAGGGTTTTAAGGTAAATGTTTGGACTTTGTTTATAAGTGTTAGGGATTTATAAATAAGGATTTATAAACGGACTTGGGATTTTATAAGAGGAGTTTTATAAAACGGTTTAAAGGCTTAAAGGATGATTTTTACAAGGTAAAGGAATTGTATAAATGGTCAGATATTCATAAAAGAATTTTAGAAATGGTTTTATAGATTTAAAAGAAGAGTTTTATAAATAGTTTTATGGAATTATAAAGAGTTTATAAATGTTTTGTAATTTATAAAAGAGTTCATAATTGGAAATGGAGGTTGGATTTTATAAGGGTTACCTATAAGGGGTTTTATAAACGGTTTCATAGTATTATAAAATAGTTTTATAAATGGTTTTTGAGATCTATAAGGGATTTATAAGTCTATTCTAGAATAGTGTAGAAAGGAAATCTTCCTTGGTGTTTGGTGAATATACTCATGCCGTTGAGATAAGTACCTGAATATTTTTCCAAGTATTGAAATATAGGGATTTTTGGATATATATATATATATATATATATATATATATATATATCTTTGTAAAAGAATTTTGCTACTATATTTATGTAATGAATTTAATAATTGAAAAGATTTATTGAAAGAGGCTAATGATTGCTTATGCGCTATATTGGTTTTCCCTTTTGAAATAAATAATTGATTTGAATGTTTGTTTATTTGATAATTAAATAACCAACTATCGAATTTGGACCCAATAGTTACTTTATAAATATCTAGGAGAAACACATGATTTATATAGCACAATTATATCCGATGATGTTGTACTATGCATATAAATCTAGTTTCATTCTTCGAAGACAAATGATAAGGAAATCCATCCACTAATGGTTAGGAGGTGATCTCCGCTCTTATCTTTGGTTGTTTATTTCCTAAAGAACCAGGTTTGAGTTTACCGGAAATTATCGAATGTTGTTTCGAAGAGACTGTGATAGGATATGTTATTCGAAAATCACTTCGATCCAACTCAAGCTTTTCGAAGTGAAGACATCTTGAAAATGACGGAATTGAAGATGGAGCTTCCTAGGGTTTCGTTTGGTTCCAGAACGAACTTATATGGATGAATGCTGACATTGCATTGTTTCTTGGAGGTCAATGTTAGCATTCCAAGTGGAAAGTGTTATATAAAAGGTAAACGTGGCATCAAGCCTCATCAACTGGGAATGACTAAAACATGAAAGATGTAGCAAGGATAACTTGGTCGCTTCCAAGTAGGGAACAATCATCCCTATCTAGGGTTGATATTATCTCTCATTTGTATACTTCAGGGCCCATTATACAGGGGCCGATCATATTAGGTGCTATCTGATAAAGGGTAGGCCAGTTCTATGTCAGCAGGGGTCGATAAGTTCGATCTTGATGTTATTTTATCTAAAAATGCACCGTGACAGGCGGTACTCCAGTAGCCCAGTTATTGTATGGAATTCATTCTCCAATAAGTGTCGTATAGACTTAGTTGTGCCCAACTATGCTGAAAAGTGAGATGCAAGCATTCTAGTGATATTTATATTTTACTTTGACCACTATATACTAGTATAATATTAATGGATTTTCTATAGAAAATGTTTTGGTTATCTTAAGGTAAAACCCCGTCTGTGTTTATGTATAGCGTTGTCTTACGAGATAGTTTTATTTTGGAAAAAAAATTTATAACTTTAAAATTCAACTGAGATGTGTTTTTCTTACGCTGGTTTACCAGACTGACTCTAGTGTTATTTTGTTATAATGCTCGAGTCAGACCGAGCATATTGCAGATCTATTTGGATGCTTTAGAGCTTCAGGAGATGAGGCCCAGGGACATATTCACGTAGGTGATTATTTTTCTACTACATTCATTGTTGTATTTATCAACACTTATGAGCACAGGTTGTTTTAACTGTCCAGGCTGAAATAAGATTGTATACTCTGATTGATGTATGCATGTTACATTTCTTATTTGTATAAAGATTTATTGTATATTATAGATTATTCATTCCGCTATGAGATTCTATGTCATTTGTTTTCTTTCTCTTTTTTTCTTCTTCCTTCATTTTTCTTTTTTCCCCTAACTATCAGCCTTTCCATTCAATTCAAGTAGGTCATGTGTTCTTGATTGTCGGCTTAAACTGTACGGAAAAAGTGGGTCGTTACATAAACTATAGTACAAGATTGAGCATTCAATTTTATTGTTTATAATAAAGATCACATTGTGCTAAATGTAACACAAGACCAAAACTACAATATAGATCTAAGAATTTGATCAATGAACTGTCAGTTTGATTAGTTTACGTAAAGTGTGACATATTTGATGTCCTAAAATGTTGCGGATAATCGGATATGTTTTTGTAAAGTGTTCGTCATGATATTTTAGTATGGATTTTTTTTTTGAATGGTTTGACCTGTTGGAAAGGAAAACAAATGTATAACGGTAGATATGATATAAAGTACAGTTGGGATGAAGATAGTGAATATTTACTTCTGCTTCCTTGAGAAACATCAAAAACAAGAATTGTAGTAATAATAACATTGGTATAAGAAATATGAATTCTGTGTCGAAATGTATTTTCGTATAGATTATTATTTTCTATGAGATTTATTTCTTTGAGTTCAAGATATTTGATCAAAGAACTCTCCACTATAAACTATTTGCAGTATATAAAACAAATAACCTATATTAAGTAAATGATGGACCACCGAATTAAGTAGGCTATTACAATAATGACGGAAATAGTAGGAGCATGCCATATAGCATTTA
The DNA here is from genome assembly GCA_030765085.1 of Allium cepa. Taxonomy (NCBI): domain Eukaryota; kingdom Viridiplantae; phylum Streptophyta; class Magnoliopsida; order Asparagales; family Amaryllidaceae; genus Allium; species Allium cepa. The sequence goes on along the minus strand of CM060934.1, from coordinate 993,906,365 downwards.
TCGAATGCATCAAATTACTAAAATTGTTTTAGTAAAACATACAGAACATTATTTTTGAATTAATGACCATTTTTCGGCGTTGATTGAAAAATAGACACAGTTATATTTCAATGAGAATATTATGAATATTCATTATGAAATAAAACTGTAATACGGTATTTGTTATCACAGAACAAATGATGCATTGTAAAATATTAAAGTATTTAAAATTATTTACAACTATTATGGTATTATAGACTAAGCCGTAGTTTTGAGAAATAATTTTTATTATATGATTACGAATCATATAGTACTAGTTATTTTATCTTAAAAATTTAAGGGCTATGCACCCATATAGTAGGAGCACCATAAGAGTCGATGAACACTTCAGATTGATACATATAGATGTATGCAATTGTAAGCCTATTAATACCAAAACAATTTGACGTATTCAGTCATATTCATCGATGAGTTATCACGGACATGGACGTGTATATTTTATACGCATGTATAAGTCTATGATAAGCTCATAGAATATAAAACGGAAGTAAATAATATGACATGCGGGAATTGATTCGATTTGATCGAATGAGTGAGCATATTGGAACGAGTTCTATATGTACCTAATATTAATAAAGATTCAATCGCGAAGGTCACTCCTCCCAATACTACAGTGATGTATTGATAAGGAGTGATCAAACTTTTGTTGGAGGAAGTTTGATTAATTATGAGTGAAGTTGAGTTAACTTCTTTTTACAAAGTCGTATATTTAAGAGTGGTACACAAGGTTAAATTTAATTTCATCTAAATAATAGTTTACAAAACCATACAAAATAAGGGTTTGTAAAAAAACCCTACATATCATAGGCCGAGGAATTGGCAGGTTATGCAAGCCAAAAGACTGCACGTAATGACTGTACGTAAGGGGTCTTATATCAATCCGTCCTAAGAGAATATGGGAACGATAATCCTTAGATAGCTGATTTACGTTGTGAACATAAATAGATTGTGAACTAGTATAAAATCAGTTTTATATAAGAAAATTCAAAAAATGTTTATAAATTCTCATTCTGTTACATTGAGAAAAAATTGTCGTTTCAAGAAATACCAACTTTGTAGCGAATGAATTTCTTTAAAAATTATTAGAATAAAACGGATTTGTATAGGATCCAATGATAAAACTGATTATGAGAGATGAAATGAAAATAACCGACCGTAGATGAACACAAAGACTTTAGAACGTCCAATGAGGTTCTTGTACATTAAAGGGAAATTACGAGTTTCTTGTCAATGTCAGGAGAAAAAATCTTCGATGGTTTAACTAAACCATTATGTGTATTAACTCTATAACATGGTACGATGCACTAATTTGAAATAGATTCCAAGTACACTATTAAAATATGATTTTGATAATTGTATCCAAAGGAATATGATCCATTGGTTGCTAATGTATATTTATGAGAAAGACAAACGCAATTGGAATATAGTGAGCCATACTGATAAGAATATTACCGAGAATTTCAATTATTGAAACTAATGTAATAGATTCACTATTCGATTTGCTCAAGTTTGTTCGGATTTTAATCATAAATTATCACCTTGTATGACTTTATGTTTTGGTATATATGTGTTGAAATACAAAGTTTTGAACATAGATTTAGACTAGTCTATTTGGACATAACAACCAAAGTGTCTCAAAGTTAGTAAGAGCGATATTGAGTTTGTGAAATTTCGGATACGATCCAAGAACAGATACGAAAATATCATTCTGAAAAGCTATGTTTTGATAAATGTATCAAATAGTTTGATTATCAATCAAAATGCAGTGGAAACATGTGTTCATAAAAAAGAACATTAAAAGGCACATAGTTATTTTTTAAAACATAAGTAAACAACACACTACTGATTGTTAGTGATGTGCTTGTGTTAAATTCGGTTTTATCTTTTTCAATACTCAACGTCGGATTTGAAAATAATATCTTTCATAGTAAGTATAAAAGATATTGGGAATGCCCTAAAATGATATGCAAGGATACCTTATTAAAATATTAATATGCAACATGCAAGATGGGATTCCTCATGCATTGGTAATAGGAATTATCACACATATTATGTCATATACGATACTGCAATTTGTGTATGTATTTGATACATGAAGCTAATATCAAATCAAAATTGATATCACTAAATGATTGTTTGAAGTGTTCTCATGCATTTATGAAATACTAGGGAATTGTTTAAAGAAACAACAAACTCCTTATGAAGGAGTATTCAAACTCAAATTTTCATAAGTGATATTGAGTATAATATGTCAATAATAAATTCAAGTTAAGAATTTTTAAGTTCAAAATGTTCCAAATAAAGGACTGTGGCTGATTTAATGAAAAAGGCTAAGTACATTGCCTTGCATAGCGCCACAATAAAACAATGCATGTAAAAATAAATGCATAATTTTATAACTGAGATGAGGGCAAATATTGAGATTCCCATAAAATTGTTATATGATAACAAAGTCGCGATATAGTTCATAACAGAACTTAGAGTTCACTAGAAGTCGAGAGGCATACTCTGAATTGTTCCATATGATAAATGTAGTTTATCAACGTCAGAGAGAGTTGATTGACGGAGTAAATAATTGAAACATAATAGCATACTTGTTCACTAAGGAACCGACCCAATTGGAAAATTGGAAGAAGATTCCTAATTGACCCCAAGTGCAAGTGGGAGATTAATAGAGTTAGGGGTATGCCCTAGGGGAAATTATGTAACTTGTTACATATTTCTAACATGATCACCAATCGTGTTCGAAATAAAAAGTATTTTTTTTCTATTATATACTTGATATGATGTGTTATATTAATTAATTAATTTAATTAAAATATATTTAATAGAAAACCCATAAATGATATTTTTTGTGATAGCAGTTACAACGTATTATAATCGCGAGTAATTTATCATAGTGAAAAAAAATTAAATGTTCCTAGTGAAGATGCATTGAGACTGGGTATCGATGTATCCATTGAGACTAGAGTACGTAACGCTCTCTAAATTTTGGGCAGTGTATTACTCATGATTACTAAAGGCACCTAAGAGTTACGTACTGATAGTTACTGGATAGCTAAAGAACGACTCACTCGATAACTTTCTGTTGGATAATATAATCGAGGCTAGACAGAAAATATCGATGTGATCGATTTATATAGTTCTTTCGAATTGAAAATACTATAGATCTTCAATATGTGATTATAGTCAAATTATGGCATGGCGTCTACCAAGTGACTATAGTTGGGTCGAGTGGAAGTATTGGAAGTGAAGCACTGTTTAAGAGAGGATTCTTCTCCTCGGTCACATAGGGTCGGTATCATGGTCCACTCAAATCAACACAAAGTCAAAGTCTTTGTCTAGAGCCTTTCCATTAATAATAAATATTATTATTGAACCAAAGACTTTATGTTTGGACTATAGAGTTGAATGTAGACGATATTGGAACTTGGCCATTACCAAATTTCACGAGTCCAAATTGATATAGTTTTGATGAAGAGAATTGGTGTAAAGTGAAATTAGATTTTACCGAAACCAAGTAAGTGACAAATTTGGCTAAAATGTCGCATCATTGGCTAAGTGAAGTGTGAACGTTAACATTCGAAAAGTTCGATGTTAATCCAAATTTACACCTGATGGGTCGTACAACCGAAACGATCAATTCTATTTTGACCAAAAAATTCAATTATTATAAATTAATTAATATTTATGAAATATTAATTATAAAATTTTGATTATGATTTGAGGAATAAATATTATTAAATATATTTGTAATAGTTATAAATATATCAGTCGATGTATGATATCGATAAGCGATTAAATTAGATATAATTAAATAATATTTTCTACGGGCTTAAATGAGATCTTGGCATATGATGATGGGTGACTATTTTTGACTCAAATTGGGACTAAAAGGGAGGCTCAAATAGGTTAGGGTTGTGGAGGTATTTGATGGTTCAGATTGAGAGAGAACTGGTATGAGATGAGGCTATTATTCTCTCTCTTCCATCCACTATTTAAAGACCTCTAACCCCGATTGAAAATTGATTTTCAATGTCGTTCCTACCTTTTATTGCTGTCGACTTTAATGCCTGGGAGCCTCATCATATCAAGCTCAAATCAATTCAAGATTAATTATCATCTGATAGTCAAAGGTCAATGGTTCAAGGATTAGTAGTCTGCCGAATCGAAAAGCTTACCAGAGGAGAGAGTTCATCATTATAAGGTACACTATAAGCCATTGGTTCTTAGGTATATTAATCATTATATTATAGCATATAATTACTGAATAATATTTCATTATATATATTATTATTATCATTAATTTGTTAGTTAGGTGAGATTCTTGTATGTATTGTTGTTGTCATAATCTTGATTGGTTATATGTTTGCATTCACTTAAAAAACAATATTTTCATATATGTAAGACGTATACAACCAAATTTTTAAACACAGTAACAATATTATATATATATATATATATAACTTTTAATTATATATATATGGTTCATATTTAATTATAATACCATTATATGGTAATAATTGATCCTATAATTTTATACATGTATGTTTACAGTAAATAATAATTTTCTATAGTTACAAAATATTTTTTATGATAATTATTATTTAATATTATTTAAATTAATATACTATCTAAATAAATCATGTAAATAAAATATGTTTCGAAATTACTTTTAAAGTTAATAAAATTATTTTATCATAAGAAAACCTCCTAACCAAAAAATTAAAATTAAAAAGTTAATTTTTCTATTTTTAATGTATTTACAATTAACAGTCGAAAAACAATACTAAAAATGGATTTTGGCCAAAAAAATTATGGAGAAAATTTTCAAACTTTAAAATATCATACAATATTTTCTAGAAATTTGAATAAAATGTTTCGTAAATATTTTTATTAATTTTATCTATTTTCGAGTAAAAATCAAATAATTAATATATTTAAATAATAACATTTTATAGTGTTGTATCTATGATATGGAACTATAAAAAAAATTATCAATATATATATATATATATATATTATAAATATGTTTATGTATATATATTATAGATTAAAAAAATTATCATTATAGATAAACATATATAGTTGGTTCCTAATTTATAAAAAAATTATAAAATAAAATAAAATATATTTTGTGTGTATATATATGTGTGTGTGTATATGTATTATTTTAATACCTATTATAATAATGTGCGTGTTTGCGTACATATAAATATTAATAATATATATTAAATATTAAATACATATAAAATTATTTAAGCAAAATTAACATATACTTATATATATATTATTTATGTAATTAACAAGTTTAAATATATTCATATATTTGGACAACATACAATACGTCGGATAAGCTAACGTGTTCGTTCGATGTAAATCCCAACATCTATACCGAACATGTTATACTTTGTACGGCTTACATGTTACACATGCACACATATACATATATGTATATGATATATATATTTGTATGTTTATATGTATTAAAATATAAATTAAATCAAAATATACATTTATAAATTTAAATAAAATAAGAGATTTTATTGAAATAAAATTTAGAAAGTTTCTACATAAATTAGAATTCATAGACCCAATATAAATCCAATTGGGTACCCAATATGTTTCTAAATAAATCTTATCTATCAAATTCCAATTATTTTCCATGAACATCTAGAAATTAACAGATTTTCAGCAAATTTCATCCTATTTTTCTAGTAAGAAAATTATGTTCCATCAAAAATGGATGACCTAACTATGGATTGGCTCTCATAAAAATGTCAAACTATAGTTTATTCTAGTAAGCTAGCTCTAATAGCACTTGTAGGATTGTAAAAATACCCTAAAAGAGTTCGAATAAACTATTTAAAGATACTTCGTAAATAAACAAAAAAAATTAATGTAATAAAACATAAAATGTGAAAAGTAAAGAAATTATCGATATACGCAGCTTCGATCACTACCTTATAGTGCATATTGTTTCCCTCAAGATTACTATCAAAATTTTAAATAATCGATCACTTACATGCATGTGAACTTGTGACCCTTCAAATTTTATGCCTAGTAACCTTGTTTAAACTCTTTCTTTGAGTCCAGAATTCTCGAATAACAATACTAAGCCCATTCCTTAAATTTAAGGTCAAGTAAAAATTACAAAATTTAACAAAAAATCACCATAATAATAACTAAAATGACATCAAGGTGCAAATAAAAATTACGTGTGGCATTATAGAAAATTTCCTCTTTCCATTTCATTGTGCTGCAAAGGGCATCTCATTTTCCTCTTTCTAATACCATTGCTACAAAATACAATAAAGTTTATACTATACTCTTCTTAATATCAGACTTTTTAAGAGTCTATCTAGGGTATCATTTTCGACTTTTTTTGCACGATGAATAACCGTCGACCAATAATATTTTCCGCAGCAATCAGCCATCGAACAATAGTGGTTATTCGCTGTGTATAACAACTTTGTGCGGTGGTTGATTGCCGTGCGAAATGTCTTTGGTACTAGAAAGCACATAAATTTTATTGCATTTATTTTTTTCTATGGTACTAGGAAGAAGGAAACTGGATGCCCTTAGCAAGAAGCTCATTTTAATCCAAATCACGTTCATCCTCTTCTCCCAAATCCGCCTTACACAACGATTTATTTTGTTCCCTCCTCTGCGCAATGGTTTACCTTTGATGAGTCGTGCTCCTGTCAGATGCTTAGAGGTCCACACTGTCACCGCTAAAGACCCCCATTCGATTCTCTTATTGTACGAAGATCTGTATAGATCAATCGGTCACGTCAATTTCTAAAGGAGGCACCACCTCTTGCTATAAAGGATTCTGGAGAGTGGCAGATGAATGTATTTTTAAGGCATTGTGTCGGCCTGAGGTTGAAATCGATACGGATGATATTACGATGCTCGAATGTGTTGTTAGAGATGGTTCGCTGCTGACCGATGTCGACTGTGGTGATCACCAAGATTTTTGGATGTTGAAATGATGCTACTAACCGTAGGTATGAAATGTTGTTTTGAGATTGTGTGTTTGGAGATGTTGATGCTTGTTTGATGCTCAAGAAGGAAGATGTAAGTTGCGATGATCAGTTGTATGCTTTGGAGGAGTTAGATGTAGGAGCGAGTTTCTTCTCCTTATCGCTTTTGAAATTTGCAGAGTGGGTATCTTCTCCTTGTTGATTCTGAAAAATTACACACCGGTAATGGTTCTTCTCAAAATGGATGTTTTACCATTTGATTTTTCTCAGTAACCTAGTTGATTTGATAAACTTGATAATTGTGTATGGCTTTGGTGGATTGAGTACTAGATAGTGTTCTTGCTATGCTTTATTGTTCAAATGGATTATACCTAAAACAATATGGTGGATAATTATGGTTAAGGAGTTCAGCCGATGATGATCAACTGGTTTGGCTGAGGAGTTTGATAGTGATGATCAAATATACTGATGTGAAATTATCTTTGTTTGTAGAGCACTCCCAAAGCAGGTGCCAGTTGGGAGGCCACCTACCCTAAATCGAGGACGCAAAGCTGGTTACGAGATGCCTTGTCTATCCACAAGGTTGTCGAGACAACCTTGAAGGTCATGTAGTTAGTCGGTTTTTATAAGATCGGATATGCTTAGCCGGCTTTATAAAAGTTGCTAACTATGTAACATGCGGGTCATGGAACTTTAGCCGGCTTTATAAAACCCGATTAAAGAAATGTCTCAAATTCATCCACTCTATACACAAAGATTGCAATTGTATAGAGGAAGATTGCAATATGTGTTTTTTTATAAATAAAGCTAGTTAAATGGAAAAAAATTATCCGTTGGGACTTTCTTTTTCTTCGAATTGATGGTAGGTTGATGAGGATCATAGGTTAAAAAGACTGAATTGATGCTTGAGGACCCACTAGGTTAGAAATTCATTAAAAGATGTATTTTATTATCCGATGTTTTACTGAGGAGATGATGACATTACCTTTGCTGGACGTTGATACGATAATGGTGATGGAAATTTTGATTTGTATCCAACAGTATGAGATGAGAGCGTGATGGTTTTGAATAAGAATGGGTAGAGAAATTAGAAGGGGTATAAATCACTAATCCTATTTTGGATGTTCAGTAAATCAAACAGATATTCATCTGAATTTCACTGTTTCCTTTTATTTTAATCCACTAACATACCCCAAATATGGGAGCAAATCTACAAGACCCAAGTTTCCGTGTCCCGGTGCCCCATCCAATTAGAGTGATTGAAATTATGCAAATAAGTATGCACATATATACATACAACATACTTACATGTTTGTGTATAGGCACACCCACATTGTGAGTCAACGGAATAGGGATCTTAAGGCCAAATTAACAATAGAGGGGGTGAATAGTGTTTAATGGATTATATGAATATTTTTCATATTCTTTAAGGTTCTACTAAGAATGATATAACTAAAATTCACGGAAAAAATTACAGAATCAAAGTGTAAATAAAAGTAAATGCAATAAAAGTAAAAATGAAAGAACACGTCAAGATTTTATACTAGTACGGAGTTACCCTACATCCAGTCCCGCACAATTCGTTGTACGGATTTCTTTTCGACTAGTAAATGCAAATACAACCTCAATTAAAAGGTTACGAGACACACCCTCCAAAATCCCGACCTTTGGGTAGAGTTTTGATGTAACGACTCACTTTTCCATACAGTTTAAGCTGACAATAAAATCACACATATCCAACCCAAATTGAACAAGAAAGCGGATAGTTAGGGAAAAAGTAAGAAGAAAAGAAGACAAGAAGAACTAAACAACACAGAATCTCACAGCGGAACGAATAATTTATAATAGATAACAAATCTTTACATAAAACAAAACTATTGTACATGTATATACAGACATCAGTTAGAGCCTACTAATCTATTCAACAAGGACAGATATAACAACCTATCCTCACAATTGTTGAATAATATACAACAATGAATGCAGTGGAAGAAAATAACCATGTATGTGAATACGTCTCTGGGCTTCCAGCTCATCTCCTAAAGCTCCAAATATCCAACTAAACCTAGAAATATGCTTGGTCTGACCCAAGCATTATAGGAAAACAATGCTCGGATCGGTCTGGTAAAACCAGCATGAGAAACACAATCAAATGGATTCTTTAAGTTTAAATAAACTTTCGAAACAAAGGTAACTCATAAGACCACGCCGCACATAAACACGGATGGGTTTTTACCTTACGATAACCAAAACCTTTTATATCATAAATCCAGTGATATTATAATAATGTCTAAAGGCGAAAATAGTAATAATCAAGTAGTTGTGATGTTCATGATTGTACATCACAACAATACTAGTTATATAATCAAAAACCGATAAAGCACGTTTTCTAATTGTGTAGGATTTCCGTGGAGGTGCTCTTGGTACTTCGAGGAACGATCATCCTGCATAAGGATCAGAGATATCCTTCTGAAGCAACATACATCCCTAGTGATATACCATAGGAAAAACATAGCCGATCTAGCTAAGACCGAGTGCATTGCCTCATGCACGCATAATAACTATAAGTGACATCTAGGTGGAGTCGACTACACCCTATGGGTTTGCCAACCCTACCGGTCATGCCTATTGTCTCTGGTTTTAGTCATTCCCACTGATAAGGCTACGTCCGGCATTCTAGCTCACACACTACCATCAAATAGATCATTGAATCCCATATGGATTCCAATACTTCAACGGGTCTCGAAATCATTCATATATTCCCACATCTCAATTAGATCTTAGAATCACACCTGGATTCCCATATCCCAATGGGTCTAGGAATCATGCATGGATTCCAACATCTCAATATACGACGAATCACCTCCATAGAACCGTATATAGTTTTCGGAGTGGTCATGAGTTCGAGACATCTCTTATGAGTACACTCTTCCATTTCTTGAGTGCACCACAAAACCAAACATCGATTTCTGAAATGCTCAATACTAGTTTTTTAGGAAATAATCAGACAATACATAAGAGCCGGGATCACCCCCGAACCGTTTAAGTGGACCGATCTCCTTATCATTTGTCCTATAAGAACGAAACGAGTTTATACGTATAGTATAGCACCACAGATGGTAACTGTACCATATAATCCCCATGTTTTTCCTAGATATTTCCAGAGTAAAAGTCCTTCGATGTGAAGTAGGGAATATTTCCCTACCATCAAAATTAAGAAGGATAACATATTTAGGCCAAGATTTGATAATCCGTTATTTAACTATCAAATGAACAAACATTCAAACAGAATTTATAATTCCCATGGAAATCACCATGCCTCTTTAAATAAATATTTTATTAATTTAAAATCACATTTCAAATACTGGGAAATCACTTCCATGTACTTATCTCAACATGATAAGTATATTAACAAACCCATATATTTTCAATACTTAGAAAATATAACCATATACTTATCTCAATGGTATAAGTATATTCACAAACCATTTCACTTTTTCATATACTTATACAATGATATAAGTTTATCCACCAAACACTTAGAAATATTTCCTATTTGAAATCATATTTAAATGATCAAACCCAAATGTCATCTAAAACGGAGAAACCCAAAATAGCAATCCCTTTATAAAACATTTTTAATAAATACCAAATCCTGTTTATTAAACTTCTCCGTCTCAGATTCTTTAAAACTCATTTATAAATTCTTTTATAATTATCCGAAGCCATTTATAAAAGTCTTCTCATATTTAATCCAATTCATTAATAAAATCTTTAAGTCAATAAGGTCCTCTTGATAAACCATAATTTAAAATAGCTTTGAATGTACTATTTAAACATCCTTCTATTTCATTTTAATCAAATCTTATTTAAAATAATACTTTAGAATCTATTTAATAATATATTAAAATAATTTCAAATACTATTATTGTATTAATAAGTTAACTTTAAAACAATATTAAATTAAAAATTAATTAACCTTAAAACATTATTAAAATAAAGTTTAGTTAAATTTAAACCAATATTTGTATGATAATTTATTATCCTTTAAATATAATAAATAACTCAAATCAATATAATTAATTAACTTTAATTAAAGATTAAAGTATTGTAAATTCATTTTAAATAAGTAATTAAATTAAAATTAAAACATTTTTAAAAGAATAACTAAATGACTTCGAAATGATAATTAAACATTCATAAACAACATTGTAGAAATAACCTTTAAGAATCATAATAATAAAATAATTAACTTTAATCGTTTACATAAAGAATTATAAATTGTCTTTAAAATATTATTATTGTTAATAAGTTTTTACCTTTTAAAATCTTATTACTAAATAAAAATATTTATCTTTAAACCTTATAATAAAAATAATTAAAAACAACTTTCAAATCGATACGTTGCTTATTAAAATTTGAGGTGGCTTAACGATCACCTTGGTACTTATACAAGCTACCATCTCATTCAAGGTTAACTTTCCAAGTTAATAACTGATATTCACATAATCGGCGACTATATGAATAATTTAACATTTAATTATCATTAGTTAACATATCACTTATTCAAAGTGTCATATCAAATAACGATATATAACTAGATGTCCAAATCCGTAAAATAGCAGAACGGAGATTTATTCTTCTAATTAATTGCCAAATTAATTTAATTAGTGGAACAGTGTTTTATTCCATTAAACAGATGTCCAATAACCATATTCGATCCAATTTAATTCAATAATAATTTATTTGGCTAAATCAAAGTCAAAAATTAAGGTATATAAATTTTAATCGACGTTAGTATGAAAATAACGTGATTAAAATCATGTCCGTTTAAATGTATCATAAATTTTAAACATCCCAAACCTATCAATAAATCACACTACGACGTTGTACTCCCTGACACGAGCCTAATACAAAAATCCTCGAGTCAAACGGATTTCATATGAACGAGATATGGAATTTCAAAGTTAACTAGTTATATGTGTGTGTATGCGTGCGCGCGCAATTTAAATAATTAATCCTCATCTCATCATGCATATAGGCTCAGCCTAAACCCTAAGCACCTGACCGCTACTATAGTTTCTTCCCCAATCTCCCCCCTCGTTCTAATAAACAAGCTCCTTGTGCACAAATACACATGCACGTGCACACGTTTCCAAAGCCGCAAATCAACCATCGCGATAGCCCCCCAATTCCGCCTCGCCCTGCCCTACACGATCGACTATCTCCGATGCAACCAATTCATACCATCGCCATATTGACTTCTCAGCCGAACCCATTTCCCAGGCAAACCATGATGCACTTTGCAAATTAAAGGACCACCAACACCTCGATCGCCTAGAGTTGCTACCACCAACACCAATGCAACCGCCACGTCGTACGCTACCTCCAGGCAAGTTGCGGTCCCCTCTGATCATCAAACATCGTCGATTCATTTCCAAGCGCAATCAAACCATACCCTTAAACCTTAGCTCGAGCCATCCATGTCAAACCAAATCTCAAATCAAAAATAGGCCACAGTCATGACCTCCACCTCGTTTCCAGGCTCCTCTCCAACACTTCCGATCATCTTCTCGACCACCGGCTCGCCAAAAATTATTTTCTAACGAAATTGGGTCATCTCTTCCTCCTCGATGAACCTGGCCACTAGAAATCATGCGGGCACTTCTAAAACTCCCCAATCGTCGATACGAACCTGACCATATCCTCCATTTGCCAATTTTTGATCATCAAAAATGGTCGTTTTCTCGACCACTTGCTGTTATTTGCAGATATCTCTCAGAATACTCGACGAAAGTTCATGAAACTAATTTTAGAGTAAACTAGATTTGATGATGAACAACTTTGATTTTGGTTGTTTTGGATGATTTTGCTTAGATTGGAAGATATTTATTTTTGAATAGAAGGATATGAAGATTATTTAAGTTTTTCTTTGTACAAAGGAAAAGAATAGAGGAGAAGATGATCATATGAACACATGAACATATATATATATACACACATGCCGAGCATCATTCCCAATACACTAATCAACTCAAGACTCACATCTAATGGGAACAATGGCGCTTGGGCAGCTTGAAAGTGGTTGGGGAGACAAAGAGGACATTAGAATACAAGGCTAAGGGATAGGATGGTGGCTAAGATGGAAAAAGGCAGTGTATTGTGTGTTTTTCCGATACCCAATATGCTTTATCACGTTCGATTACGAACCATGATTTACAGAAAATAAATCACGATCGTGTATAACAATGTTACACATTCACAAAATAAAAATAAAACAGACAAGTTATTAAATTCTGTGAATTTTCAAAATGCCAACATTTTTCCGTAAAATATGTCAAACGAGAATTTAATTATTTTCTAAATTAAAAATTATGGAAATTTTTTAAAAATTAAATTAAAAATACGTCATTAAAAATCAAGTCCAAATATGAAACATGGATTTTATTATAGTTTAATTCAAATACAAATATTTAGATAAATTAAATATTCAAATTTGAAGTCTTAAACTATGGTTGTTACACTCTCCGTCCTAAAAAAAATTCATCCCCGAAATTTCAGCACAAGAACACTCAATACTATTGATAAGCTTGCACGATGTTCATAGATCATTCACGTATAGAATCTGATTCGATTATTACTCAAATACATGACTCTACTTCCAAACTGGTATCGCTCACCTGATTTTCTAGTGCGGACCCTGATCGGGCTCCTTGATTAGGAACCTCTACTCTCCTTACATAGTTGTAGCTATGATAGAAAATCTTGGTTCCATATCAAGAACCCTTATCAAGTTCTCGCCGCCAAAAATCGAATAATAGATCCTTATGTGGAACGGCGTGGAATACCTTAAAGTCTTGTACTTGAATATTAGATCAAACTATATAAAGAAAGAAATGATCTACATCGATTCTACATTCTTATTAAATTAGTTATCCCTAATACCAACTCTATTTCCATATTTATGAAAATATTTCATATAACTCCATTAGATTTGTAAAACTTATAAAACATTCTACCACATTACAAGGGTATACCCAGCTATTAAATTCAAAATTTTATTTTTAATTCACTTAACAATTTTTAAACACCTGGGTTCTCATGCAAAACACTTTTTGAAACGACATCATACCTTTTGGAAACTTAAGGGTCAAATACTTGGACATTTATTTTAAAAACCTTTGAAATGGTATTATATATACTCTAATTCATAAAAAATATATAGCCCGAGTAACCTTAAAATTTTACCAAGGAACTGGGTATTACCAACCAGTATTATATATTCCATACTATAAGGATAATACTCGAGAGAAATGTTTATGATCCGAACGTATCTCTTACCCATTTTTAGTTTCTATGAGCCACTCGAACTAGTTAACCAAAAATCACTTCTTTCTTTTCAGACCCATTTTGAAACAATATCAAAAATATATTTCTAACAAAATATTTCAACAAAATATCCAATTCCAATTTGCTTTGGATTCGTTCGCATTTGAACTCGTTCTGATCGTACAATGACAAAGAGAATAATTTACTAAGTGTACAATACCGTTCGCCTGAGCAAATATCTGATCATCGTTTAGAAGATTATTCTGATTACCACAAAACAAACTGAGACTTATTTCCCGGACCAATCCAAAGGGATACACATTTCCTTTACATTCTCTTTTTCAAAAGAATTTACACTTAAAACATATTTTTAAGTAAACTATGTCCAAAACATTGATACATTAAACCCCTTTAAGAAAACTATTATTACCATTTACAAAACCATTTGTGCTCTAAAACTATCTTAAATAAAATATTATTTCCTTTTTCCCACAAACCATTTAAAATAATTATATACATAATTACTCTATGGTAAATCAAATCATACTTTTGATCAAATCATAATTTATTATATCTAAATAATTATAAAGTGAGAAGCTAACGGTAGAAATCCCATACTTAGAAATGTTTTTATCCCAAGAATATTTTCAGTTGCGGTTATTAACCTGTAAACAATGAAAATCATTTTGCCAAAATCATCGAATTTAAACTCTCGAATCCTTTGATTTATAAACACATTTGTATAAAAAAAATTGGCATGGCCGACGGTTTTATAGTGGACGGACCACTTTTATTACGAACGTAATAAGGTTGAAGTACAGGAGTAAGGTAAAGGTACCTTAGCTACTATGAATGAGAAATAAAAAATACAGCACAGGAGTATGACAGACACGTCACAACTACTAGAAATAAATAACAAGGCTAGTTCTCCTCCGTAGAGGAAGAATCACCGTCTCCCTCATCAGCCCTGGATGAATGCAGAGATCCACCCCCACGAAGACCAAAAAAGGGACGAAATAGAGCAGCAAGAGAAGGAACATAACTGTCAATGTCAGTAGAATATACGAAGGATCGATCCCAGGCAGAATCAGCTAGAAGAACAGAATTCATCTCAGCATACGAACCATCCATGTCAAGAACCAAGGAATCACCAGAAATACTATAATAAAGGCATCGGAGATCCAATAAGTCATCAGATACATATCTAAAATAGGTGTCATCCACAGGGTTGAATCTCATACCAGAACGCCGATCAACCCAACAATGTTCAGTCTTAGCCCAAACTACGAGCAGCGGAGAGAGATTCGGCTCAGTAGGGAGAACTGAAGGAACAGCACCAGGAACTGGGGAAGCAGGACGCTTATAGGAAAGGGATGGACCAGAGATAGAAGCAACCAGAGAGGCTTTGGGAACCCATTTCCTAAGCGGTGGCCAAGGCAGGGGGATCTTAGGAGCAGCAGGAGGAACAACAGAGCGCACGCAGGCAGAGGCAATATGCCCAAAAGACTGACAGGAGGAACATATGTCAGTGACCCATCCATAACGAACACGAACATCCACCACGTGACCAACAGCTAGTTGGACAGGAATAGAGGAAGGAAGAGGCGTTTGCGGAGAAATCTCAATCAGGGCCTTGGCGTATACAAGCTTATCACGCGCTACCGTATTAGAGTCAAAACATTTCAATTTACCTATATTGCACGCAAGCCAATTCAAGCCAAGCAACGGTTGTAATGCAGATGGAATTTGGGAGAAATAAACCCAAACAGGGATAGAAAAAACTTGTTCACGAACACTAGCTACTGACGGAGACCAGGGGGTAATAATAAAAGGCTGTCCGTCAAAGAAGGAAGGCTCAGACTCAAGAACACGACAACGTTCCTCAGAGGAGGAGAACAATAAGTAGTACAAGGAATCAACCAACTTAACTTTGAGCCCACCCTGAAGTCTCCAGGCCCTACGACAAACAGCTGCCACATCATGAAGACGATGTTTAGGGTCCAAAAAGATTCCAACTACGTATCCTGACCAAAAGTCCAATCCGACTTGCATAACACAGGTGGGTGGGATCATCACTCCGTTTTCCTCAACAATGTCGAACTCAACTGGTTCATACACACCCGCATTACGGGGCATGGATGTAAAAAGAGAAGACCATGTTTTGGGTACAGGCGGGCAGGGAGCAGCAGGCCGACACTCAACAACAGCAGTAGTGGCAACATGGATGGGGCAAGGAGAAGCTGCATGCGTGATACCTCCAGGAGATAAATCGTTGATCACTGGAACAACATTAGCATTGGCAATAGTACGTGAAGTGTCACAGGCAGAACCAATAATGGGACAGGTATGGGGAGACCCAGGACACTCAATTACTAATGGCAGATCAGGAGTTGTATCACACAATGGGGAGGTCGTGCTATTTACATTAGTGATAGATCCAGATCCCACTGTAGCACTGAAACAAACACTAGATGAGCTACGTTCTGTCATAACAGATTTAACCTTAGCACTGACTTCCTCAGCCAAACTACCTAATACACTGTCGCCAACTTTAGTACCCGTGTCATGATCATCCAAATCGCAACAGGATACAACATCGATACACTCATAGGATCCGGACTTAGCAAGGAAGCACGGCAAACCAGAATAAGATGACGAAGTAGTCACAGCATCCGTAGCTTCATTCAAGGCAGGCCGGTCAGTAGAATCTGATGGAGACCGCTTGCTTGCACAAAGTGGGGGGAATTCTCGGGGCGAGTGAAGGTCAGGGCGAACGACAACATCAGCCGCCATGCCTCTGAAACGTCGGCCTGAACGAGTTGAAGAGGGGGAGGGGATATGCTGAGAAATGTTAAAAGGAGGAGATGAGGACATGAAGAGGGGCGTGGGAACAGAGAGGGAGTCACGGAGTCACGATGAAGAACGCGAAAGAAGGAATCGCCAGAAAGAAGCCGCCAGATCTGCCATTGAAGATAATTAATCGCCAGAAAGAAAAGTTTTTCAGGGAAAACTTTGGGGCCAAGGAAACTATGTTTCTCCTGGCCTTTGGTTAGACTGGTTTTATAGTGCCCAGACCACTTATGTCTCATTATTGTGGCCGCTGGGAATCGATCCGGTGCCACTACAACACAATGTAGCAACATCCACTATGTCGAAACCACTGGACCGCTGGGAATTTGATTACATTTGTATAAATCAAATTTGTAAAATATTCACTTTTAATCTCAAATATTTATTTCAAAAATATTTTAGCTTTCTTATATAAATCATTTTTCAAGTATTATTTCAGCAATATTTAAGTTTCTTTTAATAAACTTGTTTTATAAAACCCCAATTTAAAACAACCAACTTTTATATTCAATCATTTCCAAATATTATTTCAAAATATTTCAAATTTTCTTTTAAAACAACATTTAATTAAACTTAATTTTTATCAAATCAACCTTCATATAAAATTGTTTCCAAAATATTCACTCCAGTATATTCAAAATTTTCTTTTAAATAAATAATCTTTAGAAATTCAATTTTAACCCAATATTATCAACGAATGCCTTATATTCAAATTATGTAACTTAATTTACAAGGTTTTCATTTCAATATTCTCTAAATTCCTATCTACCCAACCCAGGTTTCAAAAAGGAGATTTTAGATAGATCAATGTATAATAGTCAATACTCAGAAATGGGTGAGCTGGATCGATCAAATCCTAGATGATAATTTTCTATGAAAAATTATTCTTTTACATATATAAAGTATATTTCTAGGTAAAATTATTTCATTTATCCATTTTAAAACAATACTGTATCAATTGGTCTTGTACGAGTATTTAGGAAATCCCTATCGATAACGTAAGCAAAACGCATCAACTAGAATTCTTAAGCCACTCAATAAGTCACACAACACAATATAAAACACTTTTATATCGCTAACAAATACGCGCTCTCATATATAATACACTTAAACTCATCCTAGGGTCCCACTTACCCTATCTCAAATGAGTCAACCCTACCAAAGCTTAGGTGTTCGCCCAACCTAAGCTCTGATACCACATGCAATGACCCACTTTTTGTACAAATTAAGCTAACAATAAAATCACACACGTCCAACCCAAATTGAACAGAAAAGCCGATAGTTAGGGAAAAAAGAAAGAAGACAAGAAGAACTAAACAACATAGAATCTCACAGCGAAACGAATAATTTATAATAGATAATAAATCTTTACATAAAACAAAACTGTAATATATGTATATACAGACATCAATCAGAGCCTACTAACCTATTCAGCATGGACAGTTATAACAACCTATCCTCACAATTGCTGAATAATATACAACAATGAATGCAGTGGAAGAAAATAACCATGTACGCAAATATATCTCTGGGCCTCCAGCTCATCTCCTAAAGCTCTAAATATCCAAGTGAACCTGAAAATATGCTCAGTCTGACTCGAGCATCATAGGAAAACAACTCCCGGGTCAGTCTGGTAAAACCAACGTGAGAAACACAATCAAATTGATTCTTAATGTTTAAATAACCTTTCAAAACAAAGGTACCACGTAAGACCACACCGCACATAAACACGGATGGGTTTTTACCTTATGATAACCAAAACCTTTTATATCATAAATCCAATTATATTAATATAATAATGTCCAAAGGCAAAAATAATAATAATCAAGTAGCTGTGATACTCGTAAGTGTACATCACAACAATACTAGTTATATAATTAAAAACCAATAAGGCATGTTCGCTAGTTATGTAGGATTTCCATGGAGCTGCCCTCAACACTTCGACGAATGGTCCTCCTACACAAGGATCAGAGATATCCTTCCGAAGCAGCATACATCCCTAGTGATGTACCACATGAAAAAAAGCTGGTATCACTGAGACCAAGTGCATCGCCCCATGCATGCATAACAACTATAAGTGACGTCTAAGTGGAGCTGCCTACACCCTATGGGTTTGCCAACCGTACTGGTCACGCCTCATATCTCTGGTTTTAGTCATTCCCACTGATGAGGCTACATCTGGCATTCTAGCTTACGCACCACCATCAAATAGATCATGGAATCCCACATGGATTCCATTACCCCAACGGGTCGGAATCACACATAGATTTCCACTTCTCAATTAGATCTTGGAATCACTCTCGAATTCTCATACCCCAACGGGTCTTGGAATCACGCATGGATCCCAACATCTCAATATACCATGAATCTCCATAATAGAACCGTATATGGTTTTCGAAGTGTTCACGGGTTCGAGTCATCTCTTACGAGTACACTCTTCTGTTTCCCGAGTGCTTCACAAAACAAAACATCAATTTTTGGAATGCTCAATACTAGTTCTATAGGAAATAATTAGACAATACATAAGAGACGGGATCACCCCTTAACTGTTTAAGTGGACTGATCTCCTTATTATTTTTCCTAGAAGAACAAAATGAATTTATATGTATAGTATAGCACCACCGATGGTAATTGTACCATATAATCCCCATGTTTCCCCTAGATATTTCCATAGTTAAAATCCTTCGGTGTTAAGTATGCAATATTTCCCTACCGCCAAAATTAAGAAGGATTGCATATTTAGGTCAAGATTTGATATCGATTATTTAACTATCAAATGAACAAACATTCAAACAGAATTTATAATTCCCATGGAAATCACCAAGCCTCTTTAAATAAATCTTTTATTAATTTAAAATTACATTTCAAATACTTGGAAATCACTTCCATATACTTATTTCAACTGGATAAGTATATTCACAAACCCTTATATTTTCGATATTTAGAAAACATAACCATATACATATCTCAATGATATAAGTATATTTACAAACCATTTCACTTTTCAAAACTTGGAAACTTTTTTATATGCTTATATAATGATATAAGTATATCCACCAAACACTTAGAAATATTACCTATTTGAAAACATATTTGATCAAACCCAAATGTCATCTTAAACGAAGTAACCAAAAACACCAATCCCTTTATAAAACATTCCTAATGAATTCCAAATATTATTTATAAAACTTCTCCTTCTCGGAATCTTTAAAACTCATTTATAAATTCTTTTATAAGTATCCAAAGCTGTTTATAAAACTCTTCTCATATTTAATCCAACTCGGTAAAAACTCTTTAAGTCAATATGGTCCTCTTGATAAACCATAGTTATTTAAAATAGCTTTGAACAACAAATTACTATTTAAACTATCTTCTATTTCATTTTAATCAAATCTTATTTAAAATAATATTTTAGAATATATTTAATAACATATTAAAATAATTTCAAACACTATCATTATATTAATTAGTTAACTTTAAAACAATATTACTTTATAAATTAATTAACCTTCAAACATTATTAAAACAAAATTTGGTTAACTTTAAACTAATATTTATATGAAAATTTATTATCTGTATAATAAATTAAATCAATATAATTAATTAACTTTAATTAATAATTAAAGTATTGTTAAATCATTTTAAATAAGTAACTAAATTAAAATTAAAACATTTTTAAAATAATAACTAAATAACTTTAAAATGATAATTAAACATTCATAAACAACATTGTGGAAATATCCTTTAAGATTCGTAATAATAAAATAATTAACTTTAATCATTTTCAAAAATAATTATAAATTATCTTTAAAATATTATTATTAATAATAAGTTATTACCTTTAAAATCTTATTACTAAATAAAATTAATTATCTTTAAACCCTATAATAAAAATAATTAAAAACACCTTTCAAATCGATACTTAGCTTATTAAAATTTGAGGAGGCTTAACAACCACCCTGGTACTTATACAAGCTACCATCTCATTCAGGGTTAACTTTCCAAGTTAATAACCGATATTCACATAATCAGCGGCTATATGAATAATGTAACATTTGTCTATCACTGGTTAACATATCACTTATTCAAAGTGGCATATAAAATAACGATATATAATTAGATGTCCAAATGTATAAAATAGTAGAACGGGATTTATTCTACTAATTAATTTTCAAATTAATTTAATTAGTGGAACAGTGATTTGTTGTGCTAAACAGATGTCCAATAACCATATTCGATCCAACTTAACCAAATAATAATTTATTTGGCCAAATAAACGTCAAAAATTAAGGTATATGAATTTCAATCGACGTTATTATTAAAATAACGTGATTAAAATCCTATCCGTTTAAATATGTCATAAATTTTAAACATCCCAAACCTATCGATAAATTGCCCTACGACGTTGTACTAGTCGACACGAGCCCAATGCAAAAATCTGTGAGTCAAATGGATTTATATGAACGAGATATGGCATTTCAAAGTTAACTAGTTATATATACGTATGTATGTATTTATTTATGTATGTATGTATTTAAGCAATTTAAGTAATTAATCCTTACCTCATCATGCATATGGGATCGGCCTAAAACCCAAGCACCTGACTGCTGCTACAGTTTCTTCCCCAATCTCCCCCATCATTCCAGTAAACAAGCTCCCATGTGTAGAATACGCGTGCACGTGCACGCATCTCCGAAGCCACAAATAGACCATCGTGATAGCTCCCTAAGTCTGCGTCGCCCTATCCTACACGATCGACCATCTCCGATGTAACCAATTCATACCATCGCCATACCGACTTCACAGCCGAACCCATTTCCCAGGCAAACCATGAAGCACTTCGCAAATTAAAGGACTACCAACACCTCGATCGCCTAGAGCCGCTGCCACTAATGCCAATGCAGCCGCCACGTCGTACGCTACCCTCCAGGCAAGTAGCGGTCCCCTCTAATCATCTAATGTCGTTGCTAGAGATTCATTTTTGAGCACAATCAACCCATACCCTAAAACAACTAGTTCGAAGCATCCAGGGTAAACCACGGCACAAATCAAAAATCAACCACAATCACGACCTCCGCCTCATTCCCAGGCACCTCCCCGACAACTCTGATCATCCTCTCGACCACCGATTCACCGAAAATTATTTTTCGAACGAAATTTCATCATCTCTTCCTCCTCGACGAATCGGGCCACTAAAAATCAAGCGGACACTTCTAAAAATCCCCAATCATCGATAAGAACCCAACCATACTTACGTTCGCCAATCCGCGATCGTCGAAAATGGTCGTTTTCTCGACCACTTGCTGTCATTTGTAGATATCTCTCAAAATACTCGACGAAAACCCATGAAACTATTTTTAGAGTAAACTAGATTCGATGACGAACAACTTGATTTTGATGGTTTTGGATGATTTTGCTTAGATTGGAAGATATTGATTTTTAAATGGAAGATGGTGAAGATTATTTAAGTTTTTCTTTGTACAGAGGAGAAGATGATCATATGAACACACGGACATATATATACACACACAAACACACACACACACACACGTCGAGCACCATTGCCAGTACACCAATCACCTCGAGACTCACGTTCAATGGGAACAATGCCGGCTTGGGCAACATGAAAGTGTCTAGGGAGACAAAGAGGACACTGGAATGCAAGGCCAAGGGACAGGATGGTGGCTATAAGGAAAATGGCAGTGTACCGTGTGTGTTGTTTCTGGTACCCGCTACGCCGTATCGCGTTCGATTACGAATGCCGATTGACAGAAAATAAATCACGATCGCATATAACAATGTTACACGATCATAAAATAAATAAAAAACAGACAAGTTATTGAATTCTGTGAAGTTTCAAAATGCCAACGTTTTGTCGTAAAATACATCAAACGATAATTTACTTATTTTCCCAATTAAAAATTAAGGAAAAATTCTAAAAATTATACTAAAAATACATTATTAAAAATCAATTCCAAATTTGAAACGTAGATTTCATCATAATTTAATTCAAATCCGAATATTTAAATAAATCAAATGTTCAAATTGAAGTCCTAAAATACGTGTTGTTTGTGATGGCCCGGAATTTTGGGCAATATCAATTTATTAATCTTTATTGGTAATTAAAATTGATTTGATAATTTTTTATATAATTATTTTAATTTGATAAAATTTTATCTTTCAAAGATAATTAAAATGTATTCTATTTATAATGTACATATTTGTATATATTGTAAATAGGAAAGCTTTGATTTAAATTTATTAAAGATATGCTTTCAAATTATAATGTGTATGTATATGTATATTGTAATTGGAAGCTATATTTTAAAATTTATATAATAACTTTCAAAGGCTATTTAAAAATTTAACTTTATATTTCTTAACAACAAAGATAATATCTATGAATGTGTATTTATTTAAAATTTTATTTTAGCTTAAGTTTCAAAATTCAAATAAGGTTTAATTAAAGAATAAACTCTTTATTTTCAAAACACAAAGTAAATATTTTAAAACGAGATTTAATAAAAGGGTTAAGATGCTTTCTTTAAATTTTTTATTTATTTAAAATAAGGATAGTTGTGTATATAAGATTTAAGAGCAAATTAATAAAACATATAAAGGTATAAACATTTAAAGGTTAATTTATATAAACATATGAAAATATATACATATTATAAAAATTATAAATACATAAGAAATATAAAAATTCATGTTTTAACATTTGTAAGAAGATAAAATCATGTAAGTTACATGTGTAAGTTTTGTACAACTTGAGATAACAGTGTCAAAAATAATTATTTCTTTTAATTTTGGGATATACGTAAATATACATAAAGAAAATGGAGTAGAGAACCAGGTTTACTCCCTTCTCTTTTCATCTATTTCTTTCTTCTTAAAGCAAACTAAAGAAATTGGGAAACAGAATTAAAAAAGAAAATCAAAATAAATAACATCAGTTTCAAAGCTGACCTGAGCAAAGGTTCTAGTCGACTTAGATTCACTCAGCAAGAATTCAATTCAAGGATCAAGCAGGATTCATCTCAAAAAGATACAAAACAACAACAATTAGAAGTTCCAGATTTAAGATATATAGAGACTGTTCCTCCGTTCTTGCTTTCCGGTGAGTAAACCTCTTCTTTAAAAATAGTTTTTAACCTATGTTTATATTAATGCATGTGATAGATTTGTTTGGAAAATGTTGTAGTTTGGTTTGCATGGTTGTTCCTTATTTGGAATCTATTATGTAATACACTGTTTATATGAGAACTTGACTGTGTATACCTATCTTTGTCCTGTTGATCACAGCCTCAAACT
Source organism: Allium cepa (assembly GCA_030765085.1). NCBI lineage: Eukaryota > Viridiplantae > Streptophyta > Magnoliopsida > Asparagales > Amaryllidaceae > Allium > Allium cepa. The sequence continues at coordinate 993,881,847 of CM060934.1, read as the reverse complement.
AAAAAAAATTCATATCTTTCAATTGAAATCATGTTAGACTTTGACTTCTGAAGAGAAAACATTTGAATCAAGGAAACATCTTTTATAAAAATAATTTCAACTATATTAGTTGGATATTTAACTCAAAAATTTATAAATTTCAGTGGAAATTAAAACCTGGGTTAAAATCGATCAAGCCAATTTAAATCGTTGATTATATAATCTGATACGTTGAGCTAATTGATGAATTATGATGTGAATATCATGATTTTTAGATAGGAAATAGTTGAGATATTCGGTGTTAGTCGGATTTGGGAATTTCGTCGAACCCCGACGATCGGTGGGGTGGTTGTCGTCGAGGACAGAGCGGAAGGTAGCGTGTAGCCTGATGGTTACAGGAAAATTGGAAGGAAGATTTTTAGGTGAACGAGATGGCCATACATCGATGATTTAGGGTTCGAAGATCTGCTGGGGACGACGAGGTATTTGGGGTTCGTGCGTCGTCGTGGGATCATCGGAGATGATCGCGAGTGCGGGGATCATTGCGTGGATCGATGAAGATGCTCTGGTCGAAGGGACGTAAGTTCCGATCGTCGAGATTGTCGTGGCGAACCAATTTTTTCGAAGTGGTTTTGGGTTCCTATGATGATCATAGTGCTCGATTTTATGTTACGATGTTATTTTTGGATCCGGGTGGTCGGAAGGCTTGCGGGGATCATCGGCGATGGGTCGAGGCTGGTGTAGTTGGTCGGAGCGACTGGGATGGCTGGTGCACGTGCATAGGTTCGTGTGTGTGTCAGTTTTGTTTTGGTTTCAAGGAAGGATGAGGGAAGCTCGGGTCGAACTCGAAATGATGGCATGTATGTCTTGAAGTAGCTGGGTATTGAGGAAAACTCAGTGCTTTTGTTTGAGATCTTCGCATTTCATTAGTTTTTCTCGGGTTGTCTTTGTCAAGTAACTGGTTTCAAGAATTCTAAGGAATTCAAGTTTCAAGCTTAAAGAAAGAAGAGAAAATTTAAAGGCAAGCAAAATAAAACAAGTTTTTGTCAAGATTAAATATTATATAAATTTCCATAACAAAGTGTTTTAAAACAAATTTTAAAATTATTAAAATAATTTTTTTCCAAAAAGAAGAATGTTTAACCAAGTTTAAATATGTTTAAAATTATTAAATAAGTTTTAAAAGAAGAGTTGATAATTAAGTTTTCAAAGAATAAGAATTTATTTAAATTTATTTATCAAGTTTGAAACAAGTTCAAAGATGAGAATTGATAATTTAAATGCTTTAATTTGTTTTGTTTAAAAGTAAATTATATTTTAATTATAATTGATTCCTAAATATTTATTTTCCAATAAAGTTTAATGATGAAATTAAGTTATATATTAAGATAAAGGAAGTTATCTTTAATTAATTAAAGTTGTGAGTAATTAAAGATAATTAACTAGTGAAATTAATTAAAAGTTAATCATTAAATAAATTAATAAAGGTTAACTAATTATTAATTACATAGTATAAGTAATTAGTGGATAGTTAATTATTATAATTAATTTAAAGATCATTAACTAGTGATTATGATGATTAATTAAGGTAATTAATTTAGGATAATTAATTAGTTAATTAATTAGGAATAATCACTAAAGGAAATTGATTAAGTATAATTTCTTGATGTAATTTACAAACTATAATTACTTAAGGTAAGTAATTGAAGGATAATTACTAGAAGTAATTAATAGAAGGGAAATTACTTAATAGAAGTAATTAGAGAATAATTACTTATGAAAATAATTAGGGATTAATTACTTAGTGTAATTAATTAGAGGATTAATTAATTAATATAATTCATTAAAGGATTAATTAATATAAGCAATAGATAATTACTGAATGAGATTAATTAGGGATAAATAATGTGATTGATTAAAGATTACTTGTTAAAAGTAATTAATTAGTAAAAGAACTAATTAATGAAAGAAATTAGAGAATCATTAATTAATGTAATTAATTAATGGGATTAATTTAAGGTTAATTAAGGATAATGGATAAAGAATATTAATTTACTTAATTAATTAAAGGTTAATTATTTAAGTGTAATTAAAGTGTAATTAATCAAGAATGATTAATTAAAATGGATAATTAAAGAATAATTACTTAAGGTAATTGAAGGATAATTAATCAAGGACGATTAATTAAGGTAGATAATTAAGAGATGATTAATTAATTGGTTTGTAATTAATCAATGTTAAGTAAGCAGGATTACGGTAATCCAAGTGATTAAAAGCTAGTAATTAATTTAATTGGTGATAAATTAAATTATTAGAAATTGTTAAACTTAAATATCTTGCTTATGGATGATGAATGATATTGGATGATTTGGATGTGATATTTCTGATATGTGTTATGTGCTGCTTGGTGGTATGAGATGTTTTGGTTGAATCGAGATAAAATGGATTATCTATCTATGGTATTGTGAATCATATACCTGTGTGTAAATGTTATTCTAAATAATAATTAAATTGTTTAAAACCCTTAAACAAATTGGACATTAAAACGGCATTTTGGATTTCGGTGAGGCCGGGATCGGATTTCCAAATTGGATATCCAAAAACCACATCGATCCAAATTAAACGTTAGGTCGTGAATTCAAGTGAAGATCAAGATAAAGACTCGAAGTGTAAGGACTATTTGTCTTTAAAACTCTGAGGGTGATTCCAATACGAGTTTAACGGAGATAGTACTTTCAGATTTGAGATGAAGATTTAGAGTGCAAGGGCTGTTGTCGTTAACTCTAAGGGTGATTCCAAAATAAGTGTAACGAGATAGTGCCTTCGGTTTCGTTCGAACCCGGAACGAACTTGTATGGATTGAATGCTTTCAGAACATCGTCAGGAGGACGATGAGCATTCTAAGATATATGTGTCCTAAAAAGGTAACCGCAGCCTCAAGCCTCATCAACCGAGAATGGCTAAAACAGGGGAGGTGCAGCAAGGCTAAATGAGTGGCACTTAAGTAAGATAAGGTTTCCCCTGTCTAGAGGTCCCTTTTTATTCGGCTTAGTGGGCAGTTGGAATCGCGCGCCAACTGCGGGGTTGTCTTATTCGGGACTATCTAGTAAGGGATGGTTACGGCCTTGTGTTGCATGGGATTTAGGGTGGATCCTCGGTACGGTGATCTAGGCCACGTACTGTGACGGGTAGTACCCCAGTAGCCCTGCCATTGATGGAAACTCATTTTCCCTACGTTCCTTTACGGTTTTGATTGTATAACGCACTTTGTGGCTAGTAGCTGGAATTTAATAAATGTAACAATTTCGGCTATTTGCTATTTATTTGAAAACCCTAGACACTATTATAATATCATTGGATTTCATATCAAATGTTTTGGTTATCGTAAGGTAAAAAAATTTCCGTGTTTATGTGTGTGAAGTTTTACGAGATACCTTTTGTTTTCAAAAGTTTTTCAACATTAAGAAACTTTAACCCGTTTACTCACACCAGACCCATGTCTGACATGGAGTTTATTTTCTGTTTTATTAAACTCTTGGGCACTCAAATTTTTACGAGTAGCCAAGCGATTCAGGTTAGCTTTGACGAATTCTGGAGGAGAATTGGAGCAGGAGGTTTCAGCGTTTGTTGATATATAATGGTTCCGTTGTGTCTGTATCTCTATGTTGATGTCTGTATTGTAATTTAGTTGTATGATAGACAAGTGTTTATAACTGTCTAATTTGTGATGTATAAGCTGTCTCCGATGTATATGATACTATGTAATGTCTTATGTGATGTAATATTTTATTCGTTCCGCTGTGAGAATCTGGTGTTGTTAGTTCTTTTTTTCCTATCTTTCTCTTTTCTATCCCTTTCTTTCTTAATAATGATTCGTCTTTCTGTGGAATGAAAGGCGGGGCGTTACATTGTTACCCTTGATTTCCAGTATACAAGAACACTCACTAGATTTACGGGCTATTAAGCACACCCAATTGATTTTATGGGCTACAATCACACCCAATTGATTTTACGGGATACAATCATACCCACAAGTATAGCAATATGATTTGGTAAAGTTTTACAAACTCAGATCTTCGAGCTTGATTACAATTTATAACTCTTGAATAACATTTTGATCTTAGTTTGAGGGAGATAGATGAGAGAAATCAGATATTAGATGAAGGAGAATCAAACAATTGATGATTGAATTTGATTCTTGCTGAATTTCGGTGGATCTTGGGTATATTTTGGTTTAGAAAATGAAAGAGTGGAAAGAAGAGAGGAGAATAAGAAAGTAAATGTTAAAAAATCATTTGGAAGACTAGTATATATAGTGAAACAAGGTCATGTCCATTCGTGATGAGATATGACGAAAAGACACTTCCATTCAAATTTGAATTTTGAAAATTACGGCCACTATGATGACATACATAGATAGAGCATGTCAACATACTCTTCCAAAATTGAAAAACACTTTAAAAATATTATTTTGAAAATCCGTTGCTTTGTAAAATAATTTGATACTTTGTAGAAGCATTCAAACATAGTTTATCCACATATTAATCAAAAAATAACTTAATAAAACTTTATAAAATAATTTTGAAAGATTTAATAGGAGTATTCAAATATAATGTAAATAATATATATAAAATCAATAATATATATAAAATCAATATAATTATAATTTATTAATGTATGAACAAAAATTAAATATATATAAACTTAAAAATACCGAAATAATATCTTTATAAGTATAAGAGATTGAAAATCACTTTGAGAATTATTTGAAAAGATTATTTTAAAACCAGAAATATTTGAAAAAAAAAACTTAAAACAAAATTAGAGAAGAAGAGAGGGATCAGGAAAGAGCTATCAAGGTTTTAACATAAATTCTACGACTCTATAACTTATTTGAAATATTTGTAATCTTGAACCCTTCAATACTCATGAGTCTTCATTCTCCAACTCTTAAAACTCTATATCAACATCTTGAATCTATTCTTGATACTGTACAGTCTTCTTAATCAACATCCGTCTAATATCATGCACTATATATAATATATAACTTGATAAAACATTAGTATTTATATTTTATATAATGTCTATAGTTGTTATTATCAATACCAATACACCTAAGGTACTAACAATCTCACCCTTATTGATATTATCAATACCAAATAGAAAAAGTTGCAAAATTCAACTTACTCCAAACATATCGAAGCTTATACTTAAAAAGATCGCAAACGCCATTTTGGACTCAATGGAAGTGGTTTCGAGCTCCAATTCGGCCATTTGCAAAAAGTAGCATTTCGGACCCAAAATCCGACTACCGACGCTATATTTAAATAAAATATTTAAATATAAAATCGTTAAATATGCGGGTTGCTACAGATCTCCCCTCCTTACAAAATTGCATCCCCGCAATTCCTATAGACGATATTTGTAACAACTACATACATACAACATCCAAAAAGAAAAGAGAATAAGCTTGAGATGAAAAGATATACTCACCGTTTTCGAGCAAAGATAGAAAACCCGGATAAGATCGCTCAATAAACTCTCTGGTTTCCCAAGTACAGTCATTGGGATTAACGGACCATTGAACTTTAGCGAGCGGCAAGTCCTTGTTCCGAAGGTGTCGCACCTCCGTGTCAAGCACGCGAATAGGTTGCTGTACAATAGATAAGTCTGGTGAGACCTCAAGCTCAAGCAAATCAGGAGAATCAATAACAGAATGTGATTCCCGAAGACACTTCCGAAGTTGCGAGACGTGAAACACGTCATGAATGCCAGATAAATGAGCAGGAAGTGAAACTCTATAAGCCACAGGGCCAATACGTTCAGTAATAGAAAATGGTCCTATAAAGCGAGGAGCCAATTTCCCAGTCGTACTGAAAAGCATAACCCCTTTCAAAGGAGAAACACGAATAAAAACAAGATCACCAATCGAGAACTCGAGAGGCTTCCTACGGTTGTCCGCGTAGGATTTCTGGCGACTCTGCGCCTCTTTCGTTCTCAACCGGATAAGATCAATCTTCTTGGAAGAATCACGAACAAAATCTGGACCAAGAATAAGCTTCTCCCCAGATTCCAACCAACAAGAAGGTGATCGACCTGGCCTTCCATATAAGGCTTCGAAAGGAGCCATACCGATACTAGACTGAAAACTATTGTTGTAGGAGAACTCTACAAAAGGTAGGTGATCCTCCCAACAACCACCGAAATCAAAAATACAAATACGGAGAAGATCTTCCAAGATACGATTCACCCGTTCAGTCTGTCCGTCAGACTGCGGATGATAAGCTGTAGAAAAATTAAGCTTTGTTCCCAAAGCTTGCTGAAGACTCTTCCAAAAATGACTCGTGAATAAAGGATCACGATCACTCACAATAGAACTAGGAACACCGTGAAGTCTCACGATTTCCTTGACATACAACTTAGCCAAATGCGAAGCAGTCCTATTAGACTTAATAGGGACAAAATGAGCAGACTTGGTGAGCCGATCAACAATAACCCAAATACTAGAATGGCCTAATCTCGAACGAGGTAGGCCGTCAATGAAATCCATAGAAATCTGATCCCATTTCCACAATGGAATCTCTAGAGGCTGAAGAAGACCAGAAGGACGCTGATGTTTGACCTTAAAACGCTGACAAGTCATGCAATTACTCACATAACTCGCCACATTGCGTTTCATGCCTTCCCAATAATAAAGACGATGCATATCGGCATACATCTTACTACTACCAGGATGAATGGTATACTTAGAACGATGACAGTCATCAAGGATGTCATGCCTAAGTGCAAAATCAGAAGGCACAAAAAGACGGTTCTTCTTACGAAGACACCCATGAGAATCAATGCTGAAATCCCGCAACGCCTCATCACAGGATCCAGACTCACAAAGCTGAATAAGATGCAACAAATCAGGATCACGCCGCTGAGCATTGGCAATACGATCCAACAAAATGGGTCGAGCTCCCAAACTAAATAATAGAATAGGAGAATCAGAAGATGAACCTCGATCCCGAATTTCACAAAAAGATGGAGTCTCAAGAATATTCCATTCGGCAAGCATCATAGAAATAACAGCCGAATGTTTGCGACTAAGCGCATCAGCAACACGATTACCCTTACCAGGGGTATACTGGATATCAAAGTCATAGGAAGCAAGGAACTCGAGCCAACGTTGTTGTCTCATATTGAGTTCCTTCTGAGTGAACAAATACTTCAAGGATTTATGATCGGTATAGAGAATGAAGCGCTCGCCCAATAAATAATGTCGCTAAATCTTCAAGGCAAAGACAATGGCGGCTAACTCAAGATCATGAGTGGCATAGCGAACTTCATTCAGACGCAGTTTCCTAGAAGCATAAGCAACTACCCGATCCTTCTGCATAAGAGCAGCACCGAGACCACTACCACAAGCATCGGTGTAGACAACAAGATCATGATTCCCCTCGGGAACCACAAGAATAAGAGCATTAGTGAGAAGTTCCTTCAATGTCAGAAAGGAAGCTTCACACTTGTCGGACCAATCAAAACGAATGCCTTTCCGAGTAAGGCAAGTGAGAGGAAGCACAACACCGGAAAAATCCTTAATGAACCAACGGTAATAACCCGCCAATCCAAGGAAACTACGAATCTCATGCACATTCTCAGGCCTCTTCCAATTCTGGATGGCTTCGATCTTTGAGGGATCGACAGAAATGCCATCGGAAGATACAACATGGCCTAAGAACTTAACCTTATTCTCCCAAAAGTGGCACTTGGAGAATTTAGCTCTAAGCTGATGATGACGAAGAGTACTCAAGACAATTCTCAAGTGATTAGCATGCTCGGCTTCAGACTTAGAATAAATAAGCATATCATCAATGAACACAAGGACGAGCCTGTCGAGATATTCCCGGAATACCCGATTCATGAGATCAACAAAGAAAGCAGGAGCGTTCGTCAAACCGAACGGCATAACGAGCCACTCAAAAGAACCATAACGAGTGCGGAAAGCGGTAAGAGGTATGCTATCCTCCGCGACTCGTAACTGATGAAAACCTGTGGCAAGGTCTAGCTGAGAAAAGACCTTAGCACCACTCAATAGATCGAACATATCATCGATCCTAGGCAATGGATACCTATTCCTGATGGTTAACTCGTTAAGCTTGCGATAGTCAATGCAAAGCCTAAGAGTTCCATCGGACTTCTTCACGAAGACGACCGCGGATCCCCACGGAGAAAAACTGGACTGAATCAACTGCTTGGACTCAAGCTCTAAAAGCTGCTTCTTGAGTTCCTCATTTTCCTTTGTAGACATCCTCGTGGGAGTACGACTAACTGGCTGCACGCCTGGAATGAGATCAATGCGGAACTCAATTGCCCGCTTAGGTGGCAAACCCGAGACAGGCTCAAAAACATCAGAAAAGTCACAAGCAATAGGAATACGAGATATATCATCATCATCTCGCGAGTCAAGAGAATACAAAGCCATTTCGGAATTATCCACATCCCGAAGAATAAGAGATAGTTGAGTAGGCGAATCCGGATGTCGAAGATATATAATTCTCTCCGAACAAACAATCCTGGCATCATATCTTACTAGCCAGTCCATACCCAAAATCATATCAAATCCCAGACAAGAAATAACGTGCAGACTCGCACGAAAAGAAAAGCCACATAAAACAATCTCGACATCGTCACAAAGCAAGCTAAGGGTTGCGGATCCCCCAATAGGATTCGCAATCCTTAAAGAAGTAACCAAACAAGAAACATCCAAAGATAAATCATCGACGAGCTTTTTCGATATGAAGGAATGCGAAACACCCGTATCGAAAAGAACTCGAATACTATGATCATGAAATAAAATAGAACCTTCCAAAATTGATGGAGATATACCTTTGGGCTGAGAAGGACCTTCAGAAGCCTTGGAAGCATAAAGCTTGCTAAACTTGGCACCAGCCGGAACAGTAGGGCAAGCTGAAACATGATGACCTTCCTTCTTGCAATAGCGGCAGAAGAGCGCCCTAGGACAAGCTCGAATAATATGATCCGGAGAACCACAATTGAAACACTTCCGAATGAAAGGTGTTCCAGAAGGCTGAGGCTGAGAACTAGAACCACCAGTCTTCTTCTTCTTAGAAGGAAAAGGCTTCTTCTGAAATGGAAGCGGCCTCTTGTTGGGGTTCTTGGAAACCTCAACATCAACATCACTATCACACTCCTTCTCGACGGTCTCGAGATGAAGCGCGGAATCAACTAATTCTTCAAAAGAAAGCTTAAGCTGGAGCAACAAAGACTTCTTAAGATACTTCTTAAGACTGGAAACAAACTTCAAATTCTTCTTATAAGAAGTGCTAATGAATTCAAGACCATACTTAGATAAAGCCTCGAATGATGCAACATATTCAGAAACAGAAGATTTCCCTTGCTTCAACTCAAGGAAGCGACGGGTCAATAAAACTTTTTCAGATTCAGGAACGAACTTGAGTTCAAATCGCTCCCGAAACTGAGTCCAAGAAAGAGTAGACTCATCAATTTCGGCCACTAGAAGCTCATACCAATCAAGAGCACGCTCTTGTAATAAGCTAGAAGTTACGAGAACTCTATCATCGTCAGAAAGATCCATGCGAGAGAAGATACGCTCGCACATGCGAAACCAAGCTTGGACTTCAAGAACAGACTCAGAGCCCTTAAACGGCTTTCCTCCAAGATGAGCAAAATCACTACACTGACGTGCAAATGCAGACTTGCGAGGTGGAGAAACTCAAGGAGGAACTGGAGGCTGAGTGCTCCTAAACAATTCCAAAAATTGATCAGCAGACATATAAACGCCATCCGGATGTGAGCCACTAGATTGCCCAGCATCCGAACGTCGTCCCCTGCCTCTTCCAACCATACGCTGAAAGTTAAGATAAGAACAAGATTATTCAAAAGGTAGATATTACAATACGGAATACTATGGAATAAAATGCACTCCTAGACGTATTCCCCAAATTCTATCTAACCTTTGATAGTAGAAGGAATAGAAGGAACGATGATTCAAAGATTTGTATCACTTATACACTTTTATGTACCGTAATATGTGCATCTATTCTGTGTTTATCATATTTTATCCTGAACTCAGCTCTGATATCAAGCTGTGACGCCCCACCTCTATACCCACGCTAGCCAAGGACACTACAGGGTAATGCCGTCAACTAACACGGAGAATAAGGCTGGTTAGGAGCGACCATCTATAGCTTTGCTCTAACTATCTATTGAATGCATCGACGATAAACATACCAATAAGGTCGACATACCCAATGAATACTTAAAACAAAACCATAGGTGGTTGGATCTATCAGGACAGAATATAACAACTCAAATGTAGTATACATCACAGAACAGTAGATCATCATATACACATATATTGATACACAACAGAGTTTACAAAATAATACATGTCAAGTGGTATAACAAACCACAATATACAGACGAGCCAAAAGAATGCATATATCGGAGTTACAAATAAAAGGACTACACAAAAAGCTTTAACAAAAAGGAACAAGCTGAATAGTCCATGCGAAGCAAAATAGGCTAAGTCCAAAAGCACCTAACCTGAAACATCTCGGTCTGACCCGAGTATAAAATACACGGGTCAGTCTAGCTAAACAAATCAGTTAGATAAACTGAACAACAATAAACCTGCAAGGTTATAAGGTAAAACAAATATCTCTAAAGGAGATAACACAATCATCTAACAAAAGATGAATCATATAATAACAAGCCTCATATCATTGGCAACTCATAGAAACAAAGGATAAGAATATCCCAAAACAAGCCAAAAGGCAATAACAAATACCAATGAAGGTAACACAAGTTCCACAAGGTAAACGCTACGCATCATGCGGCTTAAAAAGACCAACACCGAAGGGCGATACCTAGGGAATATACATATGAATGAAACAACAGAAAATTTGCTCGAGCTCAGTACTGTACAAACAAGGATCCATGAGCCCGAAGACTCCAAACCCAATATCACCCATGCGGCTCATAACGACCAACATCGGAAGCGATACTAAAGGGCAACCCAATATCACCCATGCGGCTCAAAACGACCAACATCAGAAGCGATACTATAGGCAACAAACCCGAAGGCACAAACCCGAAGGCACATACTCGAAGGCAACAAACCCGAAGGCAACAAACCGTCGTGGTGAAGGTCAGAGACCCAGTACTGGACACCACTAACTGGCGGAATGTGTCATAACTCTCAAAAAGGAATCCGAAAAGTGGTAACGTGAGTCCCATAACCACTAGTTCGCACTAAACGGTTTACTATCCGTTAGTTAATTTCACACTCAAAGCGGTACAACGTTCACCTCATATCATCGGTAAACCAAACCCGAAGGTTAAAACGATCGATTGAATAGGTCGGGAATTAATCGGAAGGATAAACGCACAGATTCATGGTCCGTGTTTTGCCCAACCATTTAATCACCCTTCCACTTCGCTCGAAGTGCAAAATTATGTGTGCATTAAATAGAATTTATAAATTGGAAAAACGAGCTTTTAATACGATTTGAAGAAATCATTTATAAAACCTGTGAATGAAGTCAAAAAGGAATTATCAAGGTCAAATATGCATAAACAATTAATCGGAATCAACAAGCGTCGATCAAATTTGGAAAACTAAATGAACAAGGCAATTTGGCAAAAAACAGCATATTCAGACGTCTGAAAGAAGGGATTCAGACATCTGAATCTAAAAATAAATTTGTTTTTCAAAACAGAATTCAGACGTCTGAATCCAACCTTCCAGACTTCTGAAATAGGCATATTTTGGCCTATTTCCTTTCTGGTCGAAATTAAACACTTTCAGACGTCTGGAATATAAATTCAGACGTCTGAATCTGGGGATAAGAAACTTCCCCAGAACAATATTCAGACGTCTGAAATAGGAGTTTCAGACGTCTGAAACATGATGGTCAGGCATTCCCTGAACCTTGGCCATCTATGGCCCAACAAATCGAATGAAATCGGATGCGTGTTGATTATGGGCTTACGTCAAACGACTACCCAACTTTAACGACACACCCAAACACTCCGAACAACATAAACATCAACCATATAAGGTTTTACATAGATTTGGCTTCAAAAATCATAATTTGGCAATTTCACCAAAGCAAACCAAATCGAAAGCAAAAGCATATGAACAAGTGTTGGGAATCCATACCCAACATTAATGAAACCAAGAGAAGTTGATGTGAGTTCAAAACTCACCTTCTAATCCAAAAACAAAGAAGAAGGAGTTCAATTTGCAAGGAGAAGACCAACAAATCTCCACTTCTACTCAACTAGCTTCAATCTAAGAATAAAACATGTATTTTCCCAAGTTAGGTTTAGGAAATTTCTGAGATTGAAGAGAGAAAGAGATAGAGAAGATGAAGAAGAGCTTACCAATGGATTCACTTTGATTTTTGGAGCAAGAAATCAAGTTGGAAGTTGAAACAAGGGCTTGCAATTTCTATTTCCTCTTCCCTTCCACCATTTTCAGTTTTGCTTAAGTTTTTAGAAGAGTGGAATGAGAGAATGGAGAGGAGAGGGCTGAGTTAGGGGTTTAAACTAACAAATGGGCTGAACCCAAACCCAAAACCCAAATAGAAAAAGTTGCAAAATTCAACTTACTCCAAACATATCGAAGCTTATACTTAAAAAGATCGCAAACGCCATTTTGGACTCAATGGAAGTGGTTTCGAGTTCCAATTCGGCTATTTGCAAAAAGTAGCATTTCGGACCCAAAATCCGACTAACAACGCTATATTTAAATAAAATATTTAAATATAAAATCGTTAAATATGCGCGTTGTTACAGCTAAAGTTTATCATTTCAACCCATAATGATTTTCTCCTAATTTATTAGATCGTTCGGGTATGTATCATTTCAACCCATAGAGATAGCAAAGTATAGACATAAACGACATCCAATCATCCAAAATGTCAACCAATAACATCAATCCAATCACCCAAATATCAACAATTGAACATATAGTAAATCATCATTGAAATCAACCAATAACTACCAACAATTTACTGGTTATCATTAACAGGTATTTAACTGGCAATTTAAATTTCAATATTAAATTAAATGGCAATTAAATTCAATAAAAGCCAGATTTAACTGGAGTGACAATTTAAAATATACTAAACAGCAACCAATCAATTTCTAATCACATCATAAATTCAGTTTAACCAACATAAGAAAATCTAGTAGTTGTGAATGTTTACTCACCTTTCGTGGCTATGAAGGTGATGATAAAAATGGAGCAATATGGAGATTCCTAGCAAAGACCCAAATGCAAAGCAAATCCAACAAAGCTTAGACACGAACACGAATCAATAAACAAGTTTCAACTACTTCCAACTTTCAAACAACCCAAGATCCAAACTACGGACGAACTTGAAACTATGTCATTTTTAAGAAAATATTCGAACCAGAATATTACTGAACCTGTAAAAGTGACTAACTAGAAAGTTGTTACAAATTCTTTTCTCTCCACATTCAAAAAAAGAATCACTCAAAAAGCTTCAGTCTTGAGAAGTTATGGTCAAAACAAACAGAGGTGTTTTCTGAGTTGAAAATCTGAGTTCAAAAATATTTCGAAAAGACTTGAGTTTGTGGCGTAGCAAATTAAGGAATTTGAAGAACTGATATAAAAGAAAGTTGAAGCCATTGGAAACATAAATGGTTTGAAGAAAGAATCACATAATTTGGTTCATTCCTGAAGGAGAAATGATTGATACAATATGGGGTATTTTTGGTCAAAACTGGACCCGAGAAAGGACTTGAAAAATAGAGTTTCTGATATAGAAATATTTAGAATGGAAAGAAGGGTTCAACAACAAAGTTGTTGCCATTGAAATTATACACGGTTTCAAAAAAAATATTTGATTTGAAAAAGTTTAGTGGAATATAGAAGCCATGGAAATAAGGGGAAGAAAGAGGGAAAATAAGGAAGGGGAAAAGAAAGAGGGAAAATAAGGAAGGGGAAAAGAAAGGAAAAAGGAGAAAAGAAGAGGAGAGGAGGAAAGGGGTGTTGATTTGCGAGGGCGGGGAGGTGGAAGGAGATGGCCTTGGAGATGGTGGAGAGGGCGGTGGCTATAGGAGAGGAGGAAGGGTTGAAGGAGAGGAGGAAAGGGGTATTGATTTGTGAGGTTTTTGGAGTTTTAGATCTAGAGTTCTCTGTAGATTTTGAAGAGAAAGAAGAAGTGTGCAAAGTTAGTTTCTCAGGAGAAAAATTATATACATAGATGTTATCAGATAAGAAACATAAGTTCGTAGGCAAATGAATGGTCACATAACTGACTAGAGTCTCTTGGATAACCAAGGCCCATTAGACCAAACAAATCCAATATGCCTTAGCCAAATAAAACACAACTAAACACTACCAATTCATGTATATTTTTCATAGTAAGTCAAATTTTTAGAGCAATAGAAATTTGATTTTGACGACACGAAAAGTGGAGGGAAGATCAGAATTCAGTCTAGTATCATATAAAAAGAATAAAATTTTAAATTTAAATTTTTCAACCAAAAGTTAATCTTTGACTAAGTTTAACCAAAATTTGAAATTTAACCAAAATTTTATTCTATTAAATTTGGTCAACTAAACACTCAACATCACAAATTCAAATTTTTTATTTAATTTTTATTTAGATTCAAAATACTGCCATTTTGAAGTTGTTAAAAGTTACGGATCTTTACACTTTATCTTAATTAAAAGATGTAATATCAATTAATGCAATATTAACTTGTTTTCCCTTATCATATTCAAAAGGTTAAATGCCAGTAACTACGCATCCAATTCTCATCGAATTACATTCAAACATATGTTATCATCCTTATTATTCAATCAACAATACCATATGAATCATATTAACATAAGTTTATATTTTATTACATTGATTATTGTACCGTTAATATCTTTTACCATATTAGCTGCAATAATAGATTACATAAATTTTCATTGATTTCTAAATTAATTCCAAACATATTAAATAATGAGATGATAAATGAACAATTGTTGCCTTAAGTACTTTAATCATATTTATAAGTTTATTATCTACAACAAATTTTATGACTACTTACACATCACTAATTATATTCAATTTCAATTAACAACATATAATTCCAACATTCAATTGCCTTAATTCCATTAATTACCAATTTAATATTCAAACGGACAAATTAATGAGAAGATAATTACAACCATCATTTATAATAATAATTCACATCCATTATCTTATCATTTACAACCAAGAGTTATAACAAGATGATTTTATATTCTATTTAACCTATTCCAATCAATTTCATATAATCTCATCAATAAATGCATCATTTACTTTATTTCATTATTTACAATTATAACCAAATAACCTTACAATTATATCCATTGATTGAAATTGGATTAAAATGGTTAACAATCGCATTAAATCAACATTACAATATTACATTATAATCGTTTTATCATTATAAAACATAAATTTTAATTTCTTACAATATTATTATTTCAAAATCTTATTAAATTTGATATTTAATTACCGAAAAATATGGATCGTTACATTATCCAATGGATATTTTTGCAAATTGTGAATAATTCTACTTTGTTTCTCTTGTTTTTTGGACATACAAAGTTGTACAACTTGTATTTCAGTCAACATCTCCGGAACATTCTTCATTTCTCCTTCCTACTTAATAACTATGGCCATAGTAGTGTTCTGGAAGGGGCCTTGGGTAGAAGGAGAGGAAAACGATGAATTTTCTTCCCTAGAACGTCTGGGATTAGAGGAAGCCATGGTCTATTTGTTTTAGAAGTTTAAAACAAAGAGAATACAGAGAAATGAAGAAGAAAGTTGAAATTTGGTTATTATATAACCACCAATTTGAAATTTAAAGGGAAATTTAGAAAACAAAAATCACTGTTATATGTTGACATAGAGGGATATGATATGTCGACATATATGTAATAATTTTGATTATTTTGTTTGTCTTTATATTTTGCAATTTTTACTTCACTATTTTTATATTTCCGATGGAGAACAAATTTCTAACTCTCTTCTTAACTTAGTAAAAGATGTTTGATTCAACTGTTTTGTTAATATATCAGCTATTTGATTTTCAGTGTTTATAAATTCAAGTGGTATTATTTCTTTGTTTACATTATTTCTTAGAAAATGGTGTCTTATATCAATATGTTTAGTTCTAACATGATGAGTTGGATTTTTAGATAGATTGATCGCACTTGCATTATCATAGTATATTGGTGATTTAGTAAAATTTAAACCAAAATCTTTTAATGTTTGTTGCATATAAATAACCTGTGAATGGGCTAATATTGCTGAAATATATTCTGCTTCTGTCGTAAACAGAGATATAGAGTTTTACTTCTTGCTATAACAGGAAATCAGAGAGTGTCCCAAAAAAGTGACAATTCCCACTTTTACTTTTTTCGGTTTGATTTGCTATCAGCAAAGTCAGTCAGCATCACTATATGAAATTAATTCAAAGGAGTCTTCTTTTGGGTAAAAGAGTCCATAATCTGATATGTTGTTTACATATCTCAAAATTCATTTTACGAATTTTAAATAAGTTACTTTAGGTTGAGAATGGTATCTTGCACAGAGACAAACGCTGTGCATTATATTAAGCTACTAGCAGTTATATAGAGTAGTGATCTGATCATTCCTCTATATAATTTTTGATTTGCATCTTTTGAATTTTCTTCTTTATTTAATTTTTCATTAGTTGCCATAGGATTTGGTTTACCACTGGTATTTCTTAACTAAATCTTTAGAATATTTTTCTTGACTAATAAAAATTCCATTACTTAGTTGTTTTATTTGTAATCATAGAAAATAATTTAATTCTTCCATCTGACTCATCTCAAATTTCTTAGTCATTATTTCTGAGAATTCCTTATTTAGTTTATCGTTGGTAGATCCAAAAATGATATCATCTACATATATTTGTATTAACTAAATATCATTTTTATCCCTTTTAATAAAAAGTGTATTATCTACTTTGCCTATTTCAAAATTTAATTGTAATATATAGGATTTAAATATGTCATACCAAGCTCTTGGAGCCTTTCTCAGACCATACAAAGCTTTTTTAAATTTGTAAATATTTTAGGTCGTTTTGCGTCTACAAAAAGTGGCAGTGGTTCTACAAATATATCTTCTTTAATAATACCACTTAAAAATGCACTTTTGTAACGTCCCGCCTTTTCGCACGATTTAAACAGACACACATGCCAATTCAAACCATACATAAGGGCGGATTGTTATGGGATAAATAAGAAAACAAGACAGAAATAAACAAAAATAGAATCTCACAGCGGAAGGATAAAATAAAATAATCAAATATACAGTTTATGAAGCTGTTTTACAAAACCTATGATTATTTTTTATACAATAAATATCAGAGTTCACATACCAATAAATATCAATGCAGCGGAACAATATGAGTGTAGTGCACTAGTATAAATAATAATAATATAAATCTTCGTCTTCGTCCTCCAGAGCTAAATCTTCAAATCCTGAAACGCTCGGACTGACCCGAGCGAATTTGAAAAGACAAAAACACTCGAGTCAGAACTAAAAGATCTTATGTGAGTTACATTAACAGAAATAGATACGAGTGCAGTAACTTAAGAGATGCTCGGGATTTACATCTCCTAAGGATCCGTTAAACTATTCACTATATAGTATATTTCGCTATTATAATAGTGTCAAATTGTAGAATAAACTTACTTTTTAATAGTGTTAAGGGGTTACCCATATAGCCTTTAACACAAATAATGCCAATAGTCTATACAGTGCCTGCATATCTCCTGATCGGGAGACTACGAGAAGACACTCCATAGGTACGACACAAATAGAAACTCGTACAAGGCGCGATAGGGTAGGTGACACGGCACAACTAGGCAATGCCAGGGTAGATATACCAATTACGCTTCCGGGTCGGTGGTAACGCGTAGCGCGCAGCTACCGCCCACCTCGAGCCACACCCCAAATAAAATCAAAAGTGGTCACTGAATCAATCCAAGAGTCAAAGTATAATATCGAAGGGATGTGTCCGATCAAAGGTGCTACCTTATTAATCCATCAATCGCTCCTGTTTTAGCCACCTTATGCCAACTCACGGGAGTTGGGTCCACGTATTTACCTTACAGGAAACGCCGTCACCAACCTACTTCATTCTGGAATCTCCACCGCGTACACGGTTGTTAAAGTGGTTTTCGGAGTTGGCAGAGAGTATGACAACTTCCGATCCCGGTCTCTTCAACAACCAAACGTTATTATAACACCGCGGTCATTTAAAAATTAATTATACTTTCAAAAACCAGAATATAATTATCCATTTCAAAACCCATAAATACGATATCATTTTCTTTCCAAAACAAACTCATTTGATATTATTTTTATAAAACCCAAATTAATATAATATCATTTTATTTCAAATATATATTTCTTTTCCAAAATCATATAATTTTCAAACTTATAATAATCGGAAACCAACATTGAATTTTAACTTTCAAACTATAATACTTCGAAAATTCATAGCTTTAAACCATAATTTCTAAAACTTAAATGGTTTGGATATTCAAACAGTATATAGCATCAATAGTTTGGATTCAAAATTTCTTTATAAAATAAAATAATTTCCGCGACTTACAATTTATTTCATTAAAGATTAAGTCAAAATCCATAAATTTATAATCGCTTTCAGTTTAAATAAACCACTTCAGTTTCAATATATTTCAAACTTTGAATACTAAACAATTGGAACTAAGGTTGGAAATTTCTATTTCACCAATATAAAGTCCTATTATTTAGTTTGAAATAATAATTGCATAATAAACCCGTAATCATTTAAGTAAAACTCAAATTACTTATAAAAGAAAATTTCCTTAAATTTTTATACTAGAAATATTCATTTAATTCACCTTGAATAGAATTCAGTTATAAATATCATACCCTTTTTAAAATTTCAAGTTAATAAATTTTACATCAACTTATGAATTAACTTCTTAATTAATCTCAATTCCAAATAAATTTTCCAATTTAACACCAAATCTTAATTAATTTAAATCCTTTAAAATTATATGTAATTTCAATATCTTAACATGTACTTAACCATATAATAAAAATAATCAAACCCCGTCATTCAACTTATTTATTTTATTTAACAAATCCATACATAGCTTATCTTCAATACTTTAACTATATGATGTATATATAAAATAAGATTTTATATAATATCAAAATCTATATTTATTAACCGTATCCTATCCAAACCATAGAAAAATCATTTCAACTTATTCATTTTTATTTAACAGATTTATACATAGCTTAAATTCAACAATTTAACTATGTATGTATATATAAAATATATTTATATCATATCCAAATTTAATATTTATTTAACCGTATCATATCCAAACCATAAAATAATTTCAAAAATAATTTTATATATATACCGCGGTGCCTGTATATAATTTTCTATCCTATGGTCAAGTGGTACGGATATTTATCATTTCAATCCGCAATTTAAAAATAAAAATGCGGTTGTATATCATTTCAAACCGCAATCCCGAATGAAATGAAAATGCATGATAACTTGCAGTTTATATAAGATAGAACACATCATCCATTCACCCAATATCAATCATCAACCAATTCATTTCAATCATCATTAATTTATTTCAATCATCGTCAATTTAAACAAACATCAATATATATAGCATATGCAATATAACAGGAAATAAATGACAGCTGTTAACTAACAGTTTATATTCAAAATAAATTTAATAACTGTTTAACTAGCAGTTTTATGCAAGTAAATAAATTTTAACCGTCAAATTTATATGCAATTATAAAATTTATTAACAGTCAAATTAAATAAATGCGATTTAACAGAGATAATGAATAAAACATGCCAAACAGTCATAAATAAATTTCTACTCATATCAAAAATCAATTTAACAAACATAAGAAATCTTAGAAGTTGTGAGTGGGTTAAAACACTCACCTTTTGAATTTAAATCGAATTTAAATCCGATTTAAACCCAAAAATTCGACGGTCTCCAAATCTGTCCAAACTAGCGTCAAAGCGTCTGGAATTTCGATACAATCCCAGCAAAAAAACCGCACGTGAATCCGAGCTCGTACGCAAAACTTATGAAAATTTGAAAATTGTTAAATTCTGGTCCTGTGTCGACTTCGGTGAGCCGCCTCAAATCCCCGGTGCTTGCTTGGAGTTTTTGCCAAAACGACCCGGAGCGAACCGAGTCATTTTCTTCCTGACCCGAAGTAGATACAGCGTTTTTGCCTCTGAAACTCGAAGTGGCTGCAGATCTGATTTTTTTTTTTTTAAATTGAAATAAATTTTTGGAATTTGGGAATTAGGTTTTTTTTCTGCCATTGGAATGAGGAGTTGAGAAGGAGATGTACGTATAGACAAATGAAAATAAGGAGTGGGTAGGGTTTATAACGGGTTATATATAGAAAAGGCTGAAAAATAATAGATGGATCAGATTGGTGTACGCGTTGAACGCTAAATGGTCCGAAAAGCCCGTTTCTACTCCGTAACGAAATTGGGTCAACCTATATATCAAAATATATGTTTAAAAATATTTTAAACGCAATGGAAAAGGTTTCAGGTTCAAATTATGTCGTATGAAGAAGTTATCCTACAATCAATATTTTCAAATTGATTTCAATTGATTTCAATTGCATAAATTTCGAGGCGTTTCGAGTCCGTACGATCAAACGACAAGTCCGATCGCTACGAAACTTGAAACACTATTATAATATACCGTTACGGATCCGATGAAACTTGTTTCATCAAAATCCGAGTCAGTGGTCAAAATGTCTATTTTTCCATTAATTAAATAAATTTACAATTTGTTGAATAAATCAAATTTTAAATTCCAATTCTAAAATTTGTAAATTTTATCACCTTTATATTTCTCAACATTTACAATTGTTTTAAACAAGTCTTTATGTCAATTTAGAGTTGATAAATCTATTAGTTGCAGTGTCAAATCTTCTATTTCATTATATTCAAAATTATAAATTAAGCTCCCAAAATTTCTATTAATTTAAATAGTCAATGATTATTCCATCTAAAAATTTTAAGTAGATGGATTCAAATGTTGGGTTCAAAACTATTATTTTAATATTCTCGAATTTCGGTTAAATCTCTATTAACGTAATATTTAAACGTTAAATTTCATTTATTTTGTAATACTTAAATTAAATTAATAAATATTGCTTTCTATACCTAAATCTACATTAACAAAACGTTAGCTTTAACGTTACTACACTAAATCTACAATCAGTTTCAATTAATATAGAATTAATTAAATCCTAATTACTTACCATTTATTTATAAATTAGACTACCTTCCAAATAAATTTGATTCCTAAGTATTTGATTGGATTGCCATCTTTACTATGTCCATTATTAATTAGCTTCAAATTCTACAATTTCACTTCTTAAATCCACCCTTTGCTATATTATAAATAAAATTTACATTGGTTATATTTCACATAAATGTATCATTCATTTACATTTATTACAAACTTATTTCCAATTCCAACTAACAATCTAAATAAATGAATAGGCAAATTACCATAAACATTACCGTTACCTTTTTGTCACATGCAAAATCTTTTATTACAAAAATCAATTTTGGAATATATTTTCATATTACAAATTCAATTTACTTATGTTCAAATTATAGCCAAACTTGACTTTTAAATTATTTTATATAAAATTGGAATTTCATTAAGTTTATTAGTTATTACCCTTAATTGGCATTTATTACCTTGTATTCTCGTTATCATTTCATAGATATGATTCCCAATTATTGCTTAAATCTATACTCACATTGATTCATTCAAATTGCACTTATTATGTATTATTTCAACAGCTTATTTATAACTTTGGATCTATTCCCAAATTTTCACATTTCTATTGTTATATTATTTGAATTCCATTCTATTTAATATTCTTATTAATATTTCACATTTCAATTAATTAACACCTTACAATAGTTTACAAATAAAAAGGAATTGTACTAAATAGTTTTTTTTCATTGATGAATTCAATACTTGCCTTTATTTACTTATTTCTAACTCAATATCCAAATGCAATAATTTCCACTATTACAATAAATTGCATATATAATTTAATTTGTAAATTTCAATTACCCTTGATACATCTAATTTCAACATTCTCCTTCATATAAATAAATAAGGTTTCTATTTCTTTCTAAATTTAAATAAAAATCCTATTAATTTAATTCATTTTAAACATCGAATTTACATGGGTCGTTACACTCTCCCCCACTCAAAACTTTTCGTCCTCGAAAAGGAAAAGAAGGGAAATGAAGAACTAAGAAATCAATATACCTTGTTCAAACATTAACTTTATAAACAATTAAATTTATACAATTAATTAATTTAGATAAGATATCTCAATTTATAACCATTAAATCTTTTTATACTTAAATTACTAAAGTTTGGTAAACATTTCAAAATATTTCTAAGTTCAGAATTTACGGAAAATTTTGGCAGAGTCTCCCTTGTACGGAGAGGCTCGGGAGAAAATATAATATTAAAATATAACAAATTATATTACATATTTTATCCAAAATATATTATCCCAACCTCGGGAAAATATATAAGTTAGCGCTATAAACCGTAATCCGAAACGTACCTATTTCTCAGGCAATTTACGCTAAATTTATGGAACCAAAGCAGTAGCAATTGCTTCCATAACCTGCATTTCACTTATAAAATCCAAAGGGTTAACAATTTATGTAAAGTGAAATATTTGAGTGGTTTCAATTACTAACAACAAATTAATACAACAGCCATCATTTTCAACAAACAGCATACCCAACAAATTCAAAGCAACCATTAAACCAAACAAACAAATAGTTGTTCGGTTCAAAACTTTTAAATTGTACGGAATGAAGAATAAACTACTAGCTCATCATTTACTCAACAGTCTTAGATAAAACTAAATAGATTATTCATTCTCCCAAACCCAATTTTTAAAGTATCTTACCCAAACAACCATAACCAAACAACAACCAATTTGAACAATAAATTGTGTTTATCCTTATTAATTTCATTCATACATTTGTTGTTTGATTCTTTTCATTCATATAACGGTTTATTCTTTTTTTTCATTTATTTCTTTTAATTTTATTTAGAAATAACTGCAACCCTTTTCTTAAGTTTACAATTTCTCTTTATTATATTACATCCATTTATTTTCACTTACTACTTACTATTATTCATTTCATTAACTCAGGTCATGCCATTAACTACTATAATTATTCATTCATTTATTATTGCACGACCTCATTTATTTACACTTTAATTTTTTAAGTTTATAATCATCTATTTGTCATACTTACCTTTAGTTATATTCACTTGGTAAAATTTCGATTATAACTTAAGTTCATAACATTAAATTCTCATTTAATAGCCAACTCATTGGATACTTCATTACCTACTTTCACTTGTACAAATTCCATTGCATTTCTTATTAAACATTTCAACTTTTCATATTTGGTAAGTTATATATGTTAAAGAAATGCAAATGAACTTATACAAGTTTCATCATCCTTTAATTAAATTTAATGTTCAACAATATCACTCTTTGTTTCATATGTTACAAATTTCAAATTTCCTTTAATTTCCATTTATAACTTAGCATTTACATCTCTTATTTTATTTAGGGTTTCAATTATTAATTACCTACTTTTCATTTCACTACAATAATCAAAACAATTTTTTTTTAACGGAAATTTAAGAATTAAATATCGGGTTACATTTTCAATTTATTTTAAAACAATAGATAAATATATTCTTAAAACTTATATATCTATAATTATATCTACAACAATTCAAAATTTATATTTCCAATCAAAATGAATCTGTAGTAAAACTACTACAGTGGCCTTCCCTCTTCGAAACTCGAAAATGAAAGTCGATGATGCGGCCGCCATCACCGAAATTATTTTCCAGCGACAGAGAGTAAAGTACAAAACTTATTTTCTCCAAAATCTTCTTTAAAACAACTTCTTCCAAATCATATTAAAGATTTATATCAGAAATACTTATAAACAATATTATTATATTCCAAAATTTATTGGAAAATTTTCAAAACCCGGAACTTAAGTTCTAAATTTTCAAATTTCATTTATTTTATTATTCAATCTTATTTCTATTATTATTCATACACTTTAATACCTAACAACCAATCTATTGCAGCCAAATATAGATATCATTTGAAAATTTTTATTTTATATACAAAAAATATAATAGGCAAAATTATTTCATTCACCTATATAAAACAAATATTATGTCGGTCTGTCCTATTAAGTGTTTAGAAATCCCTATTGATGTCATGGCGTCCCATGCATCAACCAGAATTTACAAATATAAAACGTAACAGATTAACACAATAAAAAAACTTTTTTATAACACTAACAAATACGCTCTCTCATATATATTGTAACAACCCGCATATTTAACGATTTTATAATTAAATGATTTATTTAAGTATAGCGTCGTTAGTCGGATTTTGGGGTCCGAAATGTTACTTTCTGCAAACGGCCGAATTGGAGCTCGAAACCACTTCCATTGAGTTCAAAGCGTCGTTTGCGATCTTTTTGAGTATAATCTTTGATATGTTTGGAGTAAGTTGAATTTTGCTACCTTTTCTGGTTGGGCTTTTGCTTTGGGTTCAGCCCCAAACCCCACTTAACCCTCTAACTCAGCCCATCTCCTTCCATTCATTCATTCCTACTCCTCTTCACTTCTAAACTCAAGCTCCAACTGAAATGGGGGAAAGGAAGAGGAAATAGAAACTCCCAAGCCTTAGTTGCTCTTGATAATCCAAATTCTTGCTCCAAATTCAAAGAGAAGGATAGGTAAGTCTCTTCTCCATCTTCTCCATCTCTTCTCCTCTTCAATTTCAGAAAATATCCTAAACCTAATTTAGGAAAATATGTGTTTTATTTTTAGATTGAAGCTTGTTGAGTAAGAGCGAAGAGTGGTTAGCCTTTCCTTTGCATTTGAGCTTCTTCTTCTTGTTCTTGAGTTAAAAAGGTGAGTTTTGAACTCACATCTACTTCTCTTGATTTCATTGATGTTGGGTATGAATTCCTAACACCTTGTTCATATGCACTTCATTTGGTTTGGGTTGAATTGGGGAATAATCCAATTTTTAGTGTTTTGGGTTCAAATCTTTGAAATCCTAACTTTGATGTTTTGATCATGTTTTGGTGATGCATCGAGGAACATATAGGGCCGGGTTGTCGATTTGGCATAAGCCCTTAGAGCCAATGTTCGTCCGATTACATTTTGGAAGAGTTTGCTCTTCATTTGAATAAGGCTGAAAAACAGCCCAGGCGTGATTCAGTCGACTGAAAACTCTACACAGTCGACTGAACCTGGAACCCGAAAGTTTCCAGGCATGATTCAGTCGACTGAAAAACTCTGCACAGTCGACTGAACCTGGAAACAGAAAGTTTCCTAAACCTGGAAAATTTCCAGGTATAGGGTCAGTCGACTGAAAACTCTGTTCAGTCGACTGAACCTGCTGTTTCAGCCCACTTTGCCTTTTTGGGATTGAATTTCAAATTTGAATCGATTCATGATGATCCTATGTATGATTATCAATTGTTTTGACTTTGATGGTTCCTTTTAATTTTAATCCACGGGTTTTTATAAAATAATCTCTCGAATCGCATTTAAAAGTTCGTTTCTCTAATTTATAAATTCTATTTAAAACACACACTTTCGCACTTCGAACGAAGTGGAAGGGTGATTAAATGGTTGGGCAAAACACGGACCATGAATCTGTGCCTTTATCTTTCTGATTAATCCTCGACCTATTCGATTGATTGTTTTGACATTCGGGTTTGGTTTATCGATGATATGAGGTAAACTTTGTACTGCTTTGAGTGTGAAAGGGACTGACGGATAGTAAACCGTTTAGTGCGAACGAGTGGTTATGGGACATACGTTAACACTTTTCGGATTCCTTTTCGAGAGTTGTGACACATTCCGCCAGTTAGTGGTGTCCAGTACTGGGTCTTCGACCTTCACCACTACGGCTTGTCGCCCTATAGTATCGCTCTGATGTTGGCCTTATGTGCCGCATGGGTGATATTAGGTTTGTGCCTTCGGGTTTGTCGCCCTATATAGTTTCTCTCTGATGTTGGCCTTATGTGCCGCATGGGTGATACTTGGGTTTGGAGCCTTCGGGCTTATGGATCCTTGTTGTACAGTACTGAGCTCGAGCAATCATATGTTTCATTGATATTATATTCCCTTGGTATCGCCCATCGTGTTGGTCTGTTTGAGCCGCATGATGTATAACGATTACCTTGTGGAACTTGTATACCTTATTGGTATTTGTTATTTGCCATTCGGCTTGTTTTGGGATATTCGTATCCTTTGTTTCTATATGTTGCCGATGATATGAGGCTTGTTCTATATGATTCATCTCTTGTTGATGATTGTGTTATCTCCTTTGGAGATATTTGTTATACTGTATGACCTTGCAGGTTTATTATTGTTCAGTTTATCTAACTGATTTATTTAGCTAGACTGACCCGGGTATTTTATACTCGGGTCAGACCGAGATGTTTCAGGTTAGGTGCTTTGGACTTAGCCTATTTTGCTTCCGCATGGACTATTCCGCTGACTCCTTTTTGTCTTAGATTTTTGTGTAGTCCTTTCTGTTATAACTCTGATATGTATTCTATTGACTCGTCTGTATATTGTGGTTTTCTATACCACTTGACATGTATTATTTTGTATACTCTGCTTTGTTTCAGTATATGTGTGTATATGATGGTTTACTGTTCTGTGATGTATATTGCATTTGAGTTGTTATATTCTGTTCTGATAGATCCTCTAGCCACCTCTGGTTTTGTTTTAAGTATTCATTGGACATGTCGATCTGCTTGGTAAGGCAATTGTCGATGTATGCAATAGATAATTAAAGCAAGGCCATAGATGGTCGCTCCTAAACAGCCTTATTCTCCGTATTAGCAGACGGTATTATCTATTAATACTCTTTGCTAGCGTGGGTATAGAGGTGGGGCGTCACAGCTTGGTATCAGAGCCAGGTTCAGAACAAAATATGATAAACACAGAATAGAGCACATATTACGATACATCAGAGTGTGATAAGTGATACAAATCTTTGAATCATCGTGTGTCTCTATTCCTTCTACCATCAAAGGTTAGATAGGATTTGGGATTATGCCTAGGAATGCATTTAAATTCCGTAGTATTCCATATTGAATTATCTACCTTGGGAATAATCTTTACCTTATCTTAACTTTCAGCCTATGGCTGGAAGAGACGGAGGACGACGCTCGGATGCTGGGCAATCCAGTGGCTCACATACGGACGGCGTCTATATGTCTGCCGATCTGTTTTTAGAGTGGTTTAGGAGCACGCAGCCTCCATCTCCTACTCGAACATCTCCTCCATGCAAGTCCACCTTCGCACGTTTGTGCAGTTATTTTTCTCATCTTGGAGGGAAACCATTTAAAGGCTCCGAGATTGTTCTTGAGGTCCAAGCTTGGGTTCGCATGTACGAGCATGTTCTCTCTCGCATGGATCTTTTTGACGATGATAGGGTTCTTGTAACTTCTAGCTTATTGCAGAAGCGTGCCCTTGACTGGTACGAGCTTCTTTTAGCTGAATTTGATGAGTCTGCTCTTTCTTGGACTCAGTTTCGGGAACGATTCGAACTCAAGTTCGTTCCTGAATCTGAGAAAGCTTTGTTGTCCCGGCACTTTCTTGAATTGAAGCAAGGGGATTCTTCCGTTTCTGAATATGTTGCATCTTTCGAAGCCTTATCTAAATATGGTCTTGAATTCATTAGCACCTCGTATAGGAAGAATCTGAAATTTGTATCTGGTCTTAAGAAATGTCTTAAGAAGTCTTTAATGCTCCAGCTTAAACTTTCCTTTGAGGAGTTGGTTGATTCGGCACTTCATCTCGAAGCCTTCGAGAAGGAGTGTGATTGTGGGAATGATGTTGAGGTTCGTAAGAACGCCAACAAGAGGCAATTTCCATTCGATAAGCGGAAATTTTTCCCTTCCAAGAAGAAAAAGCCCGTTGAATCTGATCCTCAGTCTCAGTCTCAGTCTGTTGGAACACCTTCCACTCGGAAGTGTTTCAATTGTGGTTCCCCTGATCATGTGACTCGAGCTTTCCCTGTGCCTCTCTTCTGCCACTATTGCAAGAAGGAAGGCCATCGTATTTTCACTTGTCCTATTGTTCCGGAAAATCCTTTATCTAGCAAGCTAAAGATAACGGATGCTTCTGGAGGTTCTTCTCGGGGAAAAGGTACATCTCCATTTTTTTTAAAAAGATTCTATTGTAATCGAGTTCTCTTCGATATGGGTGCTTCACATTTTTTCCGTATCGAAGAAGCTCTTCGATGATTTATCTTTGGATGTTTCTTGTATGGTTACTTCTTTGAGAATTGCGAATCCGAATTGGTGGATCCGCAACGCTCAATTTGCTTGTATTAATGTCGAGATTATTTTATGAGATTTTTCTTTCCGAGCCAATTTGCATGTTATGCGTTGCTTAGGCTTCGGAATTGACATTTTTGAAAGGATTGACTTAATTATTATGAAGCCATATCCTATATCCCGAGTGGACTTTTCATCCTCGACATTTTCAATCTGTTAAAAAGATTTCTTTCTTCCTTTGTGATTTCGATTTCCGATTTGATGGCATCATTTTTCTTTAAGTCCCCATGATGAGGAAAGTGTGGTTTCTCTCATTCTTGTAGTTTGAGAATTTTCTGGTATTTCTGGTCTTGTCTTAGGATTATCACCTAAGCAATCTTTTGAGTAGTGTTAAGGTCTTTTTAACTTGACCTTACCTGTGACGACCCAAACTCGATGTCCAATAAACGACATCAAATTCGCATCGCCGGAGCTTATAACAACAATTAGATGAATATAAAACAGCGGAACAGAATCAATATCATAAATAATATCACTGTTACAACATCAACATAATATTCATACTATATCAGAGTACATAGTATATAAACCACAATCTCTAAATACAACATCATGATAACATAACAGTGATCACATAACCAAAAGTCCTCAAATGAAAGAGGTGATAACGAACTCCCAAAAGCTAAACACCTGCAATCTCCAATAGCTCCTAAGATATATCCAAGATAAGAGCTCCAAAATACCGCTACTCCAAAATATAGAAACCTGCTACTAGGCTGCCCGTGTGGAAATAATGGGCACCCAGAGTTTAGGAAAGAAAACAATAAACTCCGGATCAGTCATGGGACTGGTATGAGTAAACAAAAACAGTTGCATTTAAATAAAACAAGATTTATAAAAGAATTTTCGGAATGCTTTTAAAAAATGGAACTACCATAAGACCTCCCGCCACACACACAATGCAAACGCAGAATTGGAGGAGATTTCTTCTTATGACAGTTAAATATGCTTGATACGAGGAAAGAATTCTTTGATATTATTACTAGTGCATAGTGAAGTAAATCATTTCGAAAATAGAATATTAATCTTAGCCAGCATAGGTACCATTATAGTATGCTTACTATAGCTACCATATTAAATGGCAGGTTCTACAACTAATACCGTACAAGTCTCGTATTGTTTCTTTGGATTTCCAACAAATGGTCAGGCCAAGGAACTTCCCATTGCCACTGAGAACGCCTCTGGAAGGACGTCCCCGAGAACCAAACCGGATCTCTACCAACACAAGGCCGGGTTACCCCTAACTGGGTAACTACTGACACGAGTATGCCATCTCCCGGTTGTAACCAACCTTTAACCGGGGCCCCAGCAACAAATCACAAAATCATATATATATATCTGCGATATCCACATAAGTTAAGTATCTGGGCTCCATACCATGATACCACTTCTATCCAGAAGGAAATGTACATACCCTAAGGGGTGCTACCCCCAATAACCTTGCTGCATCTTTCCTGTTTCGACCATTTCGGGGTGTGAGGTCCGACGAAGTCACGTCCACAAAACATACTTTATACAAAAGCCATGCTTTGGGTCAACAAATGATCAACACAATGATCACTAAGATAGACGATCAAATAAATGATCCTATCACAAATAATCAACACAATGATCATTTCACAGCAACACTCAGCATGTCACATCACCAAATTGGGAATATATTGCTGATAACTTCAACTGTATAACCTCTGAGCTCGTACGTCTCAGAGAAGAGTGTTAAGCTAAGAGAATAAATTCTCCGCCACCAACAGAAATATATTTGAAAGAAATCGGCTTTATATCTCAACTTGTAATGTCAGACATACAATCCATACAAGTCTGTTCCGGGCTCGAACAGAACCGAAGGCACTTACAAAGAAGTCCTTGCAATCCGGATATTCACAATCCTGATCGGATTCACCATCACATATGGAGAACTCTATACCGGAGCAACTCGGTGCAGAGTCAATCGACAGGTCATCCTATCGCTCTCGCAAATACCCGGTCTTCAACACCGGTCTTCAAATGCTATCCAATTCGACGTATCACTATTCGGAATGGGTTATACGACACGAAGGTCATCTCCCGGTTAAACCGAATAGTGAGCGTTAATTTAAAAACAATGTGGATGTCATTCATAATAATTCACAGGTTCGATGTGGGTTTCGGATAACAAACTGAAATCCGATTCCCTGTCGCATCGAAGTTTAAATGCCGTTTCACGGACAACAGGGTTTTCACATCAATACAGAACAAATCATAATCACAGTGCAATAACATGGCAATTACATTCTATATAATCATAAACAGAAATATCAATCTAGTGCATAGCAATAGTTAATTATTTACCAATCAAAGTGAATGGGATTTTACCAATTAATTATTTTTAAATCAATGATAAAAATTTGGATAAATAAATTAAATCTTTGATTAACTCGATTAATTGTTTCAAAATTAACAAATTCTTAATTACAAATTTAATTAAATACTTAATTGTTTATTTATCAATTTAATTACAAATCATTCTTAATTACTTTTCATAACCCTTAATTAATACCCTAATAAAACTTAATTATTCATTCATTGATTTCTTAATTTCTTAGTTAATCACTGATTAACCCTTAATTCTTAACGAAATTACTTAATTAATTAACTATTAGTTCATAGTTAAATTTTTCATAATCAATAAATATAAATTATTCACTAATTTATATTTACAAAGAAATCTCTCTTAAACTTTTGAAATCAATTTATTACAAATTTGAGAACTTAAATGTTAATTTAAATTCCAACACTAGTTTTATATAAATTACTTGATTAAAATATAAATTAGATCCAGAGAACTTTGTTAAGTTTTTACTTATCTTATTAACTTGTAATGAAACCTGATTTAATTGTCATACATCAATTATCACTTAAACTTGTTTAAGCAATTTACACAGCATTTTTAGTTTGCAGGTTTTTGAAAATCAAACCGAGCAACTTCAGTTCACTCGAGTAACTCTCGACCCTTTTCATTTTCTTCTCCGAGTCTCTCTCTGTTCGCTCGCGCATCATCTTCCCTGTTTTTTTTTTCTTTTTTTTTTTTCTAACTTTCAAGTTTTAAAACCTGATAGCTTACATTTTTAAAGACTCTTATTTCTTCCCTGAGTCTCTCTCTGTTTCACTCGAGTAACTCTCTTCTTCTTCCTGTTATATTTCTTTTTTTTTTTTTTTTTCATTCACTGGCACATCACCACCACCGTGCACGTGCACGGTGGTTCGTCGCGACTCTGGTGATCGCCTCGATCACTGGCAAGTCGAAAAATCGCTGCAGATGCTAAATCGAACATTGGTTCGATCGAAAACACTCGAAATCAAAAACTCGCCTCTTCATCGAACTGTAACCCAAAAACCCATTGAACAAAACCTCTTCGCCGCCACGCCTCGAGTCACCAGAAGGTTCGTCACTTCGGCCTTACCACGTCCATACCCCGAGCCAACATCTCCCCCAAAATCTTCGAACTCGATCAACTCAAAAGGGCGCAATCGAAATTTTCGTACAGAACAAAAAAAATGGTATTAAAACCCTAATTTTATCTCAAACTCCAAATTCACGCAATCGAAAAATAACTTGATAATTTTCCCCAGATCCTAACTGTTTCAGCATGCTTCAATCAAATTTTTAGGATTTTTAATTGATTCGTTCTTCTAGAATTCGAAAAAAACAATTTTTTTTTTCATATACAAATCCCTCTGAGAAAATTTAACTAAAAATTCAAATTTTTGTTTTAAAACTCATGAATTGAAATATAGATTCAGATTAAAATCTTGAATCAATGTTTCACATCTTTTTATTTTTGTCAAATTTCAACTTAAAAACCTGTAGAACAAAAGTTACAGTGATGCTTGATACAGAGGGTTTTAAATCACCTTTAAACATCTTATTATTTTTTTTAAGTTTAACAACTGGTTTAGTTGAGAATCAAAGCAAAAAAAATTTTATTTTTTTTTTTTTTTTAAACAAAATGGTTTAAATGGTTGAACAGAAAGATGAAGTCTGTAACAACTTTTCAGAGAACAGAGCATACTAAAATCATCTACCTACTGAAGTACATGAAAACAGATTAAATATGAAGTTTGAACTAGTTTAAACAACTTAAAATCCTTAACAAAATCATATTTACTCACTTGAATAATATAGAAACAGAGAATACTTTGTTTCTTTTTAACTGCAGGTTTGCTCCTTCTTCCCTGGTTTGGTTTCTTCTTTTTTTTTTCTTTTTACTTTCTGTTTTAATCACCTGAATGCCTTTGGAAGTTATGAAATATGATGTTTTATCTTTTTCAGGTTTGCAAAAGTTTGTGGAATGAAATAACTAAGGCAATTGATGTTCCTTTATAACAGATTTTTTTTTTTACTGAATTTTATTAAAACAAGTACAGGTTTAAACATGCTGGAAGTAAAACATTTAATGCAGGTATGTTCTTTGTAGATGCTTGCATTTAATGAAAGTATGTAGGGTTTCATGCTTGTATATTTTCAGCATGCTATTTGATTTGTTTTGTATTTTAATAATGTATGAGTTTGTTTTACTTTATTTTATTTCTTTTGCTTACCCCTTTTAGTTTACTGGCCTGTACATTTTCTTTTTTTTTTTTTTTGCAAGTTGTTTAGTTACTTTGTTAATTTAAGCATGTTATGTTTTTTTTTCTTATTGTTTTGTTATCTTGCTTGTTTATTTGTTCATTTATTTGTTTATTTATTCTTTTGTTAATCGTTTGTTCTTTGGTTCAACTATTTATTTAATTATTTGTTCATTTGTTTGATCCTTTGTTTATATCTTTTATTTATTTATTTGTTTAGATGTTTACTTATTTGTTATGTGATTTAAATCTTATAATTTCATCATAACTTTAACAAATTCTAAATTCTATTAAAAGATCATCTATCAATATCTCTTTTTATTTAATTCTATATTAATGTGTAATATTAATATCAACAATAAAATCTTTAGATTAAATTTTACTAGTTAAATCCCGAAGTTCAAACAATTTATCTATTTTTAATTTTCAAAAATTTCGGGATGTTACAATATCCCCTCCTTAAGAAAATTTCGTCCTCGAAATTAAAAGAAAGAGAAACTCAAACAAAGAATATACGAATTCAGAAATAAGGAAATGACTTACAAATTCAAGTTGAGATGTCAATTCTGCATTTGGGATATGATTTCTTCATATTCTCTTCAGTCTCCCAAGTACAGTCCTTTGGATCGCCACTCCATTTAACTTTGACCAATTTCACAATTTTGTTCCTCAATCGCTTCTCATCACGATCAACAATTTTTATCGGTTCCCTTCTAACTGCCAAGTTGGGAGTGATTTCAAGATCCTGCTGAGCAGCTTCTTCAATAATATCATCTGGATCGTGCACATATTTCCGAAGATTAGAAATATGGAACACATCATGTACGCCAGATAACCAGTTGGGTAACTGCACTCTATATGCTAGAGAACCAATCCTTTCCAGAATAGGAAAAGGACCAATATAACGCGGTGCTAACTTTCCAGTTTTCCCAAATCTCAATACACCCCGCATCGGAGATACTTTCAGAAATACAGAATCTCCAACTTGAAATTCCAAATTTCTCCTTCGACGGTCATAATAGCTCTTCTGACGAC
Organism: Allium cepa; assembly: GCA_030765085.1. Lineage (NCBI taxonomy): Eukaryota > Viridiplantae > Streptophyta > Magnoliopsida > Asparagales > Amaryllidaceae > Allium > Allium cepa. The sequence goes on along the minus strand of CM060934.1, from coordinate 993,847,626 downwards.
TTTGGGCAGTTAATAACTTCTTTCGTATAAATTCTACCTTCTCAGTGGCTTCTTTTATCATATCTGGTCCAAGAACAAGTCTATCACCTGATTCGATCCAACATGTAGGTGATCGACACGGACGACCATATAAAGCTTCGAAAGGAGCCATTTCTAAACTGGCTTGATAGCTGTTATTATATGAGAATTCAACCAGATGCAAATGGTCCTCCCAAGAACCACCAAAATCATGAACACAAGCACGCAGTAGGTCTTCTAAAACTCGGTTAACCCTCTCAGTCTGTCCATCAGATTGCGGATGGTAAGCAGTACTGAAATTTAATTTCGTTCCTAAAGCGTCTTGAAATGCTTCCCAAAATCTACAAGTGAAGATCGGGTCACGATCACTCACTATACTACTGGGAATACCATGGAGGCGAACAATTTCCTTTATATAAATACCTGCCAAGCTTGCCGCAGTACGAGTAGATTTAACTGGAATGAAATGAGCATTTTTGGTTAAACGATCTACAATAACCCAAATCGCTTCATTGCCTTTCTTGGTACGAGGCAATCCATCGATGAAATCCATCGATACTTGATCCCACTTCCATTTCGGTACTTCCAAAGGTTGAAGTAAACCGGCCACTTTCTTTTGGTCACTCTTTATTTGCTGACAAGTAGCACAACGACTTACATAAATAGATATGTCTCTCTTCATCGTTTTCCACCAGAATGTCCTTTTAACATCACGATACATTTTGTTGACTCCTGGATGAATGTTAAATTTGGATTTGTGGCATTCATTCAATACTTCACGTTTCAATTCTGGAATGTCAGGGACACAAATCCTGCCTTTCAAACTTATGACCCCCTTATCATTAATTTCAAAACTGGAATCTTCACCTCGACGAATCCTCCCATATATTTCCTGAAGAAACTGGTCCTCTTTTTGTTTACTGGCAATTTTCTCAAGAAGAGTAGGAGTGATAACCAGATAAGCAAGAACAGCATAATTTCTGCTCAAAGCGTCTGCAACTACATTGGCCTTTCCGGGTGTATACAGAATATCCAAGTCATAAGATGCCAGAAATTCCAACCAACGTTGTTGTCGCAGATTCAGATCCTTCTGGGAGAAAAGATATTTCAAGTTTTTATGATCGGTGAATAATTCGAATTTTTCACCTATAACAAAGAGAGTTTATTAAGTATATTTCTTTCGCAAATTATTTAGAAAGCTGAAAAGATTCTTACCCAGAAGATAATGTCGCCATATTTTCAAAGCGAAAACAACAGCCAAAAGTTCCAAATCGTGCGTTGGGTAGTTCTTCTCATGCGGACGTAATTGTCTACCTGCGTAGGCAACTACCTTTCCATTTTGCATTAATACTGCACCTACCCCTTCACCACTTGCATCAGTATAGACAGATAAGCCTTGGTTCCCGTTAACAGTAGTGAGAACAGGAGCAGTGGTTAATCTCTTTTTCAACTCTTGAAAAGCTTCCTCACATTTTGAAGTCCAATCAAATTCTACACCTTTCATTGTTAGCTTAGTCAATGGGCTAGCCAACTTAGAAAAATCTTGAACGAATTTCCGGTAATAGCCTGCTAAACCCAAAAAGCTTCGAACTTCTTTTGGAGTAGTGGGTTGTTTCCAATCAAGAATAGCGGAAATTTTGCTAGGATCTACTGAAATTCCTTCTTCATTAACAATATGGCCAAGGAATTTGACTTCATTGACCCAGAAGTGACATTTGGAAAATTTCGCATATAGAACATTTCTCCTCAAAATTTCTAAGACAATTCTAAGATGCTCGGCATGCTCATCTTTAGTTTTGGAGAAAATTAAGATGTCATCAATGAATACAAGCACAAATTTATTCAAAACTTCCCGAAACACACGAGTCATGAGATCTACGAAGTATGCTGGAGCATTAGTTAGCCCGAAAGGCATAACTAACCATTCATAGAACATATTAGGACCTCTGAAAGCAGTCAGATGTACACAATCTTCGGCGATTCGTAATTGATGGAATCCTTGGGCTAGATCCATTTTTGAAAAGAAACGAGCGCCGTGCAACTGATCAAATAAATCATCAATCCTTGGTAGTGGAAATTTATTCTTGAGAGTCTGTTTATTTAGATCGCGGTAATCTACACACAATCTCAAGGATCCGTCTGATTTGGCAACAAATACGACGGCTGAGCCCCATTCAGAAACACTGGGTCGAATTAATCCTTTTGCTAGTAGCTCATTAGTTTGATGAACCAATTCAATCTTTTCCCTGGGTGCCATCCTGCGACTTGCGTGAACTACAGGACGAGTATTAGGTACAAGATCGATTCGGAATTCTATTTCTCGATGAGGAGGTAAAGATTTCACTTCTTCGAATACGTCGGAAAAATCCCGAACAACAGGTATAGACTGCAAAGTGGGTTCAAGATTTCCCAAAGTATATATCAATCTGTCACTCCTTGGACTTGGATTCTCACAAGAGATTTCAATAAAATTTCCAAGGCTTGTTTTGATTAAAACTGTCCGATTACTACACTCCAATATAGCATCGTATCTCGTTAACCAGTTCATACCGAGTAAGATTTCAAATTCATCAAATTCGAGGACATACAGGTTGATAGGAAATTTATAGCTAGCATATGAAATAGGAACTCTCTTACAATATGAACTTAGATTTGCGGGACCTCCAACCGGATTTTTCACGCAAATAAGATCGTCAGCAAATTTAGTTTCAAGTCCTAATTCTTTTACGGTTTGTTGGGAAATAAAGCTATGTGAAGCTCCTGTATCAAATAAAACTCTAACAGTTCTATTATTAATAGTAAGGTTACCTTCAAAACACTTTTCCCTTTGTCAGCTTTTGAAGATGAGGGGTCCTCCTTTATTGCATAGACTTTTGCTACCTGCGCTGGCCTCATCACTGGGCAATCTTTAACTAAATGTCCCAGTTTATGACAATTGTAACATTCTCTAGCTGGTCTCTTGGGTTTTGGACAGTGACTTGAATAGTGGCCTTTCTCTTTGCAGTTGTAACAAGTGACATTTTCTGCTGCGCTTCCCTGAATGTTCCTCTTCTTCTCATTGCCTTGCCAAGGTTTCTTGCCTCCGAATTTACGCTTTTTATAATTCTAACTACCTGAATTACCTTTCTCCACAGTCGCTTCCTGTATATCAAGAGTAGCGTACCTGTAACCCATATCTACTAAATCTGAGAAAGATTCTTTAACATGACCCGTCATTCTTCCATGATATTTCTGGTTCATTCCTCGGATAAACCTTTCGTTTTTCTTCAGAGGTGTATTTAGCAATTCCGGACCAAACCGAGATAGTTCACTGAATTTATTCAAATATTCTTCAAACGACAAACTTCCTTGTTTCAAATCCAGAAATTCCTGATACATTCTAGAAACACCCGCTGATGGCATGTAACGTTTCTCAAACACTTCTTTAAAACGATCCCAAGTGAATTCTTCCTCGGGTTCATCTACAATGATGGTTTCCCACCAAGCTGAAGCTTCTCCTTGGAGTTGCCAAGAAGCTATAAGTCTTTTCTGCTCATCCTGCAATTTTAGTCCTTTAAAAATCTTTTCACACGATCTTACCCAAGCTTGAGCGTCAATAATTGACTCTTTGCCAATAAATGGTTTTCCACCAAGCTTCTCAAACTTCTTATATAATTCAGCCAAGTCCGGCTGCTGCTGAATTTCTATTACTGCTTCTGCGGCTGCGGGAATTTGATTTGGTACTGCAGCATTGCCTTGACCCCTCACTCTTCCTCTGCGTCCACTCATTTTCACTATCTGAGATTAGTAAGAAAATTGATTTAGATATGCAGACGAAATATCTTAAGGAATATCAGCAGTAAAAATAACAGACTAAGAAAATTTTAAAGTTTCAATTTTTGATTATACTCATTCTAGGGTATACTTCACCCTATCTCTAATGAGCCATCTAATGTGTTATACTCCGTAGCTAAAGTTCTTACTCAACCAACAGCTCTGATACCACTTTGTGACGACCCAAACTCGATGTCCAATAAACGACATCAAATTCGCATCGCCGGAGCTTATAACAACAATTAGATGAATATAAAACAGCGGAACAGAATCAATATCATAAATAATATCACTGTTACAACATCAACATAATATTCATACTATATCAGAGTACATAGTATATAAACCACAATCTCTAAATACAACATCATGATAACATAACAGTGATCACATAACCAAAAGTCCTCAAATGAAAGAGGTGATAACGAACTCCCAAAAGCTAAACACCTGCAATCTCCAATAGCTCCTAAGATATATCCAAGATAAGAGCTCCAAAATACCGCTACTCCAAAATATAGAAACCTGCTACTAGGCTGCCCGTGTGGAAATAATGGGCACCCAGAGTTTAGGAAAGAAAACAATAAACTCCGGATCAGTCATGGGACTGGTATGAGTAAACAAAAACAGTTGCATTTAAATAAAACAAGATTTATAAAAGAATTTTCGGAATGCTTTTAAAAAATGGAACTACCATAAGACCTCCCGCCACACACACAATGCAAACGCAGAATTGGAGGAGATTTCTTCTTATGACAGTTAAATATGCTTGATACGAGGAAAGAATTCTTTGATATTATTACTAGTGCATAGTGAAGTAAATCATTTCGAAAATAGAATATTAATCTTAGCCAGCATAGGTACCATTATAGTATGCTTACTATAGCTACCATATTAAATGGCAGGTTCTACAACTAATACCGTACAAGTCTCGTATTGTTTCTTTGGATTTCCAACAAATGGTCAGGCCAAGGAACTTCCCATTGCCACTGAGAACGCCTCTGGAAGGACGTCCCCGAGAACCAAACCGGATCTCTACCAACACAAGGCCGGGTTACCCCTAACTGGGTAACTACTGACACGAGTATGCCATCTCCCGGTTGTAACCAACCTTTAACCGGGGCCCCAGCAACAAATCACAAAATCATATATATATATCTGCGATATCCACATAAGTTAAGTATCTGGGCTCCATACCATGATACCACTTCTATCCAGAAGGAAATGTACATACCCTAAGGGGTGCTACCCCCAATAACCTTGCTGCATCTTTCCTGTTTCGACCATTTCGGGGTGTGAGGTCCGACGAAGTCACGTCCACAAAACATACTTTATACAAAAGCCATGCTTTGGGTCAACAAATGATCAACACAATGATCACTAAGATAGACGATCAAATAAATGATCCTATCACAAATAATCAACACAATGATCATTTCACAGCAACACTCAGCATGTCACATCACCAAATTGGGAATATATTGCTGATAACTTCAACTGTATAACCTCTGAGCTCGTACGTCTCAGAGAAGAGTGTTAAGCTAAGAGAATAAATTCTCCGCCACCAACAGAAATATATTTGAAAGAAATCGGCTTTATATCTCAACTTGTAATGTCAGACATACAATCCATACAAGTCTGTTCCGGGCTCGAACAGAACCGAAGGCACTTACAAAGAAGTCCTTGCAATCCGGATATTCACAATCCTGATCGGATTCACCATCACATATGGAGAACTCTATACCGGAGCAACTCGGTGCAGAGTCAATCGACAGGTCATCCTATCGCTCTCGCAAATACCCGGTCTTCAACACCGGTCTTCAAATGCTATCCAATTCGACGTATCACTATTCGGAATGGGTTATACGACACGAAGGTCATCTCCCGGTTAAACCGAATAGTGAGCGTTAATTTAAAAACAATGTGGATGTCATTCATAATAATTCACAGGTTCGATGTGGGTTTCGGATAACAAACTGAAATCCGATTCCCTGTCGCATCGAAGTTTAAATGCCGTTTCACGGACAACAGGGTTTTCACATCAATACAGAACAAATCATAATCACAGTGCAATAACATGGCAATTACATTCTATATAATCATAAACAGAAATATCAATCTAGTGCATAGCAATAGTTAATTATTTACCAATCAAAGTGAATGGGATTTTACCAATTAATTATTTTTAAATCAATGATAAAAATTTGGATAAATAAATTAAATCTTTGATTAACTCGATTAATTGTTTCAAAATTAACAAATTCTTAATTACAAATTTAATTAAATACTTAATTGTTTATTTATCAATTTAATTACAAATCATTCTTAATTACTTTTCATAACCCTTAATTAATACCCTAATAAAACTTAATTATTCATTCATTGATTTCTTAATTTCTTAGTTAATCACTGATTAACCCTTAATTCTTAACGAAATTACTTAATTAATTAACTATTAGTTCATAGTTAAATTTTTCATAATCAATAAATATAAATTATTCACTAATTTATATTTACAAAGAAATCTCTCTTAAACTTTTGAAATCAATTTATTACAAATTTGAGAACTTAAATGTTAATTTAAATTCCAACACTAGTTTTATATAAATTACTTGATTAAAATATAAATTAGATCCAGAGAACTTTGTTAAGTTTTTACTTATCTTATTAACTTGTAATGAAACCTGATTTAATTGTCATACATCAATTATCACTTAAACTTGTTTAAGCAATTTACACAGCATTTTTAGTTTGCAGGTTTTTGAAAATCAAACCGAGCAACTTCAGTTCACTCGAGTAACTCTCGACCCTTTTCATTTTCTTCTCCGAGTCTCTCTCTGTTCGCTCGCGCATCATCTTCCCTGTTTTTTTTTTCTTTTTTTTTTTCTAACTTTCAAGTTTTAAAACCTGATAGCTTACATTTTTAAAGACTCTTATTTCTTCCCTGAGTCTCTCTCTGTTTCACTCGAGTAACTCTCTTCTTCTTCCTGTTATATTTCTTTTTTTTTTTTTTTTTCATTCACTGGCACATCACCACCACCGTGCACGTGCACGGTGGTTCGCCGCGACTCTGGTGATCGCCTCGATCACTGGCAAGTCGAAAAATCGCTGCAGATGCTAAATCGAACATTGGTTCGATCGAAAACACTCGAAATCAAAAACTCGCCTCTTCATCGAACTGTAACCCAAAAACCCATTGAACAAAACCTCTTCGCCGCCACGCCTCGAGTCACCAGAAGGTTCGTCACTTCGGCCTTACCACGTCCATACCCCGAGCCAACATCTCCCCCAAAATCTTCGAACTCGATCAACTCAAAAGGGCGCAATCGAAATTTTCGTACAGAACAAAAAAAATGGTATTAAAACCCTAATTTTATCTCAAACTCCAAATTCACGCAATCGAAAAATAACTTGATAATTTTCCCCAGATCCTAACTGTTTCAGCATGCTTCAATCAAATTTTTAGGATTTTTAATTGATTCGTTCTTCTAGAATTCGAAAAAAACAATTTTTTTTTTCATATACAAATCCCTCTGAGAAAATTTAACTAAAAATTCAAATTTTTGTTTTAAAACTCATGAATTGAAATATAGATTCAGATTAAAATCTTGAATCAATGTTTCACATCTTTTTATTTTTGTCAAATTTCAACTTAAAAACCTGTAGAACAAAAGTTACAGTGATGCTTGATACAGAGGGTTTTAAATCACCTTTAAACATCTTATTATTTTTTTTAAGTTTAACAACTGGTTTAGTTGAGAATCAAAGCAAAAAAAAATTTTTTTTTTTTTTTTTAAACAAAATGGTTTAAATGGTTGAACAGAAAGATGAAGTCTGTAACAACTTTTCAGAGAACAGAGCATACTAAAATCATCTACCTACTGAAGTACATGAAAACAGATTAAATATGAAGTTTGAACTAGTTTAAACAACTTAAAATCCTTAACAAAATCATATTTACTCACTTGAATAATATAGAAACAGAGAATACTTTGTTTCTTTTTAACTGCAGGTTTGCTCCTTCTTCCCTGGTTTGGTTTCTTCTTTTTTTTTTCTTTTTACTTTCTGTTTTAATCACCTGAATGCCTTTGGAAGTTATGAAATATGATGTTTTATCTTTTTCAGGTTTGCAAAAGTTTGTGGAATGAAATAACTAAGGCAATTGATGTTCCTTTATAACAGATTTTTTTTTTACTGAATTTTATTAAAACAAGTACAGGTTTAAACATGCTGGAAGTAAAACATTTAATGCAGGTATGTTCTTTGTAGATGCTTGCATTTAATGAAAGTATGTAGGGTTTCATGCTTGTATATTTTCAGCATGCTATTTGATTTGTTTTGTATTTTAATAATGTATGAGTTTGTTTTACTTTATTTTATTTCTTTTGCTTACCCCTTTTAGTTTACTGGCCTGTACATTTTTTTTTTTTTTTTTTTTTGCAAGTTGTTTAGTTACTTTGTTAATTTAAGCATGTTATGTTTTTTTTCTTATTGTTTTGTTATCTTGCTTGTTTATTTGTTCATTTATTTGTTTATTTATTCTTTTGTTAATCGTTTGTTCTTTGGTTCAACTATTTATTTAATTATTTGTTCATTTGTTTGATCCTTTGTTTATATCTTTTATTTATTTATTTGTTTAGATGTTTACTTATTTGTTATGTGATTTAAATCTTATAATTTCATCATAACTTTAACAAATTCTAAATTCTATTAAAAGATCATCTATCAATATCTCTTTTTATTTAATTCTATATTAATGTGTAATATTAATATCAACAATAAAATCTTTAGATTAAATTTTACTAGTTAAATCCCGAAGTTCAAACAATTTATCTATTTTTAATTTTCAAAAATTTCGGGATGTTACATTACCACTGGTTTTCATTTGGCTACGAGTTGCGGAAGTTAGCACTCCACTTACCGCATTCCGCACTCGTTGTAATTCTTATAAATGATTTGTTATGTCATTCAGTTTGTCTAGCACATTTCATCCATATTATGAATCGAGTATTCTGTGAATATCTCGATGATTCCATTTTGGTATTTATTGATTTTGGATGGAAAATAGCAATTTAAAGAATTTTGCAAATCTTTTTCATAAGATTTATTATAAGTATAATTGGATTTTTGTTCTTTAAACGAAAAAAGAATAATTTTAAAAGTTTTTAGAAACATGTTTATCATATAGAAGATGATTTTGTGATTGTATTGCCCATTGAGTGCTTTAAGAATTCTGGTCGATGCGCTTGATCAACGTTATCGATAGGAATTTCCTAAACGCTTTGATGAGACAATCAGGCACAGTAAATTGATTTGGAATAAGTAAATTTTTCTTGAAAGATTATTACATAAAGATAATTGTAATTTTGAAAGTCTTAGCATTTTGGGAAAGAAAATTAATTTAAAAGAACTCTTTCTTTTCGATATCCCTATTCTTGTTATTCCCGTAGGGAACCAATGCTTTATCTTTTGTACCAATGCTAATCGTATTGGTTTGAATGCTGTTCACTTGCAAGAGAGAACGTGCTATCATTTATTCTTCTAAATAGTTATAGCCTATCGAGACTAGATATGCCACTCATGATTTAGTGCTCGTGGCTATTGTTTTCGTCTTTTGTATTTTGCATCATTAATTTTGGGTGAGGGATTTTGCTCTCCTCACCAATCACAATTTTGAAATGTTTATTTTCTCATAGGGAACCTAGTGTTGGTTCGAGTTCCTTGCATCTTATGATCTTGATATTCTTTTTATTCCCGAAAAGAGGATCGTGTTGCCAATGCATTTGGTTGTAAGCAGCAAGTGATTGTTTCTTTGTTGATGTCCGAATGGAATGATCTTTTTACCAAGTTCATCGGATGTTTTGTTGTACTTCATTTTGTTGAGCTTTGGTTCATTTGACGTATTGTTTGTACCACGTCGGTGTTCCAAATTATTTTGAGCTTAGGAATCCATAGAATTCTCTGAGCAATCAAGTTCGGACTTACCCCTTCGTGCACTTTATGGTGAACTTCTTATTCTGTTATTCTTTTGTGCTAGTATGTTTGTGGGAGTTAGGAGAATCACCTACCTCTTGTAGGGTTCTCCTACAATAATAGTTTTCAGCCTAGTGTTGGCATGGCTCCTTTCGAAGCTTTATACGGAAGGCCATGTCAATCACCTTCTTGTTGGTTGGAATCTGGGGAGAAGATTATTCTTGGTCCAGATTTTGTTCGTGATTCTTCCGAGAAGATTGATCATATCTGGTTGAGAATGAAAGAGGCACAGAGTCGCCATAGGTCCTATGCGGACAACCGTAGGAAGCCTCTCGAGTTCTCGATCGGTGATCTTGCTTTTATTCGTGTTTCTCCTTTGAAAAGGGGGTTATGCGTTTCAGTACGACTGGGAAATTGGCTCCTCATTATATAGGACCGTTTTCTATTACTGAAAGTATTGGCCCTGTGGCTTATAGAGTTTCACTTCCAGCTCATTTATCTGGTATTCATGACGTGTTTCACGTCTCTCAACTTCGGAAGTGTCTTCGGGAGTCGGATTCTGTTATTACTTCTCCTGATTTGCAAGAGCTTGGGGTCTCACCGGACTTATCTATTGTACAGCAACCTATTCGCGTGCTTGACAAGGAGGTGCGACACCTTCGAAACAAGGACGTGCCGCTCGTTAGGGTTCAATGGTCCGCTAATCCCAATGACTGTACTTGGGAAACCAGAGAGTTTATCGAGCGATCCTATCCGGGTTTTCTATCTTTGCTTTGAAACGGTGAGAATGTCTTTTCATCTCAAGCTTATTTCCTTTTCTTTTGAATGTTGTATGTATGTAGTAGTTACAAATATCGTCTCTAGAAATTGCGGGGACGCAATTTTGTAAGGAGGGGAGATCTGTAACAACCCGCATATTTAACGATTTTATAATTAAATGATTTATTTAAGTATAGCGTCGTTAGTCGGATTTTGGGGTCCGAAATGTTACTTTCTGCAAACGGCCGAATTGGAGCTCGAAACCACTTCCATTGAGTTCAAAGCGTCGTTTGCGATCTTTTTGAGTATAATCTTTGATATGTTTGGAGTAAGTTGAATTTTGCTACCTTTTCTGGTTGGGCTTTTGCTTTGGGTTCAGCCCCAAACCCCACTTAACCCTCTAACTCAGCCCATCTCCTTCCATTCATTCATTCCTACTCCTCTTCACTTCTAAACTCAAGCTCCAACTGAAATGGGGGAAAGGAAGAGGAAATAGAAACTCCCAAGCCTTAGTTGCTCTTGATAATCCAAATTCTTGCTCCAAATTCAAAGAGAAGGATAGGTAAGTCTCTTCTCCATCTTCTCCATCTCTTCTCCTCTTCAATTTCAGAAAATATCCTAAACCTAATTTAGGAAAATATGTGTTTTATTTTTAGATTGAAGCTTGTTGAGTAAGAGCGAAGAGTGGTTAGCCTTTCCTTTGCATTTGAGCTTCTTCTTCTTGTTCTTGAGTTAAAAAGGTGAGTTTTGAACTCACATCTACTTCTCTTGATTTCATTGATGTTGGGTATGAATTCCTAACACCTTGTTCATATGCACTTCATTTGGTTTGGGTTGAATTGGGGAATAATCCAATTTTTAGTGTTTTGGGTTCAAATCTTTGAAATCCTAACTTTGATGTTTTGATCATGTTTTGGTGATGCATCGAGGAACATATAGGGCCGGGTTGTCGATTTGGCATAAGCCCTTAGAGCCAATGTTCGTCCGATTACATTTTGGAAGAGTTTGCTCTTCATTTGAATAAGGCTGAAAAACAGCCCAGGCGTGATTCAGTCGACTGAAAACTCTACACAGTCGACTGAACCTGGAACCCGAAAGTTTCCAGGCATGATTCAGTCGACTGAAAAACTCTGCACAGTCGACTGAACCTGGAAACAGAAAGTTTCCTAAACCTGGAAAATTTCCAGGTATAGGGTCAGTCGACTGAAAACTCTGTTCAGTCGACTGAACCTGCTGTTTCAGCCCACTTTGCCTTTTTGGGATTGAATTTCAAATTTGAATCGATTCATGATGATCCTATGTATGATTATCAATTGTTTTGACTTTGATGGTTCCTTTTAATTTTAATCCACGGGTTTTTATAAAATAATCTCTCGAATCGCATTTAAAAGTTCGTTTCTCTAATTTATAAATTCTATTTAAAACACACACTTTCGCACTTCGAACGAAGTGGAAGGGTGATTAAATGGTTGGGCAAAATACGGACCATGAATCTGTGTGTTTATCTTTCCGATTAATCCTCGACCTATTCGATTGATTGTTTTGACCTTCGGGTTTGGTTTATCGATGATATGAGGTAAACTTTGTGCTGCTTTGAGTGTGAAAGGGACTGACGGATAGTAAACCGTTTAGTGCGAACGAGTGGTTATGGGACATACGTTAACACTTTTCGGATTCCTTTTCGAGAGTTGTGACACATTCCGCCAGTTAGTGGTGTCCAGTACTGGGTCTTCGACCTTCACCACTACGGCTTGTCGCCCTATAGTATCGCTCTGATGTTGGCCTTATGTGCCGCATGGGTGATATTGGGTTTGTGCCTTCGGGTTTGTCGCCCTATATAGTTTCGCTCTGATGTTGGCCTTATGTGCCGCATGGGTGATACTTGGGTTTGGAGCCTTCGGGCTTATGGATCCTTGTTGTACAGTACTGAGCTCGAGCAATCATATGTTTCATTGATATTATATTCCCTTGGTATCGCCCATCGTGTTGGTCTGTTTGAGCCGCATGATGTATAACGATTACCTTGTGGAAATTGTATACCTTATTGGTATTTGTTATTTTCCATTCGGCTTGTTTTGGGATATTCGTATCCTTTGTTTCTATATGTTGCCGATGATATGAGGCTTGTTCTATATGATTCATCTCTTGTTGATGATTGTGTTATCTCCTCTGGAGATATTTGTTATACTGTATGACCTTGCAGGTTTATTATTGTTCAGTTTATCTAACTGATTTGTTTAGCTAGACTGACCCGGGTATTTTATACTCGGGTCAGACCGAGATGTTTCAGGTTAGGTGCTTTGGACTTAGCCTCTTTTGCTTCCGCATGGACTATTCCGCTGACTCCTTTTTGTCTTAGCTTTTTGTGTAGTCCTTTCTGTTATAACTCTGATATGTATTCTATTGACTCGTCTGTATATTGTGGTTTTCTATACCACTTGACATGTATTATTTTGTATACCCTGCTTTGTATCAGTATATGTGTGTATATGATGGTTTACTGTTCTGTGATGTATATTGCATTTGAGTTGTTATATTCTGTTCTGATAGATCCTCTAGCCACCTCTGGTTTTGTTTTAGTATTCATTGGACATGTCGATCTGCTTGGTAAGGCAATTGTCGATGTATTCAATAGATAATTAAAGCAAGGCCATAGATGGTCGCTCCTAAACAGCCTTATTCTCCGTGTTAGCAGACGGTATTATCTATTAATACTCTTTGCTAGCGTGGGTATAGAGGTGGGGCGTCACATATATACTCTCAGCGACTCCCATAGGTTATTACTACCCTATTAATAAAGAGTCAAACCCCACAAAGCTAAGATTTATCGCTAAACCAAAGCTCTGATACCAACTGTAACGGGCCGCGCCAATGGGGTAACGCCCACCGTAGCATACATTGGTACCTGTGTTCTGCCTTTACGACCAGCCTCTCGACTGCACCACCAACCCCCACGGGGACATGTAGGAGTAAGAGTCAACCGCTCGCTACCAAACCAAGAAGCAAGAACCCCCTATCATGCTGCACCCTCCAAGTGCAATGGCAGACACACATGTCAATTCAAACCATACGTAAGGGCGGATTGTTATGGGATAAATAAGAAAACAAGAAAGAAATAAACAAAAATAGAATCTCACAGTGGAAGGATAAAATAAAATAATCAAATATACAGTTCATGAAGCTGTTTTACAAAACCTATGATTATTTTTTTATACAATAAATATCAGAGTTCACATACCAATAAATATCAATGCAGCGGAACAATATGAGTGTAGTGCATTAGTATAAATAATAATAATATAAATCTTCGTTTTCGTCCTCCAGAGCTAAATCTTCAAATCCTGAAACGCTCGGACTGACCCGAGCGAATTTGAAAAGACAAAAACACTCGAGTCAGAACTAAAAATTCTTATGTGAGTTAAATTAACAGAAATAGATACGAGTGCAGTAACTCAAGAGATGCTCGGGATTTACATCTCCTACGGATCCGTTAAACTGTAACGGCCCGATATTTTCAACCATTCGCATCCGCACATGTCGGACTTGAATTGTTTAAAATACCGCGTCGTAAATAAATTTTTGGCAAAACTCAGAATATGCAGTAAATAAATCACAGAATCACAGACACAGATATCAGAAATCTCGCAGCGGAATTTAAAAATACTTAGTGGTTCATGAAGCCACTTATAAACAGTCTCAAAAAAAAATTACATAGACTTTAATCTCAAATATAGTTTAAGTCATCAAATAGAAAAATCCAAATATCCACTACTCTTGATTTCAAAATAAGATAACGGGCTGAAGTTTTGCCGGTAGCTTGAAAGATCTACAGAAGTCCTAGCTCCGGAAAGAAAGCTAAACTGCAACTCAGGCTGACCCGAGCATAAAATAAAACATAAACACTCGAGTCAGGACATACATACTTATATAGTGTAAGCTAATTCAAGTGTACTGTAATATAGAGCAAGTAACTTAAAGGATGCTTGGGACCGCACATCCTCTAAGGATCCGTTAAACTATTTACTATGTAGTAATATTCGCTATTATAATAATGTCTATTAGTAAAATAAACTTACTTTTAAATAGCGTTAAGGCTTTACATTTTCCACCTTAACACGTAATAGTCCCAGTAGTCCATCCAATATCATAGTCCCTCCTGATCAGGAAGCCACCATAGGATACCACACGGGCTACGGGAGAAAACCAAACTCGTACAAAGCTCGCTATGGTAGGTGACACGGCACAACTAGGCAATGCCAGGGTAGATATACCAATTACGCTTCCGGACCGATGGAAACGCGTAGCCGCAGCTACCGCCCACCTCGAACAACACTCCCAAATCAAAGGTGCGCACCAAAACAATCAAAAAAATAATAGAATGGCATACGAAGAAGTGCGTCCGATCAGAGGTGCTGCCTCATTAATCCGTCGATCGCTCCTGTTTTAGCCACCTTATGCCAACTCACGGGAGTCGGGTCCACGTATTTACCTTATAGGAAACGCCGCCGCCATCCTACTTCATTCTGTAATCTCCACCGCGTACACGGTTGGTAAAGTGGTTTTCGGTATCGACAGAAAGTATGCCAGATATCCGATCCTGGTCTCTTTAACAACCAAACGTTATTATAACCCGTGGTTACAGCTTTTAAAATGGTATTTATACTTTACAAATCAAAATATATTTCAAATACTACAATATCAAAATATTGTTTTTAAACATTGGTCATTTTATAATATACCATTTAAATCTATTCAATTTATTTAGGAATTGATTGCCTTTTTCTCACCTTTTTAAAATTAAATTCTTCCATTTAAAACCATTCAAAGTCAATTCCTTATTTTTATTAATCACATATTAACTTCCAAAATTTAAACCCATTTCCCCAAAGATTATTTCCATAAATTTATTTTTAAATAATCAAAATCCCAGTTTCTGTAGCACTTATGAAATGCTACCTAAAGTCTATAGGTTAAAACAGTTCGTTTATAAAAGACAGCATTTCAGTGTTGTAATAGACTATTAACTTAACCATCAAGTTTTAAATTCCCAAATATAACTTTTTATCAATTATTTACTTAACTGAAACCATATTTTTAACAAAATTCAGAAATTCCCAAAATAAGTTATATTCCAAAATTTATTTAAACATTATTTATTTATTTAACATTTTTAACTCATTCAAAATCATTATAAATCTTATAAAAATCCTTTAAATATATTTAAACCAAAATATTATAAACTTCCATTTTAAAATAAATTTAAAATATTTCAGAAAAACATTATATAAACCACGGGTCTGTATATAGTTTTCTAGCCTAGGTCAAGTGATACGGATTTATATCATTTCAATCCGCAATTTACAAAACCCCGGATTCTATCATTTCAAACCCGCAATCCCAAGTTAACAAATCAAATTTAAACAATTAAATAAATATATGGATAATAATTGTCGTTCAGGCCTATCATTTCAGCCTATAACGATCTCAATTTACAGGGAACTTGCAGTGATGATTTAACAGTAAATAAGCATTAAATAATATAACTGCAACTATATTATAACAGATAAACAACTGATGAGGTGTCAATTTAAAATGGGGTTTAACATCATACGTTATATTACAGACAGATGACATTTAATAAATAATTTACAAATACACTAGCGATAATTCACAGAAACATAGGTATGTTTGTCTGGTGAGAAATACTCACCTTAAAGCTGCAGAAAAATAGATTCAAACAATTGTATCACTTGATAAAGAAACGTACAAACGGCACGATCAGATTTCCGTGGATGCAACGTCTTGATTCAAATCTATAACAAGATCCAAATAAACCAAATACGCGACTTTAAAAATGATGGTCAAAGCAAAATTTTCGAAACAACTGGAACGAACGGAATTCACTTGACTCGACCACTCCACCACACAACTAGACTACGTTCTCATGGTTCGGTTCAAAATTGCACGTTACTTACTTTCACCCTTTTTTTCTACAAGTGGCGAAAACACTTAAAATCTTAATCTAATTTCTCGGCATCATAAAAGAATTTTATGCGCATAACGTTGATAATACATATACACTCACAATACTAATTAAATGAACACTTCTTCACTAGTACAAAAACCCTCCTACAGCCGATTCTTATATTTGCTTATTCAACTATTATTATTAAAAAAAAATTCCTTCTCTAACTACTGTTGCAACCCTAGCTTATTACAAAATCCAACTACATGCCCGCCTCACTGTGTTTTCATACTTCAAAATACAAAGTGAATTTGCAACCTAGTTTGGACATTTATGACCCACACGCGTACTTTCTCCTCCATTCACATATATATTTTTTTCTACTCTATTATATTTTGGGAAAAGTTTAAATTTTATTTCTAAAATAAATTGGTCAAATTCACTACTGAAAATCTTTAAGGACGGCTAGAAGACATAAAACTTTAGTTATCAGTTTATGAAAAATTTTCATGCAATTTATTTGGAGGAGAGGCTGACATCAGTGGTAAAAGAGGAGGGTAAGGATCTAGTGGTGAAGGAGGAGTCATAGCCTAAGGTGGTGGAGTTTGCGTGAACAAGAAAAGGAAATAAAGAAGAAGAAAGCAAAGGAGGAAGAAGGAAAAATATAAACAAAGGCCATCCCTGATGAAGCTTTGCACGCAAGCAACCGGAGAAAAAAAATGAAGAAATTTTTCATGAAT
This sequence comes from Allium cepa, assembly GCA_030765085.1. NCBI lineage: Eukaryota > Viridiplantae > Streptophyta > Magnoliopsida > Asparagales > Amaryllidaceae > Allium > Allium cepa. The sequence goes on along the minus strand of CM060934.1, from coordinate 993,830,361 downwards.
GAATTTGTGGTGTGGGTTTTGGTTTATATAAGGGACGGGTTGCGTGAATTTAGATAGGCACGAAATCAATTTGTTTTGATTGAAATTTAAAAAAAAAACGACAAGTAGATATTTTTTTCAAATTTTCTTCTCTCATTTACTTGCGTACGTGCACTAGAATTGTAGAGATAAACTTGCGGTATTTAGGAAAGTATTTAATTCCTTTGATTGAAATTAAGAAAACGGTAATCAATTTATTCTTGCCATTGGAGTTAGAAATCTGGACGTGCTTATAAATGGGAAGAACTAACTGTTGATATTTAAGAAACGACAATGATATTTATTTGCTTGGATGCTACTTCAATAAAAGATTTTATACTAAATATTAGTTGCATGCTATATTTTTTTGCAAGAAATCTTATTTGCCTATAAATGGCAAATCTAGGGACGCGCATAGTTTTTAGGAGCTATATATTTTCGTTGCTTTGTACGCAAGGAAAAACTAAGATGCGAAATCAAAGCATGCGAATTTATGGTCAAGGAATCGTTTGTTTGCAAATCAATATGCAGAGAAAACGGCAAGTGATGAATAGATGGCATTGATTTAAAAAGAAACGCCCATATTTTATACCAAATTTAAAAAGTTTGAACGCGTTGATTTTACCCTTTTTGTTTGAACGTGTTATAAAATAGGAAGCTGCATGATTTATTTCTTTTGAGATTAAGTAAATTTTTCTCTACAGGTAAGAAATAAATTTTGCTTTCCTTGAATGTTTATTACAAGAAGCATGCGTTGAATTACAGGAAAAGACCCAAAAGTTGGAAGCAGCTAATTTAGCAGTGAGTTGCAATATTTTTTGCATGCGGAGATCAATGGAAAAGAAAAAGGTAAGCAATAACTTTCGTTCGAAAAGTAAAACGGCAAGTGGATCTTGAAATAAATGATGTCAATGCATAATAAAAGGATGCGTGGGTTTTATCACTTGAATTACGGTAGAAAAATAATTGAACGCTCCAAACGTGTTGCATAAATCAAGGAGGTAAACTGGTTAAGAAATATTAAAACCAGCTGAAGGTTACAAAATTTTTGGGAACAAAATAGGTAGACACTATTTTCGAATGAATAGGGAATTGCATGGTTTAATTCTTTGAGTTTAAGTAATATGTTTCTAAAGGCAAGTAAGATTTTTTTTTTTTGTAATATATGGATAAGGCTTTAATTTCAATAAATGGAATATGGAAAAATATTTTATACGTTACATAATTTAGCAGAAAATAAATCTTGCGTTACTAACTGAGGGGAAATAAAACGGCATGCATTATCAAGTGTAAATGGCAAGAAATATAAATTGAAATTTAGCGCGTTATTATAAGGGAAAGACGAGCGAGATTAAAGGTGAATGCAAATTTGCATGAGATCCTATTTAATTTTGTTCATGAATTATAAGCGAAATCTAAGGTGGAGAAACGGTCAAGCAAATATTAAGGAAATAAATGTTTTACCCACTGCATTACTTCAAACGTGCTTTATATATATATATATATATATATATATATATATATATATATATATAATTTTTAAACAAAAAGAATCTTGCAAAAATTTAGGCACAAGAATAAGAAAATAAATTAATTGCTGTTGATTTATAAAGAAACGGCAAAATACAATTGGTAAAGATTTTATACCAAACTTAAAAACCAATGAAGGCCATGAAAATGTAACGGTGGCTATAGAAATCCTCTACTGATTTTATTTACTCATATATATATATATATATATTCCGGTATGAATTTTAAAATGCGTAGAATCCACGCAATAATATACCCCCAAAGTAAAGTTTTTAAATTAATACGTTTCTCTATTATATCCGTTATTTTATACCATTAAATATCATACCCTTTTAAGAGCGAAATTTAGCAGTCTATAAATACACTGAATTCTTAAAAGTTATAACCTAACTAAAATTTTATTCGTTTTCATTCTTCGTATTTACTTATTATTATTTCTACGAATTCATAAATAAATCTTACTATACAAATTCAATTTTTATTAAAATCCCAATTTGGAGTTGTCCTTTAACACGGTTAAAAATTTCAGAAACCTTCATTTATTCTTAGCAACTTGGGAAATGATTTAAACCAATTAAAAATATTAATTAAAATAAATATATTAAAATAAATTTCAAGGTTTTAAATAAATAAAAGAAATAAATGCTAGTTAAAAACCTATGGCTGTTACATAAACTATTTACTATATAGTATATTTCGCTATTATAATAGTGTCTAATTGTAAAATAAACTTACTTTTTAATAGCTTTAAGGGGTTACCCATATAGCCCTTAACACAAATAATGCCAATAGTCTATACAGTGCCTGCATATCTCCTGATCGGGAGACTACGAGAAGACACTCCATAGGTACGACACAAATAGAAACTCGTACAAGGCGCGATAGGGTAGGTGACACGGCACAACTAGGCAATTCCAGGGTAGATATACCAATTACGCTTCCGGGTCGGTGGTAACGCGTAGCGCGCAGCTACCGCCCACCTCGAGCCACACTCCAAATAAAATCAAAAGTGGCCACCGAATCAATCCAAGAGTCAAAGTATAATATCGAAGGGATGTGTCCGATCAAAGGTGCTACCTTATTAACCCGTCAATCGCTCCTGTTTTAGCCACCTTATGCCAACTCACGGGAGTTGGGTCCACGTATTTACCTTACAGGAAACGCCGCCACCAACCTACTTCATTCTGGAATCTCCACCGCGTACACGGTTGTTAAAGTAGTTTTCGGAGTTGGCAGAGAGTATGACAACTTCCGATCCCGGTCTCTTCAACAACTAAACGTTATTATAACACCGCGGTCATTTAAAAATTAATTATACTTTCAAAAACCAGAATATAATTATCCATTTCAAAACCAATAAATACGATATCATTTTCTTTCCAAAACAAACTCATTTGATATTATTTTTATAAAACCCAAATTAATATAATATCATTTTATTTCAAATATATATTTCTTTTCCAAAATCATATTGTTTTCAAACTTATAATAATCGGAAACCAACATTGAATTTTAACTTTCAAACTATAATACTTCGAAAATTCGTAGCTTTAAACCATAATTTCTAAAACTTAAATGCTTTGGGTATTCAAACAGTATACAGCATCAATAGTTTGGATTCAAAATTTCTTTATAAAATAAAATAATTTCCGCGACTTACAATTTATTTCATTAAAGATTAAGTCAAAATCCTAAAGATTAAGTCAAAATCCATAAATTTATAATCGCTTTCAGTTTAAATAAACCACTTCAGTTTCAATACATTTCAAACTTTGAATATTAAACAATTGGAACTAAGGTTGGAAATTTCTATTTCACCAATTTAAAGTCCTATTATTTAGTTTGAAATAATAATTGCATAATAAACCCGTAATCATTTAAGTAAAACTCAAATTACTTATAAAGAAAATTTCCTTAAATTTTTATACTAGAAATATTCATTTAATTCACCTTAAATAGAATTCAGTTATAAATATCATACCCTTTTTAAAATTTCAAGTTAATAAATTTTACATCAACTTATGAAGTTAACTTCTTAATTAATCTCAATTCCAAATAAATTTTCCAATTTAATTCCAAATCTTAATTAATTTAAATCCTTTAAAATTATATGTAATTTCAATATCTTAACATGCACTTAACCATATAATAAAAATAATCAAACCCCGTCATTCAACTTATTTATTTTATTCAACAAATCCACACATAGCTTATCTTCAATACTTTAACTATATGATGTATATATAAAATAAGATTTTATATAATATCAAAATCTATATTTATTAACCGTATCCCATCCAAACCATAGAAAAATCATTTCAACTTATTCGTTTTTGTTTAACAGATTTATGCATAGCTTAAATTCAACAATTTAACTATGTATGTATATATAAAATATATTTATATCATATCCAAATTTAATATTTATTTAACTGTTTCATATCCAAACCATAAAATAATTTCAAAAATAATTTTATATATATACCGCGGTGCCTGTATATAATTTTCTATTCTATGGTCAAGTGATACAGATATTTATCATTTCAATCCGCAATTTAAAAATAAAAATGTGGTTGTATATCATTTCAAACTGCAATCCCGAATGAAATAAAAATGCATGATAATTTGCAGTTTATATAAGATAGAACACATCATCCATTCACCCAATATCAATCATCAACCAATTTATTTCAAACATCATTAATTTATTTCAATCATCGTCAATTTAAACAAACATCAATATATATATAGCATATGCAATATAACAGGAATAAATGACAGTTGTTAACTAACAGTTTATATTCAAAATAAATTTAACAACTGTTTAACTAGCAGTTTTATGCAAGTAAATAAATTATAACTGTCAAATTTATATGCAATTATAAAATTTATTAACAGTCAAATTAAATAAATGCGATTTAACAGAGATAATGAATAAAACATGCCAAACAGTCATAAATAAATTTCTACTCATATCTAAAATTAATTTAACAAACATAAGAAATCTTAGAAGTTGTGAGTGGGTTAAAACACTCACCTTTTGAATTTAAATCGAATTTAAATCCGATTTAAACCCAAAAATTCGACGGTCTCCAAATCTGTCCAAACCAGCGTCAAAGCGTCCGGAATTTCGATACAATCCCAGCAAAAAAAACCGCGCGTGAATCTGAGCTCGTACGCAAAACTTATGAAAATTTGAAAATTGGAAAATTCTGGTCCTGTGTCGACTTCGGGTTCGACTTCGGTGAGCCGCCTCAAATCCCCGGTGCTTGCTTGGAGTTTTTGCCAAAACGACCCGGAGCGACCCGAGTCATTTTCTTCCTGACCCGAAGTAGATACAGCGTTTTTGCCTCTGAAACTCGAAGCGTGACTCGAAGTGGCTGCAGATCTGAATTTTTTTTCCTTTTTTTTGTGAAATTGAAATAAATTTTTGGAATTTGGGAATTTGGTTTTTTCTGCCATTGGAATGAGGAGTTGAGAAGGAGATGTACGTATAGACAAATGAAAATAAGGAGTGACTAGGGTTTATAACGGGTTATATATAGACAAGGCTGAAAAATAATAGATGGATCAGATTGGTATACGCGTTGAACGCTAAATGGCCCGAAAAGCCCGTTTCTACTTCGGAACGAAATTGGGTCAACCAATATATCAAAATATATGTTTAAAAATATTTTAAATGCAATGGAAAAGGTTTCAGGTTCAAATTATGTCGTATGAAGAAGCTATGCTAAAATCAATATTTTCAAATCGATTTCAATTGATTTCAATTGCATAAATTTCAAGGTGTTTCGAGTCCGTACGATCAAACGACAAGTCTGATCGCTACGAAACTTGAAACACTATTATAATACACCGTTACGGATCCGATGAAACTTGTTTCGTCGAAATCCGAGTCAGTGGCCAAAATGGCTATTTTTCCATTAATTAAATAAATTTACAATTTGTTGAATAAATCAAATTTTAAATTCCAATTCTAAAATTTGTAAATTTTATCACCTTTATATTTCTCAACATTTACAATTGTTTTAAACAAGTCTTTATGTCAATTTAGAGTTGATAAATCTATTAGTTGCAGTGTCAAATCTTCTATTTCATTATATTCAAAATTATAAATTAAGCTACCAAAATTTCTATTAATTTAAATAGTCAATGATTTTTCCATCTAAAAATTTTAAGTAGATGGATTCAAATGTTGGGTTCAAAACTATTATTTTAGTATTCTCGAATTTCAGTTAAATCTCTATTAACGTAATATTTAAACGTTAAATTTCATTTATTTTGTAATACTTAAATTAAATTAATAAATATTGCTTTCTATACTTAAATCTACATTAACAAAACGTTATATTTAACGTTACTACACTAAATCTACAATCAGTTTCAATTAATATAGAATTAATTAAATCCTAATTACTTATCCATTTATTTATAAATTAGACTACCTTCCAAATAAATTTGATTCCTAAGTATTTGATTGGATTGCCATCTTTACTATGTCCATTATTAATTAGCTTCAAATTCTACAATTTCACTTCTTAAATCCACCCTTTGCTATATTATAAATAAAATTTACATTGGTTATATTTCACATAAATGTATCATTCATTTACATTTATTACAAACTTATTTCCAATTCCAACTAACAATCTAAATAAATGAATAGGCAACCTACCATAAACATTACCGTTACCTTTTTGTCACATACAAAATCTTTTATTACAAAAATCAATTTTGGCATATATTTTCATATTACAAATTCAATTTACTTATGTTCAAATTATAGCCAAACTTGACTTTTAAATTATTTTATATAAAATTGGAATTTCATTAAGTTTATTAGTTATTACCCTTAATTGGCATTTATTACCTTGTATTCTCGTTATCATTTCATAGATATGATTCCCAATTATTGCTTAAATCTATACTCACATTGATTCATTCAAATTGCACTTATTATGTATTATTTCAACAGCTTATTTATAACTTTGGATCTATTCCCAAATTTTCACATTTCTATTGTTATATTATTTGAATTCCATTCTATTTAATATTCTTATTAATATTTCACATTTCAATTAATTAACACCTTACAATAGTTTACAAATAAAAAGGAATTGTACTTAATAGTTTTTTTTCATTGATGAATTCAATACTTGCCTTTATTTACTTATTTCTAACTTAATATCCAAATGCAACAATTTCCACTATTACAATAAATTGCAATATATAATTTAATTTGTAAATTTCAATTACCCTTGATACATCTAATTTCAACATTCTCCTTCATATAAATAAATAAGATTTCTATTTCTTTCTAAATTTAAATAAAAATCCTATTAATTTAATTCATTTTAAACATCGAATTTACACGGGTCGTTACAACTTTTAGTATCCATTTGATATAACTTAAAATTATTATGATTAGCAAAAACAAGTAAAATTCGTATAGCTTCTAATCTTGCTACTGGTTCAAAAGTTTTATCAAAATTTATTACTTCTTCTAGACAATAACCATGTGCAACTACTCGATTTCTCACAATCTCTCCTTGTTCATTCATTTTGCTTCTATATATATATATGGATTTATCCTCCGGTCTTGGGACTAATTCCCATACATTATTTCTTGTAAATTGATTCATTTTCTGTTGCATAACAAGAATTATGAATCATCAGTTGATGTTTCCTTTGGATTTTTAGGTTCAATAGTTGAAATAAAAGCAAAGTTACTCGTCTTATTTAATTGATTTCTAGTTTTAACAACGGATTAAATATTTCCAATTATATTTTCTGTATGATGATCTTTCAAGTATCTTGTTCTTTTATTTGGATATGAATTTTCTAAATTATATTATTTCCATTTTCGGTAATTTTATTATTACTAATTTCGTTTGGGTTATCAATATTTTCTTCTTCGTCGATATTTGGATTCTAAACTTTGAAATTCTCATCAAATGAGACATGTAATGTCTCTTCAATAGTATTAGTTCCAGTATTGAAAACTCTATAAGTTTTACTTCTATTTGAATATCCAACAAATGTTCCTTGATCTGATTTAGCATCAAATTTATCCAAATTATCTTTAGTATTTAAAATAAAACATTTACTACCAAAAAAATTAAAGTATGATACTTTAGGCTTTTTATTATTGAATAATTCATATGGTGTTTTCTTAGTTAATGAACTTATTAAAATTCTATTTAATACAAACATGCAGTACTAACTTCTTCAGCCTAAAAATATTTAGATAAATTACTATCATATAGCATAGTTCTAGCGCACTCTTGAATCGTCCAATTTTTACGTTCTACTACTTCATTTTGTTGTGATGTTCTTGAAAATGAAAAATTATGAGTTATACCTTTCTTATTATAGAAATTCTTAAAATTTTCATTTTCGAATTCTCCATCGCGATCACTCCAAATAATTTTTAATTTTACTAGTCATTTAATTTTGAATTCGTTTAACAAAGATTTTAAACATTTTAAAAGCATCACTTTTAAGTTTTAAGAAAATCGTTCAAGTAAATCTAGAATAATCATCTACGATTACAAACATATATCTACTATAATTTATAGATTGTATCTGTTAGGGACCGAAAAGATCTAAGTGAAGAAGTTCAAGGGGTTGAGAGGTATAAATCATATCTTTTGATTTAAAAGAGCTTTTTTCTAAGTTTTCCTAAATGACATGAATCGCATAAATTATTCACTTTAAAATCCATTTTGGGAAGACCTTTAGCTAGATCTTTTTTACCAATTTCATATATTAATTTGAAATTCAAATGACCAAATCTTTTATACCAAATCCAAGGATCACTTGATTTAGCCAAAAGACATAAGTTATCATCTGAGATTTTCATACTTAATATATAGATGCTTTGTTTCCTAATATTGTCAAAGATAATGTTTGATTCATTGTCTTCTATGTGAAATTTGTCTTTTATGAATTTAATTTTAAAACCCTTATCACATGATTGACTAATACTCAACAGATTATGCTTTAGATTCCTAACTAACAAAACATTAGTAGTAAGAGTTTTAGAATTACCGAGATTGCCGATGTCAATCACATATCATTTAGAGTTGTCTCCAAAATTTACTGATCCACCATCTTTATAAACTATATCTTTCTAAATCTTCGAATTTCCAGTCAAGCGTCTTGAGCATCCACTATCCAATATCAATTTGTCCTTTTTGATTTGTAGAGTTTGATCATCAGGTGTATGTACATCAAAAGCCATGTAACACATGTATTCCTGCAAATTCATACATTTTCAAAATAGTGTATGATTTTTTATAATGAATAGATGCAAATTTATAAAACAACATTATGATGATTTTACAAATTATCTTTCTGAAAAGAGTGTAAAAGATATTATCACAATTGCCATTGAAACTTTTTCAAAAATCAAATTAAGAATTCTTTGAAAACCAATGCTCTGGTAACAAATATGAGTCAACGGAATAGAGATATTAAAGCTAAATTAACACTAGAGGGGGTGTTTAATGGGTTATATGAATATTTTTCCAATTCTTTAATATTATACTTGGAATGATGTAACTAATAATCACAGAATCAAAGTGCGGATAAAAGTAAATGCAGTAAAAGTAAAAAGAAAAGAACACACCAGGATTTTTTTACTGGTTCGGAGTTACGCTACATCCAGTCTTGCATAATTCCTTGTACGAATTTCTTTTTAATTAGTAAATGAAAATGCAAATACAAACTCAATTTCAAAGCTACGAGACACATCCTTCAGAATTTCGACCTCTGATTTAGAGTCACTTTATTTTCGGGCTATAAGCACACCCATTAGATTTATGGGTTACTAAGCATACCCAATTGATTTCATGGGTAATCACACCCACAAGTATAGCAGTATGATTTGATAGAGCTTTACATACTCAGATCTTTGATCTTGATTACAATCGATCCCACAACTTTTGAATAACACTTTGATTTTGGTTTGAGTGATAGAGATGAGAGAAATCATAGATTAGATGAAGGAGAATCAAACTAATGATGATTGAATTCGATCCTAATTGAATTTCGGTAGAGTGGGTATATTTTGATTTAGAAAATGAAAGTGTGGAAAGAGGGGAGAAGAATAAGAAAGCAGATATTAAAAATTCGTTTGGAGTCTAGTATGTATAGGAAAATAATTGTCATGTTCATTCGCGAAGAGATATGACAAAAAGACACTTTCATTCAAATTTAACTTTTGAAAATTATGGTCATTATGTTGACATACGTAGATAGAGTATGTCGACATACTCTTCACAAAATTGAAAAACACTTTAGAAATATTATTTTGAAAATTCGTTGCTTTGTAATATAATTTGATACTTTGTAAAATAATATATATATATATATAATCAATATAATTATAGCTTATTAAAGTGTAAATAAAAATTCAATATATATAAACTTATAAATGCTAAAATAGTATCTTTATAAGTATAAGAGATTGAAAATCATTTAGAGAAATATTTTGAAAAGTTTATTTTAAAACCAGAATACTTGAAAAACAATTTAAAACAAAATTAAAGAAGGAGAGAGGGATCAGGAAAGTGCAACTAAGGTTTTAACTAAATTCTACAACTCTATAACTTATCTGAAATATCTTGAAATCTTTAATGCTTATGAGTTTTCATTCTCCAACTCTTGATATTGTACAGTCTTCTTAATCAACACATGTCTAATATTTTGCACTATATACTATATATAACTTGATAACACATTAGTATTTATATTTTATATAATGTCTATATTTGTTATCATCAAAATCAATAACTAAAGTACTAACACACATATACACGTACATATATAAACATACACAAAGAGAAAAAATCATTGATTAAAAATACCTTTTTATCATACTACTTTGCATTACGGTACAATCAACATCTACATTACATGCAAATATATGTTTGTTATCTTCAAACAAAAGCGAATCTATTTTCAAGCTTCACGCTAACATCCCATGTTGATCTTTTCCATTTTGATTTCAAAGGTCAATGGTTTTTGAAGGATCATCGGGTTGTCGACTTTGTAAACAAATGACTATCTCAAAATGCAAGTTCACTTTGACTTGTACCTTTGTTTGGGACACTTGATCCAACTCATTCATTAGGGGTTTCGGACCAAAGGTCCATATTCACAAAGTTCATGCACAAAAAGGCTTTACTCATAAACTCATGTAAATTAAGTCTCTGTTTTGTTATTTTTTTACCAAACTTCCCCCTCTCAGAAAATCGATCCAGCACTGAAATCAAGGGCAAAAATAACATAAATTAGCCAAAAACTAAAAATAGAGACCTAATTTTCACAACTTTTTTGTATCGGGCTTTCTTTCATTATCCGTCAATTTTGGGAGTTGGCAGTCATTCCTTGCATCCATTATATATCTTCTATGATCTACGTCTCCCAATATTGTTTCATTGCCTTCTAAATTTGACAAGGCTTTCTTGTTTATTCTGCCTATCTTGAATTTTTTTCCTGGATGCATCACCTCTACCACAATAGACATTCTAATTCGAGTATTTTATCTTCTGTCGGAATTTCTTCATCCTCAAATCAAAGTTTGCATACTCCTAAGTCGATACTTTGAATTGACTATCTATGTTCTGTGTCAAGTGTTATGATGGTATGGACTTAAGCTTGACAACTGCTATTATGAGACATGATTTGGATTAAAATCTGAATATTGTTGGAAGGATTCATCTTCATAGTATTTTTTTCCCCTTGACGTAAATAGTGATGGAATTTTAAACATGCACATTTGGGTTTTGTTGCTAAGAATTGTGCATTCATATATTGACGTCGAGAATAATGCATGAGGAAGGTCGAAGAAGTATTGCTGAATTCAAAATTATGTTGATAGAGTTTGAATTTGGAATACAAAAATATTGTTGGAACTAGGATGTTTGCCACTTTGATTGTTCGATCTCAGCAAATTTATTTTTGACATCTTAAATTTTGCATCAATGCTTACGTTAAATGCATCTCACGCATATTACATGGGATCCACTAAATGAGCCCGTTAGAAAATCATCAGTTGGCGTCAAACACGTCTATTGCATATGACGTCAACAGTTAACCTTCATATTTTTATCCTTATATGTTATCACCATTCATTTTTTCCCCTTTCTCACCAACGTCAGCCCCAACTTCAATCGCGTTTTGAATCTCATTTCCTTTTCATTTACATATTTTTTCTGAATTCCTTTGACTGTTTTTTGAGTTTAGAATGACTTCAGAAAAACTCCGTCAAAGTCCGAAGAATTAGCCCGAGCAATCAACGGTATTTTTTCCACGTTGCGTCATCGGTACTTATAGAACTAGTGGCAACTACACCTGATGTCGTAGAAGATCGAATACATTCTCCTCCTCCGGTACCAACACAATGTTCGATAGAACATTGGAAATTGATAGAGTTTATACTTCAGCTGAAACCGTCGCAACAACTTACAATAACGCATGGTGAAAACTCATTTGACAAAGTTCATGATAGGAGAAGACGAATGAAAAATGCTGAGAAGTTAAATGACATTATTGATATAATATATCAAAGAAATTTAAAGAAATCTCATTCTGAAACAGAGTCTCTTCGCATATACTACTCCCTCCTCTGTTCATATTCCCAATTCCTCTCCATACACTACTCCCTTCCATAATCTTTGTCTAAGCATACCATCCGCTTGAGCGTCTACGGTCTTTAGAATGTCATTAATCGTGTGAGAAAATTTAAATGAATTCACTAGAGGAGTATCACTACTCAAGATTCAAGAGAATATGTGAGCTTTTTCTAATTTGAATGATGACGAAGCCTGAAATTAGCTTTGGTTGAAAATAAAATGTTTGCAGCACATAATCAGATACCGATGGTTTATGATGGGACGTCCACTTGCATACTCATCTGCCTTTCCACCAACCTACCCGTCATCATAGTTCTAGTTGTATTTCGTCGTATTTCTAGTTTTTTATTTTTTATTTCAATTTCCAATGATTAATGAAAGTTAACTTATTTATATAAAACAATTAAAATATTTATCTTAAACGGGAATGCATATTGTTAACCCGCCTTTTAGCAAGGCCATAGACAGGCGGATTTAACATTTGCTCGATCGTCGAGACTGGTGTACGATGGAGTTAGTCGACCGGATGGATGGATGCCGCAACGCGCTTGGAAAATGGAAATTGGATTGGATAAAGATGGATCGACTATAATTTGGGTCTAGGAAATTTGGTTTGGTCTGGAAATTTAGAAGTCGTTCGGCATTATGATAAGATCATGCCGCTCGACATTGGTGAGGTGTTTTGGTTTTGAAAGTACGGTTCGACATAATGGGTCGTTCGGCACGGTGGGTCGTTCGGCACGGTGGGTCGTTCGGCACGGTGGGTCGTTCGGCACGGTGGGTCGTTCGGCACAGTGGGTCGTTCGGCACGGTGGATCGTTCGGCATGATGGGTCGTTCGGCATGATGGATCGTTCGGCATGAGCAACCCGTTCGACATACGAATGTCGTTCGGCATGGCTACCTCGTTCGGTATACGAGTGCGTTCGACACGGCCACCTCGTTCGGCATTCTTTGTTTCAACCAACCTCGTTTGGTATGCATGAATCGGCATCAAGTGGCTCGACATTGATGGGATACGGCTCTGCCCAGGTGGCTCGGCAAATGCCACTCGGTCAGGGACAAAGGATATACGTGGCTCGGCAATGACCTTGTTGGGCCATTGCTATTCAGGAGGCCCAACAACTCAGGATTCGCCTATAAATACAGCACATGGGGGTTCAGAAAAAGGATCTTCTGTACTCCGCTCTCTAACTTTCTATTTTCAAAAGCAAAAGGTTACACTATCAGTTTGTAACTGTAATTGATCCGAACATCAATAAAAAGGAAACTTCTGGAGTGGACGTAGGCCGGAGTTAGCCGAACCACTATAAAATCTATGTTCTTTGCTACTTTCATTTTAATTTCGACCATTCTTCATATTATTATTCTCTACATATTTTCTATCTGTTACCTATGACTGTTAGTTGGTGCTTTCATTTACATTTGGGTGTTAGTGACCAATTTTGGCTTTAACATTTTGGTGCTTTCACCGAGAATGCAAGCACTCAGGAATTTTGGAGCTGGGAACTTGGATTCTAAGGAGCAATGGCTAGGCCATCAGCAAGGAAGCAAGTGATAGAAAGGAGTAATCAGGAGGAAAGTCAAGAGGCTTCCACTGGAGCTCGAGCAGGTCAAGCATCCATCTACATCACCAGAGACGAGATGGAAGTTGTGACGACCCGGAATTTTCGAACATTTAAAATTGGAATATTTAATTGATTTTTAAATATTCAATAGAGTAATTTTAACTTGAATTACGAATATCACTATTTATTTGATAATTAAATTATTGAATTAAATAAGTGAAGTTGGGTAAAATGTTGAATCTGGAATTTTAAGCTTGTTAAAAATAATTTGAAAGCTTATAAAATTTATATCGATAATATGGAAAATACTAAAAGTGTTAAAATTGGATTTGGAAGTGTTTTGTTCAGTTTTGAAATTTATATAGTTTAAATTGAATTTAAAAATAGCCTTCCGAGGCACAGTCTCGGAATTAGACGAAACTAGTTCCATTGGGTCCGTAATATTGAATTATTATCGGATTTCAAATTTCGTATTAACCGGAGTTAGTATGTGAGTGTACGATATATAAACACGCTGAGAATTTAGTTGATAAGAATTTAATTTAATTTAATTTAATTAATCAAGCTTCTTGTATACGCCATCTTCCTGTCATTTAATCACATACTTTCCCAATTCTGAGCCGTTCAATCAACAATCAAAGTGCTCGAACTAAATAATAATTATTATTATAATAATAAATAAAAGAAGAAGCTTCAAGAGGAAGCTTTCAGCCGCGTAAAAATATAATAAAGCAGACAAAGCATGATAAGGCCGAACTTCGTTTTCTTCTTTCCCCCAAACCTCACCGTGATAAAAAAATATATAATAACTCCAGCAAATCGAATATCATCTTCGTTCCGATCAATTAAGGAATGGTGGCGATGCACTCTCGGGGAAGCTCGAGCAAGCTTGTAGAGTGCGACATCGTGTACTGGTGATCGATATTTAGGGCAGCAACTAGGGTTTCGCTTTGAGCTTGATTTTGGGGTAAGAGGGTATGCGAGTTTGGATTTAAGTTCAGAGCGTTGAAGTGCAGCTCCATGCTAAGATTAGGAATGCTCGATGGTGATTTAGGGAGAGGGGAAGGCCGAGGTAATCGCGAGGCGCGTGAAGACGCTAGGGTCGTGTTGAGTTTGCGATGCGAAGAGCGAAAGCTGCAGTGGTTGAAGCAGTTTGGGATCGTGACAGTACAGGCCAGAGGGGAACTCGCGATGACTGGTGGTAGGTAGTGAGGTGATGGTGCTTCGATTCCCTCGGGTTTAGGATTTGTATTGCAAGGTATAAATTCTGATTCCAATTTACATATATTTAATTTGTGGAAAAAAAATATAGATATATTTAACAGTATTGGATTTAGCAGTGAGATAAGCCGTGATATAAATTTTTTTTTCAATTGAAATATATGTATATAAGTAAACATGAAGAATATATATATATATATATGAGATTTTGAAAATAGGAATTTTAAATGTTAAAAGGTTTTTTTTTTAATTCAGGTTTTTGAAATCATTTCTATAAGTATAAGTGGTTTCAAATATATATGTATAGATCGGTTATAAATTTTTAACAGTAAAGTAAAATTTATGATTTTACTTACCTAATAGTTTTAAATTTAAAATGAGAATATTATTGGTAGTTGATGATCGTGGCAAATGTTAATTTAAATTTTTATTGATTGGGAAATTTATTGTTCGATTAATTCAAATATTAATAAACTATATAATTATTTATTCAAGGTCAAAAGTATGGAAACGAATCGAGATTGGGAAGAATTGAACACAATTAAAGCAAATGTGAGTTAATCTCACTCAGTTTAAATTTAAATTTAAATGATAAAATTTAAATAATTGTTTGGATGGTTGAATTGATCGTTGTGATATAGTATGATATTTTGTAATTGGTGTACTATATTGTGCTAACGTTTGTGGATGCAGGGAAAACAGGTTGGAGGGATCCAACTGGATCCCTCAACATTTATTTAAATTATTTAATATTCTCTGCTGTGAATATTGATATTCTATTATGAGTTATATTAGAATATTGAATGTTATGGTTGATTAGATATATTTGGGTATAATGAATTACCAAAATTATATAGATTGGATTTTGGAAAGAAAATAAAAGAAATGAATTTGTAAGTAAAGTAATTATAGGAAATTTGAATAAATTAAGAATGAGTTGAAAGGAAATAGAAGTAATATGAAAATAATAATAAATAACTTCGAGTATGAAAGAAAAGAGTTTAAATAAACAGTAATTAATGAATTGTAAAATTATGTGGTATTAATTTAAAGGAATAAAGAATTATTTTAAACTTAAGTTTTAAATTTATATAAAAGGATAAGGAAGTAATTGAGAAATCTAAAAATTTGAAATTTTAGTTAAAGTATTTTAAATCATAATTAAGAAATGAAATCTGAAATTAATAGATTTTGAATTAAAAGGGAGTAAATGGGAAATCAATTTGGAAATTGATTTAAGTGTTTGAAATTGAAAATTTTAAGGAAGAATGTGAAGAGGGATATATTTCTCTGGATAGCCAAGAACGTTCAAAGTAAACTTTAGATATAAGTTAAAGGTTTAATGTTGTTTTAAGAAGCATGTTTTAGAAAATTTATTATCTTAAATTCTTAAGTAAATATTTTTCAAATCTATTACCGTAATAAATATTTATAAATAGTGACTTAGTATTTATTTGAAAAGTGAAAGCCTAGTTTAATATTATATAAAGTAACCTTATTTTCAATAATTATATATTATGTATTTTAGTAAATTATTGAAGTAGTCTTAATTTAAATATTTTAGAGTAAATCCCAAAGCAAGTGTTTTGGTTAATCTATTATCGTAATAAGTATTTAAAGGATGATTTGGTATGTTGTGTAAAGAAGAAAATCTAGTTATATTTATAAAGTAAACTTATTGTAATTATTTCTAAAGTATTATTATAAATTGAGTATTAAAGTAAATCTTCCTAAATTAAAAGTTAAATATATTCTATAATAAAATGTTTTAAATTATTTTAAAAATCTAAAGTTTTGTGCTTGGTGATCCCAGTGGAAATAGAAATACTTGGAATTTATTCTGAGAAAGGCGGATAGTTTTGAAACTGTTTTCAAAGGAATTTGAAGTGTGAAAATATATCTTGTAAAGATATTTTCGAGATAAATAAATAATTTGGAAGATTATTTATTGTTTGATGGATGTTTGTGAATAGAAATTGATAGTTAAATAACCGACTATCAATATTGGACAATGCGTTGATCGTTTCGAAGAGACCGGGATCGAGATTTATTTCTCGAAAACCACTTCGATCTGGTTTGTACGTTTCGTGAAAACGATTTTGGATTCGAAGATGGAGCAGTAAAGTACAAGGGCTAGTCGCTACTAATCCTTAGGATATTTCCAAATGGATGTAGTAGGAATAGTGCCTTCGGTTCCGTTCGAACCGGGACGGACTTGTATGGATGAATGCTTGCGAAACATCGTCAGGTAGACGATGGGCATTATAAGGGATATGTTCTATTAAAGGTAACGCTTAGCTTCAAGCCTCTTCAAATGGGAATGGCTGAAAATCAGGGGTTATGCAGCAAGGCTTCGTGGGTAGCCCCCACTGGAGGGTGAGGTCATCCTTGTCTAGATGTCCCTTTTATTTCGGCTTAGTGGGCGGTTGCTCATCCCAACCGTGGGGTGATCTTGCTCGGGACTGTCCAGTAAGGGATGGTTCCGGTCTTGTATTGCAGGGGAGTTAGGGTGGCTCCTCGGTACGCTGATCTAGACCAGGTACTGTGACAGGTGGTACCTCAGTGCCTAGCCATTAGTTGGAATCCATTTTCCATACGCACCCGTACGGTTTTGATTGTGCCCAACTATTGCTGAAACGTGAGATGCAAGCATTTCAGCTAGATTCTATTTTACTTTCTATAGACACTATTATAATATCAGAGGACTTTAATAAAAATGTTTTAGCTATCGTAAGGTAAAAACCCGACATGTTTATTTGTGGCGTGGTCTTACGAGATGATTTTGTTTCAAAGGATTTTCGAAACTTTAATAATCAATTGGGTGTGATTTTCTCACGTTGGTATTCCAGACTGACTCGGGTGTTATTTAACTGTAATGCTCGGGTCAGACCGAGTATTATAGGATACAAGATATGATACTGTGGAGCTCAGGAGACGAGCAGGATGACGATACGTACTTCCGTACTTGTTTATATATGCATATTCCGTTGTATTGAGTTGTTGTGTAACCATTGTATGATATTGATGTTGAACTGTGACTGATGTACTCTGATGATGTAATATATGTAAACAAAGATATTTGATTTTTGAATAAAGATTATTTATTATCTATTATATTTTATTCCGCTGCGATGGTTAGATTCTGTTGTTGTTTTCTATTCTTTTCTTCTTTAACCCAAACGGTTCGTATTTCTGTACAGCTTGAGTTGATTTAGGTAGAATAGTGCTGACTCAAGGGGTACGGATTTGCGGGTCGTTACAAGTGGTATCAGAGCTTAGGTTGGTGATAACCTTGGCTCTGGTGGGAATTACTCATTTAAAATAGAGTCCGTCGTACTCTATAATGAGTTTGAACGTATTAATAAATATGAGAGCGTATTTGTTAGTGAATATAAATTGTTTTAATATTGTGTTGATTGGTTTATTGAGTGGCATATGAACCTTCGTCGGCACAGTCTGGACAACTGTATTGAAGGGGTTTCTAAACACTTAAATAGAACAATTGACACGGTATTGTTTTAGATATGGGTGAATGAAATAATTTTACCCAAAATATATTTTGATATAAAGAAAAGTTTTTGTAAACTATTTAACTAATTTATGGTTGCTTGGATGTTAGGAAGAATAATACTAAATTATTATCATTATTGTGTAAAAAAAAATTAACTAGAAATTGAAATATAAGCAAAGGTTAAGGGAATAAATTCATTATAAAAAGAAACTTATAAAATATGAATTATAAATGTAATTTATAAATTGAAATATAATCAAATGGAGATTTGTATAAGCATGAACTATACAAATGAATTATAGTTAAAATTTGAACTAAAACAGAATTTGAAACTTTAAATCCCGGAGATTTGGAAGTGTTTTGAAGATAGATAATAGCATTATTGTTTTGAAGGTATTTCTAAAGGGAAATGTGTTTTGAGAGGATTTTGAAAGTAATATAGCATTGAAATCACTTGGGTTATTGGAAAATAATTCTGATGATGACGGCCGCATCATCAGTATTCGTTTTCGAATTTCTAAGTGACGGATTGCTGCCAAAAACTGATTTGTTCAGAAAGCTAGTTGTTTTGAAAATTTCAAAAAGGGAATTTGTTGAAAATAAAAGCCAGGATTGGTTTAAAATTTTTGAGAAATGTGATTTGAGATGTTGGAGATTTCAAAATAATTTGAAACCAAAGCCGGGTGTTTAAAAAAATCCTGATGAGATAGTTGTAAGCTTATAAATTGAGATGAGTTTTAAATCAGGAAGGGAATATAAGTTTTGGATGTTGGAATTTAAATTTAAAGAGAAAAGTTACAAATGAAATTAACTTGAATGGGAAATAAAAAAATTGACTGGATTGACATTAATTGGATAGGCTGAAAATAATATCCAGTTGTATTCAAATCAAGTTGAAATCGAATTGAGTTAAATAAATCTGAGTTAAAGTAAAATTGAATTGGAATGAGAATTCAATTGAATTAATGAATGGAAATAAATTCTTACCTGAACAAATGGAAAATAAGTTGGATAAGAATTGGAATTGAAATAAATAAATCAGAATAACTTATAAGAGAATTAAAAATCCATAGAAATAAAATATGCTCGGGCTATAAATAAATAGAAGGCTTGAGTTAAAAAAATAAAAATAAAAATAAAAGATGAACCTATTCAAGCCTATAATGAATGGAATTGTGTAAATAATAAGTTGTGACTTATAAAATTGAAAATGAAATACAAAATCCACAATAAATATTGTTTGATGAATTGAAAAATAAAAAGAAAATCCATACTTGAATTATTAAATAAAATTGAACTAAGAAAATAAAATGAAGTGGTATTTGAAATTAAAAATGAATTATTGAACTATAAATAGGGAAGAACTAATTTGTTAATAAATTAGTTAATGAAATGTGTAGATGGAACCTGTTATAGTTAAATAAAGCTGAATTGTGAGTTTATGATGAAACTGGAAAATAAAACTCAAGTTATAAATCAAAATTCGACCTCGATTGTTAGTGAAGTAAATGAAATTGAATTGTGAGCTCATGAAATTTGATGGTAAATTGAAAATGGATAGTGGATTCAGAACTTGAGTTTTAAATTAGAATTTAATGTGAAGTGTTAACAAATTAAATATAATTGGAAATGTATCGAATAAAAATGAAATTGCATTGAAATAGTAATGGTTTGAATTGCAAATAAAATCCAAATAAGTGGAAATAAATTGGAAATGGTCCTGTAATAAATTGATTGAGTTGAATCTAAAAAGTTAAAATGTATAATAACTGATGAAAATAGTATTTGTCGTAAAAAGAAATGGAAATGAACTTAGGTTATCGACTTAAGTGTTGAATAAAAACCAAACTCAAAATGAAGTGTGGTTTAAATGTGTTGGGAATGGTTATTGAATGAAATAGCCTGGTTTGTTTTTGAGCTAAATAAATAGTTTGGAATAAAAACAAATATGAAATGAAATGCAAATGTATGGATTGTGAATGAAATTCAAACAGAATGTGTCGAGCTAAATCAAATGGTTTTGAATGGAACCTGTTTGAATAATGAAACTGGTTTAGTTAATAAAATGAAATGCAGGTGAATGGATTCAAATCTGAAATGCAATGAAAATGAGAATATATGAATTGTGAATAAATTTAAAAACGGAATAGAATTTGTAGGATCTAGATTAACCCTAGAGGGGGGGTGAATAGGGTTATAGCAAATTTTTCCGAATTAAACACAAAAACAAACTGTAGAAATAAATATGCTGAAACGTAAATCACACACAAAATTTACCCAGCTTCGGCAACCCCTGCCTACTGCTGCATTCCCAGATTTCTATTAGAATTGAACAGTTTCCCGCTTACAAACACTCTAACAGACTTGCAAACCCTGCTACCGCCTATAGAGTTTTGCAAACTCGCAAACCCTGCTAACTGGACTAATTCTAACTAGACAATCTGACAACACCTAAACCCTAGGTGGTGATTTACGAATTCTTTTGACTCAAAAAGAAAAGAAACAACTTCAAAATTAATTGCAGGAGCAAAGATTAAAATATAAATGTTAATCCCTAATTTTTGCTCAACTTTAAAAAAAAACTTTTAAAGTTTAAACCCTAAATAAAACTAACACCCCTTTAATAATTAAACAAAGCCGGTCTAATATTCTTTAACCCGATCCACTTCGTTCCTTCTTTTGCTTGTAAAAATAATGTCGGCCTTGGTTTTGAGATTAGGGCTTGAGTCTTTGAGAAAAATTAGGGCTTTACGCCATCGATCCAAATTGCGGCTATCGGCTCTTGCTTGTGATCGATTTCTGATGATTAATTGTTGACTTTGAAATTGCGTTGCTCGGCTTGCTCGTTCTCTGATGATCGAGTTGTTGATGATTCGGTATATTATTTCTTTTGTTGCTCGTTTGATTGCTTGCTTTTTAACTCGATTTCTCTGTGTTCTATGATGATTTCTTGGGGTTTATTTATAGGGTTGAAACCCTAATAACCACTGTCAGATTTGATTTCTTCACGTCGTTGATTATTTTCCTGAATTTGTTCTGGATTTGGAGTATTCCTTTCTTGATTCAATTTCGAATAATTGCTGACCATATTTGTATTCGAATTAATTGATTCGAAGATATCTTCCTTTATTTGTTGTCTCGACCCCTATTTGAATTAATACTGACCATATTTAGTCGAGAAGTTTGATGCAGAGATTTCTTTCCAAAATTTGATTTCTTTGACTTAATTAAAAATACGAATTTGATCTTTAACTTTGGCTTGATTTCTGCAGTGACTTGTACTTGCCACTGTCTTGTGTTTCCTACTGCACATTCACCTGTTTACTATATATGTGCATACATACATATGTATGTGTGTATGCATATATTCTTGGGTTTGTACTTTCATTGTGACTTGATTTTGCTATGGGATTAAATCAGAACTTCATTTGATCTGCATGTAGTTGTGATCTGATTCTTGATAGCTTGCTGGTGCATGTCATTTGTTTCTAGCTCGAATTCGTCTTTGAGGAACACTGTACTTGTTGTTATGATGTTTTGAACTTGATTCACTTCATGTTGCATTAGTCACTTGCATTGGTGCATTGCCTTGTACATCCATGTTCTTTACTTGGTTGTTGTCACTGGTCTGCTGCCATGTTCACGTGCACTTGAGTTTGTTTCCACTGCTTCATCATGTTGTATTCATCCATGTACTTGTAGTTGTGCAATTCTTCTGGCTTCACATGTGCACAGAGTTGTTTGCTGTGTTGTACTCGGTTTGCTTTTGATGCATTCTGGTGCGGTGTTGTTACTGCATTCATGACCACTGTAATGTGTTCTCTGGTTTGATGTTGCATTTCATGATTCATCTGATCACTGCTGTGTCTTGATTAATGGAGTCAGTGATAATGATCACTGTGTTGGCCTTGTAGTATTCTTTGACATGTTGTATCTGCATTCACCATAGTTTGTATATGCATTTGCCTGTTGTTTCATTTGTCTGCACTTGATCATTCTTGAGCTCAAGTTTCTCCATTTCATATGCTTGCACTACTTCTCTTTGGTCATGTCTGATCTTTGTGGTCTTCACTGTGTTTGTTGTTGCAGTGATTTGTCTGACCTCGTATGCTTCAAGTTGCCTTGAGTTGAATCCTATCTTGGGTTTGACCTTGTTTGTGATTTCTGTGCATTGGTGCAGTTTCCATATTTTGTGTATTTTGATGTTGTATACACTTTTTCATGCTGCTGTGATGCAGTTTCCTTCACTGTTGTATCTTTGGGAGTTTGCACTGCTTCATGTTGAATTCATTGAAGTAATGATTGCGATTGTTGATAGCGCACACGAGTTGGCGAGGCAGTGCACACGTGTATAAATGTACACGTGTGTATTGCAGCCACTCACGATTTCCTGTAAGAACACTGATATGTACATATATTACACAATCAAAGATGATGACAATAACCCATGTATCTGAGACACAAAACAAATTTCTATTTTTGCAAATTCAAATTTGTTTGTTTTCAGATTACTGTTGTAGTTGCTAATTATACAGGTACATAGGAGACAGGAGAAGAAGTGGAGCTGGACAATGCAGATAGATGCAGATATGCAGACAGAGTGAAAAACTGAGTGTTGAGTGTTGTAGTGAGAAATGTAAAATGTATGAACTGGTGTATGTATATATAGAGAGAGATGAAAACTTTGTATTGTTTAAGTGTTGTAATAAAATATTATATTGAATAAAAAATACTGGTTAAATTATATAAATTCTGTGCAATAGTATAATTATTCAATATGAATATTTCTTCCTTTCTGTATATAGTCTAAACTGTAAACACATATAAATCTTTGATATATATTTTGTTATCATCAAACAAAAAATCACATCAAACAATCTCCCCCTTTTGATGATGACAAACATATATATTAAAGATTTTGAAATGCTAATACATGTGTTTGAACATGAAATTTTTAGCTCCCCCTACAACTAAGACCACTCCTGAATGCTCCCCCTACAACTAAGACCACTCCCTATTTAGAAGATAACAAAAATTACACAAGAATAAAAGAACTAAAGAAAATTAACTAACAACATTTAACCAAATTTGTTGAAATATTCCAAAAAATATTTACTTCCTCATCAAAATCTTGTTCTTCTCCCCCTTTTGTCATTATCAAAAGGCTGACCCAAAAAAAAAAATGGAACAGTAGGAACAAAAAAATAATATATCATAACGAGATAACAACTTCCACATTGTAGAGAATGGATTGATGACCTTTTTTTTATATAATAAGAAGAGAGATATTTTAACATTAATTTGACATTTAAGCACACACAAAAAATAAGCACTTACTAACCACGCATAACCATAAGGACTTTTAAATGGGATTAGCAGTTACTTATTAGTCTAAGCATCCGGACTTTTAAGTGAGACCAGAATACTTAGTCACCATACTCCATCCATGCATAACCATAAGGACTTTTAAATGAGAATGGAGTAATGATAAAAATAAGTCACTCACATGCTCCATCCATGCATAACCATAAGGACTTTTAAATGAGAATGTATGCATGAGAGTTATTATTATTTATTATTATAATAATTTTTTTTTTTATTTAAAAATAATTCACTCTTTTTTTTTATATAAAACCATTATGAACGATAGAAAGATGGTAGAAATAGAAATGATCGTGGAATAAGTTACCAAGTTAATTATATTATGTAATATCCAGTACTGAATACCATATTCGAATCAATCTTTGGATAATATCCAAAACTGGTTTGAATCCTAGAAATTGAAGTTGAAAGTATATATCCAAGAATATTTCAACTAAAAAATGAAAAATGGTTAGTCAATTTCTATAATCCCCAAATCCAAATGTAATCTGGAAAATCTGTCTTCGGGGAGGGGTTTTGTGAAAATATCAGCAAGTTGAGCCTCAGTTGAAATATATTCAATGCAAATGTCTTCCTTAGCAATGTGATCTCTAAGAAAGTGGTGTCTCACATCAATGTGTTTTGTACGTGAATGATGAACAGGATTATTTGACAAGTCTATTGCACTTTTACTATCACATTTTAATGGAACTTGTTTATAAACTAAGCCAAAATCAGAAAGAGTTTGCATCATCCATAAAATTTGAGCACAGCAACTTCCTAAAGCAATATATTCTGCTTCAGTGGTGGATAATGCAACACAATTCTGTTTTCGACTTGACCATGAAACTAATGAATGTCCTAGCATGAAACATGTCCCACTGGTGCTTTTTCTGTCAACCAATGAACCAGCATAATCAGCATCAGAATAACCAACTAAATCAAAGTTTTCACAAGAAGGGTACCATAATCCAAATTTGTGTGTGTGTGAAAGATATCTCAAAATTCGTTTGGTGGCTTTCAAATGAGATTCTTTAGGATTAGATTGAAAACGTGCACACAAACACACAGAAAACATAATATCAGGTCTAGAAGCAGTAAGATAGAGAAGTGAACCAATTATCCCTCAATATTTCTTCTGATCAACAGCACTTCCTTTCTCGTCTTTGTCCAACTTTGTTGATGGGCTCATAGGAGTTCTCAATGGTTTGGTGTTCTCAACTCCAAATTTCTTCAACAGTTCCAACACATACTTGGATTGTGAAATGAAAATGCCATCACTGCTTTGCTTGATTTGAAATCCAAGAAAATATTTCAATTCTCCAACCAAGCTCATCTCGAATTTAGCCTGCATGACTTATTCAAATTTCTCGCACAAGAGTTCATTAGTAGCACCATAAATGATATCATCCACATAAATCTGAACAATCAAAAAATCACTTCCTTTATGTAATAGAAACAGTGTCGTGTCAGCACTCCGCTTTTTAAAGCCATTTTCCAAAAGATATGTACAAAGGCAGTCATACTAAGCTCTAGGAGCTTGCTTAAGACCATATAATGCTTTTTCAAGTTTATACACATGATTTGGAAAAACATGATTTTCAAAACCGGGGGGTTGTTCAACAAAAACTTCTTCTTTCAAATCACCATTTAGAAATGCACTTTTTACATCCATTTGTTTAAGTTTGAAACCTTTATAACAAGCAAAGCTTAGCAAAATCCTAATGGCTTCTAACCTAGCAACTGGAGCAAATGTCTCATCAAAATCTATGCCTTCTATTTGGTTATATCCTTTTGCGACCAACCTAGCTTTGTTTCTAATTACATTTCCTGATTCATCAAGTCTGTTTTTGAACACCCATTTAGTTCCTACAATTGGATAGTCATTAGGCCTAGGAACTAATTTCCAAACTTTATTTCTCTCAAATTGATTAAGTTCATCTTGCATTGCTAAAACCCAACTTTCATCATTAAGAGCCATTTCAACAGAATCAGGTTCAATTTTAGAAATAAAACCACTATGACTACAAAACGCACACAAATTTTTATCAAATGAAGAGCGAGTGCGTATACCTTCCGTAGGATCTCCTATAACCAATTCAGGAGGATGATTGGATTTGAACTTCAATCTATCAGCATCAACAGTCCTACTTCCATCTTTCTCAGTAGATGTCCCTTCTTTAATGCCTTCATGATCTACCCCATCATCAACCGTTTTTTCAGTCGTCCTTTCCAGATCAGATTCATCAAATTTCACATTGATTGATTCAACAATTGTCTTTGTTCGTTTGTTGTCTATCCTGTAAGCCTTGCTCCTTGTTGAATAGCCCATGAAAATTCCCTCATCGGCCTTTGATTCAAATTTTCCAAGTTGATCACCTGTGTTAAGAATGAAACAAGGGCATCCAAAAACACGAAAATAAGAGATGTTAGGTTTCCTTTCATGCCACACTTCATAAGCCGTTTTGCCTAGTATTGGTCTAATCATTACTCTATTCATTACGTAGCACGAAGTATTCACCGCCTCTGCCCAAAAAGTTAGAGGTAGTTTATACTCACTCAACATGGATCTAGCCAATTCTTGCAATGTACGATTTTTCCTTTCAACCACCCCATTTTGTTGAGGTGTTCGTGGAGCAGAAAATTCATGTTTTAAACCATTTTCTTCACAAAAGTTTTCAAATTCCGAATTTTCAAATTCGCCTCCATGATCACTTCTCAAAGTTTTAATTGAAACTCCTTTTTCATTTTGAACAAGTTTAGCAAATTTTGAAAAATAATCAAAAGATTCAGACTTTTTGGCTAAGAAATCTAGAATAATCATCAACCAATACATAACAATAACGTTTTCCATTCAAGCTTGCAATTTCATTTGGTCCAAATAAGTCCATATGAATTAATTCGAGGACCCTTGATGTGCTAAAAATGTTTTTAGGGCGAAATGATGATCGACTAAGCTTGCCCAAGGAACATGTTTTACACACTTTGTTATCTTTAAATTTCTGATGTGGTAACCCTCTGACTAATTCTTTCGTTTCAAGATTTCTTAAGAGACTCATGCTAGCATGTCCAAGTCTCCTATGCCATAAAGATGCCTCTTCGTCAGTGGCTACCAAACATCTGGAAAGATTTAGATTGTCAAACGAAAGTGAGTAAACATTTCCTTTTCTTTTGCCCATAAAAACAATGTTATTAGAAGTTTTATCAATGATTTTGCAAGTATCACTATCAAAAACCACATTCATACCTTTGTCACATAGTTGGCTAATAGAAATGAGATTGTGATGCAAATTATCAACGTATAAAACATTAGTCAAGGAAAAAGTACCATTACTTATTTCACCTTTCCCAATAATCTTACACTTGCTATTATCTCCCATGATCACATTTCCACCTCTAAACTTTTCTAGGCTAAGAAACTTAGATTTATCACCTGTCATATGTCTAGAACAACCTGAATCTAGAAACCATTCTTGTTGCTCCTTAGCCCGCCAACAGACCTACATAAAGAGAGAGGAGGATGACCTTGAGAAACTCTTAGGTCCAATGATATTAGTAACTGAAGCATTGTGAAAAAACAATCCCTTTGGAACTCAAACTTGTTTTGTCCTTTTATTTTTGTTCCTATAGACATGAAATTTGTTTGTAGAATTCTTAGGAACCCAAACTTGTATAAATTTTGTGTTCTTGTTCTTATGACTACAATTTTCAACACGATGTCCAATTTCACTTCTAACAAAGACACTCTTACCTTTTGCATGATCATCAACCTGTGTTTTCCCAAAACCTAGTCCTTTTCTGTTGTTAGCAAAGAGTTGATTTCCCAATAACATGTTAAACGATTTTTCTCCTCTTGAAAAGTTATTCAGAGATTTCTCAAGATTTTGGACTTTGGTTTTTAGTGTTGTGTTTTCAGTTACAAGTGTGGTGCATCTATTTATAAAATCCTTTTTCCTAGTGTCAATGGTTTCCTTAAGACTTGAGTTTTCTTTTTCAAGATTATCGAAGCTATTCTTAAGTCTTGATATTTCTGAATCTAAAGTTTTACATTTTTTACAGTCTAGGTTTTGAATATTCTCAAGTTCAGTTTCTAACCTAGTATTCTCATGAACAAGTTCTCTCCTGTCAGACTTCAATTTTTCAATTTTAGTTTCAAGAGTATCAATTGTATTAGTAAGATCATAACACATCAAAACAAGTTCTTTATAAGAATAGTCACGTACCTCACTGGATTCCTCTGAACTTGTTTCTGAATCTGATTTTGCCATAAGGCACAAGTTAGCCTCTTCTGAGCTATTATCCGAAACTTCTTCTCCTTCTTCATCATCCCAAGTTGCTGCAAAGGCCTTCTTCTTCTTTTTCTTTCCTTTGTTGTTATTGAGAAGTGGACATTTTTGTTTGAAGTGGCCAGGCTTTTTGCAGTTAAAGCATGTCAATTCATTATCGGAAGCATCAGAATCTTTTGACTTATTACCACTTGTTTTCTTCTTGCGTGGCCTGAATTTTGACCATTTTCTAAGATTATTGACAGCCATCGCAAGCTCTTCAATTGGATCTTCTTCTTCTTCACCGCTTTCTTCTTTGCTTTTTAAGGCAATCGTCTTCTTTTTTGATTCAGAGTTGTTACGTTCCTCCTTTGCCTTTAGCTCAAGCTCATATGTCATCAAGTTTCCGATCAACTCCTCCATGCTTAGTTTACTCAGATCTTTCGATTCTTGTATTGCAGTGACTTTTGCCTCAAAGTTCATTGGTAAGACTCGCAGTATCTTCCGTACAAGCTCTACTTCAGTGAAGACCTTCCCAAGCGCTCTAGCATTGTACACCAAAGTTGAAAAACGTCCAAACATATCTTTTATGCTCTCGCCCTTTTCCATCATAAAGTTTTCGTATTCATTGCTAAATAGAGCTAGTCGTGACTCCTTGACTTGAGAAGTTCCTTCGTGTGTCACCTCCAGAGTGTGCCAAATTTCCTGTGCTGTTGTACAATGAGAAATTCTATTAAATTCATTTTTATCAAGAGCACAGATCAAAGCGTTCATTGCTTTGGCATTTGTAGTTTTTAATTTCTTATCGTTAGCATCCCACCTATCCTTAGGTTTAG
The DNA here is from genome assembly GCA_030765085.1 of Allium cepa. Taxonomy (NCBI): domain Eukaryota; kingdom Viridiplantae; phylum Streptophyta; class Magnoliopsida; order Asparagales; family Amaryllidaceae; genus Allium; species Allium cepa. The sequence goes on along the minus strand of CM060934.1, from coordinate 993,801,412 downwards.
GAATCTCAGTATCACCAACAACTATAGTGGGAGATTTATAGCCACTCAATAATATCCCAAACATCATAATCGACAGAACTAAGATAAATACTCATTCTAACTTTCCAATAAGCATAATCATTCCCATTAAACATGGGTGGCCTAGCAATAGATTGCCCCTCAGAAAAAGCATTATTTGGTGGATTCATGACTCTAGAGTTAAAGTAAAATACCTTGCTCTGATACCACTTGTAGGATCTAGATTAACCCTAGAGGGGGGGTGAATAGGGTTATAGCAAATTTTTCCGAATTAAACACAAAAACAAACTGTAGAAATAAATATGCTGAAACGTAAATCACACACAAAATTTACCCAGCTTCGGCAACCCCTGCCTACTGCTGCATTCTCAGATTTCTATTAGAATTGAACAGTTTCCCGCTTACAAACACTCTAACAGACTTGCAAACCCTGCTACCGCCTACAGAGTTTTGCAAACTCGCAAACCCTGCTAACTGGACTAATTCTAACTAGACAATCTGACAACACCTAAACCCTAGGTGGTGATTTACGAATTCTTTTGACTCAAAAAGAAAAGAAACAACTTCAAAATTAATTGCAGGAGCAAAGATTAAAATATAAATGTTAATCCCTAATTTTTGCTCAACTTTAAAAAAAAAACTTTTAAAGTTTAAACCCTAAATAAAACTAACACCCCTTTAATAATTAAACAAAGCCGGTCTAATATTCTTTAACCCGATCCACTTCGTTCCTTCTTTTGCTTGTAAAAATAAGTCGGCCTTGCTTTTGAGATTAGGGCTTGAGTCTTTGAGAAAAATTAGGGCTTTACGCCATCGATCCAAATTGCGGCTATCGGCTCTTGCTTGTGCTCGATTTCTGATGATTAATTGTTGACTTTGAAATTGCGTTGCTCGGCTTGCTCGTTCTCTGATGATCGAGTTGTTGATGATTCGATATATTATTTCTTTTGTTGCTCGTTTGATTGCTTGCTTTTTAACTCGATTTCTCTGTGTTCTATGATGATTTCTTGGGGTTTATTTATAGGGTTGAAACCCTAATAACCACTGTCAGATTTGATTTCTTCACGTCGTTGATTATTTTCCTGAATTTGTTCTGGATTTGGAGTATTCCTTTCTTGATTCAATTTCGAATAATTGCTGACCATATTTGTATTCGAATTAATTGATTCGAAGATATCTTCCTTTATTTGTTGTCTCGGCCCCTATTTGAATTAATACTGACCATATTTGGTCGAGAAGTTTGATGCAGAGATTTCTTTCCAAAATTTGATTTCTTTGACTTAATTAAAAATACGAATTTGATCTTTAACTTTGGCTTGATTTCTGCACTGACTTGTACTTGCCACTGTCTTGTGTTTCCTACTGCACATTCACCTGTTTACTATATATGTGCATACATACATATGTATGTGTGTATGCATATATTCTTGGGTTTGTACTTTCATTGTGACTTGATTTTGCTATGGGATTAAATCAGAACTTCATTTGATCTGCATGTAGTTGTGATCTGATTCTTGATAGCTTGCTGGTGCATGTCATTTGTTTCTAGCTCGAATTCGTCTTTGAGGAACACTGTACTTGTTGTTATGATGTTTTGAACTTGATTCACTTCATGTTGCATTAGTCACTTGCATTGGTGCATTGCCTTGTACATCCATGTTCTTTACTTGGTTGTTGTCACTGGTCTGCTGCCATGTTCACGTGCACTTGAGTTTGTTTCCACTGCTTCATCATGTTGTATTCATCCCTGTACTTGTAGTTGTGCAATTCTTCTGGCTTCACATGTGCACAGAGTTGTTTGCTGTGTTGTACTCGGTTTGCTTTTGATGCATTCTGGTGCGGTGTTGTTACTGCATTCATGACCACTGTAATGTGTTCTCTGGTTTGATGTTGCATTTCATGATTCATCTAATCACTGCTGTGTCTTGATTAATGGAGTCAGTGATAATGATCACTGTGTTGGCCTTGTAGTATTCTTTGACATGTTGTATCTGCATTCACCATAGTTTGTATATGCATTTGCATGTTGTTTCATTTGTCTGCACTTGATCATTCTTGAGCTCAAGTTTCTCCATTTCATATGCTTGCACTACTTCTCTTTGGTCATGTCTGATCTTTGTGGTCTTCACTGTGTTTGTTGTTGCAGTGATTTGTCTGACCTCGTATGCTTCAAGTTGCCTTGAGTTGAATCCTATCTTGGGTTTGACCTTGTTTGTGATTTCTGTGCATTGGTGCAGTTTCCATATTTTGTGTATTTTGATGTTGTATACACTTTTTCATGCTGCTGTGATGCAGTTTCCTTCACTGTTGTATCTTTGGGAGTTTGCACTGCTTCATGTTGAATTCATTGAAGTATTGATTGCGATTGTTGATAGCGCACACGAGTTGGCGAGGCAGTGCACACGTGTATAAATGTACACGTGTGTATTGCAGCCACTCACGATTTCCTGTAAGAACACTGATATGTACATATATTACACAATCAAAGATGATGACAATAACCCATGTATCTGAGACACAAAACAAATTTCTATTTTTGCAAATTCAAATTTGTTTGTTTTCAGATTACTGTTGTAGTTGCTAATTATACAGGTACATAGGAGACAGGAGAAGAAGTGGAGCTGGACAATGCAGATAGATGCAGATATGCAGACAGAGTGAAAAACTGAGTGTTGAGTGTTGTTGTGAGAAATGTAAAATGTATGAACTGGTGTATGTATATATAGAGAGAGATGAAAACTTTGTATTGTTTAAGTGTTGTAATAAAATATTATATTGAATAAAAAATACTGGTTAAATTATATAAATTCTGTGCAATAGTATAATTATTCAATATGAATATTTCTTCCTTTCTGTATATAGTCTAAACTGTAAACACATATAAATCTTTGATATATATTTTGTTATCATTAAACAAAAAATCACATCAAACAGAATTAAGTATAAATTGAGTTGAAATCCATTTAAAATGGTTATAAAACAAATACTTATTTATTCACATTAATCTCGTCGAATTGCATAGAATAAATTGTCATTTGATGTAAATGGAAGTAATTAAAATTCTATGAATTGATAGAAGTAAACTAATTTGATTTTGAGAGCAATTGAACAAAATATGAGTTCAGTTTGCTTAAAAATAAATAAATTATGTAAGCGATTGAGTTTTAAACCATTCAAATTGATGAAGACGTATACGAATGGATTGAAAACCATTCAAATTGAATGAAATGGTTTGTAAATTAATTGGAATAGTGGAATTAGTATGAAATTATATGAGTTGCTTATGGAGAAATGTTTGGTGTGAATTTCTTTTAGAATTCATGTGTTTAACTATTGCAAATAAGTGAAATGTTGTTAAACTTCAATTATATGGCACTTACATGTTGAAATTAAGTAAGTACGGGTACCTGGGAGCCGTGTGGCTGGATTTGGTTGTACTATTTGCTAAAAATAATAAGCCGCTTGCTTAAAATGTTAAATAAGGTACGCCTACGCAATAAAAATAGGAAATATGAACTGTTTTTTATTTTTCCGACCGTGTGAGTCGATGTATATATATTTATCTCTTTTGTCAAATTGCAAAAGCTCCTCCGTACAAAGGGGACTCTGCCAAAAAAATTCAGAAATTTTGAGAGTTAGAAAATTTTGAAAAATTGTGTTAACGACTATCGAATCCAGATTGGAAACTAAAATAAATTAGTAAAGGAAACCAATTTGAAGTAATGATATGAATTAGTTATTAATGAAAAATAAAATATAAATATTCAGAGTTAAAGATAAATTGAATTCACATGGAAATGAAAGAATCGATTTGAATAGAAATGGATATAAATTAAAGTGGTAAAGTGAAAATAAATGTAAGAAACATATAAAATTCTTATGTTAACTTAAGTAAGGAATGGTGAATTTCTTAATTGGAAATTGATAATATAAATATATTCCAAGTTAATATTTAGATGAATAGATATTGGCATTTTGTGAAAAGTCGATAAAATGTTTTGGGATATTGTGATTGGATATTAGTGCTAAGCAGGATATGCAGGTAATCTAAATGGAAAAGAGAATTGGTTTTTGATTTCAAGAAGATAAATTTGAAATGCTCGACAAAAAGGTATGTATTTAAATTTGGTGTGAAATTTGATTGGGATTTGGATTGAGCCACTTGGCTTTTTGTTTTCTTTTTGGATTTGGGAGGCCGCAGAGCCATTTTGTAGTTGTACCGAGCTAGCCGCGCAAAGGAGACGCTGGCAAAAAATTTCGGAAATTTAGGGAGTTAGAAAAGTTTTGAAAAAATTTTGATAATTCAAAATTTGGTTTTAAATTGAAACTCGAATGATTAAACAAATAGTATAGTTTGAAACTATGGGAGAGTTGAGAAGTTAATAAGAATGATAGTGAGTCTATAATGAAAGACATGTTATGGTAAGTTGATGAAACTGTTTGGTTTTGGAAAAATAGTAACGGGTATTGGACCATTCTTCCTAATTAGTAATTTCGGGGACGAAATTCTTTTAAGGGGGGAGGAATGTGACGATCCGAAATTTTCGAGCATTTAAAATTGGAATATTTAATTGATTTTTAAATATTCAATAGAGTAATTTTAACTTGAATTACGAATATCACTATTTATTTGATAATTAAATTATTGAATTAAATAAGTGAAGTTGGGTAAAATGTTGAATCTGGAATTTTAAGCTTGTTAAAAATAATTTGAAGGCTTATAAAATTTATATCGATAATATGGAAAATAGTAAAAGTGTTAAAATTGAATTTGAAAGTGTTTTGTTCAGTTTTGAAATTTATATAGTTTAAATTGAATTTAAAAATAGCCTTCCGAGGCACAGTCTCGGAATTAGACGAAACCAGTTCCATTGGGTCCGTAATATTGAATTACTATCGGATTTCAAATTTCGTATTAATCGGAGTTAGTATGTGAGTGTACGATATATAAACGCGCTGAGAATTTAGTTGATAATAATTTAATTTAATTTAATTAATCAAGCTTCTTGTATACGCCATCTTCCTGTCATTTAATCACATACTTTCCCAATTCTGAGCCGTTCAATCAACAATCAAAGTGCTCGAACTAAATAATAATTATTATTATAATAATAAATAAAAGAAGAAGCTTCAAGAGGAAGCTTTCAGCCGCGTAAAAATATAATAAAGCAGACAAAGCATGATAAGGCCGAACTTCATTTTCTTCTTTCCCCCAAACCTCACCGTGATAAATAATAATAATAATAATATAATAACTCCAGCAAATCGAATATCATCTTCGTTCCGATCAATTAAGGGATGGTGGCGATGCACTCTCAGGGAAGCTCGAGCAAGCTTGTAGAGTGCGACATCGTGTACTGGTGATCGATATTTAGGGCAACAACTAGGGTTTCGCTTTGAGCTTGATTTTGGGGTTAGAGGGTAAACGAGTTTGGATTTAAGTTCAGAGCGTTGAAGTGCAGCTCCACGCTAAGATTAGGAACGCTCGATGGTGATTTAGGGAGAGGGGAAGGTCGAGGTAATCACGAGGCGCGTGAAGGCGCTAGGATCGTGTTGAGTTTGCGATGCGAGGAGCGACAGCTGCAGTAGTTGAAGCAGTTTGGGATCGTGACAGTACAGGCCAGAGGGGAACTCGCGATGACTGGTGGTAGGTAGTGAGGTGATGGTGCTTCGATTCCCTCGGGTTTAGGATTTGTATTGCAAGGTATAAATTTTGATTCCAATTTACATATATTTAATTTGTGGAAAAAAAATATAAATATATTTAACAGTATTGGATTTAGTAGTGAGATAAGCCGTGATATAAATTTGTTTTATTTTCAATTGAAATATATGTATATAAGTAAACATGAAGAATATATATAGATGAGATTTTGAAAATAGGAATTTCAAATGTTAAAAGTTTTTTTCAAAAATTCAGGTTTTTGAAATCATTTCTATAAGTATAAGTGGTTTCAAGTATGTATGTATAGATCGGTTATAAATTTTTAACAGTAAAGTAAAATTTATGATTTTACTTTACCTAATAGTTTTAAATTTAAAATGAGAATATTATTGGTAGTTGATGATCGTGGCAAATGTTAATTTAAATTTTTATTGATTGGGAAATTTATTGTTCGATTGATTCAAATATTAATAAACTATATAATTATTTATTCAAGGTCAAAAGTATGGAAACGAATCAAGATTGGGAAGAATTGAACACAATTAAAGCAAAGGTGAGTTAATCTCACTCAGTTTAAATTTAAATGATAAAATTTAAATAATTGTTTGGATGGTTGAATTGATCGATGTGATATAGTATGATATTTTGTAATTGGTGTACTATATTGTGCTAACGTCTGTGGATGCAGGGAAAACAGGTTGGCGGGATCCAACTGGATCCCTCAACATTTATTTAAATTATTTAATATTCTCTGCTGTGAATATTGATATTCTATAATGAGTTATATTGGAATATTGAATGTTATGGTTGATTAGATATATTTGGGTATAATGAATTACCAAAATTATATAGATTGGATTTTGGAAAGAAAATAAAAGAAATGAATTTGTAAGTAAAGTAATTATAGGAAATTTGAATAAATTAAGAATGAGTTGAAAGGAAATAGAAGTAATATGAAAATAATAATAAATAACTTCGAGTATGAAAGAAAAGAGTTTAAATAAACAGTAATTAATGAATTGTAAAATTATGTGGCATTAATTTAAAGGAATAAAGAATTATTTTAAACTTAAGTTTTAAATTTATATAAAAGGATAAGGAAGTAATTGAGAAATCCAAAAATTTGAAATTTTAGTTAAAGTATTTTAAATCATAATTAAGAAATGAAATCTGAAATTAATAGATTTTAATTAAAAGGGAGTAAATGGGAAATCAATTTGGAAATTGATTCAAGTGTTTGAAATTGAAAATTTTAAGTAAGAATGTGAAGATGGGTATATTTCTCTGGATAGCCAAGAACGTTCAAAGTAAACTTTAGATATAAGTTAAAGGTTTAATGTTGTTTTAAAAAGCATGTTTTAGAAAATTTATTATCTTAAATTCTTAAGTAAATATTTTTCAAATCTATTACCGTAATAAATATTTATAAATAGTGACTTAGTATTTATTTGAAAAGTGAAAGCCTAGCTTTATATTATATAAAGTAACCTTATTTTCAATGATTATATAGTATGTATTTTAGAAATTATTGAAGTAGTCTTAATTTAAATATTTAAAGTAAATCCCAAAGCAAGTGTTTTGGTTAATCTATTATCGTAATAAGTATTTAAAGGATGATTTGGCATTTTGTATAAAGAAGAAAATCTAGTTATATTTATAAAGTAAACTTATTGTAATTATTTCTAAAGTATTATTATAAATTGAGTATTAAAGTAAATCTTCCTAAATTAAAAGTTAAATATATTCTATAATAAAATGTTTTAAATTATTTTAAAAATCTAGAGTTTTGTGCTTGGTGATCCCAGTGGAAATAGAAATACTTGAAATTTATTCTGAGAAAGGCGGATAGTTTTGAAACTGTTTTCAAAGGAATTTGAAGTGTGAAAATATATCTTGTAAAGATATTTTCGAGATAAATAAATAATTTGGAAGATTATTTATTGTTTGATGGATGTTTGTGAATAGAAATTGATAGTTAAATAACCGACTATCAATATTGGACAATGTGTTGATCGTTTCGAAGAGACCGGGATCGAGATTTATTTCTTGAAAACCACTTCGATCCGGTTTGTACGTTTCGTGAAAACGATTTTGGATTCGAAGATGGAGCAGTGAAGTGCAAGGGCTACTCGCTACTAATCCTGATGATATTTCCAAATGGATGTAGTAGGAATAGTGTCTTCGGTTCCGTTTGAACCCGGGACGGACTTGTATGGATGAATGCTTGCGAAACATCGTCAGGTGGACGATGGGCATTCTGAGGGATATGTTCTATTAAAGGTAACGCTTAGCCTCAAGCCTCTTCAAATGGGAATGGCTGAAAATCAGGGGTTATGTAGCAAGGCTTCGTGGGTAGCCCCCACTGGAGGGTGAGGTCATCCCTGTCTAGATGTACCTTTTATTTCGGCTTAGTGGGCGGTTGCTGATCCCAACCGCGGGGTGATCTTGCTCGGGACTGTCCAGTAAGGGATGGTTCCGGTCTTGTGTTACAGGGGAGTTAGGGTGGCTCCTCGGTACGCTGATCTAGACCAGGTACTGTGACAGGTGGTACCCCAATGCCTAGCCATTAGTTGGAATCCATTTTCCATACGCGCCCGTACGGTTTTGATTGTGCCCAACTATTGCCGAAACGTGAGATGCAAGCATTTCAGCTAGATTCTATTTTACTTTCTATAGACACTATTATAATATCAGAGGACTTTAATAAAAATGTTTTAGCTATCGTAAGGTAAAAACCCGACATGTTTATTTATGGCGTGGTCTTACGAGATGCTTTTGTTTCAAAGGATTTTTGAAACTTTAATAATCAATTGGGTGTGATTTTCTCACGCTGGTATTCCAGACTGACTCGGGTGTTATTTAACTGTAATGCTCGGGTCAGACCGAGTATTATAAGATACAGGATATGATGCTGTGGAGCTCAGGAGACGAGCAGGATGACGATACGTACTTCCGTACTTCTTTATATATGCATATTTCGCTGTATTGAGTTGTTGTGTAACCATTGTATGATATTGATGTTGAACTGTGACTGATGTACTCTGATGATGTAATATATGTAAACGGAGATATTTGATTTTTGAATAAAGATTATTTATTATCTATTATATTTTATTCCGCTGCGATGGTTAGATTCTGTTGTTGTTTTCTATTATCTTCTTCTACCTCTTCTTCTTTAACCCACACGGTTCGTATTTCTGTACAACTTGAGTTAATTTAGGTAGAATAGTGCTGACTCAAGGGGTACGGATTTGCGGGTCGTTACAGAAGCGATGTTGAAGAGACAAGAGGAAATGATACAGGCACTTCTCAGGCAATTTGCACAAGCAAGAAACAGAGGAGCTCAGGTCCGTCGAGATGGATCAGAAGCGTTCAACCAACAAGCAGAGGGAATGGTCCAGCAGGGGGCAGCCCCAATCAACAGACGGCTACCAACCTGGATGGATCTAGACTCGGGGGCATGCCACCAGAAAATGCTGGACCAACCCATCGAGGGTTGTCAGACGATGCAGTGCAACCCGACATCAGCAGGAATGCAGGAGTACGAGATGAGGAGTATGTGCCAGAATTTCCTCATCAACTCGGGAGGCAGACCAGAGATAACGGACAAGGATTGCAGTTTGACGACAACGACAGACTAGCGCAAATGGTCGGACGGGCTATGAGAGGTGGATTGGTAAATAGAGACTTGGAGGATGTCAGTAGGAGTCCCTTTACTCCTGCGATCAGGCGAGCTAGGAATCCACCGGACTTTAAGCTACCAATGTTTGATATGTATGATGGGAGAACAGATCCCACCGTTCACCTGACGAGGTACATGAGGCATATGGAAGTATTGGGGGCATCGGACGAGGTCATGGCTCGATGCTTTCCATTGTTTTTGACGGATATCGCAGTTATGTGGTTCAGACAACTGGAGAGTGGTTCTATCGGCACATGGACGAAGCTGATTGAAAATTTTATGAGACAGTTTCGGGTCCATATAGTCAGACTCAAGAATGTAATGACCTTGACATCGATGAAGCAATGGAAGGGAGAGTCGCTCAGGAACTTTTTAACCAGGTTTAACGCAGCAGTAGCCTCAGTGGATCAATCTGATCCGTCAATGGTTTTGATGGCAACAGTTTCGAGAATCGTGGATAATTCGGACTTCAAGATATCATTGGAAAGGGACCCACCGAGGGATCTCGGAGAGTTTTACCATGAGGCAGAAAGGTTCCTAAGACAGGAAGATGCACAGGCTGAGAGAGTAAGGAGAGAGGCTGAAGCTTATGCAGTGAGGTGTGGAGGTTCACCCTTCGAGGATCCAAGTAAAGATGATAAAGGAAAAAGGAAAATAAATGGCAATTGTGGCACTTCGAAGAAACCTCGAAGGGAGCCAAAGTTTTCTTCTTACACGGATTTAACTGAGACTCTAGAAAGGATTTATTTGGATACTCGGGGGCAACTCCAATATCGAAGGCCGGCAAAGAGAGCCTTCTGAATACGAGCGGGCATCGGGAAAGCATTGCCTATTCCATGAGCTGGATGGGCACAACACAAACGATTGCAGGCATTTGAGGGATATCATTGAGAAGCATGTTAGGAATGGTCATCTACAGCAGTATGTCAGGAATCGAGCTGTGGCAGTGAGACAGGAGCGACCACCACCTACCTCGAACGGGGATGGCACTGGATCTGGGCAACGTCAGCTCATTATCCACTAAACAGGTTTATGGTTTTGAATAAGTAATAGAACTCAAAGTAATGCGGCTAGGTCACTTACACACGTACGGGATCGAGGACGGTCCCTAGACGTGCTCTGAGATGACGAAAAACAGTACCACTTGAGTCTATGAAATCCTACTTTCTCTCTGTTTTTCTACAACTTTGGTTTTCACTTTCGTACTTTAGGCATTTGCTTCTCTTTGGTATGGTTTTGGAGTTTGGATTGAACTCCCGATTTGGTTGGTTTTTTGGTTTTCCATTTTGGTTTGGATGTTTGATTTTTGATATGAATTTCTGGTTTTCTAATTGGATGTGGATCACTGTATTAAAACAATTCGGGATTAGCGATTACTGTCTAGACCGGAGTGCCGGGGCAGTGATCGTGAGTTACGAGTCCCTTCGCCGGAGAGCGATGGAATGGACTCGGACAGAATATCAAAGTCCTTGGCCGGAGTGGCGAGGCCGGTGAATATAAAAGTCCTTGGCCGGAGCGCCGAAGCTGGTGAATGAAAAAGTCCTTGGGCGGAGTGTCGAGGCCGGTGAATATAAAAGTCCTTGGCCGGATTGCCGAGGCCGGTGAATATAAAAGTCCTTGGCCGGAGTGCCGAGGCCGATGAACGAAAAATTCCTTGGCCAGAGTGCTGAGGTCGGAAAACATAAATGCCCTTGACAGGAATGTCAAGGCTGAAACAGGATAACACGACTCGGCGAGGTCTACAGATTCAAGGTTAAACCCAAAGAGATCATGGATTTGATAATATAGTTACGAAAGGAATATGTACTTCGGATGTTGAATTTGAGGCTGTTCAAAACACACCTTCCAACAGCAAGACATGTTTTGGGAGGCAAGTGTTAACCCGCCTTTTAGCAAGGCCATGGACAGACGGGTTTAACATTATCAACTGCTCGGTCGTCGAGGCTGGTGTACGATGGAGTTAGTCAACTGGATGGATGGATGACGCAACGCGCTTGGAAAATGGAAATTGGATTGGATAAAGATGGATCGACTATAATTTGGGTCTAGGAAATTTGGTTCGGTCTGGAAAGTTAGAAGTCGTTCGGCATTATGATAAGATCATGCCGCTCGACATTGGTGAGGTGTTTTGGTTCTGAAAGTACGGCTCGGCATGGTGGGTCGTTCGGCACGGTGGGTCGTTCGGCATGGTGGATCGTTCGGCATGATGGATCGTTCGACATGAGCAACCCGTTCGGCATACGAATGTCGTTCGACATGGCTACCTCGTTCGGCATACGAGTGCGTTCGGCACGGCCACCTCGTTCGGCATTCTTTGTTTCAACCAACCTCGTTCAGTATGCATGAATCGGCATCAAGTGGCTCGACACTGATGGGATACGACTCTGCCTAGGTGGCTCGGCAAATGCCGCTCGGTCAGGGACAAAGGATATACGTGGCTCGGCAATGACCTTGTTGGGCCATTGCTATTCAGGAGACCCAACTACTCAGGATTCGCCTATAAATACAGCACATGGGGGTTCAGAAAAAGGATCTTCTGGACTCTGCTCTCTAACTTTCTATTTTCAAAAGCAAAAGGTTACTCTATTAGTTTGTAACTGTAATCGATCCGAACATCAATAAAAAGGAAACTTCTGGAGTGGACGTAGACCAGAGTTAGCCGAACCACTATAAAATCTGTGTTTTTTACTGCTTTCATTTTAATTTCGACTGTTCTTCATATTATTATTCTCTACATATATTCTATCCGTTATCTGTGACTGTTAGTTGGTGCTTTCATTTACATTTGAGTGTTAGTGATCAATTTTGGCTCTAAGACATATCTCTTTCGTGTATCATTCACTTTCGTACTTCAAAATGTTCTTTTCATATGCCTCTTTTGTGTCGCAAACAAATGTACCATTGGTGGAGAAAATTGAATAATATAGGGGTTTATACAGAGTTGGGGGAAGAACGAAAACAAAGGGCAACCGCTGAAGAACGTAGAGCACAAGTGCATTTTATTATTTAATACCATTGCAACTCGATCTGCTAGTGGTACGAGTCTGAATCCGAATCAACCTTATTAAGACTGGACTTGGTGTATTAGACTGCACTTACTTGACGGCTTTAAAAACGCCATGCTGACCTAACACTTCACACCTGTCCCATCCAACTTCCTTGTTTATTCCACCGTATGTATCATCAATGAGTTGATATGTTCACACCGCTTCTGCAACAACTAATGTGGGATATAAAAACCTCAAAATAAGTAAAGCACCAAAATCGATTTCAAGGATTTACTACATGATGTAACACGCGTTACTTCGGGTTCAAGCAGTTATTTCTTTATTTTAAACTAAACGAGTGTTTGATATAAATTTCAAATGATGCAGTGGATGCAACCCCACCAAACCTTCCAAACAAATAATCACTTAGTAAAATAAAAATGTTTTCACACTTAACCTACATTAGTCATTGTTCGCATTAATTCCTCGTTAACAGTAGAAGAATTTGCTCTCTTTCACATCATAATTACTCGGCATTGTTCAACAATAAAATGATCTCAGTTTATAACAAAATAACTTGCAGATATACGGCACTTTTCAATCAAAATTTAAAGATATTTTATAACGCAATATTATCGTTACCCTTTTCGGTGTGACATAACCAAGTTCAACTCGACAGAGGGATGCAACAACACATCATAAATTCTTAGCCAAAATGTATTTTTTTTTTCTCTCTAAAAAACTTCACACTATAGAATTACGCCTTTATAAATTAAGATGACATAGGAACAACACTCTAGACTATCCGTATTATTTATTGTATTGATCATGACATAGAAACTAGAAATAGAAATTAAATATCAAATTGATATCACTCGTCCACTCGCATTAATTAAGATGAGAATGAAGAATTGACAAATATGAACAATATTCCAATGTTCGACATTACACTTCTTAATCTATCTATCTTTCCTATTGTTTTTTATCTTTTTCTATATATCACATTGTTCTTTTTAAAATTTTGAATTTGCACTCATTTCTTCAAAATTAATACAATGTGCTCGACTACTTATTCTTATTTCTCCGAACTTTCTCTTTACCTTTGATTTCTTTCAATATTAGTTTAATGCACTCAATCACTTATTCTTATTTCCTATTGAATTTGCAAATCGTTAGTCTTGCTTTTTAAGTGATATTCAACAATTATGTATTAACACATTTCATCACTATGATGTAAAATGTTTTAAACAGTAAATTCATGACGCAGAGCATAACAGATTTATCTTCCAGAGATATCATTTCTTGACCACAATAATCAATATAAATGCTCAATTATTAAAAAGTATGAATGTACAAGGGAGATAATGATTTCATACAATCAATCATGAAAAGGAGAATGCCTTCTTTTTTGGGACAAAACTACACAACTAGAAATTCCTATTTATGCAAAATAAGATCCAGGAAAAAAATGTATTTAAGAAACTTAATTGTTTTAAAGAGCTTAGTTCAGGTTTATTATTCAACAGAATGCTCTTAAAGTACTCAAGTTCAAACCGACAACCTAAATTTTGATTCCTTTGTTGTTCTTTGACTTTTAGATTCAAGATTTAGGATCATCCAGAAAAAGTCAAACAATGTTAAGTTAAGAAGTTCTCCATTATTATAAGTTCCACTGTAAACATTTTGGCTTGCGTTATGGAGAGATGCCAACAGTAAATTAGTTCTATTAAAAAAGGATGATCTCAGATTTTAACTATACGTAACTGTAAATACTAGGATGTTACAACAATGAAAATTTAGCGCTACCATTTTGTTATTGAATCATTGATAATTAGTAATATACAGTAAACTAAACCTACTATTATATAAGCATGGTAAAAGTGAGTTTTACCGATATCAACGACGCTCTTCTTTTACTTTTTGAGAACAATTCAAAGGCGTATTTAACGGTCAGGAAATGTTAAATAGAAAAATTATTTGATTACTAGTTTTATAAATAAAACATATTTCAAGACGACATTTGAGTTTGACTCAATTTACAATTCTGTAATGTTGCTTGAGATGATGTCTCTCTTCCAATTTTTTTAACTCTTAATTTTCGAAATTTCAGCGCATTTGTTAGCTACTGATGATGAGTTGATTTGAATTCATTCGAAATAAATATCAATGCACGAAATATGCATTAGTAGATTATTATTATTATTATTTTCACTAGACTAATGGCTGTTGTGCGCTAGATTTAATATTGGTGATGGTAGATTTACTTGATTTGATGGTGAAAGACTAAATACACAACTAATTTTTGTTAATTTTATTTAATGGTATTCTTACCATTATTGATTCAATGGTTACTGATTTATTAACATTTCATTCAACTGAATATTAATATCATTGGAAATGGTGATGGCTTTACAATTTAAATTCATGAATTAAATCGGGATGGTAATCATTTTTCATATTAGGGAAGATAAATGTTATCATAATAATACTAGACTTTTAGACAACAAAAATATAGGATACAAGTAAAAACTAAGAATTCTAGAAATTCAAATAAGAAAAATGAAAATAAAAAGTCATACCTTGAACAAATGTCCAAAGCTCACTGCATCCATGTCAAGTTCGTTTTTCTTTCTCCCACCATATCTCCTAGTCCTGACCGTTTGGTGTCGTGATACCAATGCCATCAATATGTCAGCCAATATAGATTTACCTCACTATCTAAACCAGCAATGACTAGAGGCTTGCATTTTATTGGCAAGAAGAAGAACCAACATTGCAATCCACCTTATCTAGGACCATGTCAGTTGCATATTGAGGATTTGAACACCAAATTTCAGAATCTGTCTTCAAATATTTGTGTATACTTGGTTTTACATTCATTCATGGCAACCACTTTCCACTTTACATCAAAAGAACTTGCATTGATAGAACATACACATTAATCTCAGTTACTTAGATATATATATATATATATATATATATATATATATATATATATATATACACACACACACACACTAGCGAGCATGAATACCCATGTGTTTTCTCATTCATTTTTTTCACTTTTCTCTTTCTTCTGAAGACTATACTTAACTTCTCATTATATCCGCATGACACTAAGAAGTAAGAATGGAAGATCAAGTATGTCTTGGTTAATTTCTTGTTATGTTCTTGAAATATATTGTTTTAAAAAAATTATTTGACCAGTATGTGATTACAGCAGCATAAATAATCTCACATTTTGTTCTCGAATGACAAAACTGAACTCCATAGAAACCATGTTTTCCCCGCATTTTCTTTGTGTGTACATTCTACCAGGTTTGAAAACCAAATCAAGTTAATCCACTATCTCCCCTTCTATAACTGATACATGTGCATTAAAATGGATCAAAAAAATAAAAAATATATAAATCACTGAAATGTAATGAACTCAAGACATATAGCTACATATCAACAATCGTTCTGATTCAGTTAACTAAACATTCAGGCCGAATCTATTAAAACCCCTTAATTTTTCCTTTCACACGCCGCTGTTTTGTTTAAAAAAAAAAAATCACATCGCATTTATTTGTTTTCTCGTCCCATATTATATCAATTTTACTCTTTTATTTTTGACTTCTTCTTCGTTCACTTTCTACTCATATCTTTTCGAATTGTCAAATTCATGAAACCTAAAAGCATGGTCTACTAATTTGCAATTTTATCATCAATATTTGTAAAAAAAAAAAAATGAATCAAGAAAGAGAAACTTACTCTAATTTTTATTGTAAAAAGTATATTTGCTCTTTGATTTAAAGATTAAGGTTGCAATTTAGGATTCTTATAAAATTGGTTAAAATGTATTTAGAACTTGCGGAATTCGATTGAAAGCTTCTATAATTTTTGTTAATCGAATGGACCTACCATGAAATTAGATATAAATAAGTAGTTAGATTCAACCTTTTAATCTGAGATTAAAGAATGGAGGAGGGGAAAGGAGGAGGAGCAAAGGAAGAATATCTAGACTGCTATGTTGATGTTGAAGGGAACTTTTAGAATTAATCTCTTTGGTGTTAACTGAGGTATGAAAGGAAAAAATTGGGGGTGAAAATAGGTTTAGCCAAACATTCAAGATTCTACAAATACACCACTCTTTTTAATTACCTCCTAAGATTCATGGTTCTGTAACCTCTCTTTATAATTATTGCAGCAATGCAATTATAAAATTTAGCATGTATGTCTGGGTAATCATATAACAAACAAGTAGAAAAAGCATAATTCTTAGTACAGCTACATCACATGACAAATTGAAACAAAAAATAGTAGATGTGAAAAAGAAAAGTCATTATAACACCACCTTCTAATCAAGATTCATGCATCCTAGCGTTTCAAATTAAGCAAATCATATTCCGCCACCTGTAACTGTTCCCCTGCATCTCAAACCGCCCATTTCCTTTATCCAGCAACCTAACTGGGTCGGGTTCACCAGGCCCTTAATGTGAGTCCCATCGTGTCGCAACAGCCTCGCTACGTCAGCAAACGTGCCATCGTCGACCGGGTCGTCCGATTCGGCTTGAACCGCATCGAACGGCAGGGATAAAATCGCCCCTCTCGTCAAGAATTCGTGCGCGAGATAGCCAGCCAGCAGCCGGTTTTTAAACGGAATAGCCGGTCGATCTGCAACCCGATTGATCGGATCAGGCTTCGCCTTCGTCCTCTGCGGTGGAGGCTTGAATCCCTCGTTAGCTTCGTCTCTCTCTTTTCTCTTTTTTGAGGCTGCTAGTACCAGTTGTGTTAAATTAGATGTCATTCTTGGGATTACTTCTCTTCTTTTACGACATTTTCCTTTGGATTTTGGATAGTTTTTGCAATTTGCAATGCTGGAAAGGGTGGGATTGTAATATTAAATTGTGAAACTGGAAGGGTGGGGCTGTAAGAGCTAGGTGTGAATGGGGAATTAGTATTCCCAACCACGTCATGGTTGGGACATGGGACATGACGGAGACGGGTCTGGGTCAAGGGTATAGCCGGTATTTATCTGGCTACATACGATATGGTCTTTTTTTTTTGACCGTTGTTGATTACCATTCCCGCTTTTTATATGTTTTCACAATTTTACAATATTAATTACACTAATTTCTTTAAAAAAAAAAATTAGGCAGTTTTGCTTTGTTGTTTTTAGTTTTGGGTTTTTGTCCATACAAAAATACACACGACGCATGTATACTATCGAAAACGACTAATTTACAAAACAAAATTAACATACAAAATAGAAAACAATTTTATTTTTTTCGTGTTTTGGAAAATAATACAAGCACGTCCCCTTCGTCCTCTCATCGTTTTTCTTTCATTCACTTCGTCGTCTCTCCATTTTCTCATATATTTGACATACATGTTGAAAACCGAAAACACAAAATTCATTTTTAAACCATACACTACCTTAATCTCTTCAAATAATTTTCTACATAAAATTTCAATAATATCAAAAAATCAAAGAGAGAAATCTCAATAATCTTCATATTTCAATTTTCTATCACAACACAAATTCGATAATCGAAATTCTCCTCAATACAATCAAATCACGTTTCATTCTCAACATAAATCAAACTTAATATCATTTTCAAAATTCTCAATAACACAATCAAAATTCTAATTTGGATTTTCACAACAAAACCCAAATGCATATCATTCTTCACAAAATATGAATTCATGTCATTCCTAACAAAATTTGGATTATTACCAAAGTTCAGATTATTCACAAAATTCCTCATTCCAACAAAATTTTAGGTATGACTCAAATTATATGTCTCTAAATAGCTAACAACGATCAATGGTGTCTTACAAATCTCAAAATGTGATAAAAAAATCCAAATAATCAATTCGGGGAGTACCACTGTGGAAACCAATAATCACAATTTGTGGTTAATGAAACCGCCGAAAAAGATGTTTATATGATCCCTAATTCGTCTACCACTCAAGAAAGGAAAAGGCAACGAACGAGAATCAATATTAATGAATCTCCTGATGCAGAAAGTGTAGATCTGCTATCAAATGATCTTAAATCACGGAAATGATCGTCGGACAAGCAATCTGAGTTAGCATTCTGTTAGATTGAATGTTCTAAAGATATAAGAAAGGTAGAAGCCAATCTGAAAGTTCTTTTTGGAATTTCGTTTGCAATTTATTCACTTTCGACGTCCTAATAATATTCCAAAAACCATTGATTCATTGAAAACTCAATGGAAAAGAATAAATTTTACTTGTTAGCATGGAAAGAAATAATGGCCGGGTTGCATGCAATATAACAATGTGGGGACAAACGAAATGGATTTGGTAATGATTTTAAATTTTTAATTCAAATTCTTATATACTTCTCATGTTTCATGTTTTACTAGCACTTCATCATCTGTAGTTTAATCACGCTAATGCGTTGTATGTGGCTAAACATAACAATCAACCATTCAACCTACAACATTGTTACGGCTTACTGTCAACCCAGGAGAAATGGAGTCAAGTGCGAAAAAAACACTCGACATTGCGGTTTCTTCCTAGAAAGATGAGTAATGAATCTAGTTCCGGAAGTTCTGATGCACATGATGATACGCCCTTAAAAACTAGTACAGGGGGTGGCCTCTAGGAAAGTATGAGGGAAAGAAGAAAACCACCACTAATTATACTGCACACTATGATTCTATTGTTGAGCATATGGTTATTGCTGAAAATGCAAATAAAATGTGTGTGGAAGCAAAAGAAACGAAGACGCTTGAGAGGAAAATGGATAGACAATAACATCATTTTAGAATAATAAGAATTGACAAGATGGAGTTAAGAAAACAAGAATTAGCTCGACAATAAAGAGTTGATGATATAGCTTTTTTGAGTTACAACCTAAATGAACTCAATTCACTGCAAAGCTTGCATATGAAGAAGCAAATTGAGAAGTATCATATACGTCAAGGAGGCTTGTAGGAAAATATGTTCTTACTTTGTATCTTGTTTCTTGTATCTTGTATTTTTATTGCTATTGCTATTATTATTCACATTGTTGTTCTCATTGTTGTAACTAAATATCATTGTGGTACTTTTATGTTTATAGTACAATACATATTAAAAATTCAAATAAACTAAATTACAACATTTCATCAACAAATAAAGATAAGAAATGAAACATACAAAAAGATAATAAGATAAAATAGTTAATCCAAACTTCACTTCTATTAATGGTTTCCTACATGTTCTCAATAGCGTTCCACTAGCCCTCTCAAATCATGATGAGCATGTGGATTCCGTATGTCTTTAATTCTTTGCATGTATTCGACAAAGGCATTAGGATCTTTGTAAGGTTTTTTTTTTTTGAAATGCCACAACAATATCCAGATAGACTTTTAGTTGAAGTTCATATCCACCACGTTCTGCTTCAACAATCATGTTATGTAAAATAATACAACACTATATGATATTATATAATACTACGAGATCATGGTAATGTACCTCTTTCCTTAAGTTGTGAAACCTACCTTGAAGCACTCCCAATGCTCGTTCAACATCTTTTCTCAAACTCCCTTGTTGTTTGGTAAATTTGACTTCTTTTGTGTTATTTGGTTTTTGAAGGCTTGCACGAGCATATTTCATTTCGAATAAATTCCATCTACTAGGTAATAACCCATGGAATGATCATTGTCTCATATTTTATAATTGCAGGGGGTGCTACACCATTGCATAGATCATTAAATAAATACGACTGCCGTAGGATGTTAATATCATTAAGAAAACCTGGTGCTCCAAAAAAACATGTCATATATATAGGATCGATTTCACCCTAGAGGAGGGTGAATAGGGTGATACTATCAATTATAAAAATTTATTGCAAAACTGAAAATAATTGCAGCACTAATAATAGTAGAATAATAGCAACACATGTAATAGCAGAAAGAAAAAAACAGAAAATAGAACATACAGATTTACCCAGCTTCAGAAAAACCATGCCTACGCGCTGCCCCTAAGGTTTCTAATAGAAATTAAGTAGTCAGACGCTTACACACGTAAACTCGCAACATCCGCTATCGACTAACCTAATTCTACGCTCAAAACCCTACCACAACTCAGCCACTGAGTTGCGAATTCTCGAACTACACCACCGTAATTCATCCCCTAGTCACATGACTGGAATTTACAACGTTTAAAAGAAAATTACAAATTAAAAAAACAAATAAAAAAATCCTAATTTAAATAAACTAAAGCCCAAAATGATTGCCGGTCCAAAATAAAATAGAAGTGAATTCCCTTTTTACTTTTGTATTATATCGGCCTGTATTCTTTTCCTTTTGCAAAAGAAAATGGCTACTTCACTTGTTTTTCCCGTTCGTTCCTCTTTGAGAAAATTAGGGCTTTGGAAATTCGAAGAAGACGACTTCAGTTGCTCGATCGAAATAGATGATTTATCATTTCTTTCTTTATCAATCGAATGTTTCTTTGAATTGCAAACAGCTACTTCAAATTGTCGAGTTCGGTTTGAATGATCTGGTATGCGATTTCCTTTTTATTTATTCTTGTTTATATGCTTGAACTCGATTCGATTCGATTATTGATTTAAAATTTGCTCTGTTGTTACTTGAACTCGAATTAATCATATTGTCGACGATGATTGGGTTTAAATAGGGAATAAGGCCCTAAATTTCTGTTCGAATTTTTTTGTTTGAATTCATCTGCTAATTTTGCTCGGCCACTGATTTTGATTGCATGCTTATGATTGATCCTAACCTTTTCAACACGTATATTTTCATTGCTTGTTTAACTTGATTATCACGGCTTTGACTTTGGCCTGTTCGATCTTTTCCTTGGTCCTCACGGCTTTGATTTTATGGCATTTAAACTTGACTTTAGTTCTGATCTTTATGCTGTTGATATCTGCCACTTAGATTTTGTGAAAATTTGACTACGACTTCGTTTATGATATTCGAATTTGCTATCACCTGACTTGTTGGCATTTGACTTTGAAAAGTGCTTTGTTGTTGCCTCTGGTTTCACTATATATATATATATCTATGTATGTATGTATGTATGTATATGTACATATGTATACATATATGTATATATTCATGTTGTATGTTGTAGACTTTAGTCTTTTGGTCTTCATTGCACTGTCCACTGATATTTGAGTCTGGATTGCATTTACTTCACTTGAGTTTGCACTGGTTCGTTGTTGGTAGCCTGACTTGTTACACTTGATATATGTATAGTTGTTTGTAGTTTCTCTGTTGTATCCATTTTGAAGTCTGGTGATATTCTGATTTTTCATTTGTTGTTACATGAAGGACTTGTTCCTTGAGTTACACTGTCCATATGAGTTCATATGCATTTCGTCTAGACATTTTTGTTTGTGTTGCTATAGTGTTGCAGTCTGATATGCTATGCACTGCATGTATGGTTCACTTGATCTTTGTTGCTTGACCATATGCATTTTGCTGTTGAACTTGGTAGCCTTGCACTTGATATATTGTGTGTTGTTTCATGGTCTTGTTCCTTCGAGTCAGTTTGCATTTGAATTGAGTCAGTGCATACGATATTTGAGTCCATTTGCTCATAGATTGTTGTTGTCTTCATGTTGAGGCTGCACTTGTACCATTCTGTTTTCACTTGAAGTTTGCATGTGAGTATTGCTTCGAGTTTGAAATGCTTGCAGGATTGGGGTCTTTGTACATTTGAGTCTTGAGTTTTTATTCATATGCTTGCATTGGAAGTCGACTGTGCCATCTGCACTTGTATTCAGTTTAGCTGATGTCTCATTGTGATATTGTGTACTTGTAGTCTTTGGTTCAGGTTGCATAGCTTCGAGTCATGTTTCAATGTATGCATATTAGTGCTTTGGTCTATATACATTAGTGCTCATCCATGCTTCTATTTTGTACTGAGTCTTGTATCCTCAAGCCAATTTGCATTTGAACTTGACTGTCTTGTTGAGTTCATCCTGTTTTGGTTGCATATGTATGCACT
Source organism: Allium cepa (assembly GCA_030765085.1). NCBI lineage: Eukaryota > Viridiplantae > Streptophyta > Magnoliopsida > Asparagales > Amaryllidaceae > Allium > Allium cepa. The sequence goes on along the minus strand of CM060934.1, from coordinate 993,779,088 downwards.
GTGTATTTTATGTCACAGTGATCATTTGTTGTGTACTGATCTTCATATATTTGCAGTCTTCATGTTGCATTTGTATCATGTACTCAACAATTTTGTGATGTTTTGTAGGGCACCTGAGTTGAATCCAGCTTATAGCTCAGGTTTGACCTTGTGCTCGTATCGTGACTTTGTATTTCACTTGAGTTGAACCCGACTTTTGATTGGGTTGACCTTGTGCTTACCTGTCCCTGTAGATTTATCAAGTGTATATCGGTGTGCACGGCCTTGTGACATATACAGTGATATACTATGCATGTCATAAGCTGTACGTGTATGATAAATTCAAATCTAAATGATGACGAACAACCCAAACAACTGAGGCAAATAATATTTTCAAAACACATTTTATTTTACACTGTAAAAATATATTTCTTTTTCAATTTTAATGCGTCAGTGTTTACTTTTTAGATAACTCAGATGCTAGATCCAGGCTGGAGCAGAGTTGAAGATAAAATACGAGCGAATGAGTGATATGTAGTGAGGTGCACATTGTAAACTGAAAATTGTGTTGTAATCGAAATTGTATTGTAACTGAAATTATGTATATATAGTTAGAGCTCAAATTTATACTATTCAAAATTATAATAAATATTTGTTTGAATAAAATATCTGTTTGAATTTAAATTCTATGTTATTTATTTATTCAGCAAATATTTATTTAATTATGTAAAAATAAAATAGTACATTAACAAATACTTTTCAATGAATATGTATATGTTTATTATCATCAAACGAAAATCATATACTTGCATATTCAACAATATATATAAATTAAATGAAGCAACCGTCTCCAATACTAGAGTTGCCTTGTAGTGATCCGTGTACTGTCCTTGTAAAGCAATATGATAAATTTTCCACCTCCAATGCATACAATCTAAGCTACTTAACATACTCGGAAATCTGCTTGGAGCTCCTATTACTTATAATCTTTCAATGTCATGACAGGTTAGGAATTGAAAATACTCCTCACCAAATTGTAAAACAACGGTTTTGCAAAATTCTTTCATACATAAGATTATCATTGAGTCTCCAATCCTTACATTTTTATCCTGTGAATCACCAGAAGTTCCATATGATATAGTGCGTAGTGAAACCGTGACCTTTTATAGTAGGGAAACTACTAAGTTTTTGATTCCATTTCTTCCATTGATGAAAAATATGTTTGTTTTGGTTAATTTGTCGAAAACCCGATTAAAGACAGTCATTGACGTACAAATTTTTTATCGAAAATCTATATCCTATACATGAGGTTTTCCAAAGAATAATCTATGATTAGTTGGTTATGGCGGTAATGTTGTCTCTCCTTTGTCGTAAGTCCCTCCTTCTTGGAACACTACCTGCTTGGGTTAAAGCAGAGCTTTCAGCATTTTCAAGCGCTATTAAATCCAACGCTTCACAAGAAAACGTATTTTGTTGGACAGCACAACGTTCGATGAAACCTTTCGAAGATGAAGATAGGGATGAGAAGCAAAACAATCTTTTTAGGTACTCATTTGTTGTAGATAGATGAATAATGATGATGAATGTAGAAGATTGAATGAATATGGTATTGTTTGCCTTTGGCTCTATTTATAAGGTGTGCTTGTTTTATTTTGGATTGCAACCACGTGTTACGAATATGTGATAGGTGTCGCTTGGATGTAAATTGTGGTTTTGTTTTGGAGATACAGTGTTTGTTTAGGACGATTGGATCGCTACAATGTGTTAGGAATCAGTGGTATGTGTAACTTGGACGTGGATTGTAGTTTAGTTTTGGAGATGATGTTTTTGTTAGGATGATCAGATCATCGCCACATGTCACAAATCGATGATAGGTGTACTTTGGATGTCGATTGTGGTTTTGTTTTGGAGATGATGTGTTTGTTTACGACGATCAGATAGCTTCCATGTATCATGAATCAGTGATATGTGTAGCTTGGACATGGATTGTAGTTTTGTTTTAAAGATGGTGTGTTTGTTTAGGACGATCGGGTTATCTCCATGTGTCACAAATTAATGATGTGTGTACTTTGGACGCAGATTGTAGTTTTGTTTTGGAGATGATATTTTTATTTAAAACGATCGAATCACTGTCATGAATCGGTGGTATGTGTAGCTTGAACGTAGATTGTTGTTTCATTTTGAAGATGGTGTGTTTGTTTAGGATGATCGGGTCGTCGCCATGTGTAATAAATCAGTGAAGGTGTACTTTGGATGTGGAATATGGTTTTCTCTGGAGATGGTATGTTTGTTTAGAATGATAGGATCACCGCCATGTGTCCTAAATCGGTGATAGGTGTCGCTTGGATGTGGATTATGGTTTTGTTTTAGAGATGGTGTGTTTGTTTAGGATGAGAGAATCGCCATTTATAGCTTGGACATGGATTGTAGTTTTGTTTTGGAGATGGTGTGTCAGTTTGGGATGATCAACTCGCCGCCACAAGTCACGAATCGGTGATAGGTGTTAAGGATGAGCATTCGGTAGGTTTAGTTGGTTTTGAGATAAAAAAATGTCAAACCGAACTGAAACCCAAAAAAACCAAAAACGAACCGAATTAACTTTGGTTAATTCGGTGGTAACTGATTAAACCAAACTAAAAAGGTAGGTAAGGTAAATTACAATTGTTTATTATTCAGATGATCGATTTACTTAAAGGAAAACATAAATTTATGTTTAGAGAAACCATTTAAAGTACTTTTGTAAGTTTAAAACAAAATTTAACATATTTTCAATAGATAAAGTTTGGTTTTTATTACTAAAGATATTATTAAGAGTATTATAACGCCATGAATTTGGACAATATAATCAAAGTTTGGTTAAACCGATAACTAAAATAAAATTATTATACAAAGCAAATTCAAATCGATACAATTTTATAACCGAACCAATCGAAATGAATTGATTTGTTTGGTTAGTTCATTTTGAATCAAATATTTCTCACCCTTAATAGGTGTTGCTTGGACATAGATAGCGATTTTGTTTTGGAGATGGAATGTTTGTTTAGGACGATCGGACCGCCACCACGTGTCACGAATCGGTGTTGTATGTACAACGGAGACGTTGATGAGGTACAATCACCAAATGTTATGTGCTTTTGTGGACTTGAATCACCAATTGTAGTTGTACGAAATGGGAATAATGTTGATAGCTAGTACCTTACTTGTATATTTTACCCAAATGGATATGAATTTGGACAGTGGATAGATGAACAATTCTCATCCAAGGTATTGAAGTATGCTTTGGAGTTGGAAGAAGAAATCAAGAGGCTTCATACCCAAAATGATGATGTCATGAAACAAAAAATTCATCTTCATAACGGTAGAACCTAGATATTGGTCCATTTCTTTACTAACTAAGTTGAAATCCAATGCGTCTTTGATTATTGCACGATCCTAAGTTGAAGTCTTCTGCTGAACTTCAATATTATAAATCATGTATCTTATTATGTATTTTAGTTCTGTTTCCAACTTCATTCTACTAATGTTTAGCGAGTACAACAAAGTGCATATATATGAAATAGTGAATAAAGAAATACAAAAAGTACTTGTACATGCATACATATATGATATGCAGTAAATGAATAGATACAAAAAAGTGCACATACATACATGAAACAGTAAATGAACAGACATAGAAAAGTATAAATACATGAAATAGAACATCAATCAAATGAGATCCAAATACTAACATTAATATGTAAAATATGCATAATCTAAAACTGATCAAAGTCATCATCATCGCCACAAAGACCATATACATCATCATCATCAACTATAGGTGTAGGACAATATCATTGCTCATTCACAACATTAAGTTTGTTAATACGTGCAGTCATCTCCATAATCTGTTCTCTCATATTCATTTATACTCTGTCGATGCTCGGTGTATGTGACATCATGTAGACTCATCCGCATCTGAAACAAATCCTTGTATAAAAAGTAGTTAGGTATGGATATTGTGAAATCTCAGGTCAGGAATATGATGTATTTATCACCTCTTGATGATGTGGGTATAGCGACTTTCTAACCATAATCTCCTATCTATGGTGGCTATAAAGCAGGATATATCTGAGTGCTCTGTGTGAGGTCCTATAATATCGAAGGATAAGACCACTCTAGATGCCTGAAGGTCCTACGAAATCAATAGCTCCAACGTGAACAAAACGGCCGTGTATGGTAGAGTGTATAACCGATGCCAAAATGATGCATTCTCTAAACCAGTGGTGATAAAGTAATTGGCTAGCTACTATTTATTTGCATGCTCCTGCAAAGCAACGTTGGGATGCACCTTTAAAAAGGTGTATCTAGGTGTGGATCATGGAAAACAGATCCTTATCCAATGTCTATCTCCAACTACGCTTGCCAAGGAACCAGTAATAGCCGCCTGTGGGAAGAGATGATACTAATGGGAAACGGCTCATAGATAGAAGCTGTATGTTTTCGTTTGTCAAAAAGGTGGAATCATCATAAGGATGCTACATGATACTCTCTCGTGTAGTCTATAACTCAATCTGATTTCTGGTCACAGCAAACATATGACAAGCATCGCTTTCTTGCACCATTCCGTAATTCTCACAAGCCCAATCTTTAACTCCGGGGAAGAATAAAGGTGGTGTGGAGTCTAATGTCGGGTATGTCAAACTACAAAAGTACTCATAGTACCAATATTGCAAAATCTCCAGAAAAAACCTGTAATCGATGTCAACCTAGGTCTAACAACACGATGTTGATCCAATGACCTATACATATATGCTAATATGAAAGTCTCCCAATCATATATAGTTGGAGTTTCAAACGACAACTCCACAACAGCAACAACATGTCCAGTATGCAACATGTTAAATGGATTTGAAAATAAAATATTTCCCATCATGAAAAGAGTAAAAAATGAGACATATCCAAATTACTTTCTTTGATATAATCATATACCAATCGGTAGTTGCTCGTCCAATGTAACTAATCTAATCTAGAGCCCAGAAGACGATCCATCTTGTAAGTCAACATGTGTAGTACCCTAGCTAAATTACCAAAGTATTAGTACTGCTCAATATATGGTATGGTCTCTTCCACCCAATGCCTATACCAGTAAGCATATAAAAATCTAATAGGGTCAAACTTAACTCTTCAAAACTAATGTGAAATGTATAGGCAGTCTTCCACCAGCATGCAGCTAAAGCACCATACTATCTATTAAAGCAATTTATGGTTATTCTACATATTAAAAAACTATAAATAAATGTAGAAAAATTATGTATATAGGCACTCAAGAACTCTCCAAATCCTATATCCGAAAGAAAATTATCAATATTACCGTCGACGTCAATTGCTCGAATAGTTCTATAAAGCCAGATTACACTAGGCGAGGAGCCACAACTGCGATCACGACGAGCCTAATTTTAAATAGACTGCATATTAAATTGACCTTCTAAAATTTCATAGAACTATAAGTATAATTTTAAAGTAAATATTTTATAGAATCTTCGACGTGCATGCTTACGTTTACTTCATTGTTAGGAAGAACATGAAAATTCATCAAATCCTTATCAACTTCCAAATTTGACCGATATAGGGATCTAGAACCGCATCTCATGTATATTTAGCCAAGTGTCTTTGCCTAGCTATGGTGCTTCCATCCAATTAACGAGATCGCCGACCTCCAGCACTGCTTATTGGGACGTTCATGTCTTCTTCGACAGGGATGTTTTCTTCGTTGATTGGAACATATCTACCACTACCGCTACCTCGAATTCGATTCCATGCTCTTCTCATATCTATTTTTTTCAGAATTTTTTTCTTTTTTTTGATTTTTTTTCTTTGCATGTTGGAAAAATGGGGAGGGAGGAAGAAGAAGAGGATGAGTTGTATAGTACAATAGTCGACCTTTAAATAGTCGGCCATAGTTCATTTCCCTTGGTCGGCTTTTATAAAGCCGGCTAATGGAACGTACATGATCGCCCCACCCAAGCACGCGGATTGCATTCGAATGATGGGGATTTGCTATCCGAGTGCTTGGGTTTAGATGGCTTTTAAAAGGCTGGTTAATAACAAATTTTTTTGGGTTGGGGATGTGTTTTTATTTGGGTTGGGGGTGGGTTAACGGTAAATATTGGTTGAATTGATGGTTCTTGAACCCCCATGGTTAGGAATGCTCCAAATTTGGTAAAATTAGTTCAATTCTGTTCAATCACAGTATTCTTCTCGTTCCACACTCCACTTTTTCTATAAAAATGTATATTTTTATATTCATTTTGTCACTTTATTAATGATAACATGAACCACAATCGGAACAAAAATTAAAAATTGCTTGAATCGCTTTCTCCATCGCAAGCGTGGGTATATAACCCTCCATAGCATATGTGGTTGATAGTAATACCCTCATTTGTAATGGTCATGGATGACAACATGTAACACACCATAATTTAAAAAATAACCAATTATGAGAAAAAAGAATCAAAATAATGAAAAAGAGTGAATATTCATAGGACATTTGATTAATTTATTATGCTTGGATTAATCTAGTGATACGAGGAAAATCCTAGTTAAAAATCTAAATTAATTAGAATTCAACCGTTAGAGCTAACTAATTTTTAAAAAAATGAGATGGTGGGTCGGCAGCCCAATTATTCTCTTGGAGTAAAGAGAACCATCTTCCTTTTTTCATTTCATTACACTCATAACTAAAAACAAAATCTTAGGTTGTTTAATGGTGCTTATGGTCTAAACAAGAAAGAAGTATAAGGAAATTTAAAGCTGAAGGAAGTAGAGACTTGATTAAATAAGAAATAAAGGCGAATAATATGTTCTCTAATTCTTCTTTCTTCTTTGAATTTCTCACGACTAAGTTTTTATTGAATGATTTTCATAATATGATGATGGACCCAAATTATTAAACATGGGTTTAGATTCATAGAATTTTTCCCTAAGAGAATAAATTGTTATGAATTATTAGAATGTCATACAATATGTAAAATTGGTGGAAAATAGGAAAACTGAGATATCATGAATGAAAAATCATAATTAGTGTTACCACAAATCGTTAAACACGATTTGTGTGATTTTCGAAAAAGACATAGCAAAAGAGTTATGATAAGGATTCGAAAGGCAATTAACTATTGGTGGAAGTTATTTTAATAAAAACAAATATTTTATATTGAGTTAATAGACCAGATCCACATTATATGCTGAATATATCAACTAAGTACTGAATAACATATTTAAGCAAAATGAATCAGAAGTCGATATGTAGAAAGTTAGCGGTAGATATGCGGGAAAGGTCTCTAACATATATCATAGAGGAATCCCTAAGGAGATAGAGCCAAACTGAAATGTTAATAAAAAACTGAAATCTTAAATACGATGGTTCAAGTACAGATGCTAAGGTAAGAAAGGTTTGAGGCTAAGGTTGGCAAACCGTTGGTATTAACTGAGGGCCGAAAGCGTCGAGGGTTATAAAGGAAATATGAGTAGAGGAGTTGATTTTAGATAAATTAAAGATTATTTTCACAAATTACCAAAGTTAAACTATAACATGCTTCCCTAGATGAGATCGAGAGTAGCGATTGGGGAAAATAAAGTAACTCTCGGTAGAGAGTGTAAATCAGAACTAATTACTTTCGAAGACAATGATAGATGATAAGGCTTAAGAGGGTTGAAATTAGAACTATATAGAGTGATGATGATTTAATAAGCAATATTAATAACCGAATGGCTATTTACTGAGATACCAGCTAAGTAAAAAACTAAGTGAAAAGCCTAAAGGTGAATAATTAGGTAAAGTGTTCGGTAGATGACATAAGGCTTGAGTGGTAGCCGAGGAGCCGATGGTGATGGCGTAAGGCCTGTGTGGAACTCGAAATATGAAAGCGATGGTGTAAAATATGTGTGGCAATCGAAACCAAAAACGTTGGTGTAAGGCCTAAAACGGCAACCAAGGGAATGGTAGAAGATGTCAAGCCTATAGTGGAAGTTTAGGAACCGTAAGCGAAGTAAGTGCAAGGCTTAGAGGGCATTCGATATATATATATATATATATATATATATATATATATATATATATATATATTTGGTGTAAGGCCTAAATGCCAACCAATAATGATGAGCCATAAGGCCTTAGTGGAAGCCGAGGACTAAGTGTAAATGTAGGCGTAAGGCCTTAGTGGCAGCCAAGAACTAAGTGTGTGTGTGTGTGTGTGTGTGTGTGTATATATATATATATATATAGGATAAGGCCTTAGTGGTAGTCGAATAGTAGAAGCTTAATGATATATATCTTCCACAAAAGTATGTAAGGCCTTAGGGGCAATAAATGATATGAGATATCGGTTATACTGAAACATTATGATAATTCTGGGGACAAATCGAGAGGTTTTTTTTGGTTGTGGCTTTATAGTATTACTTTGATATTTAATCAATGAATCAACAACTTATGGTTAACTGTGAATCCGATAATTGTTCTGGTATTGAAAAAAGGGATAACATATCTCACATATCAACAGACCCATCTTTCTATTTTGCTTAGGATGATATGTTACTCATACCAGACTTTATGTCTGATCCGTATTTTAATTCTTTTTTCCTATAAACTCACCGATACTCATTCGAGTAGGCAGAGTTTATGGGCTTAAACAAGTTTCTTTTAGGATACCCGAATAATGCAAGCCAAAGACGAAGCAGGAGGCTTGAGGGTTATATTTGTGTTGTTTTAATCCCGTTGTATCTAGTGTTCAAGTCCGCATCTTTAGATGTGCTGCGTGACACTAATAGTTATGTTGTACTATATTTTTGATCCCATATAGGAGCAATTTAGGATGTAAAAACAATTTTAAAACTAAATCTTTAATGATGTATTTCAATTTGTATACATGCTCTATTTACTTAAGATTGTATAATATATCTAATCTCATCTTTGTTGCCAAAAGATAACTCTAATGTGACTACAATAGTTCCATTTTTGAGTTTCCAAATGAGGGATAATACACAACAACACCCTTGCTTATCTCTAACAAGGGTGTTTTCTTTTAATAAACTACGCTAGGCCCAAGCAAATGTATAGTTAAATTTGTCGATTTGGTGTTCTTTGATATCCACATCGACTTCAGGCATGGTTGTTTTTATGACCCAAGTTCCCTTTTAGTTTGACGTGAAACAAACAAACAATAATAAATATAGATAAAAGGGGGAAATGGTAAAATGACAGGATGTAAAAGGAAAAACAAAGGAGGTGGGAATTTAAAGTTTTTCTAGGTTGCGAAAGGAGAATTTCGGGGTGCGAAACCCTGAGCTTAGAATTATTATAACCTAAGGTTCTTTGATATAACATTGTAAAAAATTAAATTATATATATATATATTATAAATAAAAATCCAAAATTATAGAGAAAAATATTATGAAAATTACGTTGGGATTAGAATTTGCCATTATGGTATAGTTTCTGTATCAAAAATTTCATGTGGGAATATATGTTTTTTTGTTGGGATTTGAATTCTTGATCTCTTGTTTGTACGTAAGGGTACTTTTGAAAATTTATGATCGGACCAAAAAAATTGCAGCTCTATTCCATTTATTAATAAAGAAAAATATAGTAAGGGTGTTTTTGGAAATTCACGGTCGGACCAGAAATTGTGTTTCTATTCCAACTATTAATAAAGATAAATTGGAAAATTGGAAAAGGTGAATTTGTAAATGGAGATTAGAAATCATTTTTTTTTAAATTGAGTACTGAGGTGGTAGTATATAGTTGACCATCAGTCTTGGGTAGTACATAGTATGCTACAAGTCAACATATATCCAGTGGTTCGAATCACGAGGTATATATGCTAATAGTAATTTTGTTGAAATGAAGTGATAATTGAGAAGATGAGAGAATTCCATTAAGTGAAATTTCATTTTTCTTCAACAATACGTTCACTTTTAATTTTGTTTGGTATGAATTAAGAAAATCTCTTCAACTAAGATCGAATGGATAGGGCCACACTATACTACACCTCATGCAATTTATATAATATTTTTCGAGTGTTATATCATCTGTTTTAGATAATGTGGGATATAAGTTGAGAGTGGTAGGTGAATTTCAGAAAAATGGTACTATAAAACCAATCACATTAGGTTTTTCAAAAATGGGTGAAATATTTACGTCCAATTTCATATAATCAAACATTATATATAACAAGTGCAAAACCTCGATTTTTATAAATCCTTTCATACCATCCTCTAATTGAAAAAGGAAGAGAGATGAATAATGTAAGGGGATCTTAATCCTCAATTTCAATATTTTGTTATATGATATATTAGAGATTATTATTTGATGTTTAGGAATATGCATGTTGATAGTTTTTATTGTAAGCAGGCAAAATTAAGTATGATTCATGATGTTTGAATACGTGTTATTAGAGAACATTATGTCTTCTTTTAATCCATTTTTCATTGTCAACAACCAAAGAAGTTATTAATTATTGTGCCATTTTATTTGAGAACTGATAGATAAAAAATAGTAGAATGACTTCGCATAACTGAAATACTTTAAGGTCGAGGTAGTTTCCAAAACCAACCAAAAAAATTATTTTATTTTCCTCTTCAAATTAAAGAGATGTTGTGAACTCTTGTTTAGTCATTTGTAGTATTATTCATGGAAAGAATGGAAAAGGAGAACATATTCACAATATAAGAACAGAAGATGCGATTATTGAAGGCAGTGTTTGCAACATTCAAGTTAGAAGTGACATTGAATTAGGTGACGACATAGTTATCAAAATAGACTTAATAGTTGGAACCGGTCCGGTCAGAGTAGGTAAATTAGATGATTTTCAAAAAAAATTCTTATTTGAACATAGTGGGCCTATGAAATCTAATGAGTTATATTAGACCCAGTCTAACTAATTTTAAAAAAAAAATCCAATTTTATTTAATTTTATGATTTATTTAACTAATATTTATACAGTTTATGACTGTATCATTATATACTCATGTGTGTATGTCGTGCATGTGCAACTATATAAATGTGTACATGGTCAAGTTTATATATAGGAGATGTTGGACTTTATATCTATCATGTATATACTTAGCACTTACATATATAACTTTTGCCTGAATTAATTATTTCACATGTGTGTGTGTATTCAAAATTATAATTAATAATACATTTAAATACAATTTTGAATTATTACACAAATTTATCACCAAATCTTTATTTTCAAACTTGAATTTAAAATATCTAATTTGACTTAGCAAACAAATTTAAATTTACGGTAGTCTAAGAAATAAATTCAACAAAATATCATAATTTTGACTTAATAATTAAAATAAATCTATACATAAATTTAAAATATGATAGTCAAAAATATATTTTTAATTATATATATAAATATTTATTTACTACTAAGAAATTTGATATTTAAATAAACATTTAATATATGTATGTGTATTCGTGCGTGTGCAACATACATTTCGACTAGAAAAAAAATTATATAATAAAATACCAAAAGTGTGTGTGTGTATATATGTATGTATGTATTTAATTTAGATCTAATTATAAATATGTACGTAATGTTAAACTATCATTATTTTTATTAAGTAAGTATAGTTTGGAAAAATATTTATTGCCGGAAACAGTTTGTAATAAATAATGACACACACATTTTTAACTTGAATTTAGTTTACAATCAAATGATTTTAATAACTAACGATGTTTTAAAATTAATTAAAATATCATTCTAAATATAAAATTAATTTAAAAACTATAACAAATTATCATAGCCGACTTTTGTTTATAAACAAACATAAATTATGATACTAATAAATACATAGAAAATTAATACTAAGTGTGTAATTAATATATGATACGGTAGACGTTAACACATATAAAAGTGTAAACAACATATAATGAATAATAACATACATACATATATATGTTCATTGTATGTTGTTTATACCATCATTTACATATGTATATATGTGTGTATAACATAAAGGGTATATCTAAGAGTGGAAACATTTGATTCACAAGCTGATTCAAATCGTCTTCTAGATCATCGAGATCATAGTCCAAAGGTGCAAGATTCAAAGTGACACCACTAGAATTTATTTTATATTTTGTTTTGGATGATTTAAAGTGGCTATGGTGAGGGCAAGAAGAAGATGGTTGCAGCCAAGCAATGGGAAAGATGGAGCAAAAAGGAAAATCAAATCAAAAGTGGAGGCTTAGGTTCACTTAAATAGGAAATAGGGAATCTAATAGAAATATCTTCCACCATCTCTTCTTATCAAGTCATGCCCTAAGATCTCTTTTTACCTCATTTTTGGCTGGCCAAATACTTGGTATATAAAGGAACAAATGGGCTTCAAGCCTAATAGTAACCAACTATATTTTTAATTTAAATTCTGATCGATACAGTATATCGATACACATATATGAAACATTTATATGCGCATCCATTTAGTTACTAATAGCACTGAGAAATTTTTTATAGACTACTCCATTTACTAAATACATCCTAAATATTAAATAAAATAAAAATTAATATTTCCTTTAATATTAGTTAATTTATAACACCTTATAATCAATTAAATCAAGTGGAGGCTCGAAAGCTGAAATGATTCCATTTATGCGATCACATGTGTGAATTCAATAAACAATTAATATTCAAACAAATTAAACTAATGTTCACATGTTACCTTAGCGAGTGGTGTGAAAGTTTGGCTGTAATCATTACTTACGAACCCCATCGGTTAAATCCAATTTTACAAATATAAGCGGTACTTTTTGGCAATGATTATTTACACCAATTCTCTTTGTCATCTTACATAACTTTAGGATTTATGGAATTTGGTTTTGGTCAAAAATATAATACGATCCGCATTCAACTCGGATAGCCTATAAATAAAGTATTTGGTTCAATAATAACATATATTAATAATCATACTACTATGGCTAGAGATTTTAATTTTGAGTTGACTATAGTTGACCATAATGCTAACCTTATACAACTGAGAAAACGAATTCCATATTGAATACTGTTTCACTTTCAATGCTTAAACCTAGACCCAAATATAATCGTTCAATGGTCACCATGCCATAAATTAACTATAATCAAAGTGGAGTATCCACATCGAAACTCAACAATATTCCTAAGTCGAGAGAACTGTGTAACATCATCACTCGAAATTTCTAGTTTGACTTAGTTGTTATTAACTGTTACTCAATTTTTTGTAGGTAAAAGGATGAACCGATCAAGGTTTCTTAGTTTGATCCAGTTCGGGCGATTCTAGTTCGAGTCCAAGTCGATCCCCAACCAACCAACTAAGGCTATAAATAAGCCTGCCAAACTTCCTCAAGTGCCATCCTAAACCCAAGTTGGACCCATGTCAGCCTATCTAATTAGTAGCACATCAGGCCAGTAGCTGGCCGACACATCCCCGAAGCGGCTTCAACAGCCAAATCATCAAGCAAAGCTGGACCTAAGCATAACCTAGACTGGTCCACACCGCCCTGTCTTACTTATGATCGGCTCTCTCATGTCGATCCACACTCAACATGACCCCAGATCAGCCCATCCACTCAAGCATCTCTCCAAGCTACGTGTTGATTGGAATGGCTCAAAAACCAGTCCTAAATGGCCTATGCCTGTTAACTCATGTCTGATTCGACACCTCCCTCTCAGTCTCAACCTCGACAACACTCCAAGCATGCGATCGGCCGATTCGACTCGATATGGCCTCAACAGTCGGTCGACTTTGGCACGGCTTCTACGTAGCCCCTTTTTTGCTATTCTAGGATAGCTCATCTCTTCGTCTCATGCCCGACTCGGCATGTCCTCCATCACTTGCTCCTTAGCAACTTTCTATTTTCTTGATGTATTCGGCTATCCAACAGCCTACTCAGTAAGCCTGGCCACATCAGTATGCAAAATTAAATGGTAAGAGGCACAACCATGTGTGCATTCTTCTAACAGATAGCATATCGTACTCCTATAGCATGCGCCACCATACGTATGCATTAAATGCACAGTAAAGGCAAGACATGTGCCTTGTATGGTTCCCTTATTGACACCCATCTCTACTGTACATTTCTTTCACTTTTCCAACTGCCTCTTATCGGCCCTTTCGACCAAATCAATGGTTAAACATGCTTTCCGCCTGATTTGTAGCACAATCTTAACCATCCATTATCACTTTCGGCTATTATAAATACCCTATGCATTGCCACTTGAAAGGGGTTGGAAGGAATAAGAATTCTGAGTAATAATGATTCAGAGCTCTTTACACAACAAGTTCTTAAGATCAGCTACTTCATTAGGCTTCATTTTTCTTATTATTCACTTGTAGCTCCTTGTAATTGTAAGAGAGAAATATAGTAAGACAACTTTATAGTAGACATAGGCAATCTGATCGAACAACTATATATTTGGTGTGATTTACTTTAATCACTCGCCTTTATCCCTAATTTTCCATTTTTAAGCCTAGTGATTAGAAAGTATCATTTTCTCTTCACAATGCATCCATCTGACTTTGAGGTTGACTTAAAATCCAATCAACACTTTAGCACTAGATGAGGGCCTACCCCTAAAGCTCTTAACTTTCTTCACTCATTTCCCCTATGCAAATTATTTTCACACATTTTGCACCATATCCAACATTGGTGGTAACAACAGCAAACTGTGTTCCATCACCTCTGATGGTTGCTAAGTAGATTCCCTCGAGGACCTGGACCATAGTCCCAATCTGGTTTGTATCGTGCGCAGCTGCGATGCATGCCCTTCACTCCTTTACATTACCACTACTATCAACCACGTTATGTTAATTATGAACATATTCTACATAATGATCACATCGATCATCGAAGAATGCCCTCCCACCCCTACAAAAATGCTCGAGCAGGCTAGCGCTCACGACAAAGTTAGAAGATAAGGCAACTAAACTGGTGATCACAATTTCATGCCATATGTCTCCCTAGAAAATCCTAGAGTCTGTCAATAGTTCAGTTTATATCCAGACTAGCCTCCCTCATTGGCACCAGATGGCAAAGCCAAAGCAAGTTGTCCTATAGGGCTGAGGCCCATCACCAGTTAGTTTACTACATTTGCATATCATCGGACATCTCTCTCGTTCACCTTCATCCTCATTAAGGCCCACCTTTGCCACAAGTTCCTCTAGCATCCCTTGACCATGTGTACAAGCAACCAGAGTCCCATCTGCATATTTTAAGATGATCGGGCTTAACTGTTAACGCTCTTCTCAAGCTCGTTTACAAGCCTTGCCCATCGCCATAGATAAGTTCTCACTTCTAATAATAAGTTCTCGTATCTGTTAAGCTCTTATGAACGACAGCGTTTATTACCCATCTCATTATCATGTAACACACTTACACAAGAGTGATTGAGCCAGCCATGCGCTTAGGTTCATGCCAAGACCTGCGGTCACCTTATGACTGGTGGCGTGTTACCCAGGAGAATCTTTGAGTTGTCATGCACTCCGGTTTGAGCTGGTTTCATCCGCCACTCTGCATATGACCGCTTGTCGCCCAGGAGAACGCATAAGCTAACATGTGCTCCAGCTCTTATTACTGCCACCGGCCACTTTGCATTTGGCTGGCACATGGTTCACATAAACAGTCAGGATCAACCAATCCCATAACCATACATTGGTATTTAATTTATCCTAAAAACGAAACATTTCTACAAATAATGGAGACTACGCTGACTATTTGGGATATGTTACTCTGCAAGTCACACACAGAAAACAAGAAAAGTTAGAGCAACAAAATTCTTAGACAAAGTTCACAGCAAATCAAGGCCTTATGTACTTAAGATTGGTCAACCTTTTAGTCTTAAGTGTTTTACTTCTTATTATTGTCTTATAATTTTAAGTGTAAGATATCTTCATAATAGACATATGTAAGCTTGCCAAACCACTCTATATTTGGTGTTATTTACTTTGCTTTGCTTGCATTCTTCCTCATTTTTCATTTTTAAACCATAGTGAGTAACCTTTTCTCTTCACAACGCATCAACATAATTTCATGGTTGACTAAAAATCTAGTCAACATTTAGGCGCTACAAGGAGGGCCTCCTTTTAAAGCTCTTAAATTTCATCACTTTTTCTTCTTAAAAAACTATTCCAGTTTATTGCTATGGCACCGTTTTTGAGGCCTAATGGCAACAACTCCAACAAGCATGAAACTAATGGAAATACCTTTGCTAGTGATTCTTTCCATATCCTTGAGCTCAACGTTGATAGGCAGCGCAATATGAAACAGTAATTAACGAGCATGGGAAATTTGACCCATGAAGTGGAGAATCTGAGGACAAGGTTGGAAATCTAGATAATAATCAACATTTTAGTACTACATCCCTCTTAGCATCATCCTCAATAACACTCCAGGTTTAGGATCGATCAGCTCAACTCGATATGACCTCAACAGATGGCTTATTTATGGCCTAGCTTCTTCATAGCCCCCATTATTGCCGGTTTAGAGCAGCTTGTCTCGTCGCCCATGCTTGTCTTGGCATGTCCTCCACAACTTGGTGCTTAGCAACTTTCTATTTTTTTCATGTCTTCGACTTTCCATCAACCTACTCGGTAATCCTTTCCATATCAGCATAAAAAGTGAATCGTAAAGTGCACAACTAGGTGTGTCTTCTTTTGACAAAAAGCATATAGCACTCCTATAGCATGCGAGCATAGTACATATGCATTAAATGTGCAGCAAAGGCAAGACATGCACCTTGTATGGTTCCCCTACTGGCACTCATCTCAGTCGCACATTCCTTTCACTTTTCCAAATACCTCCCATTAGCCCGTTCAACCATATCAGAAGCTAGGCATGCTTTCCACCTAATTTATGGCATAATCTCAGTCACTCATCATCGATTTCAGCTATTATGAATATCCCATGTATTGCTATTTCAAAGGGGATGGAAAAGATGAGAATTTTGGATACTAAACACAACTCAGGGCTCTTCACACAATAAATTCTTAAGATTAGTTACTTCATTAGTCTTAAGTGCTTCATTTTTCTTATTATTCTCTAGTAATTCCCTGTAATTGTAAAAGAAAATTATAGTAAGAGAACTTTACAATGGACATAGGTAATCACGTTGAACCACTATATATTTTGTGTCATTTACTTTAATCGCTCGCCTATATCCCTCATTTTCAATTTTTAGGCCAGGAAATTAACATGTAACTTTTGCTCTACACAACGCATCAGTCTAATTCTGAGGTTGACTAAAAATCCCATCACATTTTAATGCTAAAAGGATGCCTCGAATCTCCTACCTTGTGGTTAACATCCCAAGTGAAGAGTGGGTTTGCTGTCAAAAATAAGAAGGTTTGACAGTTTTTAAATGGTCAAATAATCTTAAAAGTTCAATATAAGCTAACATGGAGAAGGAGAAAGAAATATATTGACAGAGGGGAATTACGTAGGACACTAGATTTTCCATGTATAGATAGATACAAACTGTCTAGATATAATTAATGCATTAGTCAAATCACCACATCCAAAAGTGTTTGTTCTCCACAGCATTTGGGAAAACAAACAGTTTCCATCGATTATTCATTTACATATGTCTTGGCATTTAATACGACATTAAATGCGTGAATGACAAGCCCTCCTACATACACGAGCCCAAGCTTAGGGGAAAAATGTTGCATGTATTTCTCGTAATAGAGAAGTAGGCCTAACCACATTGACAACTATACCTTTCTTGGCCCATATAACATAATGCTCTAGCATTCACCCAACCCAATTCAATTGGCAACAATTGACCAATACACCACACCCATCTAGAACATGAGTAGCCTGCTTTTCCTACCCTCGGCTTGTCTCCCGACCGACCCGGCCTTGTAAGGCTTTCTCAAGGTACACTTAGTCCGCTTTGGCAATATTAACGGGCAAGCCTCCTTCATCGATGCTGGGTGGTAAAGCCTGAGCAAGTTGTCCTACAGTGCTAAGGCCCATCAATGGATAGCCCACTACATCAGTGGATCACTGGACAGCTCCCACGTTTGTGTCTATCCTCATTCAGGTTTGCTCTCATGCATATGTTACTCTAATAGCCCTTGGCCATGTCCGTAAGAAAACAGAGGCCCGTCTGAATATATGAAGATAACCGAACTTAAGAACTAACGCTCTTCTCAAGCTCGCTTTCAATCCTAGCCCGTTAACATAGATAATTTCTCACTTTGAATAATAAGTTTTCATATATATATATATATATATATATATATATATATATTAAGTTCTTCTGAATGATGACACTTGCCTCCTATCTCATCATCATGTAACACACTTACACAAGAGTGCTTGAGCTAGCCATGCGTTTCGGTTCATGCCAGGACCTATGCTCACCTTACGAATAATAGTGTATTACCAAGGACAACCTTCGAGTCCCCATGCGCTCCAGTTTGAGCCGGCCCATCTGTCACTCTACATACAACGGTTGTCACGTATGAGAACTCATAAGCTAGCATTCGCCACTTCGCATCTGGTTGGCACATGGTTTGCATGAATAGCTAGGCTCAACTCATCTAATTAACATATTGCTATTTAATTTATCTTAAAAAAGAAACATATCTGCCAATAATGTAAGGACCTACGCTAGCTATTCGTGAAACACTACTCTATAATACACACAAACAAATAACAAAGGTCAGAGCAAAAATTTTTTAAACAAAGATATGTTTCATTTAGACTGAAAGTGCAAGGGCACAATGCCCATTCCGCTAGGTGTAACACCTCGAAAAATTTAACTAGAAATTTGATAAAAGAATTAAATTTAAATATAATAAGACTACTAAAAATACAATTTTTACAAACATCCAAATCTGACTACGAAACTTGTACGGTTACGTTCGTAGCGATTTTTTGGACAAATTTCATTTATAATGTTTTTAAATCGGAACTAGTATGAAAAAGTTATTAACGTTTGAAAATCCAAAATCGAAAATAATTAAACAAATAAATAAGAAAAGAAAACATATTAAATAAGGAAGCTCCACCTTTAGATCTCCTTCTAGGATTTCCTTCTCAAGCTATGCTTGATCCACCTCACCACCTTTAGATAATTCCCTTTCTTCCTTGATGACTTGTTCTAAAATAAGGAAAGAACACTAGGGTAACCATATTCGAACCATTCTAAATTACGAAATTTGAGTACGTTAGCATTGTACTTTTTGAGCATTGGTTTGAAATTCTCCATCATCCATTTTTCTACGACTTCAACCTCCTTTTTGACAAGTGCGTCACGTCTTAAGCATGTGCGACAACCTTGTTCCTTTCATCATGGGAAGCGAGCAGTTCTTTACAACAATCCTGAGCTTGCTGAAGCGCTTCGTTCTTCTCTTTTATTTCGCTCTCAAGCTTAGCTTATAACTCGATCACCTTCTTGTTCAACGCACCTCTTTCTAGCACTAGATCATGATTCTGATGGTATGCAGTCTCCATCTCATCATGATGCTTGGTCCTCTCATTTTCTAGTGCCATGGTAGCATTCTTCCTTTTTTCTCGGCTTCAGCCTATGATTTTCTCAGGTTTTCAACTTCAGCATAAGGATTAGCATTGTTCTTTTATATTGTGCTTAAAAAAATTATAGGTTATCGATCTTAAGTTTTCTTTCTCTGAAGACTTCAGAGATCTTCACGGCTACCTACTTCCATTCATTATATTGATCATAAGCGTTCGACACATAAGCGACCATTGTTTCCTTTATTCCTGATGGAACATCCTTTAGATTGGGTACAAACATAAGTTTATCAAAGAATACATATGATAAATGTTCCCTTATCTTAACCATTCAAACATCGGCAACAAGTTGTTGCTCCATCATGACGACCAGATCTTCAATCGGCTTCTTGCCAGCATTGTGATGGAAAGTCTCAGAACTTCCCTTATGGCACCGATGATCAAAAGATCGAATGGAATGGAATGGTTCCAGACGCTATATAGGAATGGAAGCTGGAAGTAGTGCATGAGGAACATCATCCGATTGAAAGTCATCGCAGCAGTCAGAATGCTTGTTCGATCCTCTAGGCAGAGGTGATCTAAACAAGGAAGGATGTTCAAAAGTAGAATCCTAATATGGATAATCTCTGTCATAAAAACCACTATCGTGACCGCCTCTGTCATGGCTAGGCTAGTAGCCAGATTCAAAATCTCGACCACTACCTTGATGGTACATGTTTGGACGATGCTTGTGTGGTCGGGATAAATTTTCCTCAAGAGGTTGTAATATATACTGTAACAACCCACCTTTTTAGACGGTTTAAATTGACAATAAACCACATATGTCAACTCAAGCCATTCAAAAGGGAGGATTGTTGATGGGGTAAATAAGAAAATAATAGAAAAGAAGGAAAACCAAAACACAGAATCTCACAGCGGAATGACAAATATAATAATCAAATAAACAGTTCATGAAGCTATTTTAGAAATAATATTTGATTATTCTTTTACAATACAAATCAAAGTTACACATACAGCAGGAATAAATAAATAATGCACGGGAACAACATGATATGGTGGAATAAATATAATAAATAGTATACAACTCTCCATCTTCATCCTCTAAAGTAAAATGGTCATTAATATGCTGAAAAGCTCAGGCTGACCCGAGCGTAATGAAAAGACAAAACATTCATGTCAGAACTAAAAAATCTTATGTAAGTTAAATCAAAATAAGTAAATATGAGTGTAACGGCTTCAGAGATGTTTACGGGATTTTACATCTCCTATCCAATGTTTAACGTGCGTGCAATAACTTAAGACATGTTCGGGATTCCATCCCTAAGGATTCATTAAACTATCTACAAATGTAATACAATACACTATTATAATATGTCTACAGTAAAGTATTGAAATAGCGTTAAGACGTTACACATATCCCCCTTAACACATTTTTTTATAAATGTTGTAGTCTATATAGCACCGTAATTCCTCCATAAACTGAAGGGCTATCAAAGGGCACTCCATAGTGTAGGACACAAACCAAACTCGTAGTGGGCTCAATAAGGCATCTGACAAGGCACGCGAGGCAACACTCTTGGTAGGATACTACCGTTTGCAGAACCGGGCTGGTGGTAACGCATAGCAGCTACTATCGCCCGCCTTGGAATACACTCCCATAATCAAATCGAAGGTGGCCACCAAATAAAAAGTAACCGATATGGAATCGAAGAGGCATGTCCGATCGGAGGACCATCACTTGGCCCAGGTATAGCTCCTGTTTTACTCATATCAATCTGATCCATGGGGGCCAGGGCTGCATTCATGCCTCGTACAGTAGCATTCGCCAAACTATCCTACTTCGTTCCAGATTCTCCACCACATGCACAGTTGTTAAAGCGGTTTTCGGTAATGGCAGAGAGTATGACAATATCCGATCCAGGTCTCATTAACAACCAAACACTTATTTCACACCGGTTGGTTCTTTTACATTTCCAAAACCGATTCAGAATTGATATCAAAATATAATATTCAATTCAAAATCACATTACTTTCGAAATCAACTTCACTTTCGAAATCATTATTCACTTTAAATCATATTCATTTTCAAAATCATGACCACAAAATAGGTTAAACCATCATATCAAAATATTCTCCTTTAAATTAATTTCATTCTAAATTATAACATTTCCAACTTTAAACAGTTTGAATATTAAAAGTAGTTTATATATTAGAGTAGTTATACATTAAAATAGTTTATATTTTAAAAATAGGTTGTAGATTAAAAAAGTTTATATATTAGAAATAGTTTATATATTAAAATAGGTTATATATTAAAATATATGTATTAAAAGTTGTTTATAAAATTTAAACAATGTTTATTAAAGTAGTTAATAATTTAAAAATAGTTTTTAGGTTAAAATAGTTTATATATTAGAAATAGTTTATATATTAAAATATGTTATATATTAAAAATAGTTAATGTATTGAAAATTATTAATATATTAAAAGGGTTTATGGGAGAAATAGTTATATGTTAAAAGAGTTTGTACATTAAAAGAGTGTACCGAAAATAGTTTCAAATTAGAAATGTTTCTTCCAATTTCACAAATTAATTCAAATCAACTTTAATTTCAAAAATTCAATTTAAATCAATCTCAGTTCAATGCTTTCAGTTCGAAAGGCTAAAGGTTTCAATTCAAATTCTCAATGAAATCATTTCAATTTATATCGATTTCAAATCCATGTTTGAACTACAAATTCAAACCACTTCAAATTCAATAGGATTCAAACATTGAATATTCAACCGTTTACAATAACTCAATTTTGATAAATTTCATTTATATTTCAAAATTCGAATTTAAGATCCAATTTAAATCCTTTATATAACCCGTATCTCAAATCACCATTTTCCAAATCCATAAAATTGCTTGCGTTTATAATTTCAACCCACATTGATTTTCCCATAATCTATAAGATCAAATTGGTACGTATCATTTCAACCCATAGTGATTTCCTGAAAATGTCTAAGGGAACTTATAGTGTGATACAACATATAAAATAAACATAACATCAAATCATCCAAAATGTCAGCAGTTAAGTATCCATCACAATCATATTAAATCAACCAAAAAATCACAACAATTAACCGTTATCATTATCAGGTATTTAACTAACAAATCAATTCAATATTAATTCAAATGGCAATTAAATTCAATATAAATTCAAATAAATTTGAGTGACAATTTAAATATACCAAACAACAATCAATCAATTTCTAATCACATCAAAAATTTAATTTAACTAATATAAGATGGTTTAGCATTTGTGAGTGGGTTAAAACACTCACCTTGGTTTGTCGTCCATTTAAAATCCAAATAGAACCCAAAATTTGAACACTCTCGGAATGCAGCCAAACCAGTTCCGTAATATTCGGAATTTCGATACGATCGCAATGGAGAAAACAATGTGTGAATCCGAGCCTGTATGAAAAGATTATGGATATTAGAACATTTGAAATTTAAATTTTATATAAAAATAAATAAAGAGCAATTTTGTAAATTTGCAAATTTGCTTACACAGAACCCTACCCGCCGCGTTCAACCTTAGTCCATGAACTCAACATGTTCAGCCGCCTCGATCAAAAGCCAAACACCACCACCATGCTGAACTTCAACCAGATCTGATGACGCCGTCGTACCGCTCGTCTAAGGCCACCAACCTCCTGGCCACGTGTGGCGCCTCCGACATCCCTTGTGCATAGCACCGTCGGCCCCTTCTCCTCTAATTTGCCATGAATCCAAGCACCTCCAGACCTTGTAGCTGTACATATCTACTTGCCTCAACGCCCTCCACACTCCGATGCCCTTCGATCGAACCATCGACGAAGATCCACCGTCGAAAAGCAATCCCTACCACGGATGGTCGAGAATAAATCAATGATTTTTGGCCAAACCGCGATTTGAATTGAAAAACAAACTATAGCAAAAGATTGTGCTCGTTGAGAGCTTTCCAAGGATATATAATTTGACATAGTTTGAGGAGTTTGAATTTCGATTTGAAATTGAATATGGCAATTAAGTTTTTGGTTCGTTTGTCATTGGAAAGAGGAAACGAGAAGGAAATGTACGTATGGACAATAAAATAAAAAGGCTGTTAAGGTTTATAACATCCTATATATAGGCAAAGGTGGATAAGCACGAATGGGCAGATCGAATTGGGTCGAAACGATAACGACGACTCGAAAAGCCCGTTATCGAAACGAAAATAGGTCATCCAATATATCAAAATATAGGTTTTCGATAAATTTAAACTCAATGGAACTAGTTTTGTACCCCAATTCCATTGTGTACAGAAGTTGGCTTTTAAAATCGAATTATATTCATTCAAATTATGTTAATTGATTTCTACGCGTTTCGAGCTCGCACGACCAAACGACGAGTCCGATCGCTACGAAACTCAAAATCCTACAATAATTCAGTGTTACAGATCTGATGAAATTGATTTCATCGAAATTCGAGACAGTGGCCAAAATGGCTAATTTTTTCATGTTAATTAAATAAATTATTATTAAATTGGTTTAATCAATTTTATATTCAAATTCAAAAGTTAACAATTTCATCATTCTTGATTGACCGAGAATTTAATAATCTTTTAAATTATATTTTCCATATTCAATCCAACATTGAAATATTGCATAAATTTCAGAGTTCAGTTTCAATTATAATAAAATTCGAGTTAATTATAAATTAAATTCTTTTATTTTGATTTACACTCTTTTTATTCAATCATCCAATACCATATGAACTCATTTGAACCTAGTTTACATTTTATTACATTCTTATTCTATAGTTATTATCTTTTACCATTTTAACAGCGATATTTAATCACATTAAATTTCATTGATTTCCAATTCAACATTCAAACAGATTAAATAATGAAATGATAATTAAATAATCATTACACATTAATAATTAAAACACATTTCTATGTTAATTGTTTACAAACAAAGCTAATAAATTCACATGCTAATTAATTTATTTCATATTCCTTAATAAACCTATTCTAATTTATAACATATAATTTCAATATTAAATTCAACATTTAATTTATTCCTTATTTACAATTATAACCAAATTAACTTTATAATTATTTCAATTGATTGAAATTACATTCAAATAGTTACCAGTTAAATTAAATCAACATTATTAAATTACATTCTAGTTACTTTTCTCATTAATAGATCACAAATTTTGATTTCTAGCAATATTAAATTCCAAAGTCCTATATAATTTAATATTTTTCCATCCTCTAAAAATACGGATCGTTACACTCTCCCCTACTCAAAACTTTTCATCCTCAAAAGAGAAAAGGAAGAAATTAAGAAACTAATATATTTATATTCAAATAATCAATTTGTAAACACTTTAAACTTACATAATTAAGTATTTTAAATAAAATATGTCAATATATAAAGAATTAAATCTTTTATGTTCAAGTTCAATAAAAGTTTGAAAAAATTACATAATTAAGTATTTTAAATAAAATATAGCAATTTATAAAAAAAATTAAATCTTTTATGCTGAAGTTTAATAAAAGTTTGAAAATATTTTTACGCACACAAAATTTTTCTAAGTCTTAAATTCACGAAAAATTTCGGCAAAGTCTCCTTTGTACGGATAGGCTCGGAAAAATAATAATATCAATAATATATATGTATATATATCATATTTCAATAATAAAATATCCCAACCATGGGAAAAAAATTAAAATATCGTTGTAAAACCATAATTCAAAAGCGTACCTATTTTTTGGGCAAACAACTTTATTTATGAAACCAAAAGCAGTAGTTGTTACTTCCATAAACCTGTATTCCACTTATATAATCCAAAATAGTAAGCATTATGTACAAGGAAAATATTTGATTGTTTCAATCGGTAACAAAAGAAAATCTACACAAACATATGCAATAAAAGAAATCAACCACACTTCCATAGCAACCAAAACTGATGGTTTGTTCAGTCAGAGACCTTTCATTGTACAAGGGTGATAAATTAACTATCAAGTGTACCATATGCTCAACGCCCTTTGGTAATTCTTAAATATTATTCATACAACCTCAAATAAATCGATATATCATTTCCCAAATATCCCATTAGCCAAACAACAAAGAATTTCAAATTTTATTTAAGTGTATTCATATTAATTTCCTTCCACATCATTTACTGTTCATTTATTTTCATTCATTCATATGATGATTATTTTTATTAATTTAACTTCATTACTTACAAAATTAATTTCCCACTCTATGTAAAAAATCATCACGAATAAATTTTAAAGTATTATATATTTTTCCTTACATTTTAATTCATATTTATATACATAACTTGATTTCAATTTAATATTTATATTTGCTAGTGAGTCAATTCATATTAAGTTTCTTTATTCTTTGATTCCATTTTATTTCTTCATATATAGTACCATTTAATATTTAAACTATTTATGAATCATCTCATCATTTCTTTAAGTTTACAATTATTTTCTTAAATAGTATTCCCTTTTCACTATTCAATCTAATTATAATCACTTCAAAACATAAACCTGAGTTTTTCACTTGTATAATATTCTATTATATATATATATATATATTCATATTTAACATTTTAACCTTTAAATATTTTTGGTAAGTTTTATCCATGTTTTTAGAATGTAACTGAATGTTGCACAAGTTTAACTTATTCAAATTTAGTTAACAAAATGTTCAATAATTCATATCTTCTAAATTTTCACTATCTTTTAAATTTACAAGTTGCAAACCTCCAATTTCTTTATATTTTCATTAATCACTTTGCTTCCAATTTCTTATTTTTCATTTTAAAAGTTTCCAACTATTGAATTAGTTAAGATTTCATTTCATTACAATAATTGAAATCCCTAATTTGTAGAAATTAAGAATTAAATGCCGGGTTCATTTTAAATCTTTTTGAAATAAAAAAAACACACACACACTCATATCTTTTATATATCCAAATCATATTTAGAAATTTAAAATTAATATTTGTTTATTATTAAAACAAATGTGTAGTAAAGCTACTACAGTGGCCTTCTCACTTTGAAACTCGAAAATGAATGTCGATGATGCAACCGTCATCACCGATATTACGTTCCAACGATAGAAGATGGGAGTATAGAACTTATTTACTTTAAAATTCCCTTAAAACATTTCTTTCAAATCATATTGAAAGTATTTATATCTGAAAATACTTCTAAATAATACTAATATTATATTCCAACGTTTTTGAAAAACCAATTTCAATTCCTCGGAACTTAAGTTCTCAAATTTTCAATTAAATTTATTTTATTTATAAATCCTATTTTACAATCAATATTTATAAAATTTCACTTCCTAGCAAAAAAAATATCACATACAACTATATCCATTTATAAAAATTATTCTTTTATATACAAAATATAATACTAAGTAAAATTTAATTTTTTCATTAACTTATGTATTTATTTACCTCCTCAAGATTAGTTAGAACTAGTAGATAGACAAATTAATATTCGACATAAAATAACTCTAGTTTGGTTCTTAGTATTATTTTATTTCTTTTCCATTAGGAAAAGAAATAAAATGTAATTATAACGAATATTAAAACCATTTTGTTATATGTCTATCTCAAGATCAAATGAAATTTGTTTTGTTTACTAAGTATTATTCTATATTTAAATTATGTACATAACATATTTCATTTACCTATATTTGAAAACCATATTTTTTTGGTCTGCCCTATTAAGTGTTTAGAAATCCCTATCGATTCCATAGCGTCCTATGTATCGACCAGAATTTATAAGTGCTAAATATAAAAATATTTTATAACACTAACAAGTACGCTCTCTCATATATATATACACACACTCAAACAACTCATTCTAGGGTATTAATAACCCACTCTAATGAGTCAGACCCCACAAAGCTAAGTTTATCGCTAAACCAAGGTCTTATACCAACTGTAACGATCCACCTTTTTGGACGGTTTAAATCAAAAATAAACCACACGTCAACTCAAACCATTCAAAAGGAAGGATTGTTAATGGGGTAAATAAGAAAATAATAGAAAAGAAGAAAAAATAAAACACAGAATCTCACAGCGGAATGACAAAATATAATAATCAAATAAACAGTTCATGAAGATATTTTACGAATAACATTTGATTATTCATTTACAATAAAAATCAGAGTTACACATACGGTAGAAATAAATAAATAATGCAGCGGAACAACATGATACAGTGGAATAAATATAATAAATAGCATACAAATCCCCGTCTTCGTCCTCCAGAGTAAAATGGTTTTCAGCATACTGAAAAGCTTAGGCTGACCTGAGCATAATGAAAAGACAAAACACTCGAGTCAAAACTAAAAGATCTTATGTAAGTTAAATCAAAATAAGTAAATATGAGTGTAACGGTTTTAGAGATGTTTACGGGATTTTACGTCTTCTATCTAGTGTCTAACATGCATGCAATAACCTAAAAGATGTTCAGGATTCCATCTCCTAAGGATCCGTTAAACTATCTACATATGTAATACAATACGTTATTATAAAATGTTTATAGTAAAGTAAATTATTAAAATAGCGTTAAGGTGCTACCCATATCCCACTTAACACATTTTTTATAAATGCCGTAGTCTATACGGTACCGTAATTCCTCCAGAACTGGAGGGCTATCTGTCACGGTCCAAATTCCAGCGTTCGAAAATCGACATCCGTACTCCACCTGTACTTGAATGTCGCAGATTCAATCGTTGAAATTCGAATCGCGCCGGAGCTTATAACACATCAAGTATAACAACACGGCGGAAGAAAAAGAAATGAATATCATTGGTATACAACATTCGATACAACAATGATACAATATGAATAAATATCAGAGATACAAGATAACAATGCTACAGCGGAATAACAATATGATATAGCAGCGGAACCAAAAACTCCAAACAACAACAACAACTCTAACTCCAAAGCACCAATCCAGAAATAGCTCGAACCACCATCAAATTGCACCAAGATAAGCAAGTCTCGTCCATGAATCCAAAGACTCCAATATCCAAGATCTCCAAAGAATACAAAGAGAAAGCCGAGAGCTACCAGATCGATATGTATATCTACTATCTGAAAAACCTAACTCTAGACTGCCCATGTGGGAAAAATAGTGGGCACCTAGAGTTTAGGAAAGGAACAATAAACTCCGGGTCAGTCGTGGGACTAGTATGAGCAAATGAAAAAAGTTTTGATTTTAAAACAAACAACATAATTTAAATTTGAAATCCGCAATGCTTTTTGGAAAATGAAACTACCATAAGGCCTCCCGCCACACACACAATGCAAACGCAGACTTGGAGGAGATTTCTCCTTATGATAGTCAAATATGCTTGATACGCGAAATCCATTTTATATTATTATTAGTGCATAGTGCAGAAAACCTTTCGAAAGTATAATATTAATCTTAGCCAGCATAGGTAACATTATATTATGCCTGCTATAGCTACCATTTTAAATGGCAGGTTCTACAACTAAAACCGTACATGGCGCGTATTGGTGATTGGATTTCCAACAAATGGTCAGGCCAAGGAACTTCGCATTGCCACATGGGTACGCCTCTGGAGGGACGTCCCGAGAACCTAACCGGATCTCTGCCAACACAAGGCCGGGTTACCTCTATAACTAGGTAACTACTACACGAGTATGCCATCCCCCGGTCGTAACCAACCTTTATCCCGGGATTCACTAACAACCACAAAGTAATAAATTTGCAGCTACTACATAGGATAAGTATCTGTGCTCCATACCATGATACCACCTCTATCCAGAAGGAAATGAACATACCCTCATGGGGCGCTACCCCCAAATAACCTTGCCGCATGCTTCCTGTTTCGACCATTCCGGGTTGTGAGGTTCGACGAAGTCTCGTCCACAAAGCTACGCTTTTCACAAAAGCCATCTTTGATCAACAAATGATCGGCAGCACTTCGTATGCCACATTACCTAATTGGGAATGTATCACTAGTAACCATCAACTACATAACCTCTGAGCTCGTACGTCTCAGAGAAGGGTGTTAAGCTAAGAGAATAAATCTCCGCCACCAAACAGAAATGTATTTGATAGAAATCGGTTTTACATCTTAAAGTGTAATGTCAGACACACATCCATACAAGTTTGTTCCGGGTTCGAACAAAACTGAAGGCACTTCAAAAGAAGCCCTTGGAAATCCAAACATTCCCTAATCACGTCCAGACTCCCCATCACAAAGGGTGATCAAATCTCTATAACGGGGACCAGTCGGTGCAGAGACATTCGACGGGTTATCCTTTCGTTTTCGAAAAATATCATGTCTTCACCACCATTCTTCAAATGCTATCCATATATGTCGTATCATTATTCGAAATGGGTTATACGACACAAAGGTCCTCTTCCAGCTAAACCGAATAATGAGCGCAATATTTAAAAATATGTGGATAATGGGATTTCAGTTAAGTCACAACTTAAAATCCAAAACTTTTCTTTCAAATGGTTAAAACAAATTACCATTTACAATTCTTTTTAAACAAAAAGATTTATTTCAAAAACCCTCAATGGTTTAAATAATTTCCACATTTAAATCTTTTAAACAAAAGATTCACTCTAAAGACCCCTTTCAATTTAAAACAAGATTCACCAATCTTTGATAAAGATTCATTTGTAGCCTTACAAAACGATTTCCCTTTTCAAATTGGATTAACTTATCCGGTCTTTAAGTCAAAGACTCTTTTCATAGCTTTCAAAACAATTTCCAAAGATTCATTCATAACCTTCAAAACAATTCTCGTTTTAAATATAAAACTTGGGTTAAATTCAAATTTTCAAAACCATACTTTTAAAAATGGTTTAAAAACCCATATAAACACATTTATAACTTGTATAACCTTTTTCGTCATAAATACCAAATATAGAATTCAATTTATGATATTGAATTCAAATTAAATCAAATGATTTAAATTTCAAAACTTTATTAAGTTATTCAAAATAACTTTTATTTTTAAAACACCTTTTCAAAAGTTTTCCACTTTAAACCCAATTCATTTCCAAAACCATTTGAATTTAAAATTCAAATTCAAAACTATTTTAAAAATTTGTGACTTTACCGATTTCCTCATGCAATCCGTATTTGTGTGTGTATAAGTGTAGTCTAAGGGTTTTACACAATAGTGCAACAACATCCATTATCACAGATTCAAGAATAGCAATATCGACAAGCGGTATAATCTACAACGCTTATCCATATTCACAGATAAAGTAAATTTATCAATTACAAATATTCATCATGACGATTCGATGTGGGTTTCGGATAACCAACTGAAATCCGACTCCCTGTCGCATCGAAATTCAAATGTCATTTATGGGTCAAGGGTTTGCATATTCATATAACAATATATTCATCACAAATAGCAACTCAGCACAAAGCATTGCAAAGCATCACATCATATATCAAATATATTAATCTATCACATAGCATTCAATAGCAATCAAACATCTACAATTAATATGAATAAATCGTGTGGTTTTTGATTTATCAACAACATAGTTACCTTCATTTGAAATCTTTAGTCAATGATTAATTATCATTAACTACAATTGATTAAGTCTTAATTACCTTCATTAATTACATCATTTCATAATTAATTATCTAAATTATTTAACCCTTAATTGTAATTAATTAAATCTTAATTACTTTTTATTAATCGACCCTTAATTAATTACTTTAATTAATAAACCTCTAATTATTAATTAAATCTTAATTATAATTAATTTGTTCTTAATTGATTTAATTAATAGGTTTATTCCTTAATTAATTTCAATAATTAATTACTCCTTAATAAATAATGATTTCTTAATCACTTTAAGTTAATTAACCTTTAATTATCTTCTCTTAATTACTTTCACTAAGTAATTACTATTTTATTAAATCATTCATTAATTACTTGATTAATTAACTTGAATTGCTAATTAATTTACTCTAATTACTTACATTAAGTAATTTACCTCAAACAATAATTTTCCTTTAACAAATGTATTAACTTAAACTTTGAAAGTTAATTAACCATTAAAGAAAACATCCGTAATAAATAAATCAAATTAATTATATTAAGTAATTATCTTAATTAGTTATAATCATTAGTTAATTAACCATAAATTAATCACATTAATTAATTATTATTTAATCAATCAAAGACAGATAAAAAATCTTAATACATTTCCAAATCAAGACAATTTTATTTTCAAAACTCTTGCATTTATAATCTATATATTTTGAAAATTTGTTTCAGAAAATTTGATCAATCTTTGTTTGAAACCCTTTAATATTTGTTTAATTACCCATTATTAAAACTTTACACCAAGCCCAAACTTAAATAAACTGATTATTTTATACTAGGATCAATCCAAAGTTTGTTTAACCTTTTTAAGACTTGTTTAGTCAAAGGTTTAAACTGTTAATCATATACTAAAGATATTCACCAAAATTTCCCGACCAAATCTTTGTTTAACCCGAGCCAAACACAGGAAAACTCGAGCACCACTTCGGGTTTTCACGCGACACAACTTGCTTCGAGCCAAACTCCCTTCTGCACCCACACGAGCCCGAGTAGCCATCGTCTTCTTCCCCTACCATGTTTCCCAGATGCACCGAGTTTCACGCGTCCATATGCACAGTTCATCGGAGCAATTCCGATCATCGTAACAATCTCCGGCATGTCGACGCACACACCCTCATCCCTCTCCGACACTCAGATTTCTCAATTCATCAAGCAATCGAAATCGAGCAAATCATCAGAAACTAGTTCAACTCGACCAACCAACTCCTCCGTTTTTTTGCCATTTCTGGCCATCAGGACCCTCGCCACCACGACCATAGCATCGCCGAAGTCCCCTCTTTCCTTTCCCTCACTCGCGATCCACTATTAATCACCATCAACGACAAAATTGCTCATCAAACCTTATCGACCTAAAACCCTACCGGCCCACCATGTCGACACTACAGTTCATTATAAACTCCATCACCATTTTTCCTCGAATCATCAACACCTGAGCCACCCTCCATCTCGAGCACGACGACCATCATTTCGCCGATGATCAGAATTTGACAAAAAATTGATTTTCGTTCATCTCGAGATTTTGCATCCAATAACGAACTAAAAATCCTAAAATTTATTTTAAAAATCATGTTTTTTTTTTATGTTGAACACAGTGATGTAGATGAATCAACAAGATGTGATACTTGAATTTCGACATGATTTTGGGTTTTACTGCAAATCTCACTCCAGACAAAGAAATTCTCATTTTTAAAGCTTAGAATTTTTTTTAAAATTTTAATTGTAGCGTTACAAACAATTTCCATTCAGAATTCATGATCTAAATTTTATTTTTCGAAGAGATATGTAATTTTTTCTCTCTTCCTTCCCGGGTGGTTTAAACCTGTTGTTATGCAGAGTATATACATCTACACACAGGCACGCATACAAAATCTCTACATATTCAAACATGCACTCATCTTTATAAACCACCATTCAACGCTGATCTCATGCAAACCAAAGTATAAATAAGTTTTAAGAGTTTGCTCACCTTGTATTGATGAAGACAGAGAAATAGAGAAGCTTGACAAATTTTGCAAAATTGGAACTTGCATTTGTTGTTGAATTTAAATCCTGCTTTTAGTTTTAAATCTGCACTTGATTTACTTGATCCTCTGTTTTGTTTTAAATTTCTTGAGGCTTCAAACTCAGGTTGAAGACATTGATTTCCTTTTTGTTTGAGATGGTCTAGCACAGTTTTGCAAACTGTTCTTGCCTTCAGGTTCTTTTTTTTTCCTTTTTCTGTTTTGACTTGAGTTTAATTTCCAGATTTCTATTTTCAGGTTTGTAGTTTGATTTTTTTGCAATTTGTTGTTTTTCTTCAGGCTTAAATTGCATTTTGTTTTAGCTTTTCTTTTGAACTTTATTGTTTAATTTCCAGGTTGAGGAATGAAAAGAGAATAGCCTGGTTAATTTTCTTAAGCCTATTTTACTTAAATTTCAAAAGAAATTCAAGATTTGCCACCTGTATTATTTGCTAACACTTGTTATTACATGGTCTTATTTGGTTTACATTTGTCATACATAACAAAATTATGTCCAAATCCTTAATTTTAATTAATCTATAGATTTATGTTTTAAACCCTTCACTTATTAATATTTCATAAATGTATATATATACATTATGTTTTTCTTATTCATACTTTTATACATTTACAAACCAAAATTTTAAAAGAAATTTTCCTAATCTTTATAACCTATACTATTTTATTATACTCTTAAACATGTACATGTACATACATATAAAATTTATTTATATTGATACAGATTTTAAAGAAAATGATTTAGAATCAAATTACACAAATAAT
This sequence comes from Allium cepa, assembly GCA_030765085.1. Taxonomy (NCBI): domain Eukaryota; kingdom Viridiplantae; phylum Streptophyta; class Magnoliopsida; order Asparagales; family Amaryllidaceae; genus Allium; species Allium cepa. Next base: position 993,745,153 of record CM060934.1, on the reverse strand, counting down.
CATTAGTTTCTTTAAAATATAACTTTTAAATCATCATATTTATATACATACACTTGTCATTTAAGCAATTTCTTTTGTTTTAAATGTAAATAAAAGCTTTTAAACCTATTTTTAATTCTTATCTAAATTTATATATGCATTACTTTTTTTTAAAGAAAATGTTATAAGAACTTATGTATATATTTTAAAACCCAAAATACTTTAAAAATAATATTATCCTTTAATTGATTATATTTATATATATGTAAATGTTTTTACATTTTATATTCATGAATATACAACTATTGTTTAGTTATTTCAAAAGAAAATGTATTATCAAATGTAATTTTATTTAAATTTATGTTATACCTTATTTTATTTTCAAAAGAAAATTTCAATTACCTATACTTATATATCAAAATGCATATTCACAAAAATTAGAAAAACAAGATTTTCATTAGTTTCAAATATAAAATTTTCTTTAAGTCCAATTAATTTCAATATATTAACATTTGAATTTCAAATTCACATTTTCAGATTGTAATCTATTTATAAAATATTCACTTTTGAATTCCAAATCATTAATCTTATTTATTTTAAAGATAAAAACATTTTTTCTTATTAATGAATTAAGTTATCAATCTGTTGAATTTTTAAATTGATTCCTTTATTTACAATCTTTATATGTATATTTATTCAAGTCTTCAAATAAATTCACAATTAAATTTGTAACTAAAATATTATTCAAAATATTTATTTTAGAATTTCCAATTAATTTTTTTTATTGAAAATCATATTTACATTCATTTATATTAATAAATAAACAAATATCTATTAATTCTTGGAAAATACTAGATTAATCCATAATCTAATTCCAAAAATCAAATTTAATTGTCAAATTTATTCTGGCTAAAATCCAGGAATGTTACACTATCAGAGGGCATTCCATAATGTACGACACAAACCAGACTCGTAGTAGGCTCGATAAGGCATATGACAAGGCACGCGAGGTAATGCCCAGGGTAGATACTACCATTTGCAGAAATGAGCTGGTGGTAACGCATTGCAGCTACTACATCCCACCATGGAACACACTCCCATAATCAAATCGAAGGTAGCCACCAAATCAATCACAAAGTAACATATATGGTATCGAAGAAGCATGTTCGATCGGAGGAGTAACCTCACTTGGCCCAGGTATAGCTCCTGTTTTAGTTATATCGAGCTGACCCAAGGGTGTCAGGGCTGCGTTCATACCTCATACAATATCGTTCGTTAAACCATCCTACTTCGTTCTGAATGCTCCACCATGTGCACAGTTGTTAAAGTGGCTTTCGGTATTGGCAGAGAGTATGACAATATCTTATCCCGGTCTCTTTAACAACCAAAAGCTTATTTTACACTGGTTGGTTCTTTTACATTTCCAAAACCGATTCATAATTGATTTCAAAATATCATATTCAATTCAAAATCATATCACTTTCGAATTCAAATTCACTTTTGAAATCATTATTCACTTTAAATCATATTTATTTTCAAAATCATAACCATAAAATAGGTTAAACCATCATATCAAAATATTCTCATTTAAATCAGTTAAATCTAAATCATAACAATTCCAACTTTAAACAGTTTGAATATTGAAAATACTTTATATATTTGAATAGTTATACATTAAAATAGCTTATATTTTAAAATAGGTTATAGATTAAAATAGTTTATTTATTAGAAATAGTTTATATATTAAAATAGGTTACATATTAAAAAAATATACACATATATATATTAAAAGTTTTGTAAATTTAAAACAATATATATTAAAATAGTTTATAATTTAAAATAGGTTATATATTAAAAACAGTTAATGTATTAAAAATTATTAATATATTAAAATGGTTTATGTGAGAAAACAATCATATGCTAAAAGAGTTTGTATATTAAAAGAGTTTATCAAAAATAGTTTCAAATTAGAATTGTTTCTTCCAATTTCACAAATCAATTCAAATCAAATTTAGTTTCAAAATTAAATTTAAATCAATCTCAATTCAGTGATTTCACTTCAAAAGGCAAAAGGTTTCATTTCAAATTCTCATTGAAACGATTTCAATTTATATCGACTTCAAATCCATGTTTGAACAACAAATATAAACCACTTCAAATTCAATAGGTTTCAAAGTTTAAATATTCAAATGTTTACAATGACTCAATTTTTATAAATTCATTTATATTTCAAAATTCAACTTTAAGATTCAATTTAAATCCTTTAAACAATTCATTTAAATCAATTTCCATTTCACCATTTAAAAAGCTTGGATTTTGAAAATAATTCAGCTCATATAAATCTAATTTTATTTCATAATATCATTCAACTGGATTCAAAATTTAAGGATTTTAAAATCATTTAATTTAACCAATTCGGTGTCCATATATAATTTTCAACCTTATGGTCAAGTGATATGGATATATATCATTTCGACTCGCAATAATTTAAATTTACGGGTACATATCATTTTTCAACCCGTATTCCGAATCACATTTTTCCAAATCTATAAAATCGCTCGGGTTTATCATTTCAACCCATATCGATTTTTCCCTAATCTATAGGATCGTTAGGGTATGTATCATTTCAACCCACGGTGATTTCCTAATAATATCTAAGGGAACGTGCAGTATGATACAACATATAAAGTAAACATAACATTAAAACATCCAGAATGTCAACAATTAAGCATCCATCACAATCATCATTCAAATCAATCAATAAATCACAACAATTAACTATTATCATTATCAGGTATTTAACTAACAAATCAATTTCAATATTAATTCAAATGGAAATTAAATTCAATATAAATTGAAATTAAATTTGAATGACAATTTAAATATACCAAACAGTAATCAATCAATTTCTAATCATATCATAAATCTAATCAAAATAACATAAGATGATTTAGCATTCGCAAGCGGGTTAAAACTCTCATCTTTGGTTTGTCATCGATTTAAAATCCAAATAAAGCCTAAAATTTGAACAATCTCGGAATGTAGCCAAACCCATTTTATAATATCCGGAATTTCAATACAATCGCAATGGAGAAAACTACACGTGAATCCAAGCTTGTTTGAAAAGTTATGGATATTAGAACGTTTGAAATTTAATTTTTATATTAAAATAAATAAAGGGAAATTTTGTAAATTTTCTTACCACATAACCTTACTCACCGCGTTCAACCCTCGTCCACGCACTCAACACGTTCAGCCGCATCGATCAACAGCCAAAAGCCGCCGCTATGTTGAATTTCGACCAAATTTGATGTCGCCGCCACACAGCTCGTCCAAGGCCGCCCACCCTCCGGCCACGTGCAGCACCTCCGACCCCCCTTATGCACAACGCCATCGCCCCCTTCTCCTCCAATTCATCGTGAATCCAAGCACCTCCAGACCTAAGTAGCCATACATGTCGACTTGCCTCAATGCCCTCCACACTCCGATCGAATGATCGACGAAGATCCACCGTCGAAATGCAAACCCTACAACGGACGACCGAGAATAAATCAATGATTTTTGGCCAAACCTTGACTCAAATTGAAAAACGAACCGTAGTAGAAGATTTCGCTCGTCGAGGGCTTTCCAACGATATATATTTTGACATAGTTTGAGGATTTCGAATTTCAATTTGATTTTGATTTGAAATTGAATTTGGGAAATAGGTTTTGGTTTGTCTACCATTGGAAAGAGAAGATGAGAAGGAAATGTACATACAGACAACATAAAATAAAAAGGCAGCTGGGGTTTATAACTTCGACCGAAAAAGCCCGTTTCGTTTTCGAAACGAAAATGGGTCATCCAATATATCGAAATATAGGTTTTTGATAATTTTAAACTCAATGGAACTAGTTGCAAGCCACAATTCCATTATATATAGAAGTTGGCTTTCAAAATCAAATTATATTCATTCAAATTATATTAATTGATTTCTATGCGTTCGAGCTCGCACGATCAAATGATAAGTTCGATCACTACAAAACTTGAAATTCAACAATAATTCACTGTTACGGATCCGATGAAACTAGTTTCATCAAAATACGGGATGGTGGCCAATATGGCTAATTTTTATATGTTAATTAAATAAATAATTATTAAATTGGTTTAATCACTTTCAAATTCAAATTTAAAAGTTAACAGTTTCATCATTCTAAATTAACCGGGAATTTAATAATTTTTTAAAATAAATTTTCTATGTTCAATCCAACATTTAATATTATATGAATTCAGAGTTCAATTTCAATTATAATAAAATTCTAGTTAATTACCAATTAAATTCTTTTATTTTGATTTACACTCTTTTTATTCAAACATCCAATACCATATAAATTCATTTAACGCTAGTTTACATTTTATCACATTTTTATTCTACAGTTATTATCTTTTACCATTTCAAATGCGATATTTAACTACATTAAATTTCATTAATTACCAATTCAATATTCAAAGGATTAAATAATGAAATGATAATTAAACAATTATTACACATTAATAATTAAAAAAACATTTCTATGTTTATTGTTTATAAACAAAGCTAATAAATTCACATACTAATTAATTGATTTCATATTCCTTAATAAACCTATTCTAATTTATAACATATAATTTCAATCTTAAATTCAATTTATTTCTTATTTATAATTATAACCAAATTTACTTTACAATTATTTCAACTGATTGAAATTACATTCAAATAGTTATCAGTTAAATTAAATCAACATTATTAAATTACATTTTAGTTATTTTTCTCATTAATATATCACAAATTTTAATTTCTTCCAATAATAATTTCCAAAATCTTATTTAATTTAATATTTTTTTATCATTGAAAAATACCGGTCGTTACATATACTTCTTCCTCTCCATGGATCCTGCAAAAGAAACAAGAATGAATTAGTTTTGACTAGAGAGGATGCGAGTCAAGTGCAATGCAGTGCATGTGTGTGCGAGTATCCCAGTGTCTCCTCGATGGACCGTTTTCTAGAGCTTTTCTCATAGGAGTGATCTCTCCCACGCTAGTATGAATGATGTCATCATTAGAGCGAAGGGGAGAGTTGAGACCCTCTAGGCTCACGTCCCTAATACCAAAGGAGCTAAACTGGGTAGAAATTCGCCCTAAGTTAGTGAATGTATCTGTTGAAGGAAGGGAGGGAATTTTGTCAATGGTTGTGACAAGTAAAGGCTGTGTAGAAGTCTGCACTTTAGTAATCTTCACAATTAGCCTTTTCTTCGGAACAAACTATTTATCATCCTTGGACTGCTCAAAAAAGGCTCGTGGCCTACATTAACATCATCGTGGCCAATTTCGCCACCTTTACCTATGATTTCACCTTCTTCGGTGTGTCTTGCTCTCTTTCAACTTCAGCCTTGGACTTAGGACTAGGGGTACATCAAAATTTACATCAGCACTAACAGGCGAGTTATTATCATCATCGTCACCGCTATCATCTTCAGAAGCCACTTGGACTAGACCAGTGCTACAGCCCACTTCAAGCAAATTATAGGCAAAGAGATTCTTATAGGAGATATATATGATTTAAACTATAAAAATCTCTTATATCTCTTCGATAAGAATCTCTTATATCTAGATAGAAAATATCCGATAGCCAAAGGGCTCTCATGGAAAAGATCGATGCTTTGCTAGCGCTGCATCCACCAAGTGCTCCAAAAGCTAGACAAGAAACTACAGCTGCTACAAAACAAGAGAATTCCACTATTTCGGGCTTGAACATGAGGAACTATAAACAAAAGTAAAAGGAGGTTGTTGGTGGAACTGCAGGGATCATAATAGAAGGCAACGATAGTACTCCTTCCACTAGAAGACATGTAACATCCCCCTTCTTGGAGGTCTAAAACTGACGACTGCGGATGTTGTAGTCATTCATAGTTATTAATCCTCGGCGACCAAATATGGCTACATTGGATACGTTGATACACAGAAACACAAGAATATGGAAAAAAATTAAACAACAAAAAAATTCCACATTCCATTTCAAAATATTCCAAATTGATTACATTATCCTAATTCGCGGATCACGCTCAGATAACATATAATTATTACAAAATACGCCAAGTGTGACATATTAACATGCCCCTTGGTAGATCAGAGTATATAGATAGGCAAATAAACAATTTGCCTTACAAACAAAACACATAGCGGAAATAAAAGAACTCTAATAACAAGCTTGCCTCTTACACGTTTTTGGAAGCTTTATTCGTCTAAAAGTACACCTATAAACCTTAACTCTCAACCTACTCAATGTCAATTGAGTACCCAAGAGTTTAAGGGGAAAAAAAACTTCGAGTTAAACATAAATCCTGGTATGAATAATAATTTATCGTCTCAAACCATTTAGATATCTAGTGAGACCACACCGTTTAGCGGAAAGGGTTTTCCCCTTACTAGTATCCTAAAACATTTATAAAACCATATATTATGCTCCTGCATCCACAATGGTTAAAAAATAGTACTTCAAAAACTTTATGATGATATTTAGAACAAGTAAATCAAATCTGGATTTCCCATCTCCATACATCCTGATTATCTATCTCAATTATAGTTTCTAGGATTACTACTAAGTTGTTAAATGTTTATGGACTATCTGTCAAATATCATAGTTTTCATGGGATCACTAAGAACTTATTGGTAACTCCAAGATCTTATATCTTATCCTAATTTTCATGGCCTAACTAGGAAACTATTGACTGACTGTCAATATCTTAATCCAAATATAGTTTTCATGGGCTAACAACAAACCTACTGGCCCTTGCCAGTATCAAATCATAGTTTTCATGTGTTGGCTATGAACCTGTTGGCCCTTGCCAATATCATGAAATTTTCATGGGCTTACTGTAAACCTATTTGCCCCTGCCAATATCTTTAATTAAGATTTTAACATTTGTTAAGTTATATTCACTACTGGGTCAACCTAACTTGTTATTCTACCCTTTCCTCAAAATACAGTTGTGGGTTAATAATAATGTGAATAATATTTCCCAAATCTTTATTTATGCCATGGTTTTTCCTTTAAAAATGAGAATGGGTTATTTATTTTAATACTTTAAAACATCACTTTCGAAACCACTTGATGACCTCCTTCAAAAGCATAGAAAACCTATTTTCAAAATTCTAAATACATACCTTTGGAAACCAATGATACCTTTCGATGGTATCAAGAAAACATTCTTTAAAACATAACTTTGAAAAAATTATAGTACCTTTTCGAAAGCATTGGGTTTACTCTTTAAAAACATCATTTAGGTCAAAATGGTTATATACAAAAATATCTCTTTTGAAACCAACTGAAATTAATTTGGGGAAAAGTTGATGGTGTCGGAACCATTTAGTCGAAAGCAAAGACCTTTAAAAATTAAAACTTCGAGGGACAGAGTCGAAACCCTCTTTCGAATCCATCACCTCGAAACCCTCACCTCCCATTCAAAAGCAATTAGGGAGTGGCTTAACTTAGGTAAAAGCAAAGTAACCTTTCGAAGGCAATAATGAATTCAATACTTTGGAAGGAAAATAGCGGCTAGGTTTCGACTAGGTCGGAACCAACCCTTTCGAAAGCTCTTATTTAAAGTAAAAGGGCACCATTTCAAAAGCCGATACTTTAACAAAATATAATGACCTTCTTCGAAAGCTATTGATAAAACCCTTTCAAAAGCATATGTTTTGACTATGCCGAAGGCTTCAAGTAAAACAAGGCAAGACTTTAACTTTTGAAAACAAAGCAGGGTTTCAACCCTATCGGAAGCTTACCTTTCGACACCAAGGCTTCCGCCGTCCTTCCAATCCACTGCGTATCACTAGGTGATACCTTGTGTGTTGGTTTTGAATATGATGGTTTCAACTAAGTAGGTTTCAACTAGGATGGGGTGGAATCATTGGAGTCGAAAAGGCTACTAATTGAGGCGTAACACCTTTTTTTGAATTAAAGGCTGAAATGTGGCATCTTTTAGTAATTGCTTTATATCAACTTTCCTATTTGTAAACCAATGATTGGCTACCATAAAATTTTTCAAATACTTTACAGTTAAAACTGCCGCACTTATACTAGATGTAAACCATAAAAATGTAACGTTTAAGCCCTTCCATATAACAAAGGTAATATTTGCAGAAAAGTCCCGCTTTTAAAATAATTTATTTTCCTAGTAAATCAATTGGGAAAAATCCTCAAAAATCACAAAAATTCAATTCTTCATGTAATCAAGCGTAATAAAATTTCAGACCTAATTTCTACCTGAATTCTCGAAATAAATTTTAATCCCAATTATATCATATTTTTGTTAAAAATTCAAAATAAAATTTCCATAACTTGGAAAATTTTGAAAATTGAAACCTATCTCCAAATTTATGTTTTACTTAACATAAAAATTTTCCATGGCATTTTAAAATCAATAAACCATGGTTTTGACAGTACAAGAAAAGTTGTGGTAGCATTTCTTATCAAAATGCAACTATAGACATTTCTCATCCTTGCTTTCACCAAAAGAAACATAGCCAAAAAATGAATGCCATTAATTTTTTTCAATTCCCGCACTTATTTCATTTCCACACTATCTATTTTCTATTTCCCTCTTCTCACTTTTCTTTTGTAACCCTAGTTCTCATCTACAGCCATGTCCACCTATATCTCCTTCTCCACCTTCTTCTTCTACCCCCATCTGCTTCCACCTTATGGCTACTTTTGCTCCTCTCGGTTTTCCTATCTACGTCCACTTATCATTGTCGTCGTTCTCCTTCCCGAACAGATCCGAATATTCCTCCGCTTTGTCTATGTCTTTCCCACCTTCTGTCAAGAACAAGTTCTCCTTCATTTCCGACTCCTCGTCTTCATCTTCTCCGTTCAATATCCCCAATCTTGATTTGAGCTTGCCCCAAATCAGATCTTTGGATAAGAAATCGAAAAAGAACACAGTGACCACACCACCGACGTGGAAGAAATTTGAAGAGCAGGCGGTGAATTCATTATAGGAACCAGAGGAGATGACGGTGCCCATTGGTCCTGATAAATAAAACCATTGCGATGACTTCACCGTAAGAAAATGAAACATATGTTGTGAAGATACCGCATGTAGTGGAAAAAGAATATTATGTGTTGACCTTACCAAAGGAAAGTAAAGCAGAAGCACTGATGAAATTTGGTGATGAAGGAGAAGAAGTAATAATTTTACAAGAGGAAAACAAAGTATTAGAAGAGGTTATTACACCACAGAAAAGTAAGACGGTGACTGAATCCCAGCCGAATTGCGATTGTTGCGATCATGGTTCATCGCCTAAGAATACTGTTGCAATAAATTTTAATTTTATTATCAATAGTATTATTATTATTATTTCTTGTATTTGTGGGATTAAATAATAAATGAAATGGCAGGGGAAGGGATGGAATAGAGGAGATTTGAATAAGGTTGAATGCAAATATGGAATTGTTCGGGAGATCATTTTTACTTGATTGTTTAATGCAATGCAGGATGAGGGTGCTTCTGCTTGTAAATGTTTTTCTTCTTTCTTTCTTTTAACTTTGTACAAAATATCGCTCTTTGTTTATTATTTAATGAAATTAACTAGAAGTGGTTTAATCAGTTTAGTGAATGACTACATTTTCTAATTTCTTGACTTATTAAACAACTGCAAATGGAATGTAAACAATTTCTTTCTAATGATTTAAAAGGGTTGTAAATAAAATCAAAAGATGTATTTCTTGTGTTATTAAAAGAATTATAAGAGAATCCTTCATTATTTCCTATGCATGTACTTCAATTCATGATATTCCCGTCTTATACAATGTGGTAACCCATCCTTCATTTTGCTTAAAATAAAATCATGGACTTATCTGGAGGTACGGACTACTACAGAAGTCTTAGAAAAAAGGAAAACATGCTTATGCATGTATGCTATAATTACATACATTATACTTGCCTTTCCGTATGTATATTTACTTTGTAGAGTTTCAATAAGTACTAATCAGTTGGCGAAAATGATTTCATGAGTGTAGGTTGTATCATTTTTTATGACTGCTTGTAAGTAAAGAGAAGAATAGAGGTGAAGAATGTAGAAAGAAACATGAACTAAGAGAAAATCTGCTGCTTTTTTATTAATTTCATTCGTATGCCTATGCTATAAGTTTTGATCTTCTTATACAAGCATCAATTTATACATATCCTTGAAATAAGCCAATTTAAATCAGTTACATCGCTACATAACAATTATATTACGAGATTAAGGTCTAGAAAGCTGGAAATTGACCAAAACTTGTCTTGTAGTGTAGGCATACATAAAAGCGCACATACACTGCCTCAAGCATCTAGCTTTCTTGCTATCTCTTGCCATTCTAATGTCATCTTTCTTTATGAAGCTTCTCCTTCACGTTGTGACTACTTCCCTTTTATCAATTCTCCCTTAATGGCTGTTATAGTTGAGAATGTTTGACTATTTCCAAATGTTCAACAAAATGTCTTTGAGCATCATGCCTATTATTACTACAAAGACAAAAATTTCCATACAAAATTGGGAATGCACTCTGAGAATGCAAACTGGTTGAGTGCAGATATTGTTTGTGAGGACTGGAGCATGAAAGAAGCATGTCCAAGAAATGTGAATGCTAAAAAGCAGTGCATATGATAAATGAATCGTGATTGGATATAAGCTAATCTGTCCCCATTCTTATAGAGAGCAATGAGATTGCATGAATGTAGAAGTTGATCGGATGCAGCTATTGAGATTGAAAATGCTATGTTTTGAACTGTATATGTAACTCGAATTCCACAAAGATAGAGAAACTGACACAGCTATGGAGTTGATCGAATATTGCTGCTCTGTCGAGACTCAAATGAAGAGTGCCGAAGTGAGCCTGAAAGTTCAAGAATCGAATGAACGATGGTTGAATGGCTGAGGCAGACTGGGAGGTTTGTGCATGGTTGATGTATTAAAGAAAGAAAATTTGATGAGTTGTTGGTTCTGAAATGGATGTTGCATGAGTTTCATGTGAGTGATTGCTGAAAATGCTGCCAATAGAGATAAGTATGTGGTGCTAATGAGTACTTGGAGAAGCATGTGCGTGGTGGTTGCAAAGACTTGGTGCTTGAATGCTGTCAACCCAGAGATATTTTTTAGAAAGGTACTACCGATCAATCATATTAGTTTGATATGTTAACGACTGCTTCAACTTCCTGGTAAGAGGAACACAAATTATATATCTGTCAAAAGTAATTATGTTCGATTTAGCCACATTAGTTTGTTAATAATAATTTATAAATTCAACGATTTGAATAGGGATGATGTGAATATGGATATTTTTGGATTAATTTTGGCTGATTTGATGTGTAGCATACTAATCCTCAACAAATATTGAATGTTATCAAGTTATGAATCATTTAAGTCTTTGTATATGTAAATCTCATTTGTTCTTTGTCCCTTGTTTGTTTATTTATCAGAACCACTTTAGCCCTTATAAGTCTCTTCCTCTGTTATAATGCTCGACTTTAATGCCTTTATAATTTTTTTCCTTTGTTATAATGCTTAGGCCCTATAAGTTTGTAGATCCAACTTACCCCTAATGAAAAATATTCACAGTGTCCTATTATTCTTTAGAGGTGGGACTAAATGTGGTGGGATCAAGATGACCTTTGAGTGTTATTTCTCTGGATTTGGATCATACAGGAATATTAGGTATCCTTAACTTGAAAGAAGACTAATTGTATTATTTGTTCACTCTATTAGCATCTCAAACATGACATAAGCTTATTGTTTATATGTATACATATGCACGTTTGTTACTTTGGTGAGATAAATAACATCGTCCCTCTAATCATCAAGACTCAGTCAGATCACATCTCCTCTCACCGCGTGGGTCGGGTCCTGTTGCAATTTCTGCACGTGCTAGTTTGATTACGAGTCCTTATTGGGACATCGCCTATTATGCTAGGATAAGATGGTGTGGCGACGATTTGTATGATCAAGAAAAGAATCTAGAAGGGTTTATATAGCTTGACGTTGCCAAGAGTTCATTGATGGAAGATATGATGGGGGAATGGTTACGTTTTAATCTAGGGAAGGTTGAGGGGCTGAATATGAGTGGTGTATGCACATATCAGCCATTTGACGGAATCAAGGACTGGAAAATCGTAAGTATGTTTAGTTTTCATAATTTTCTCATTACTTTTTAAAAGACAAGAAACTTACTAATTGTTATCCCGCTTTTTGGCAAAGCCGTGATACCAAAAGATCAATTGAAAAACAAATGACAGTTCGTCATAGAGATTGGTCATACTTTGCTTCACTATGGATATCGCTGAATTTTGTCCAAGTCCGGATTGAGCTACAATTGACAGGATATGACAAGAAAGATCATAGAAGTCAGCATCTCAAATTTCAAGTCAATCCGAGTACGCATGCTCAAGCTATGATCGATTCAAGATGAAGGAGATAGCCATTGTTCGAATCCATAGGTTACACCTTAGTTTGAATCCACAGGCAGAGATCCTGTTCGAATCCATCGGATCGACTCCATCTAGTTCGCAACCACCAGCGAGCATTCATTCGAGTTAGTCCGGATCTACTACTTCGCATCCATTGGAGCTTCCTCCTTCGTATCCATCAAAAGGGTGATGTTCGAGTCCATCAGTAACATCAGCCTTCGAATCCATAACACTTAAAATGGCCGAAAGGAAGATAGCCTCGCCTCCATCTGGTTCAAATCCATCAAACTCACGGTCATTCGAATCCATGAAAGCATCTCACTTCGAGTCCATCTTGAGCGGTCATTTCGTGTCGATCAACCCAAGCAAGAGACGATCGATACGAATGACATATTGCTCGAATCCAGGTGTGGCTGAAGCCTTCGAATCCATCGGGTCAAGGCGGCAAAGTCTCCGGGACGACTCGATCAAATAGGCGAAGAAATCGGATCGATGCGAAAGTTTCGCTCCACGTCATCATGAAGCCGTGAACCACCATCGATTCGAAGGAATCGATACGAAGGAGTCGATTCGAACGAGACGAACGGCCAGAGAACACAATTTCGAATCGACCATATCTCGAGATCCATAAGTCCAAATGCCATGAAATTTTCACAGAAGCTTGCTTACGTGTTGAAGAATGTCCACACCAAATTTCATCGTGATTGGATGATTTTTTGATCGATTCGAACGTACTTCGAATCGATCCCAAAGTGGGACAAATTTCCTGAGGTTGGGCTTGTGGGCCCCCTCACATGCTAGAAGTGGTCTTTCGAATTTTCAGCGAAATATCAGCATCCTACGCCTATAAATAGAGCCCCTGGTCATTCAGAAAGGGGATCGGAGAATTTTGAGAGACAAAGCACGCCCAGACGCCGTCAGAATCACTCATATCGTCATCACTGCTATTGATCTCGAATTTAAGCTTATTATCTGCTGTACTTCGCTCTAAAAAACTTGTAATCTTCAAGTATCAAGCAATAAAGTGACAAAACTTCATAGTAGACGTAGGCGATACGCCGAACCACTCTAAATTACTGTCTTCCGTGCAATTTACTTTTCTGTAACTTGGAGTTTTTGTTAGATAATCCTCATTTTCAATTTGATTTCTTCATTTATTATCTCTTCAAAAACTTCCGAAGAGTGTTGCCCAATTTTGGTGCAAACACTTTGGTGCTTTCATTGAGAAAACCCAGATTTTCTCCTGCTCTTTGGATCTATCATCGATACCGGATTAAATAAATCTAAGAGAGAGATCCAGACTTCAATTTCAGATTCCTTCCGTACTATCCAGATTTTCCAAAGTCTAGGAAAGGATTCTACACCTCAAGATGGTTAGCACGAGGACCGCTTCTACCGCCGCTGGTCAGGAAGGCCGGGATATACAGAATCCCACGCAACTACCTCCACCTAATCAAGATGATACCGGACATTCAGATCCATCAGGTCCGGTCACTCGACAAGAGTTCCAGACATTACTCCAGGAACTAACCCAAAGTCGGCAACAGCTGACTGAACAGTTGTGCGCCAATGCTGAGTTGACTAATCAACTAAACTGCCAAAGGCATAGAAGATCCAGAAGGGATCACGCCCCTCATTCTTCCACTGAAAGTTCTGCTTCGTCTGATTACAGCGGCAAATCTACTCGTCCCAGGCTGGACGGAGGTTATGCACATACTGCTGGTCACCAGCAGGCATTAACTGTTGGGCAGACAAGAGTTGGCCCTTCTGCCAGTTTTCATATAGGACCCTCCTCCCGAGGAGGCACTATTCCACAGCATACTATGGATAACCATGCCACCGCCACTGCAGTTGACATAGGAGTTGATACCCGAAATCACTCCAATCAGAATTACCACCAGCAGGAACATGTTCTAGAACCATATGTCCCAGAAGACATCGAGCCAAGGAGGCGAGATACGGATCGTCGATAGCGCCCGATCCCACCTCGCATTGTGGAACCCGACCACACTTTGGCTCACCACCCTCAGAATATAGCAACACCAGACCTCTCAGCCATGGTACGCCAAATGATTCGCGAGAGTCAGGGCTTAACAAATGACGATTGGGGAATCTTCCGAAGTCATACTCCGTTCACTGATGACATATTATATGCTGAACCTCCTCGGCGATTCAGGATGCCGACTCTGCCTATGTATGAAGGAAGTTCCGACCCTAATCAGCATATTCTGAAATATGAATGGTCGATGACTGCAGCAAGAGCTGATGATGCGGTAAAGTGCCGTAGTTTTCCCATTTCTTTAGGGGGAATTGCGACGATGTGGTTTACACGATTACCACCAAAATCTATCTCTTCACTTGATCAGTTGGCTACTAAATTTGTTGAACAGTTTCGTATGCACATTGCCAGGCCTAAAGACGTTAATACTTTATCTAGTGTCACTCAAGCTCCTGGAGAGACACTCAGGCGATATTTGGAAAGGTTCAATGCCGCTTGTGCAGAGATCACTAACCCCAATGGTAATTCAATCTTGATGGCCTTGACTAAGGGGATTGACCCCGACTCTGAATTTGGAAATTGGCCAGCTGGGAAGCCTCCTGCATCGTTGGATCGTTTCTACTCCAAAGCCGCTCAATTCTTAAGGCGTGAGGATGCGAAACAATTCAGGAAACAAGACGATGCAAGACCCAGCAATGAAGGAATTCAAAGCAATGTGGCAGTTAAACAGTCAGGGGAGAGCTCTGGAAAAGTCCAACTGAATATTCAAAACAAGCAAACCCAGCCGAGGAACGGTGATAATAGAAATAAGAAGCAAGATCAGAATCGTGGCCCGCGGCGTAGGGCAAAGATGTTTGAAAGCTATACACCAATGAACACGTCACTGGAAAACGTGTATCTACAGACTTGTAATGCGATGCAGTATAAAAAACCTGCTCTGAAGCCATTGTCGGAGAGACAAATTCAAACAGGAAAGTTCTGTAGATTCCACGAGAGTTACAGACATAATACCAATGATTGTAGACATTTGCATGACCTCATTGAAAAATTGATCAGGGAGAGGAAGTCAGATCAATTCGTGCGGGCGCCACAGGCTGGTGGTGAGGGCCCGTCAAACCAAAACCGTGCGCAAAACCAAGAGAGACAGGAGGAGCCCGCTCGTACAGGCGGGAGATTGGTTATTAATACAGTTAGTGGTGGTCCCCATCCAGCGGACCGAAGCTGGAGGGAAATGGAATCAATTGCCAATTCGATTAGGCATGTGGGTTTCGAGAGTTGTAGTACGCTTGATGAAGGGGCCCCGGCCAAACAATAGAGGACGATGGCAGACGACATCGTATTTAGAAACCGAGATGCTGATAGGGTCGAAACCCCAACTGTAGACCCACTAGTCATATCTGCTCAGGTTGGTCCTACTTGGATGAAGAGGATCTTGGTGGACAGTGGGAGTTCAGTGAACATTTTGTTTAAGAGAGCATACGATCAAATGAAGATGGAAGCCAAAGATTTAAAGCCTTGTCAATCTAGAATCCATGGCTTCGACGGAAGTGCTAATATACCCACCGGAGTGGTGGAATTGCCAGTGGAGTTAGGAGTCGGAGAACGCCGAAGAGTTCGAATGTTACAATTTGTTGTTTTAGATATCCACTCTCCGTACAATGCCTTTTTGGGCCGACCGGCCCTTGCCGAATTCAGGGCAGCGATTGCCCCGTGGTGTTTAACTTTGAAATTCCCCACTGATCGTGGGATTGGAGTCATTCAGGGAGATCAGGCTGCTGGGAGAGCCTGCTATGTTGCTGAGCTACGAGAAGCGCAGCGAAAGGAAAAAGGAAAGGGAATGGAGGAATCTCTCAGCGCCCGTTTCGCCGACGATTGACAATTAGTGCCTGGGCCTCGGCCCGGGCACCATGACCAATTCCAGAGGGATCTTGACCCCAGAGACGATGAAGATAATGATGAATCTAAAGAAAGTCAAGCTTTCCCAGTCGAGCTGACGATTGATGTTCCAGTTGATGATGATGATGATTCAAAATGTTAAAAATTGGGTCTCAGCTAAACCCACAAGCACAACAGGAATTGGTCGAATTTCTCCAAGAAAATCTATACGTATTCGCTTGGACGCACTCTGATATGTGTGGAATCTCGCCAGACATCACGAGCCACACCTTGAATATTGACCCACGGTATATCCCAGTCAAACAAAAGAGACGCGGTATGGATCCAGAGAGATCTGCCTCCCTCAAAGAAGAAGTTGATAAGCTAAAGGCGAATGGGTTTATCTGGGATGCTCTGTACCTGGAGTGGGTATCCAACCCTGTACTTGTCCGAAAACCAAATGGGAAATGGAGAACGTGCATTGATTACTCTAACTTAAATAAGGTTTGTCCGAAAGACAGCTTTCCACTTCCCCGAATTGATCAACTTGTGGATTCAATGGCCGGACACGAATCACTATCTTTTATGGATGCTTACTCTGGTTACAATCAGATACCCATGCATGTGCCCAACCAAGAACATACGAGCTTTGTAACTGATCTGGGACTATACTGCTACAAGGTCATGCCTTTTGGATTAAAGAATGCCGGAGCAACTTACCAACGCTTAGTCAACCGGATGTTTGCCGACCAGATCGGAAAGACTATGGAGGTTTATGTAGATGACATGTTGGTGAAGTCGCGGTACTCCATTGATCACGTCAAAGACTTAGAATCGATGTTCAATATCCTCCGGAGATACGGGATGAAGCTTAATCCGCTAAAATGTCATTTTGGAGTTGCATCCAGAAAATTCCTTGGGTTCATCGTCAACGCCCGAGGAATAGAGGCCAACCCTGAAAAGATCTGGACTACCAGGAATCTTCAAACTCCAAGGACCATAAAGCAGGTTCAGAGTCTTAATGGGAAGGTTGCAGCACTGAGCAGGTTCATCTCGAAATCAACTGACAAATGCATACCCTTCTTCGATTTGATCCGAAAAGTGAAACGAAACTTCGAATGGACTACGGAATGCGAAGGCGCATTTCAATCACTAGTTCAACATCTTTCCACACTGCTGATTCTCTCAAAACCTGTTGACCATGAACAGTTGTATCTCTACCTGGCCGTATCTGAAAACGCAATCAGTGCTGCGTTAATTCGGGAGGAAGACTGAGTGCAGAAACCGGTCTACTATGTTAGTAAACCATTAACCGGAGCCGAGAGAAATTATCCAAGGCTAGAAAAGTTGGCATATTGCCTAGTCATCACCTCGAGGAAGCTCCGTCCGTATTTTCAGGCTCATCCTATCACTGTGTACATCGATCAGCCGTTACGATAGGTCCTCACACGGCCTGAGACGCCTGGCAGGTTACTGAAATGGAACATTGAACTGAGTCAATTCGACATCACATATACTCCGAGAAGGGTCATACACGGTCAAGTCCTAGCAGATTTCATTGCCGAATTCACTGTTCCTGAAGACTTACCTGTGACTAGCAAATCTCCCGAATACATATGGAAGCTGTACACTGATGGTGCAACCAACGATTGGTGCTCGGGCGCAAGGGTAGTGCTTGAAACCCCCGAGGGCCGATCCATATGCTACGCTTTAAAGTTCGATTTCCATGCAACCAACAATGAAGCTGAATATGAGGCTTTGTTTACTGGGTTGAAGTTAGCCCATGACCTAAGAATTATCGCTGTGGAAATTTACTGTGATTCCCAGTTGGTAGTATGCCAGGTTCGGGATGAATATCAGGCCAAAGATCGAAGACTAGCTGCTTATCTAACCCGAGTCCGGGAGATGCTTGATCAGTTTGACTATTATACCATTTTCTACATACCCCGAGAGCACAATCAGAAAGCCGATTCGTTGGCAAAGTTGGCGAGTACAGGCGAAGCTCAACAGTTGGGATTCGTCCCTGTCGAAACTCTATCCTCCCCGAGCATTGATCGAATGGAGAATGATTTCACATTTGAAGCTACTTCCAGTAGGGAGTCATGGATGACCCCCAATCGAGATTACATTGAGCATGGTATATTACCTGAACGCCAGAGCGAGAAAAGACAAGTTCTCCGAAAAGCTTCACGATTTGTCATTCAGAACGGAGTTATGTATCGAAGGGGGTATTCTGTTCCTCTTCTCCGGTGTATCGCGCACGATGAAGTCAAACGAGTGTTACACGATGTGCACGAAAGAGAATGTGGCGATAACACTGGAGGGCAAGCACTTGCCAAGAAAATACTCCGATATGGATATTATTGGCCTACTGTTAATCACGATGCTATGGACTATGCTAAAAAATGTGATAAATGCCAAAAACACGCTCGAATCCCTAGAGCCCCACCTACTGAGATAACCCAAATGGTCAGTCCTTGGCCATTTGCAATATGGGGGGCTGATATAATTGGTGCATTTCCTTTAGCTAAAGGTGGCGCGAAGTACGCCATCGTCGCAGTTGATTACTTCACCAAATGGGCTGAAGTTGAACCTCTTGCAACAATTACGACAAAGTAAGTAATCAACATCGTAGTACGCAACATCATCTACCGGTTTGGTCTCCCACATACTATTATCATCGATAATGGAGCCCAATTCGAAAGTGTTGAATTCAAGAATTTCTGTCAACGATTCCACATCCATAAGAAATTCTCTGCAGTAGCGCACCCTCAAGCGAATGGTCAAGTTGAAGCTGTCAATAAGGTTATCAAATCTATTTTGAAGAAACGACTAGAAAAGGCTGGGGGCAAGTGGGTTGATGAACTTCCTATGGCTTTATGGGCTTACCGGACGACTCACAAAACTACAACCGGGCACACTCCATTTTCTCTATCTTATGGCTCTGAAGCCGTTATTCCGGTCGAAATGGAAGTTCACTCTCATCGTGTGACATATTATGATCCGAAAACGAATGCCATACTGCTTGCTGAATCTTTGGATCTACTCGATGAGAAGCGTGAAGAGGCTGATTTGAGGGCAGCCGCATATCGGGGTCGAGTCGCCCGAATATACAATGCCAAGGTCCGACTGCGAACCTTTGAACTCAGCGATCTCGTACTCAAGAGAATTTATCCGGTCCCTTCGCACATGAAACCAAATTGGGAAGGGCCATATGTGATTTCACAAAAGCTCGGAGATGGCACGTTTAAGTTGTCGACCGTTGACGGTCTTACGTTGCCGAGAGCCTGGAATAGCGAAAGTCTTCGTCGCTACTACACGTGACCGGCTTTATTTATCTATTTTAGTCAATTTCTTCCTTTTCATTTTATTTTTGCATTTGAATTTGTAATAAGGCAACTGATTTTGCCATGCTTCTTTCATTGCAGCAATAAAATGCCATCTCTTCGAGCCAGAGCTGTGATTCATTGAATGTGACGTACAATATCACGATGCAAGGAGAGATAAGTTCCATCATGCGGTGGGATTTATTCAAATAGGGAGTGACTGTGATACGACCGGTCACTCACTAAGTGAAACCCAAGCTCGGGGGCAGAACACTGCATCAGCATTTACAAGGATTGATACACGATAATCCTTCCTCTAACTCCAAATTCCCAGAGTGCGAATTGGAGTATAAACATCAAATAAATCGTTCCCAGAGTGCGAACGGACTCCAAATTCCCAGAGTGCGAATTGGAGTATAAACATCAAACAACTCATTCCCAGAGTGCGAACGAACTCCAAATTCCCAGAGTGAAAATTGGAGTATAAACATCAAACAACTCGCTCCCAGGGTGCGAACGGACTCCAAATTTCCAGAGTGCGAATTGGAGTATAAACGTCAAACAACTCGTTCCCAGAGTGCGAACGGACTCCAAATTCCCAGAGTACGAATTGGAGAATAAACATCAAATCCATCGTTCCCAGAGTGTGAACGAATTCCTAAAAAGCCCAAATAGGTGTGACTGACCATCTATCGGCTGACTCCAACTTCCCAGAGTGTGAATCGGAGTATAAAATTCCAGGTTTTCGGAGCACGAACCAACCCATCAATGCAAAACTCCAACTTCCCAGAGTGTAAGTTGAAGTATAAACATAAAATTACAGGTTCGCGGAGTGCAAACCCAAACACACATGCTATCTCCAAATACCCAGAATGTGAATTGGAGCACAAATACGAAGCCAAAGTTCCCGGAGCGCAAACCGAAATATCAATACTAACTCCAAGTTCCCTGAGCGCGAATTGGAGTATAATTATCAACTCTAAGTTCCCAGAGCGCGAACTAAAGTGCAGCCAATAACTCTAAGTCCTCGGAGTGCAGACGCGTGTTCAAAACTTATGACATATGTGATCATGAGTCAGTCAATACAGTACTTAAGCAAAAGAAAAGAACAATTTCCCATTCCATCAACCAACAAAAAGGAGTTTGATTACATGGAAAATCAAAAAAATTCGATTAAGTGGAGGCCGAATCCACACTTATGCATGGCTCTAAAAGAACAAAAGAAGAAGTAAAAGAACTGTTATTAACAACTACATTACAAGTCAAGAAGCTCAATCCTTCTTCTTCCGAGGCTTCTTCTTTGGAGTCGAACCACTAGACCCGCTACCAGATTTCCTTTGGGATTTCTTGCCCTTCTTCGGTTCATCCTCCGGATCTGGCATGATATCGACATCTTCCTCGGAGCTGGAAGGGACAGAGATTCTTTTGGAAGGGCGAACTGAAGGCATAGGAGCTGTGACAGGTGTCTGGGCAGCAACGCTTGAGACGGTCACCGTGCCGCCAGGAGAAATTACCATTGGAGAAGATAAGCTTGATGGGGCAATGCCGCTTCCAGAACCACCGACCGTTGTCAGCGCGGCTATCTCAGCGCTTATCTCAGCAAAAATCTCTTCTTCTCGAGACAACCGAGCTGCACTGGATACACTGGTGGTCGACATGACAGAACTAAAAGCTAGAGCAACTCCGCTCATCACGAATGAAGGATCAGGAAGAGGTTCAAGAGAATGACCAAGAAGCTCCTCAATCATTTGAGCATCAAATGACATCAAACTCCCCTCTCCAATGTCGTCGGTCATGGCAGCAGTTGTAATTGCTTCGGTAACGATAGCTCCCTGCGTTGGATATAGGACCGGAGGTACATGGGGCATGGGCGCAGCACTTTTAGTCACTGAACAATGAAGAGAAAAAATAGTCGGTCCAATAAATTCACTCCAAGGTCGTTGTTTTATGACACGAGGGAAATATTCGAAGTACCTTCCTTGCCTTGCCTCGGAGCTTGAACAGGTTCGGAGACAACAGTCTTAGCAGGAGATAATCACGGTTGATCCGGATTGTAGGCAGGAACGATTTGTGGATCAATCGCGGCAGTAACTTCAGACGAAGTCGGGACAGAAATTTCAATACTCTCGCTGTGATGCGCAACACCCGAACCCTCGCCGATCTCCGTCTGCTGAATACCGAGTTTTTCTTTCTCGACGGAGATTATCGCTTCATGAAGAATTCTTCTCTCTTCCTCGCTGAGCAGACGTGATTCAAGTTCAAACTCATCCAATGTTTCATCTGGACAAGATATCCTCTTGTTCTCCACTAGTTTTTTCCAAGCACTGTAAAGAAGCATAGAGTAATCTCCTAGCCAGGCGAGATTTCTGTGCTCTAACACATTGGCATTATATGTATCAAGGAGTTCGTCAAACTCAGCCTCCATCTTGAACCGCTTCGCCTGAATTTTCTCCTCCACTTCCGATTCCATCACCTTGACCTTTACGACCGCTGCATCGCGCTCAGCCCGAAAAGACACGGCTTGCTCACATGCCTCTTGAGCGG
Source organism: Allium cepa (assembly GCA_030765085.1). Lineage (NCBI taxonomy): Eukaryota > Viridiplantae > Streptophyta > Magnoliopsida > Asparagales > Amaryllidaceae > Allium > Allium cepa. The sequence continues at coordinate 993,722,968 of CM060934.1, read as the reverse complement.
CCGTATTGGCATCATCCCTTTCCTTACTTATGTCGACGAACTTGGCCTTTAACTCCTCCAGTTCTCTAACTGCCCCATCCCGCTCGGCCTCAACATTTTTGTATCGATGGCCCAAGTCTTCTACTAAGGTGCAATGAGCCTGCGGGAGGATTCCGCCTCAGATTGAAGGACCTCGACGATATGATTCTTCTGGGCCAAGTCAGCTTCCACTTTCTCAATGATTTTGGCTCGGTCAAAGGCTGCTTTTGAAGCTTTAACGGCCGCCTTGTACCATTCCTTGTACTGGGCATAGAAGTCATGGGTATAACTAAGTGTTGTGGTCACAACGTCTTTAGGAATTCTTTTAAGGTTAGGAGGGAAGATGCAAGCATCAAAGCATATTTTCGGGAAGTCTTTCTTCAGTTGGGCAAGTCTAATAGCCCCTTCACCGGATGGTTCAATAGGAGCCTCCTCCACAGCTGTGGTCGTAACAACTTCAGTCCTAGAACGATGCGACTCAGGCCTCGAAATCTGTGAAGACGGCTACTGTCGCAAAGGCTCAGATACATGTGTATGGCTTCTAGGTGGCGGAGGAGAGCAAGAAGGAGAATGGTATCTCCGATCTCTATCCGAGCGTTCCTGACTAGAGTAGCTTCGGGGATAGTCCCCCGCATAATATTCTTACCTATGATACCCCCGTTCGCAATCGCGACCGGAATCCCCACGACGAGAGTCATAGTAAGACGAAGGATGATGCACTCTTCGGAGTTTATCCAGTGCAAATGGACGGCCAGACATAGCACCTACAAAAGAGAAACAACTCAATTAAACACCAAGAGAAAGAACTACGATGTATGCGGAAGTCATGTAGTGTTGTGAAAGTGTATGCAAATATGCAAAACCCCCCGACCAACCAGAAGTGTCGATCGCACTAATGGGTAAAGGCTCGCTTATTTCTAACGCTTCCCGGAGTTCTTCTAACCCAGACTCGTGGTGGAGAGATACGTACTCCGGGATGGGAATGTCATTCAGTCCTCTAAAAATATCTCCTGATTGACAAGGAGCGGTGTCAGAGATAGTAAATCCGGGGATGGAACGAGATACAACTACAGATTTCTGTCTCTTAAATTTAGAGACAACAGCCTTGCCTTTCCGCTTCTTTTCTATTCGAGAAAGATCATCCGCTAGCTCAGTATCTGTGGGCGTCCTTTCATCGTCGCTCGCTTCCCTTATTACTATGACGGGTTTTCTTTTCACAGTTTTCTTCTTTGTCTTCGAAGCCGGTTTCGCCAACCCCTCAATAACAATACTCTGGTCCGTTTCGATTAAACCCAGCATCCTTAAGTTGTCGTCAGTTAACACCGAGTCGATATGCCTTAAGTCGCTCGAGACCTCTTGTAAGCTCCGAACAATGCCTTTATAATATCCACCGTCGGGCCTCGAAATGATGGCTACAAGAAGGACAGAGTATTAGTACAAGTGTTAAGAATAGCTATTCAAGAAAGACTTATAACACTTACGTCTAGACAACCATCGCCTAGCAAACCCTTGGGGGCACCGAACAAAAAACCATTCGGCTTTAAAATAGGTAAGTCTAGTCCAAGCCCCGGTCACAACCTGGCAATTTCTGACTGCTTCTAGAAAAGTAAAAGATGGGCTATCACCCCTACTTTTGAAGTTAAATATGTATCTAATCTCAGACGGCCTTGGAGGGCGAAAGAAACAATCCATAAATATAATGAAGGCACTATTCAGTAACGCGTGTCCGTTAGGATGAAGTTGTGAGGGAGCGATTCCTAAAAATGACAGCATCTCTCTAATGTACTGATTAAACGGGGGAAGAGTTCCAGCCGCACAAGCATGACGGTAGAAGGCAGTATACCCTTCGGGCGGATTACGAGGTCTGTCATCAGCACCCGGCAACAACACATCATCCGGAGATAGATTATGTTTCAAACATATCCGGCCCAGCAAAGATTCGGAGATATTGGACTGGACGGAGTCAATAGGGTTCTCGATAAATAAAGCATCCGGCAATTCATCCGGAGCCGGATCAGCTACTTCGGCAGGAATATCAGGAATTTCAAGCGCAGGAGGGGGCGAACTCTGTACCTCTTGTTGTTGGGAGCTCGGAGATTCCATAACTAGCTAACTCACGAGAAATCAACATTAGAAGATAAAGAACCCGTGCATTCCCCAGTGTAAAGTGTATGAATGTGTCGTGTAGTGCAATGCTGTGCATTACTTGAAAAGATTTCACAGAATTAAGGAAAACTTGCAAGCGTCAAAGATAGTCGGAGTCCAGTGGGAGTGACCGTCATCGCTGACCGTCACAACCGTACCATCCAGATGTTGGTAATCGATTCGAGTTAAAGTTCGTTATTACGGCGTTAAGTTATAGTTCCATCGACGAGCTTCGAGAGGATAATCAAGTGGACAGTTTAATAGTTAAATCCAGATATGCAAGGATGAAGCTCGTCGGAATCATGCTATCGATTGCTAAAAATTGCTTATCCATCAAAGCAAGGATTCGAATCGATCATAGGAAGTTTGTTCGAATCCATCAAAGCAAGGATTCGAATCGATCATAGGGAACTTGTTCGAATCCATCAGGATCCAAGTTCGTATCGATCTCTGGGAGCATACTTCGAATCGATCGTCTACGCTTGAGTTTGTATCGATCAACATCAATAGCTTCGCATCGATCCTGGGTGTGCTGGTTCGTATCGGTCAAGGGAGACTCGGCTTCACATCGATCGCGCTCGACTCGATACTTCTTCGTATCGATCGTAGTAATATGTTTCGAATCGATCTAAAGCCGAGGTATTCATACAGATCGCATCGCATTGATCATTTCAGATCGACGCGTTTTCTCACCATATTGGTCGATACGAACTACCCCATTTCCCCTTTAAATTCATGGAATCGATACGAACTTCGAAATAAAACACTATCTTCTATATCGATTCGACGCAAGCGCCCCAGATCGACTCGAAAGATCGAATTTTTTCCCTCAACACTCCTTCTCCAACCCGGATCTGGTTTACCAATGGCTAGAACGAATCGATAGCCAACAAGAATAGGATGGATCTGAGTTTCGATCTTCGTCGCTCAGTTTTGGTCAAGGTTGATAATTACCTAAATTGAAATTGTATTTCGAAGGAGGAAAAAGCTGTATTCGATCGATTCGAAGGCGGAATGCAGTTCTTCTTTTAATAAGCTACTGGATCGACACGAAGATAGAAGACAACAGTAAAAAGTGAAAAAAGAAAAAAATGACCGAGTCCAGAGTATTTATTTGCAACTCAGAAGGCAACCGGGCCGATTTACCTTCCGGTCCATATGACCGGTCACAGCAAGTCAAACCACGGATCGACTCGAATGCTCTGTTCGAATCCATCGGACCCTGCCTTCATCGAGACGAAACGGACAACGAAATCCGTCGATACGATGTGCATAACGAAGACAACTGGAGACAGAGTGAACCTCGACTCGAAGCCTCTGTTTGCATCAACAAACTCATTACTCCACCCACTGCGTATCGATACGAGACAACGCGGTACCAATCAATTCGAAGTGTCTATTGTATAACCATCGACTCGCAACAATACCGGTCTATCGATGCGAACGTTGTTTTCGTATCCAACAAACCCATCGATACGAACGACCATGTCGTATCTGTCAATTCGACCCGCATCAATATGAAACATTACTTTTCAACCTTTTACATCGATTCAGGAGAGGATCGATACAAGAGGATAATCCAAAACAACCATCAAGCGTTGTTTCAACTCAAATTTCCAAAATTGGTTCAGGAGAGAATCAATACAAAATTCAATAACAAACAAAACCGACAACGACTCGTGAACACACAACGTTAATGAGAGTCAAATTAACATATGTGCATATATGTCAGACTAATACTCAATTTTAAACATTTACAGGGATCGAATATTCATCTTGTTACAATTACAACAATCAACAGCTAAGCAATATTCTACAGAAATCAATCATATCAACGCAAGGATACAACCTCCGACAAAAGAGCAATGATTGTTCAGAGAGAAATTGCAGCTTTTCAAAGCACGTCGTGTTTCCACAAGACGTACTTTGGGGGGCAAATGTTATCCCGCTTTTTGGCAAAGCCGTGATACCAAAAGATCAATCGAAAAACAAAAGACAGTTCGTCATAGAGATTGGTCATACTTTTCTTCACTATGGATATCGCTGAATTTTGCCCAAGTCCAGATTGAGCTACAATTGACAAGACACGACAAGAAAGATCATAGAAGTCAGCATCTCAAATTTCAAGTCAATCCAAGTTCGCATGCTCAAGCTATGATCGATTCAAGATGAAGGAGATAGCCATTGTTCGAATCCATAGGTTACACCTTAGTTCGAATCCACAGGCAGAGATCCTGTTCGAATCCATCAGTTCGACTCCATCTAGTTCGCAACCACCAGCAAGCATTCGTTCGAGTCGGTCCGGATCTACTACTTCGTATCCATCGGAGCTTCCTTCTTCGTATCCATCAAAAGGGTGATGTTCGAGTCCATCAGTAACATCAGCCTTCGAATCCATAACACTTAAAACGGTCGAAAGGAAGATAACCTCGCCTCCATCTGGTTCGAATCCATCAAACTCACGGTCATTCGAATCCATGAAAGCATATCACTTCGAGTCCATCCTGAGCGGTCATTTCGTATCGAGCAACCCAAGCAAGACACGATCGATATGAATGACATATTTCTCGAATCCAGGCGTGGCTGAAGCCTTCGAATCCATCGGGTCAAGGCGGCGAAGTCTCCGGGATGACTCGATCAAATAGGCGAAGAAACCGGATCGATGCGAAAGTTTCGCTCCACGTCATCATGAAGCCGTGAATCACCATCGATTCGAAGGAATCGATACGGAGGAGTCGATTCGAACGAGGCGAACGACCAGAGAACACGATTTCAAATCGACCATATCTCGAGATCCATAAGTCCAAATGCCATGTAATTTTCACAGAAGCTTGCTTACATGTTGAAGAATGTCCACACCAAATTTCATCGTGATTGGATGATTTTTTGATCGATTCGAGCGTACTTCGAATCGATCCCAAAGTGTGCCCAAATTTCCTAAGGTTGGGCTTGTGGGCCCCCTCACGTGTCAGAAGTGGTCTTCCGAATTTTTAGCGAAATATCAGCATCCTACGCCTATAAATAGAGCCCCTGGTCATTCAGAAAGGGAATCGAAGAATTTTGAGAGACAAAGCACGCATAGTCGCCGTCAGAAATACTCCATATCGTCATCACTGCTATTGATCTCGAATTTAAGCTTATTATTTGCTGTACTTCGCTCTAAAAAACTTGTAATCTTCAAGTGTCAAGCAATAAAGTGACAAAACTTCATAGTGGACGTAGGCGATACGCCGAACCACTCTAAATTACTGTCTTCCGTGCAATTTACTTTTCTGTGACTTGGAGTTTTTGTTAGATAATCCTCATTTTCAATTTGATTTCTTCATTTATTATCTCTTCAAAAACTTCCGAAGAGTGTTGCCCAATTTTGGTGCAAACACTGATCATCTATTTCAAATAGAGCAGTAGTCTAGAAGTTGGTGACCCACATGACTACTATTCTTCCTTTTGATGACTGTAATTATTATTAATATGAAATATACCCAAATAATATATGTATTTATGAAGTATTCCTTTGACTTCTCCAATCACTTAATTTGTCGAGATTACCACTTCTTAGTTTGCTGTTAACAAATGATTGGGAACTGTCTGGTTGTATGTTCATGGTGCCTTATTAACACTCATTGTTCTTCTTTGTTATATTTCAAGCAAATCTTCTTTGTCTTCAGTAGATCTAGGCAGTTCACTTATATATGCATGGGTGTTTAAATTCCTATTGGCCTTTGATTTTGTTTTGCCTGCAATTTTGAGTTGTAGATTTTGATGCAAAGAAAATCAAATCACTCTTGTAAGTCGACTTGTTTTTTCTAACTATTATTTCAGGCATTGACGTTAACAATATTGCTTTGCTTTCCATTATTGTAGCTGAAATTTGCACTTTTTTAATATGGTGATAGCAGTGAATAATGAATAAAGAAATTTTTATACAGTAAGTTTCTCTCTCCCTCTACGATATCCTCTCTTAGTGATCCATCTCTAGTAGTGAATAATGAATAATGAAAACTAATTTGCTGTTTTTTAATTTTAAATCATATGGATTTTTTTTGTAAAAGTGAACTTGTAGCGCCACATTCAATTGATGTAGCTAAGTATCTACAAATATATATAAAAATATAAGCCTTTGCTACTTGGGATTTGTTCCTAGTTAAGTGAAATTGGCTCGTATATTTTCATGTCATGGGATCACATATTATAGGCTTACTGGATATTATAGCAACAACAAGATGTATCTATATTCTGTCGGTCATAATTGTTCCAACTATATGATAGATTATTGTACAATAATTGTAAATTGTCTCGACTTTTCATAGTCAAACAATCAAATTTGTAATTTTTCTTTAAAAGGGTAAAGTTAAAATGATGATAAACAAGGCATAGCTTTTGTTCATTGTCATTATTTGATATATATTCCAAAACTAGGAATAAAATTGGATAATATATGCCTTTTTCAAAGAGTAATTTATTCATATGCTAGGTTGTTGAACATTGCCTTTCGGCTTTTGCTACTATTGTACAAATATAGGAAGGATTCTTAAAGATATTGACTTGCAGGAAGCCTCTGACCATTTTTTGAGTTGTGCTTCCTCTTCTAGAATATTTTTGAGTTTACTGCAACATGCTTGGCTGATGCAATGTGAACTGATGATACACTTTTGTTCTGAAAATTGCATAATGGATTCAAAGCTCATGCATGTTAATTTTTCTAGCTGTTTAGGAATAATATATTTCTTTTTTTAACCAGTTGAAATCAGGAAGCAAATACTTACAGTTTGCTCCTAGCTTCTTCATGTTTAGATGACATTTCTCGGTTGCTTGGATTTGTCATGTATTCAGTTAGATCTATAGACGACGTTATAGAACTGAAATTGTGTGAACTATTAGTTGTTTGGGCTCATATGATTGCAGATTGGCATGATTGGGAAAAGATAGAGGATCTGGCGATTTTTGATTCTATACATGAAGCTGTCAATCTGCATAAAGATCACAATTACACAAATTTCTTCATGGAAAAATCACTATCTCAAAATTCCATCATTGAAGACATTTCAGCTTTTGTTAGTTTAGGTATTCATGCTTATCCTTCTGCTACTAAGAGGGCATGTTCTTGTGTGCATGAATTATTACATGTATCAAAATTTTCAACTGATACACTAGCTATTAAGCAGTCAATTGCTGTGTCATTTACAATTGCTGCATTTTCTCACTTGAAAGGTATTCAAATGGAGCACAGTAAGTTTAGTGTGATACATAAACCATTGTTATTGGCTATCTCATCTTGTTATATTTCTTGTCCTGAGGTTATCGAGCAAATTTTGGATAAGGAAGAAGTTAAAGGTTTTGTGACTTGGGCTTACGATTTGGCTAAATTTTTAGTTTGCGATTCTAAACCTTGTCTCTTGTTGAAGTCTGAAATCAAATTAGCTGGTAAGTTTGTCTTATGCCTCAAATAAAATAAAGCATAACAAGTATGGGACTAAATTAAGAAATAAGCTTCTTAACAATAAAGACGCTGGACAAAAAATCTAAATTTATTTACTGAATTTGTTAAAAAAATTGGTTAAATTGTTGATTGCATTGATCTTAAATTTGATTGGGATATTTGCATAATTTGTTGCCTTGAATCATTCATCCTTTACTTCCTTTACGCTTTGAAATTCTTGTCATACAATGCCTGTAGCTATATTTTAGTGCGTCCTTGTATTGATGAGTAGTAACACCCAATGCCTTGCGTAATTGAACACATTAGTTTGGATCAAATTGCAAATGTCCTTTTGATGAATAGTAATTTCTTTGTTGCTTAAAATTGCCACGACCCTCTTTTGTTATTTTTCTTTGAAAAGTCAAGCACTTCATTGTCAATTTACCTTGAAAATGTTTAAATGTGCCATGTTACCTTGAATTTGTCATTACCATTTTACTTTGACATGGTCACGTCCCTTATTGGCTATTGCCCATACTTGTTCTGTCATGTCCACAAGGTTGCACTTTTTTCTTCCTTTTCTATTTCATTGTTTTGCCTGTAGCATATATACATGTCCCCATCCAGTGCTTTGAGTTTTATTTCATCCTTCATGTGCATGTTGCACTGAAATATGGTTATGCACTCATTTATTACCCTGCTTCCTTAGAGATTTTTCACATATTGCCTTGAGTTAGCTGAAGGGGACTGAATGCGAGCTGATGGCTAACATGCACAGTGCTTGATCAAGGTATGTTACTAGTGACATTGTTTACAAGAGTAGGTTTGCTATTAGTGCTTTTGTTTGGAAATGAAACTATATTAACGCATGTGTTATTATAAATATATGATTGCACTGTGTGTTTAAAAACGATGATGAGTTGTAAAGTTTATTTTTTACCAATAGTTATGAGTTTTATATGTTACTTGTTTTCTTCCTTCTAAGAATTGTCTTAAAACTATGGTTTCATAAATATATCAAGCCCTGGAAGAACAATGAAAGAATGATCAAAGAAGATTTTGTCTATAGAGTCACGTCACAATCTGGGATTGAGAGTGTTGAAACTGGTGCTGATGCTGCTGAGTTTCTTCTTCTTATTACAAATTCAGTTTAGGTTAGAAATCTTTAGGAATCTAATTATTCGAATTGCCTTGTATCACTAGATTTTGGAGTTGCAAATTAGAGTGCCATGGATTTTAGAGTTTGAGTGTTGAGTTTTTTCTTCTTTATACGTTGTTTGCTGAATAAACACAAATTTTACTTGTATCAATACGAGTTCTTTAACTTTAATCTCTACAATTTTGTTATATTTCAACAATAATAATGATAAACAATACTTTGAATAAATTAACTAAGTTTTATAAAAATTAAACACGTTTATAAAAATTAACCAAGTATTATAAAAATTAATAAGGTTATAATACTAATAATAAACTAAGTATAATTAAAACATTAACTAAGTTTATAATGATACTAATAATAACAATAGTAACAATAATAATAAACTAAGTAGCTAACTTTATAATAATAATAAATTAACCAAGCCCACTAAGTTTTATAATTAATAATACTATTAATAAAAATAATATCAAAAACTAAGTTTATAAAAATTAACTAAGTTTATAATAATAATAATAATAATATTAGTAATAATAAATTAACTAAGTTTACAATAATAGTAATAAATTAATTAAGTTTATAAAAATTTATAAGTTCGAGATAATTTATAACAATTAATAAGTTAATAGAGTTTAAGTTTGAGATATTTAAAAGTTTAAGTTAATTAACGTATAAGTTATGTCATTTTAAGTTATAGCAATTAAGGTAATTTACAAGTTTAATAATAATAATAGTATTATTATTAAACAATAGTTTGATACATTAACATAGTTTTATAAAAACTAAATATGTTTATAAATATTAACTAGTATTATAAAATTAAAAAGTTTGTAACAATAATAATAAGCTAAGTTCGATAAAAAATAACTAATTTTATTATAATAATAATAATTTGTTTCAAAAAATATAATAATAATTATAATAAATTATAGTTTGATAAAAATTAACTAAGTTTACAATAATAATAATGAGTTAACTAAGTTTTATATAATTTAACTAAGTTTTATAAAAACTAAATAAATTTATGCAAATTAATACGTTTTAATATAATTTAACTATGTTTTATAAAATTAAACAAATTTATCAAAAAAATTAACAAAATTAAAAAAATTAACTAAGTTAGCTAATTTTTATAAAAATATTAACTAAGGATGGTTGACATACTCTAAATATGTAAAGCACTTTCATAATCATTTGTTTATTAAAACTTGTATACATGTAATTAGCCTTTTCGGACTAAAGATCAGCTGTAGGAAAGAATTGTGGGTAATCAAGTAATGAACATGACTTTAATTAGTGTATATACTATATCATTTCGTTAATACTTATGTAAACTTGTTTATGAATGATTATGGAATTTATGTGAATTTGCTCATTTTGTTGAAAACTATTATCGAAATGATTATGGATATTATATTTGATTATGTGATTAATGTGTTTTTTCAATTGTTTGAATATGATGATTATGTAATTGATTGTTGGTTTGAATATGACGATTATGCGATTGATTACTGGTTTTAATAATCCATTAACAAGAAATTGTACCGTGTGCAGTATGCTACAAAACAATTAATAACTTTTAGTAGTGTTTTAAAAACTTTACGGAAATAACCGTAAACACAAAGATATGAATTTTAGTAGGGTTTCAAAAATGCTAAAAAAACTTTTAGCAGGGTTTCGGTAAACACTATGATACGACATGCTACTAAAAGTTAGCAGCTTTTCGTAGCATTTCTAGAATCTTACAATATGTCAAGTTTTGGTAGCGTTTTCTATAAAGCGACAAAAAATTTCAAACTTTCAGTTACATGTCATATCGCTGCGTTATCTAAAACGCTACAATAAGTTTTGGCAGCGTTTTTATCGCTACGAAAGACTTTTCTGCTGTAGCGTGACCCTAAAATCGTATGAATTTTGCTTATAATTAAATTGTTTAAATCAAACAATCCATAACTTTAGCATATCATCATCCCAAAATATCATAGAAACAAAATAAATACTTAAATCTGAAATCATAGAACTGTAAAACCAAAAGGAGATGGAATGAATTATTATTCACCTTAAACATGATAAGGAATTTTAGATTTGTTGTTGATTAATCCTTCCTAGCTTTGTTCCTTAGGTTTAGATTGAAATTTCTTCTTTTTTCTCCTTGTTAATGGCCGACTCTATTTAGTTTTGATTTGTGTTTGTGAAAAGACGAAAATGGACCATGAATAGGCAATTACAAAAGGTCATAGCCATATATAATAGATTAGCTAATTTACTAATTTTCCTATGTGTAATTTAATTAACCTACAAACCAATTTAAGACTATTAAATATTATTATTAAGCATGACCCATCATATACTTTATTTAATCCCACTCCCTTTATCAACGTTATTCTATTAATTTATCTAATTGAATTTCCATCAATAATGTTGTCAAAAAATTAGGGATGTTACAAGACAACCTATTGCAAATCCAAATTTAGAAGTAAATAATCCCCAAGAGGATACTGCAATGCTTGTTTCCGACTCAGAGGATGACATGAAACTCGATAAAGGTGTAATAGAACTGAATGCTAACGTAAACAGGCAGAACATTGAAAAAGAGATATAGGCTACCACTATACGACCAACTGCGTGTCAACGGAACTCTACGGGAGTGGTTCTACCGAAGAATAGAGAATATAAGCTTCAGCTGACAAGTCAAGACTGTTTGTGGAGTCAAACACTTGGTATAGCCCTTGATAGTCGCCCTGTAGAAAACCGTCCCAGTGAGGAGTACATTGCTGGCATGATCGAACGGTTGGCGGAGGAGAGTTAAGGTAGGGAGAATGAAGATTAGGGCTCTGCACCAAGGCTAACTCCATCCACTGAAAACGTTCTAAGAGAAGAATATCATAAGAAGTTCACTATATTAACTATGCCATTATACAATGGAATGACGGATCCTAAACCGCATTTGTACAAATATGAGTCACATATGGATGGAGCTAGAGCTGCGAATGATGTATGTTGCGTATGTTTTTCTATTTTCTTAGAAGGAGTCGCTTCTATGTGGTTTACTAGACTTGCACCAAGGACTATTTCCACTTTCGATGAATTAGCAAAAAGTTTCTAGAGTAGTTTAGACTCCATAATACATGACCAAAAGAAGTAATGTCCTTATCTGACTTTTTCCAAGGACTAAATGAGTCACTAAAATCTTTCTTGAACTGGTTTAACATTGCTGTCACAGATGTAGGCAATCCCGAGGAAGATATGATTTTCATGGATATGGTCCGAGCAATCCATCCATATGTAGACTTCGGTAAATGGATTAAAATGAAACAACCGACTACCATGAAGAATTGACCAAAAGGAAAATCAGTTCCTACGGTTGGAAGAAGCAAGTACGATCAAAGGTAAGACTATCGATCAAAAACTAAAGGAAACGGTCCAGAGTAATGTCGTGGCTAAGCAGGAAGGCGATGACTTTAGGAATGCTGTAGGAAACCTTGAAAGTCAAAAGAAGAGGAATCAAAACTCTAGTGATGGACATAACACGAGTGTGAAATGCCCAAGCAATCATACTAGAGGATTATACGTTGTTGAACAATAGTCTGGAGAATATCAATCTTGCTACTCAGAGAACTGAAGCTACAACAAACCGCCCAGGAAGGAAGCCTCCGAGAAACAGAAGTAATTGAGGAAGTACCGTCGCCTTCATGAGATGCACAAGAATAACACTAATGAATACAGACATCTGAAGGATGTGACTGAGGAGTTGATAAGGAATAATAAACTCTAGTGGTATGTGAAGAAACCACTGAATGGTGAGGGAACTGCGAGACCCTAGGGTCCAACTGCTCAAGATAAATTGCCTGGGCCCAACAAAGAGAGACCCCATCTAATTGGCTAAAGACTAGTCTTAAATTAGTAATCCAAGAACGGAGCAGCAACTGAACACGATGCAACTTTGCTTGGCTCTATCTATGTATTTCCTATTTTCCCTAATAAGTCATCCAAGGACAGCGAAGGCATTGTAAATAAGCAGGACTTGCCTTTCATTATATTTTATTAATTAAATTAATTTCTTGAATCGATGGAAACATGTTCTTGAAAGCAAAACCGTCGAGTCGACATAAAAATTGACTCAACCGTGGATCGATGGGAAAATCAATTCGTTCTTTCTTGGAACTGGTATTGTCTTAGCAACATCAGGAAGTTTCATGATCTCTGAAGCCTTAGTGTTGCTCCGGCAACATCGGGAAACTCTCCATTCCTTAAAAGCCTCAGTATTGCCTAGCAACATTGGGAAACTTACTCTTCCCTAAAGAGGTTCTTCTAGAATCGATGGAACTGCGTTCTTGTAAGCATTTCCTCCCGTGCCCCACCAATAAGCCGCACGATGCTACTTGAACCAATAGAACTGCATTCAAATACGTAACACTTCTACATGCTACATAATAAGCTGTGCATTGCAACTTGAACCGATGGTATTGCATTCTTGCAAGCATCTCTTCATGTGCGCCACCAATAAGTCGCACGATGCTACCTGAACCGATAAAATCGCGTTCTAGTACGCAACACTCCTGCACGGCATAATGTAAGCCGCGCGTCACTTCTTGAAATGATGGAACTGCATTCTTGCAAGATGTTCTTCCTCGTGCCACCAATAAGCCGCATGCTGCTTTTGGAACCAATGGAACTGCATTCCTATAAGTAACACTCCTATGCACCACACTGTAAGTCGCACGATGCTGCTTGAACCAATGGAACTGCATTCAAGTACTTAATATTCCCACATACTATAAATCACGTATTTCTCCTTCAAATGATGGAATTATGTTCTTAAAAGCGATACGCATATGCCCCACAAAACTGTGAAAGTACTTCCTTCTCTTCGGATAAGAAGTATTGACTCCCAAACCGTTGGATTGACTAGAAAATCAACCCCAACTTCCAAAATACCACTGTTGCCCTAGCAACACTAGGAAATCCCTCTATCTTCTAAGTTATAAATGTTATCCCGGTAACATCGAGAACTTGTCAATATTTTCTAAGTACCGACGTTGCTCTAGCAATGTCAAGAAAGTTATCTATTGTAGGATTGGAGGAAATCACTCCCTGTTTTCCAAGGGATTACCACTACCCCGATGCATAAAGATACCAAACCACAGGATCGACCCTATCATCTAGGTACTAGTGTAGCGTCGGCAATGCTAGGAAATTCTAAAGTACCAAGTTGGTTGAAATATCAACTCATAACGGTCATAACTTGATATTGCCTAAAGATCGACGACATCAAAAGAAACTCCAAGTAATTGAGTTGTTCGAAAGTTTCCGGAGACAAAAATTGATATGCGAATAGGATCTTAGCACTGAATTTGGACAAATCCAACCATAGTCAAGGAACGAAATGCTCGAAATCAAGCATCAAAACCATGGGTTCCCAAAGATAAGAGCCTACCACACGACCCAGACTAGGGGCAATCGAAAGAGTTGCCCAGAACGACCGATCTCTAAAAAATTGATTAAACCTCGAGTTTAGAGTAACTAGCCCATTTGGGGGCATAGTTACACTAACACACGATTGAGATAGGCTAAACCAAGGTACACTATGATTTTGTTACGCCGAATGGAGTATTTTGGCAAATCAAAATAGAGCTAAGTAATATAATATGCTAAACAACTGCAGGAATACCATTTACATGCACAGAGTTACGTAAATAAAGATATGACACAAACATAGAAGTATATGATATAGGAAATTGCAATATAGCAATTGTATTATATACATATGTAGTTATTTACAAACAAGCACAGTATATAGAATGCAGGAAAAGTACACAGGAAAGATTACAATAGGAATGATAATCTTCCATTACAAATATCATTTTATGTATAGACTTGACAAATAGCGGGGGCTGCTCCCGCATAACCCCAGTCAAATTCAGACACCATACAACAAAAAACAAAACAAAATAGAAAGTACAAACTCTATACTTGTACAAACCCGATCGACTAAAAGAAACATACAAAAACCAAAGTTCTCTATGAGTGCGTAATCACATCATCACTTATTACCACCCCGACAGGGAGTGATCTTCTTCTGCTTATCACCTTTCTTCTCTCCAGAATGAGTATGTCCTTCTAGGGTACCAGAATTAGGTTCTTCAGATCCACCGGCGGGTATGTCTTTAGACTCCTGCTTGTCGGTCTTAATTGTAAATGGTAGAACTCTAGGCTTAGCAATGCTTGACTTCGTCTTCAACTTCATCTTCTCTTATGGAGTGAAATTGAGTTGTACAATTTAGTAAAGGATTCGAGAGTGAAGTTGAATTGTTGGAGAACAAGCGAAAGAAGGGAAATACCTGAAGTGGGACTTCTCTCTCTAACTTCAACTTCGAACTCTCCAACTGTAGGGGTAGAAATATAAGGCTTAGCCTTTGCTGCGGAAACCAGAGTGATCATCATTGGCTCTCCAAATTTTGAAAAGGGCACTTCGTGCCGACCCAAAGAACTCGGTCCAACGAGAGCATTAGCAGCAGCCTTAGCGTCCTCCTTAATGAGAATTGCTTTCCTTATAGCGAGCATTTCCATATCTTCAAAACTTAAGTATTGCACCATCAACTTGGTTTCAGAGCAATTGTTGCAAGCATAGCATAACACTTCTCTTCGTGCATCCGGAAGAGTAGCGGAATAGTCATTTCCTAACCACTTCAAATCTCTATGCATGATAACGCTTGCGTAGAAGTGTTGGTGGTTACGATTAAGCTCTTCCCTCTTCTCAACTCTTGCCTTGTCTTCTTCGTCCCTCACTGTTTAAAGATCTTTAAGCTCTTGCTCGCAAACCGCGAGCTTTATATCATTCACAAGCTTATTGTTCGACAGGGTATCCAACTTGGCGGCCAACTTAGTGTTATCCTCTTATAGCTTTCGATACTCTCTCAAAGCTTCTCCAGCTCGACTGCCTGGTCAAAAATGGACTGGTCATTGCACCATATGATCTCTTTTTTTTAAGCAAGAGCCATAGCATTCTCCTCGGTTTGTTTATTAAAATCTGCACCTTCTGTAAGAGCAACTTTCAGTTCATTTCTCATCACAATGGTGGCCGATCATGGGCTTGTCTCGGTTCCTCCAACAACTTGTCTGAGCTCGTTTTTTGTTTAACGATGATATCTCTTTCTCTTGTAACCTTAATCAAATTGTCATCTCGCTCCTTAACTACCTTATCAAGGTTGGCCTTTCTTTATCAAGCGACTAAATCTGTGTGTAGTTGATCCGATTAACATCAGAGAGAGCCCTACACAAACGCTGCCATCCAAATATGGACTCCATGTCGCTCTGAACTACCTCTAAGCTTTTTGCTACACTTTACTTCGTGATGACTTTGATATCCTTATCAAACTTAATCTCACGAAGGAACATGTGTCGGTAGGCAGTTCAAAGGCGAGTTGCACCAACTTGGATCACAGATGTCGAAATGCTTTGGGAACGAGCAGGGGCCGACATATGTAATTTCTCGAGAAGATGGAATTTCTTGTATGATAGTGGTCTGGGCTTTAGGAAGAGAAGGGATCATAGGCGCAATAGGCCCACGTGTTCAGAAGAATCCCTTGGGGAATGCTTATGAGTATCGTAGGAAGTATCACCTTCAGACTCTCTTTTCCTTTTCGATCTTTCTTCCATAGCCTCATGGCGTTCTCTTTCATCTTTGCTCGCCGCATTCTCTTTCAGCTTTGCAAGCCTCATCACGCTTGCATTCTTTCCTCCATTGCCTCTTTTTGTCGGTCTCATAGCGGTTGGGATGAGGATCAAGGGTATTCGTCTGCACTCGTTGCATCCTGGTTGCCGGTTATTTTTGGAGTCTTAACTGCTACATATCCTGGATAAGGTGACCGAGGGAGAGTAGGGCTCATTGTGGGTGACTTTCCAAATGATTCCTACCTTTCCTTGCTAGCATGGTAATTGCTATCTTCGTCATCAGACTCATACTCTTCTTCAACGACAGCCGGCTCTTTTCTTGATTCCCTCATGAATCTCACATCTTCCTCTGGGATCGTGGGCCTTCTAACATCACCACCCTCATCATGGGGGCATCATCCCTCGTAGGCTCGTCAGCCTCTATATCACCAGTCTCCTCTTCATATTTACCGCCTGATCCACTTTCTTCTTCTTTCCCTTATGGATCCTTGTTGGAGTTTCGAGCGGAGGCATTGGAACGGGTGTATAATCTAGAACCGCTCCATGTTGCAGATTCTGTGTTGGATATTCCTCCTCGTTGGAGTAGTCCAAACTGTTGCAGGTTTTCATTCATCAAAAGGAACTTGATGGTACATTGGTTTGCTTTAATGGCCTTTAAATCTTCAAGAACTCTCCCGTGCTCCGGCTTCTTGACCCGCTTTTGAATACATGCGAAGGAAAAACATTAAATTAGAAACTTAAAGATCCTGGAATGATAAAGACCAGCGAAAAGCGGCTTACTTCCTTTCAACGAGAGATGGTTGAATCTTTTTGGATGGTGAATAAAGAATCATTCGTTCTTAAAGCAAGAACATTTAATATGTAGCCCCTCAATGATCTTGCACCTCACCTATTCTACTATTATCACAAAGGATGGGCAGTCATTTCTGCTTTTAAACTTGAGAAGATAGGTGAGCTCGTCGAAGCGTGGAGGTTGATCAAATCTTTGCATAAAGAGAACATATAATGATTTTAGCAAGGCATGTCCATTCGAATTAACTTAGAATGGGGCAAGTCCAATCTCTTGTCGAAATTTCATGAGGATGGGATTGAAAGGAGGGACAGAACTATTAAGGCATTTATATCAACTGTAAGGAGTGAAGCCGGGTAGGGGATAGTCAACAAACTCAGTTATGGTTGGCAAGCGGACATCTTCATCTAGGATACCATGTAGAAGGTAGATATTTCAAAACATCTTGACTGTTAGAGCAGTGGGTACCCACTCCAGCAGGTCATTTATAATTAACCCTGGAGGTAATGGACAAAGAACTGGATTGAATGGTACTAGTTGGCCTTGGGACCTAGAAGTTGAAAGCTATTCATCTCAAGTTGTAACGGAGGGTAAAACTAAGGTGGTAGATGACATAGCTTCGAAAGGAGTAGATGATACTTCACCGGGCTTGTGGTAGTTTGATCTTCGAGCCATTCTAAATAGCAGAACTTGGCGTTCAACATGATTAGGTAAAACTTAGAGTAGAAATACCTGTGTGACCAACACTCGAAATCTAAAGGAAGTCGATATGTGTTGACCGAGGGAAAGTACAGTGTGTTGTCTATGCAGAGTGGGTCTAATATCTTGAACACTATGAACAGACCATCCCATGAAAGATAGCTCATTCGTGCTAGAAAAACAAGTTGCATCATATTTAAAGATTATCTCTTTGGGACTTAGCCCTTACCGATTGAAATAACGGATCTGTTATTCGAAATGATGTGGAAAGTATTTCTATTAAGGATCACCGAAAGTGTAGGAATTAAAAGGCAATGCAATAAAGTCAACCAATACTCCCGCATCCAAAACGAATCAATTTATTGGAATTTATTTGGTGATCGGAACATAGCCAATTTCACAAAGAAGACAATTGAAGTCAAAGAGTTAAAATTTTATTTGGATCATACGTGGTCAACCGAGCAAACCCTAGTTTCATCCCCAATTATACATGCTAGAATTTGATTGTCCTCCATCAAGAAAGAAATCGACCAAGCCAATACCATCTCTATGACTATTATATATCAATACCCACCTTTGATCAAAATCAAAAAGGGCTCGACCCAGGGTTTCAAAGGAAATTGAGACTGAGACTTCAAGAAGCAACTTTGGAGGTAGCGGCAGTGCTACATAGTAGCGAATTGCTTGGAGAGGCAGCGACAAGAAACATCAATGGAGGAGCAAGTCAATGGCGATGAAGCCGATAGATGAAATGAGGTCGGCGCTTGAAAGTCAGCAGGAAGCAATAAGGAAGTATGAAAAAGTGAAGGGAAAGGAGTTAAGGCACGAACTCTTTTAAAAGAAAAATTGGAAATTTTTCTTAAGTCTTCATGTCGGTACCAACACGAAGAAGTCGATACAGACATATCATTTTTCAGCTGACATTGTTCAAACTTGCTGCTACGTATCTATTCAACAAGAGCTACTTGTGGATTTCAACATGCAAACTATTTAGTCAATGTTAAAAAGCGGAAGTTTGTTTCAAACTAATGCAAACGGTTAATAGAAATCAGTTGATCGGAGCCAAATAAAAGCAACGTCTTGAGACGGCACTCAAGCAATCAACTTGACTCCATGGGATAGTAGTCCATGACTAATTTCAACCTAGAGCACACTTTATTTTTAATGAAAGTGTACTCTGCGGGGAAAATGTTAACTGGGTTTTAAACTAAGTAGAAATCAATATAAGTTAGAATGTTTAGACGAAGACAGAACAATCTGAAATCTTAGAGGTACATTTAGATAAGACAAAGGATCACCTAAAAATATGCCAAGTACAAACGTTGGTATGTCTATGGGAACTTCTCATAGCTTTGTGTTTTCCACTCAAATTTATAGGAGTCATTCTATGCTTCTTCTATGCCTGCTCAAGAGATTTCCAAGGGTTTTGAACAACTAATTACCAGAATCGAAGAGGTAGCAGTCAAAACAGCATAACAAACTAAGTGAAGAAGAAACTATCACCAATATTATCCGAATACCTATGGAAACAACATGGGATAACTCAAAATCATGTAGCATGAAGAGTGCAAAAGAGTTGAGACAATTGGAGTTAACCATAGATGTCGGCATCGACATGAGATGTCGGTACCGACATGTGTGGGCTTTCATCTGGACTCTATGCCAACTCTCCTTCCGGCTCAATACGACTGTTACCTCTATAAATACAAACCATAGAACAACTAAAACGACAGGTAGTTTCTGCCATCACTGCATGGAAGCTCTGTCTCTTCTTCATCTCCTTCCTTTACACAAGCCACCGAGGCAGCTACTTTAAGCAATTCTAGGACTTAGAATCGATCTAACCCCTGTACTTGTGACTTATTTTCTATCAAACCCTTTGTAATCTCAATCAATTCTATAAGCAACAAAGCTATAAAGTGGACGTAGGCCAAAGATTACCGAACCACTATAAAATCTTATGTTTCTCTTTCTTATTGCTGTTCATTTTCCTTTACTATTACTATTATCTGCTAGATCTAGGTTTCATAGGTTCCCTACAACCTATTCTTGGATGTTGATCTATTTTTGGTATTAATGGTTATAATTACGAATAACTGATTACTGTTTTATACATCACGTGAAACGATTATAACTTAACCTAATTCATTCATTTATGCATCATGACTTCTTATAGTCATAAAGAATGTATTAGGCATAAATAAAAAGGAGTTGCAAGTAAATGTTACTTTATTCCTATATGATGTAGAATTCAAATGTTACTTCGACTAATATCCAGGTGATTTGTATGCCAGCGATCAAGGCATGAATATAATTGACTAATCATGTGTGTAATCTATGCATGTTTTGGTAAGCTACAGAAATATAACTCAGCTCCGTAGTATGAAATATGCATTTTTTGATGTTAGTGCTATTTTCTCATTCAAATGGACAAATCTAATAGGTGTAGCTCTTTAAAGCATAAATTATGAGGTTTCAATTTGCTACTCATGTTACTTATATAATCTGTCGCATATGTTAATTTATGAAAATAAAATTATAGGCTTGAACATAACGAACATTAATGAACTCTAAGGTTAAAGGATGTACAACTTGATAAAGATAAACATTATGCATAAAACTTAATAAGATGAATAAGTCATTATTTTCTTAATTATCTAATTGTTAATTATGAATTAATTTATTATGTATATGTAATTTTGATAGAATGGAGAATGATTAAGTAGTGATTAAAATATTTGCCCTAAAAAGAGGCCTAAATGTATGAATTGTAAAAAGATACAACATCTCTAAAGTTATGCAAGCGAACCATGTCCATAAAACCATGGTAACATATTGTTTTTATTCGGTGAAATAATCTATATTACATCATGACTGAACCTATTAAAATATATCAAAGGAGAACGACTATAGAATTCCCATTGAAGAGTGCTCTATACTACAAGAAACAGAGCAATTTCCGATGTGAAGAGTGCTCTACACTACAAGAGACAAAGCAATTTCCAATGGCTCCAGAATGTCGGCGGCCGTTGGAAGCTGTCAGGAGCCGTCGGAAAAAGCAGTTGTAAAATAATCCGTCGTTAAACAGATTTTTTGATGGCTCTCGATAGCTTCCGTCGATAGATTTTCCGACAGTTTTTTATGGTGGTTCGACGGCTTTCGATGGCCGTCGGAAGACACATGAAGGATCACACTTTGTACCGAAAGCCATCGGTAGCCCTCGGGAGCTGTCGAAAATATGCCGTCTGTAGCTGTCAGAATTCGTTGGTATTTATTAGACTACAGGTCGTCGGAAGCCGTCAGAAACCCTGAAACTTTTTCTGTATTTCTGCTGTTATTTTGGCCTTCAATCCACAATTCATAAATATAATATATTTCACCCAACTCAATATATCCAACTTAGATATTCAATATCAAATCAAACCATAGAAAGATAATCAAATATCATAAAGAAATAAATCAAATCTAATTCATATAAAATTAAACCAAACTTCACTACCATAATTTACATATACATCAATCCTTCACCAACTCCTCATAATCAACTCCAAAATGTCAGAATCGCTACTGCCAAATGTATCATCAAACAATATACATAATAGTTCAATTCCAACTCCACCAACTCAATGTATCATCCAAACTCACAAAACACTGACACAAAAAAACATACCAATCACTCCGGTTAATCAGCGCCAGAACCTCCCAAAGCAGCAGAAGATGGAAAGCAGCCACCATACTCTGCATGTACTTAGCAATATGCTGATCCAGTAGCTATGCCATC
Organism: Allium cepa; assembly: GCA_030765085.1. Classification (NCBI taxonomy): domain Eukaryota; kingdom Viridiplantae; phylum Streptophyta; class Magnoliopsida; order Asparagales; family Amaryllidaceae; genus Allium; species Allium cepa. Next base: position 993,701,283 of record CM060934.1, on the reverse strand, counting down.
TCGATGGCCTGGCGACGGTTTTGCTCTTCCAACTGCATCACCCTAGCTCTCAACTCTTCGATCTCTACTAGATCTTTATCAGCTCTAATCGTTTGGCTGGCTTGCCTCTGTCTGCTAGCCTGCAACACTTATTTAGTTTAGTCTATAATCTTACTATCAAAGTTACAACATAATGTGTTAATTGTTCTATCTATAAACTAATTACTGTAACTAAAGCGATGTGAAGTTCTTAAAACTAAAAGATTATTAAATTGTTATATCTTAATATATTATTCATTACCACTTGATTTTCAAAGCCATAACGCTTGTTCCATGATGGTGGATCCATGACTAACTCCAAAATAATGTCCTCTTCTCATCCATCATGAGCTGCTCTTGACCGGTATCTTGTAGGAGTTTCTGGCGTTGTTCCATAAACCTTGCCTGCATGAAAAAATAAAAATGCAGTTTGAATTAATACCATGATATCTTAATTCATTATAATTTAACAATTAAAACAATTACTAATAGTACATAAACTAAAATATGCTTACATGGCTCTTTCTCGATTTATCGTCGTGTCATGTATATGAAACTGTCCTGTCTGGATTTACATGCTCGATGGCATGCCTACAAGTAAGCACATCCATATACGGCATAGAACCCTGCGCCTCAGCTTCCTAAAATTGATTATTATGTACTATTATTGTAGATTCAAAATTATATAGCACAATAACTATATACAATTCATATTTAATAAATTTACCAACTCCTGGCGATACTGCTGGAACGACTTTGACCCTCCTCGATGAGTGATAGGATTTTTGTTCTTATTTGCAGAGTTTCTTTCCGACTCTGCCTGTATATTTAAATTTAGTACATTATTTACTTAGCAAATATTTTTCGATATTTATGTATCAATAAAATAATTAATAAAAGTTTAGTACACTTACCTTCGCCTCATCACTATCCCAATGTCTCAGCCACCCTTCCCATACACTCATCCCCGACCAGTTTGGCTTCTGCCATTTATGCTTCACTGTCGACATGGAATCCCTATAGTTCTACCTCATTTTATGCATCTAGTAATGTCGTACCAGTTACAGGTCATCTGACTGTATGTCCACAGTGGCCTGTGTTTCATGATAAACAAAGCAACTAAGAATTAAACAATAAAAGGTGAATAATAAATAAGCGACAAAAATAAATTAAGAAAGGAAAATAGAAGATTATACTTACAATGAAATCCTACCAAATACACTCAAGGATGTAGGGGGGATGTTATCCCACTTTGGCCAATAAGCCGACATCCTACTCTTGTACGCCTCCCTCTAAATTGATTGAACTACAGCTGATGGCTGTAGCTCAAACCCTCTATGTCAAATATGATAGATTAGTATGTCGTACATAAAATATTTAAGATTGTCAGGACACGATTCTTCGTCTTCCGAAAATTCGACATCGACACTCACTTTATCGACTGCCGAGGAATCGAACGACGGAAAACCGAACACTGAGGGTTTTTTAAAAAAAAAAAAAGAATTTAGGAAAAGAAAAAAAGTAAGAAAAAGGTAGAAGATAGAGGGAAAAGAAGATAGAAGAATTTTAAAATAGAAGAAAATAGAAAATGGAGGGGAAAGAAGAAAAACAGAAGAAAATAGGACGGAATAGAAAACAACAGAACAATAACAGAATCTCACAATTCGCAGCGGAACAACATATAATAATAAATGAATAATCTTTAAACAAAGAACTATATCAGTTATTACATTACATCACATTTCATTACATCATATCATCAGAGTGTACAACAATATACAACATCAAACAGTGCAGCGGAAAAAGAAATACTATATAGTAGTAATACGCCATGCCATCCAGCTTGCCTCCAGCAACTCCAGAATATCCAGAATATCCTGATAAACCTAACTCTTGACTGCCCGTGTGGAAATTGGTGGGCACCCAGAGTTTAGGAAGGAAAACAATAAACTCCAAGTCAGTCATGTGACTGGTGTGAGAACTCAAAACAGTTTATTTATCTTTAAAATCAAACTAGAGGAATATTTTTAATTTCAATTCGCAATGCTTTTAAAAATGAGACTACCATAAGGCCTCCCGCACACACACACAATGCAAACGCAGAATCGGAGGAGATTTCTCCTTATGATAGTCAAAGATGCTTGATACGCATTTAAAAAGAACATTTCGTATTATTATTAGTGCATAGTGTAGAAAATTCATTTCGAAAGTAGAATATAAATCTTAGCCAGCATAGGTACCATTATATTATGCCTACTATACCTACTTCCTGAGGAAGCAGGTTCTACAACTAAAACCGTACAAGTCACGTATTGTTTCTTTGGATTTCCAACAAATGGTCAGGCCAAGGAACTTCCCATTGCCACATGAGAATGCCTCTGGAAAGACATCCCCGAGAACCAAACCGGAACTCTGCCAACACAAGGCCGGGTTACCCCTAACTGGGTAACTACTGACACGAGCACGCCATTCCCCGATCGTAAACGACCTTTCTCACGGGATCCCGAAAACCAACAACCACAAAGTAATAAATTCGTAGTAACCACATATGTTAAATATCTGGGCTCCATACCATGATACCACCTCTATCCAGAAGGAAATGTACATACCCTAAAGGGTGCTACCCCTCATAACCGTGCTGCATCTTTCCTGTTTTGACCATTTCCGGGGTGTGAGGTTCGACGAAGTCACGTCCACAAAAACATACTTTATACAAAAGCCATGCTTTGGGTCAACAAATAATCAACACAATGATCACTAAGATAGACGATCAAATAAACGATCCTATCACAATAATCAACACAATGATCATTTCAGCATCACTCAGCATGTCACATTACCAAATTGGGAATATATCGCTGATAACTTCAACTATATAACCTCTGAGCTCGTACGTCTCAAAGAAGGGTGTCAAGCTAAAAGAATAAATTCTTCGCCACCAATAGAAATATATTTGAAAGAAATCTGCTTTACATTCTCAACTTGTAATGTCAGACACACAATCCATACAAGTTTGTTCCGGGATCGAACAAAACCGAAGGCACTTACAAAGAAGTCCTTGCAATCCGGATATTCACAATCCTGATCGGATTTCCCATCACTTAGGGAGTCTCTATACCGTTGCAACTCAGTGCAGAGACAATCGATAGGTCATCCTATCGCTCTCGCAAATACCGGGTCTTCAACACCGATCTTCAATGCAATTCACAACGACGTATCACATATTCGGAATGGGTTATACGACCCCATGGTCCTTTCCCGGTTAACCCGAATAGTGAGCGCTTATTTAAAAATAAGTGTAGCATTCACATTCAAACAAATCACATCAATTACCCATTCAAAGGGAAATATTGATAGTCGGCTATTGAACTATCACTGGATATGCACACATCACCAGATTCCAAATAATTTTCTAAATTATTTATTTTCCAAAATATCTTCACTAGATATGTAATTTCAATACTTCAAAAATAAATCAATATTTATTTTTAAACAAATTCTCCTTTCCTTTATAAATTCAATAGTGAATTTATATTTCAAAATATCCATGCATATCATTTCAATTATCCATTTCAATTTATCTTCAAAAAGATAAATTTTAATTATTCACTTCATATTGGAAAACATTTCCATACTCATTAAATAAGTAATTCACGAATTTTATTTATTTTCAACACTTAGAAAATATTCAATATACTTAAATCGAAATTAAGTATATATTTCATTCTTTAAGGAAATCATTCTCTTAAACATATTTATTTGGGCCAAAACGAATGTTGCGTAAAACATTGTTACGACAACCCAAAATCACTAGTATAGGGATTCGAAATTAAGATATATATATAAATCCCAATACTATGCAAAACATTTCCTTTCGGAAATCATTTACTATAACAACAGTGTTATAGTCCATCATCTCCTTCTATTTCTCGAAAACGTCTATTTCAACAATTAATGTTGAAATCTATGGTTTCGAATCTCAACACATTTTAAAACATCGTTAGATCGTTTTAATTTTATTTGAAATATCACATTCAAAACAATTCCTTTAACATATTATTCACAGTTCAAAAACGTGAATATACTTCATTAACAATTTCATCCTTTTATTCATTTTAATTCAAAGGATTATTCACTATTCAAAAATGTGAATATAACTCCATTTATAGGTTTCAACAATTCACTTATCAAAATAAGTCATTTGCGAATTTATAAAACAACGTTTATAAACTCCATTTCTATTTATTTTATAACAACTTCCTTTTATAAATTCCTTTATTAATCTATTCGATTTATAACTTAATTATAAACTAAAGGTTCATATTCTAAATTAAATGCTTATAAAACGATTATTTTACAAAATCGTTCTTTTAAAGACTTTCCAATTTATAAACCTTATAACTTATAAGATTCATTTATTTAACCAAATCTATTCCTTCAATATAACTTCATAAATTTATAAATCTTACTATTTATAAATTTCATTTATAACTTCACCGTTTATAATTTTATAAATTTCATTCTTTAATGAAATTCATTTTCACTTCATTCAAACACTTATAAAAACTTGTTTTATAATTTCAATATCTCAATTTATAAATATCCATTTATAAATCTCTTAATATAAATCAATTTATATTATCCTTTTAAAATGTCTTTAATCTCCTTTATTATTTCACCATTTTGATTCATAAAATAATTAAATTTTATAAATCCTATATTTAAACTTTTATAATATATTCAAAAATCCAATCTAAACTATTCTATAAAATCATTAATCCATATTTCTCTAAAATCAGCTTTTAACTATATTTCTTAAAAACATAATTTTATAACTTTTAAAAGTATAACGTTTATTTATTTAAAATGGGTCAATTCCAAAAATATTTAATATTTTCAAAGATCACTTTAAAAACCTTTTAAAATCCCAAAATCTGGGTCCAATGATGCTACACACCAAATAGTCAATCACGACTACAACGATATCATATATCAATATGGAAATCCATCAAATATCAAAATATCTGAAATCAAATAAAAACTGTTGAGGAATCCAGTTGGATCCCTCCAACCTGTTTTCCTGCATTCACAAACATTAGCACAATACCAATTTCGCTCCAGTACGAAATTATCGCGGTATATGTTTTTAATAAATATTATCCGCTTAATAACGGCGCATTAGGGTCTCATCCGCTAAACAAATAAATGCGGGAAATCAATAACTCCAATATATACATATGCCAATATATATATATTGCTATTATATATAATACCAATTTCACTGTTTATGAAATATTCGCGGTATATGTTTTTAATAAATAACATCCGCTTACTAACGGCGTATAATGTCTATTTTAACAATCAATAGATATCAATCATCATTCAAACATGCATTCAAATATTTTAAATCTAACTATTTAAAATAAAATCGAAACCTATTCGATTGAGTGAGAAGTTCTCACCTTGATTTCATTTCCGTTTTAGCTTTTATTTCGAATAAAATTAAACGGACGTTTAATTTTACCCAAAATTCTCACTAACTCCAAACGACTCCAAACCAACTCCATCGCATAGTGCTCGTCCATACGATTCCAACGCAACCGAGTTTGCATTTTTTTGACCTCGTATGAAAAAGTTATGAATTATTGAAGTTTACACGTATTTAAACTAACAAATTTGCAACTTAATTAATAAATTTATAACCTATATCCTCACAGCCGCATGATTAAAATCCAACGCCTCACGTTCATCTCCCCCACCCTCTCGTTCATCACGCACACCACCTGAAGCAAGCCGAACCCATACTTGCTTATTAGGGTTTGAATTCGCTCTCACCACACACGATTATATTCGATCACATCTCCGCCATCGCGAAGCCCTCCATCCCCTCCAACTTCGGCCTGAAGCTTAGAGAGCTTGGCTCTATGGTTGGCACGCACCACGAGGCTGTGCGGCCCACAAACGCACCCCCCTAGACGCCACCTCATCGCTCCGTTTTACATCACAACCGTTGATCTTGTAGATATCACCATGCTCTTCGATTCTCTAGTTGAAACTTCATCTAATTGCTGATGGATTGGAAGAAATCGAGGGGAGAAGTGGAGTGATTTTCGGCCCTTCATCCTGATAGTGGCGGCTAGGTTATAAAATTAGGTTTAGTTATTTTTTTTTTTATCAAATTATGAAGACAAGGGTCTATTTATAAGGAACCGACGAACACTATTCATCCCGGAAATTCCGAACTCCGATTTAGGCGCCGAAACTGACGTACCTAGGGTTTATCCCGCGTTCCGGACACAATGGAATAGGTTTCGGAAGCTAATTCGGACATCTGTGCGAGTTATGGCTATAAACGCTCAATTTGAATTAAACCGATTTAAGCGATTTTCTAGGCGTTTTAATTTGTACCGGACAAACGGTAAATCCAATTGACTTGAAATTTGAAACCTTACAATAATATCACATTAAGGATCCGATGAAACTGGTTTCGTCGAAATCCGAGACTTTTTGAAAAATGGCTATTTTAACTCGTCAAATTTAAATTAAAAATAAATCGATGCGTTTCGAGCTGCCACGACCAAACGATAACTCCGATTGACACGAAAATTGAAACCCGGTAATAACTAACTATTACGGATCCAATGGAACTGGTTTCGTTCAATTCTGAGACTGTTCAAAAATTGACTATTTTCACTAGTCGATTTTAATATTAAAATATTCAATTTTCACAAATTAACTTTTAATTCGATTTTAAATGTTCTAAAATATCATTCTAACTCCAATATGATAAAATAAAATTTTACAAATCATTTTCAATCATATTTAACCCGATTTTCAATTATTTCCATAATTTAACATATTAAGTTATCGATTTAATTATTTAATTAAATCCAAAAATTCAAATAAAATTTATTTGACTTATAAATTCACTTATTAATATTTAAAATTAATTAAATATTCAAATTTTAATAAATAAAAATTCTGGGTCGTTACAATCTTCCCCCCTTAAAGGAATTTCGTCCTCGAAATTAACTAGTAAGAAAAGTTACAGAATTTATTAACTTTCCCAAAATTTATAATTAAACTTCTTATAATACTTACTAAGTTTCCAAATCATACTTAGTTATCTTTTCAAAAACAATTATTATTGTTTAACTTTCAACTCCCAAAATCAAAGTTAAAGGTTTCAAAATTTTCCAATTTTTCTCAAATTTTTTCTAACGCCTTAAATTTTCGGAAAAATTCGCCATAGTCTCCTTTGCGCGGCTCAATCCGAAAAAAAAATGACAGTATATATATCACAAATATACATCTCATCAAGTAATGAGGCATCCCGAAGGGAAAAAAGTGTAAAAGTACGATATTTAATCCGAGATATGTACCTTATATTTTACTAGCAAGCATATACAGCTAATATAGCGCAAAAGCGAGCTCCAAATGCGAAGCAAACGCGATCCGCACCTACTAATCACTCAACAAACAATATGAGAATCATGCATATAGATAATAGTATCGATATACAACATATAGCAACATACTAACTATACATGTCAACATAGCAAATGCAACTAAAGCAACAAATGCAAACATCAACCAACTAGCATTCAACAAATTCAAAATCAATATATATTCATTTATATTCTCATTAATATTCAATGAATTTGTTATCAATTTAATCACATTTGATTCATTAACATTGGATTTTATCAACATTCATTCTCAATTAGTTTATATTCACTAATTCATATTCAAGTTAGTTCACTTCCAAATCAAATTCAATTCCATTCAAATTTATTTACTTCTAATTTGAATTTCAATTACTTTAGCTTTCAATTTTTATTAACACTTAATGAATTATATACAATCAACTAACAATCATATAACAACCAATGTATATATATTAATTTCAACCAAATTCCTTTGCTTACAATTGGTTTAATTAAATGATTTTCATTCAACTATTCAACTTTCAATAACATTAGATTTTTAATGAATTAACACTTATATTCATTATTTCATATCAACTATTCACATTCAATTGATTAATATTCAATCCATTCATTTATATAACTCAAGTTTATATTTATCACTTAACTTTATTAATTTTACTTTGATCTAATATCAACTTCATTCAATATCTCTTAAGTTATATTCATATAGTTTCACTTCTTATATATATAAGTTTATTTCACAATTGTAATTCACTTTAATTATAATTCAATTCTTATAATTCTTTTTACTTATACAATTATTCTTTTATTTAGATTATTCAAACAACTAAACAATCAACTTATATACTCTTTAATAATTTTGAAAAATTATTTCTTCATATATAAAATATATAATCAAGGTAAAATTATTTCATTTACCCAATTTAAAGATCAATACTGTGTCGAATTGTTCTATTCAAGTGTTTAGAAACCCCTTCGATTTAGTTTCGAAGCTGCGCCGACGAAGGTTCATATGCCACTCAATAAACCAATCATCACAATATAAAACAATTTTTTTTATTCACTAACAAATACGCTCTCATAGCTATTATTACACTCAAATTCATTCTAGAGTACTACTGACTCTATCTCTAATGAATAATACCCAACAGAACCATGGTTGTCGCTTAACCATAAGCTCTGATACCACATTGTCAGGACACGATTCTTCGTCTTCCGAAAATTCGACATCGACACTCACTTTATCGACTGCCGAGGAATCGAACGACGGAAAACCGAACACTGAGGGTTTTAAAAAAAAAAAAAGAATTTAGGAAAAGAAAAAAAGTAAGAAAAAGGTAGAAGATAGAGGGAAAAGAAGATAGAAGAATTTTAAAATAGAAGAAAATATAAAATGGAGGGGAAAGAAGAAAAACAGAAGAAAATAGGACGGAGTAGAAAACAACAGAACAATAACAGAATCTCACAATTCGCAGCGGAACAACATATAATAATAAATGAATAATCTTTAAACAAAGAACTATATCAGTTATTACATTACATCACATTTCATTACATCATATCATCAGAGTGTACAACAATATACAACATCAAACAGTGCAGCGGAAAAAGAAATACTATATAGTAGTAATACGCCACGCCATCCAGCTTGCCTCCAGCAACTCCAGAATATCCAGAATATCCTGATAAACCTAACTCTTGACTGCCCGTGTGGAAATTGGTGGGCACCCAGAGTTTAGGAAGGAAAACAATAAACTTCAAGTCAGTCATGTGACTGGTGTGAGAACTCAAAACAGTTTATTTATCTTTAAAATCAAACTAGAGGAATATTTTTAATTTCAATTCGCAATGCTTTTAAAAATGAGACTACCATAAGGCCTCCCGCACACACACACAATGCAAACGCAGAATCGGAGGAGATTTCTCCTTATGATAGTCAAAGATGCTTGATACGCATTTAAAAAGAACATTTCGTATTATTATTAGTGCATAGTGTAGAAAATTCATTTCGAAAGTAGAATATAAATCTTAGCCAGCATAGGTACCATTATATTATGCCTACTATAGCTACTTCCTGAGGAAGCAGGTTCTACAACTAAAACCGTACAAGTCACGTATTGTTTCTTTGGATTTCCAACAAATGGTCAGGCCAAGGAACTTCCCATTGCCACATGAGAATGCCTCTGGAAAGACATCCCCGAGAACCAAACCGGAACTCTGCCAACACAAGGCCGGGTTACCCCTAACTGGGTAACTACTGACACGAGCACGCCATTCCCCGATCGTAAACGACCTTTCTCACGGGATCCCGAAAACCAACAACCACAAAGTAATAAATTCGTAGTAACCACATAGGTTAAATATCTGGGCTCCATACCATGATACCACCTCTATCCATAAGGAAATGTACATACCCTAAAGGGTGCTACCCCTCATAACCTTGCTGCATCTTTCCTGTTTTGACCATTTCCGGGGTGTGAGGTTCGACGAAGTCACGTCCACAAAAACATACTTTATACAAAAGCCATGCTTTGGGTCAACAAATGATCAACACAATGATCACTAAGATAGACGATCAAATAAACGATCCTATCACAATAATCAACACAATGATCATTTCAGCATCACTCAGCATGTCACATTACCAAATTGGGAATATATCGCTGATAACTTCAACTATATAACCTCTGAGCTCGTACGTCTCAGAGAAGGGTGTCAAGCTAAAAGAATAAATTCTTCGCCACCAACAGAAATATATTTGAAAGAAATCTGCTTTACATTCTCAACTTGTAATGTCAGACACACAATCCATACAAGTTTGTTCCGGGATCGAACAAAACCGAAGGCACTTACAAAGAAGTCCTTGCAATCCGGATATTCACAATCCTGATCGGATTTCCCATCACTTAGGGAGTCTCTATACCGTTGCAACTCAGTGCAGAGACAATCGATAGGTCATCCTATCGCTCTCGCAAATACCGGGTCTTCAACACCGATCTTCAATGCAATTCACAACGACGTATCACATATTCGGAATGGGTTATACGACCCCATGGTCCTTTCCCGGTTAACCCGAATAGTGAGCGCTTATTTAAAAATAAGTGTAGCATTCACATTCAAACAAATCACATCAATTACCAATTCAAAGGGAAATATTGATAGTCGGCTATTGAACTATCACTGGATATGCACACATCAGCAGATTCCAAATAATTTTCCAAATTATTTATTTTCCAAAATATCTTCACTAGATATGTAATTTCAATACTTCAAAAATAAATCAATATTTATTTTTAAACAAATTCTCCTTTCCTTTATAAATTCAATAGTGAATTTATATTTCAAAATATCCATGCATATCATTTCAATTATCCATTTCAATTTATCTTCAAAAAGATAAATTTTAATTATTCACTTCATATTGGAAAACATTTCCATACTCATTAAATAAGTAATTCACGAATTTTATTTATTTTCAACACTTAGAAAATATTCAATATACTTAAATCGAAATTAAGTATATATTTCATTCTTTAAGGAAATCATTCTCTTAAACATATTTATTTGGGCCAAAACGAATGTTGCGTAAAACATTGTTACGACAACCCAAAATCACTAGTATAGGGATTCGAAATTAAGATATATATATAAATCCCAATACTATGCAAAACATTTCCTTTCGGAAATCATTTACTATAACAACAGTGTTATAGTCCATCATCTCCTTCTATTTCTCGAAAACGTCTATTTCAACAATTAATGTTGAAATCTATGGTTTCGAATCTCAACACATTTTAAAACATCGTTAGATCGTTTTAATTTTATTTGAAATATCACATTCAAAACAATTCCTTTAACATATTATTCACAGTTCAAAAACGTGAATATACTTCATTAACAATTTCATCCTTTTATTCATTTTAATTCAAAGGATTATTCACTATTCAAAAATGTGAATATAACTCCATTTATAGGTTTCAACAATTCACTTATCAAAATAAGTCATTTGCGAATTTATAAAACAACGTTTATAAACTCCATTTCTATTTATTTTATAACAACTTCCTTTTATAAATTCCTTTATTAATCTATTCGATTTATAACTTAATTATAAACTAAAGGTTCATATTCTAAATTAAATGCTTATAAAACGATTATTTTACAAACTCGTTCTTTTAAAGACTTTCCAATTTATAAACCTTATAACTTATAAGATTCATTTATTTAACCAAATCTATTCCTTCAATATAACTTCATAAATTTATAAATCTTACTATTTATAAATTTCATTTATAACTTCACCGTTTATAATTTTATAAATTTCATTCTTTAATGAAATTCATTTTCACTTCATTCAAACACTTATAAAAACTCGTTTTATAATTTCAATATCTCAATTTATAAATATCCATTTATAAATCTCTTAATATAAATCAATTTATATTATCCTTTTAAAACGTCTTTAATCTCCTTTATTATTTCACCATTTTGATTCATAAAATAATTAAATTTTATAAATCCTATATTTAAACTTTTATAATATATTCAAAAATCCAATCTAAACTATTCTATAAAATCATTAATCCATATTTCTCTAAAATCAGCTTTTAACTATATTTCTTAAAAACATAATTTTATAACTTTTAAAAGTATAACGTTTATTTATTTAAAATGGGTCAATTCCAAAAATATTTAATATTTTCAAAGATCACTTTAAAAACCTTTTAAAATCCCAAAATCTGGGTCCAATGATGCTACACACCAAATAGTCAATCACGACTACAACGATATCATATATCAATATGGAAATCCATCAAATATCAAAATATCTGAAATCAAATAAAAACTGTTGAGGAATCCAGTTGGATCCCTCCAACCTGTTTTCCTGCATTCACAAACATTAGCACAATACCAATTTCGCTCCAGTACGAAATTATCGCGGTATATGTTTTTAATAAATATTATCCGCTTAATAACGGCGCATTAGGGTCTCATCCGCTAAACAAATAAATGCGGGAAATCAATAACTCCAATATATACATATGCCAATATATATATATTGCTATTATATATAATACCAATTTCACTGTTTATGAAATATTCGCGGTATATGTTTTTAATAAATAACATCCGCTTACTAACGGCGTATAATGTCTATTTTAACAATCAATAGATATCAATCATCATTCAAACATGCATTCAAATATTTTAAATCTAACTATTTAAAATAAAATCGAAACCTATTCGATTGAGTGAGAAGTTCTCACCTTGATTTCATTTCCGTTTTAGCTTTTATTTCGAATAAAATTAAACGGACGTTTAATTTTACCCAAAATTCTCACTAACTCCAAACGACTCCAAACCAACTCCATCGCATAGTGCTCGTCCATACGATTCCAACGCAACCGAGTTTGCATTTTTTCGACCTCGTATGAAAAAGTTATGAATTATTGAAGTTTACACGTATTTAAACTAACAAATTTGCAACTTAATTAATAAATTTATAACCTATATCCTCACAGCCGCATGATTAAAATCCAACGCCTCACGTTCATCTCCCCCACCCTCTCGTTCATCACGCACACCACCTGAAGCAAGCCGAACCCATACTTGCTTATTAGGGTTTGAATTCGCTCTCACCACACACGATTATATTCGATCACATCTCCGCCATCGCGAAGCCCTCCATCCCCTCCAACTTCGGCCTGAAGCTTAGAGAGCTCGGCTCTATGGTTGGCACGCACCACGAGGCTGTGCGGCCCACAAACGCACCCCCCTAGACGCCACCTCATCGCTCCGTTTTACATCACAACCGTTGATCTTGTAGATATCACCATGCTCTTCGATTCTCTAGTTGAAACTTCATCTAATTGCTGATGGATTGGAAGAAATCGAGGGGAGAAGTGGAGTGATTTTCGGCCCTTCATCCTGATAGTGGCGGCTAGGTTATAAAATTAGGTTTAGTTATTTTTTTTTTTATCAAATTATGAAGACAAGGGTCTATTTATAAGGAACCGACGAACACTATTCATCCCGGAAATTCCGAGCTCCGATTTAGGCGCCGAAACTGACGTACCTAGGGTTTATCCCGCGTTCCGGACACAATGGAATAGGTTTCGGAAGCTAATTCGGACATCTGTGCGAGTTATGGCTATAAACGCTCAATTTGAATTAAACCGATTTAAGCGATTTTCTAGGCGTTTTAATTTGTACCGGACAAACGGTAAATCCAATTGACTTGAAATTTGAAACCTTACAATAATATCACATTAAGGATCCGATGAAACTGGTTTCGTCGAAATCCGAGACTTTTTGAAAAATGGCTATTTTAACTCGTCAAATTTAAATTAAAAATAAATCGATGCGTTTCGAGCTGCCACGACCAAACGATAACTCCGATTGACACGAAAATTGAAACCCGGTAATAACTAACTATTACGGATCCAATGGAACTGGTTTCGTTCAATTCTGAGACTGTTCAAAAATTGACTATTTTCACTAGTCGATTTTAATATTAAAATATTCAATTTTCACAAATTAACTTTTAATTCGATTTTAAATGTTCTAAAATATCATTCTAACTCCAATATGATAAAATAAAATTTTACAAATCATTTTCAATCATATTTAACCCGATTTTCAATTATTTCCATAATTTAACATATTAAGTTATCGATTTAATTATTTAATTAAATCCAAAAATTCAAATAAAATTTATTTGACTTATAAATTCACTTATTAATATTTAAAATTAATTAAATATTCAAATTTTAATAAATAAAAATTCTGGGTCGTTACAAAGATGCTGAAAAAAGTTTAGTACTTACCCATCGGCTCTAAGTACTAGAGTCACAACAAGTCACCGCGACGGTTGTGATAGACCGTTGCCATCGCCTCCTGAAGAATGGGAAGAACTCCTCCTTCTGGACGACATGATACCTGTCACTGACACATCATCTTAAAAGAGAACAATAACATGATAATGAAATATATTTTATAGTTAAATGACACAAATCTTATAAAGTACATACGTGCAAAGTATACTGATTTAGATTGGGTCTCATATTCCGACGATAAGCAAAATACATTGTATTTTTAACATAAATTCTAAATAAATGACAAAAAAGATGTAGATGACGATAAGCAACATACTATAAAGCCCGTTATCTCAAGAAAATATGGTAGATAAGTCACCATTGCAAGATTAGAAGACGCGACCCATAATAGCAGAAAAATAATCAGTTGTCGGTTAGGTTTCGAAAATTAAGAGCAGTATTTAATACTTCATCAACTAGTGAATTCAGTTTCTTTAATGGTAATGCCATAAAAGATGTAATGATGATAAGCAGATTCGGTTCCATAAATGACATAGACTACGTAACTAGCAAAATAAATCTCATCAATTACTTCAATTTCGTAATACACCAAGAATTCAACATAATTACATCAATTGCATAATTACATCAACTGCATAGTCTCATCAATTGCATAATTACATAACTAGCAAAATAAATCTCATCATTTACATCAATCCACATCCTATTTTGATTCAGATTCAGTCTCATACTCTCCATTATTTTCCTCCCTACTCTCGAATGCCTCTACCAAAATGTTAGATTCATCGTTCAGAGGTCCAAAATTAGTATGATCATCTGTAATTATTATTTCGTTGCTTTGCTCAAGATCTTCCTAATAAGCTTGTTCGTTTGAAATATTCTTCCCGTCAAATGTAAATCTTACCTTCGTTTTAAAAAACTGTCAACCAATCTGCTTTATCTCTTTTTAGAGACAGATAAGGAGTGTAATAAACTTGCAATGCTTGTTTGGCTAGTACAAAAGGATCGTACATGTGATAATGCAATATGTGCTATATTTCAATAAGATTATAATCCTTGTGCACATTAATTCCCGAACCTAAAACATTGCTAAACAAATTACATCTAAACAAAAACACCATCTTCGTGGGTTGTGAGAAATATGTCAGTTGCAAAATTTGTATTAAAACACCATGAAAATCATTTATGTGATTTTCTGGATCATCACTACCTTTAACAATTATGCCTGTATTATTAGTTAATTTTTCTGCACTGTATTCTTTGGTGTTAAATTTATATCCATTGACGAAATATATTGGATATGTCTTGATATTTCTTTTTTGTCCCAGCGCAAGATGTTTCAAACCTTCGTCAACCACATAATTTCTCGGTTCATAAACGTACTTTAAAAATCAATCAGTAGATTCTTTACGGAGATCTCCGTGTGGATGTTCATTTTTATAGATACTGCATATATGAATAAAATATTGCATTAAATTCTACACGCGAATGCATTATGGAAATGAATAAATCATAAATTATTATTTCAGATTACCTAACAAATGGTGCAACCTTAGCACAATTTAGAATAATATAATTATATGCTACATGAAGATCTCTATCGTCTAGCCATACTTCTATAAATTTCCCAAAAGATCGAGTGTGTTGTCTAAAAATAGATAACATGGTTGAGAGGACTCTTGTTCGTCGCCTTCGTTATTACAAGGAACACTTTCAAATGACATGTTCACATGGTCACTGAAATAGTGAGAGAAAAAACAAAACTTCTTCTTTGATGTAAGATTTACAAATCGAACCTTCATACTGTGCTTTTTGCCTCACTTTTTTCTTCTGATGATTCAAGTATCTATGCAAAATCAATTTACATTAACTTTAACTTTTGAATGTAATTAAATTAATAGGTAACGTATTACATACCTTTCAAATGAAGAATTCATCCATACTGCACAGGACCTCAAAATCGTGCTTCAGATGAGAGATGAACAGGCAAATGTTCTATTACATTAAAAAAAAACGGGCGGAAATATTTTCTCCAATTTGCAGAGCAATATAGGAATATCTAGTTCAAGTTACGTAAACATTGCACTTTTAAAGTAGTCGAACAAAGCTCTTTGTAAAACAGACTAATCTCCGCTATTACCTTCCAAACTTTTAACGATAATAGTTCTTTGAATAGAACGGGTAATAGATTTTCCATCATTCGGTAAAGAAAATTCCCATGTTTCTTCCATGTAATATGGACATGCTAGACGACAGGATGTACTCTATCCTAAAAGCATTGCATAGGCATAAAAATCACTTATAGTCTACAATAAAGAAGCAAACATACGAATTTTTTTCTTTGAAACGTCGTATGTTTCTACTCTTTCGTTCCATAGTGTATTTAACTCCTCAATCAACTTCTATAAATAAACATCAATTCCTTGTGTCAGATCGTCAGGGCCAGGAATGACAACAGTAAGAAACATATATTGCGTTTTCATATACATCCACGGAGGTAAATTATAAAGTGTGATGATAATGGCCCAATATGAATATTTAGCACCAAATTCAAAAAATGGTGAAAAATCATCCGTACATAATCCAAGTCTAACATTAAAACTCTCCATTGCAAAATTGGGATATGTTTTGTCGAAATGTTTCCATGCTTCTTCATCGGCTGGATGTGTCAACGTACCTTCTTCCTCCTTTCTCACACTATGCCATCTCATATGAGATATAGTAACAGAAGATGCGTATAATCTTCGAAGCCTAGGAGTGATGGGTAAGTAATGCATACGCTTGTACAAAACTTCATTTCCCTTCTTTTTTCTTGGTTTTTATCTTTCCTGATTATATATTTTACAATTCCTAAGATTTATGTCTTCTTTCAAAACAACATGCAACCATTTAAACATGTATCTATTTTTTGATAAGGTTAACCAAAAGCCGACATAGGTTTTTTAACTTCATAGTGATTTTCGCACATTAAATTATCAGGCGGCATATGTCTATTTGCAATTTGTACAATGGCTGTAAATTCGGCTTCGGTGATGTTGTATTTTGACCTCATCGCAATGTATTATGTAGTTACTGATAGCTGGATGCCGCTTTTACAACCATCCTAAGGAGTTTTCTTAGCAGCATCCATTAAATCATAAAATATTTTGCTTCAATATTTGGTTCTTCAACATTTTCATCATCGTTGTCAACTTCAATCGTAGGAAACATTGATCGTATTACATCTTCAACCATATTTTCTGTACGGTTCGCCGTAACAATTTCATTACCAGCAATGTCTAATTCAAAGTCTGTAGAAGTATTTGCTACAACTTCTCCATGACGATCCCAAACATAATACTTCGGCACAAAACCGTTTTTGCACAAATGGACTTTCACAATATTGGGTAACAAATACTTCAAATGTCTACACCTACTACACGGACAAAAAATTTGTACATTGTTTTCATTATTACTTAAAGCAAATTCAACAAATACGTTTATACCATTATAAAAATCTTCTTTTATTGAGCAACTCAACCCCTTTCTTTGATACATCCATCTCCTCCGATCAACGAAAAAATCGATCATTTTTCCTATTTGAAAAACTATATCACAATTTCAAAAATAAATATCAATCATATTATGAATTCACATTTTATTTTTCAGTATATCGATACAAAAACTTATACGCATCAATTTTACCTCACTTAAGAATACAATATAGAAATGTTGGTTTATGGTTATCTTTTTTTCTGGTCAGTCATCCTGCTTTCCATTACAAACACAGCAAACACTTACATTGCGTACATTATTTCATTTTAAACGATTCAATAAAATTTCGACAGCATTTCCCTTTTGTTTTCTACATTGTACACAAATGCATGTATGCAGGAAACAAAAAAGAAAAGTGACGGTGAAATTTTGTGAACCAATTGAAATGAAATAATGTGCGAAATGTAATTGTTTATTGTGTT
The DNA here is from genome assembly GCA_030765085.1 of Allium cepa. Lineage (NCBI taxonomy): Eukaryota > Viridiplantae > Streptophyta > Magnoliopsida > Asparagales > Amaryllidaceae > Allium > Allium cepa. The sequence goes on along the minus strand of CM060934.1, from coordinate 993,683,022 downwards.
TATAACTTATCCAATACATGGACAAATCAAACAAGTATTATAGTAGATGAATATAAATGGTTGTTTTGTGACAAAAACGTCTATTTATATAACGATCATGTACAACACCCATCGGGCGGGGCCAATAACTCTCTAAGAGGCGTAAAAAAAATATTTTATAAAAAAGAATACATATTTACTAATTTTATACATTTCAAAAAATTATTAATTTACCACATTCGTTCCATGTATTTCATCGAATAAGGTTGTTTTAATACTGTTGTCATTTTCCAATAAAGTCAAATTTCTATTAGACCCGTGCATTCATTATTGTTGCATAAGTCAAGATGTTATACGATTCATGTCTTATTCTAACTAACACAATACAATGGTAGAAACGATGCATATACAATGATTTACATATAAACACACAACCACAAATTATAGATACTCTTTACAATTTCACGGTAACATATGAAATGGGTATACCATGGGATGCTATAAACCAATATTACCCTATAGGAAATAATTGCAATCGCTAATTAACCCTAATTTATCAACTTATACAAATCTAGATTTAGAGTAAAATTAGTTTTTTGGCGAAAATAAGAGATTATACCCGAGTTAGAGAGCAATAGACGTTGATTAAGCAGCCAAGGAGGATTCGAAAGCTCAAATATGTTGATTGAAAGCATGTAGGTGAGATTTGTGGATTAATGGAGAGAGAAAATCATGCAGTCAAATGAGGAAGAAAGGCTTCGACCTGAGCAGATATTCATGAATTTCAGACGGCTTCCGACGGGCTGCCGTTGTCCATCGGAAGCCATCGCTAGGTGCTGTCGGAATATTAGCCTTTCCTAGTTATGCCATTATTCAAATTTTGGTCTAACAGAGAAAACTATAAAAAGATCACGTCGTGCAACTAAATTATCTTAATTTTTGGTTAGAATAGTTAGTATTTCTCTTTGAGGTATTGACCCCTAGAGAATTATTAGAATTAGTTGCTTTTGGCTTATTGACTCCCAGATAATTATAAATAGGAAGGATTGCTAGCCTTGATATGTTTCACTTGGCTAGGTAAATTAGTACTCTATAAATTCTTTGTAAAGTATACTCTATAAAATGTAAGTGAATTTTATTCTTTGAATTATCATCTTCTCTAAAAGGATTTGTAAATATACTCTCCAAATATTTCTATGTTTTGATTTCTCATTATCCCATTAAAAATTCTTTGTAAATCACACTTCAGTATAATACAACTGTTTTTTCTATTCCATCATTCCTCTGTAAATTCTTTTGACTTTATACCCCTTAAAATGTAACGGTATTTCTATTTTCATCATCCCTATGTAAATTGTTTTCAAACTATGCTCCAGATAACATTGTTGTACAATCTGGATTGTCATCATCACTCTATTCTTTGTATGTTATGTTCCATGAGATGTAAATGCACTTTGGATTATCATTATCCCTCCATGAACTCTCTATAAAACGTACTCCCTAAACATTACATATTCATTGTATACTCCATGAGATGTAAATGTATTTTGGGTTATCATCACCCCTCTATGAACTTTTTATGAAACATACTTCATAAAACATTGCACTGTATTTTGGATTATCCTATTTTGTATGTTGAAACTTGAAAATAAATTGAATATTGTCTGTAGAGGTAAATTTTCTGCATATTATTATATACATAAAGAAACCTTGAAACTAAAATTATATTTCTCAAATAACCGAGTTTCGTTTGTGAATTAAACTATTTGAAAATATATGCAATGATAAGAATTATTTTTATTTTCATGATGCATTTATTTTGAATATATTATTTAGATCAATGTTATCTTGAAAATTGTAGTCATCAATTTTTTTGAATAATTTTTTTCCTTTATATTTTGGAAGTTGGTGTTGTACCTAAGAATGATTCTAAAATATGGAATGCAGAATTGGTCAACAATTTCATGCCATTGTTTAGGTTTTGTCGAAATAATGTGAAGTTTCACTTTGGCTTCTTTCAAATGTCCATAACAAGACACATGATCTCAATCAAACAAACGCTAGAAGGAAATTTCAAAGTAATATAGTTCAACCGTAAATAATACACATGTTCAAAGTAAGACCATGCCTTATTAATATTATTTTTGAATTGTTAAATGAAATCTATCAAACAACTACATTGTGTAAGTAAAATATTTTATTTTATTATAATTCCGATCAGGTTGAAGTTTGTTTTATTTGTAAAGTAAAATTGGTAGAGCAAGAAAATGGAAACAAGTGGGTAAAAGATTGATTTATTTGCATTATGTTACACAAGTGAATGCCATGGCATCCATACTACCCATGCTTCTTCAATTATTACCATTCCTCACCCATATAGACATGTACCAATTGGCTCTACATTTTTTTAAAGAGGGTAATTAGTGTAAAATAGGGAACTTTATGATTGGACATTATGCAAAAATTACAATGCAAATTGGAAAGGAAGGATCTGACGGAATTATAACCACATTGAAAACTATAGGATACAAGTAATTAAATACGGCCATATTAGTTAATTGATAGCAACTTCTGTAAATGATTTAAATTTAGTTTTTGGCTTAATCCTGTTCTATATACAATCTAAACATCCAAAACTAAAAGTTTAAGGGCGGAAGCTATAAACAAGATCGATTCATTTACTTCCAGCCATTGCAGTTGAATTCTTGAAGCGTATGAAACAACAAATTGAATCTGACATGAGGAAACAGATTTCCAACTCGTCCAAATCTGTACTGCTATTTCTGATTAAGTGCCAAAACCTCACACTCTTAATTAGATGGTGTATTTGCCTTATAGAGAGTAGGTTTAGTGACCTTGTCAGAAAACGGACTCAAGTTCTCCATTTATACCGCTCTTGCCATCAAGGAGCTGTTGAGAACGTGAGAAAGAACGTGGGTGGTTATCTAAAAGTGGGAAGATTAAGTAGGGCTGTTATCTTGATCATTGACAACTTCCCTTAATAAATGGACCACATACTTTTTCAAAAATTGACCGAGTTAACTTTTATTAATATCATTTCCTGGAAAAGGCTTATATTCTCCCACTTGGTCCATTTAACTAGAGAGACTTCATATATGGATCATAGCGACAAATCCTCTTAGAGCGAGAATTAATCTTCCACGTATCACATTATACTCGATCTCTCATTATTCACACTATAACTTAATGGGTAAACCCTATGTTTACTTCAGGTCAAACAAAATGATATTTCTTAGAAAATATGTATGTAAAAATGAGAAATATCTAACTAAAAAAATTCAATACAACATAAATGAATGTATCACATGACGGAACCAAGTCCCATTCTCACTACATGACCCTTGAAACTCTTGATTTGCATGCCTTTAGTCAAGGGATCAGCAATCATAAGCTCACTGCTAACGTGTTCAATGATCACCTTCTTTTTCTAGAAACGTTCCTTTATGGCTCGAAACTTTATGTCTATATGTTTGCTTCGATTTCCACTCTTGTTATTCTTAGCCATAAAGACAGCGACTGAATTATCACAATACATTCTTATCGGGCGACAAATAGAGTCCACGACTCGCAACCCAGATATGAAACCCTTCAACCATACACCATGCGAGGTAGCCTCAAAACATGAAACAAACTCGGCCTCCATAGTAGAAGTGGCCGTCAAGGTCTGCTTCACACTCCTCCATGAAATGACACCATCAGCTAGCATAAAAACATATCCTGAAGTGGATTTTTGTGAATCAATGCAGCCACCGTAGTCGGAGTCGGAGTAGCCGACCACTTCAAGGTTATCCGTCCGTCTATACATAAGCATGTAATCCTTAGTACCCTGAAGATACCTTAACACCTTCTTTGTAGCCTTCCAGTGATCGATTCCTGGGTTACTCTGATATCTTCCTAATACCCTAACCACATATGCAATATCGGGTCTAGTACAGACATGAGCATAGATTATGCTGCCAACAGCTGAAGCATCTGGAATATTTTTCATCTGTTCCCTTTCAATGTAATTCCTAGGGGACTGGTCCAAACTGAAATATTCACCCTTCACAATGGGTGCTGCATTTGGTGAACAATCTTTCATTCTAAATCTTCAAGCACTTTGTCGATATAGGCTTCTTGATACAATCCCAAAATGCCTCAAGACCTATCTCTATGGATCTTAATGCTTATGACATAAGATGCCTCTTCTATATCTTTCATATCAAAGTTACTTGAAAGGAATTGTTTCACCTCATGTAGCATCCCTTTGTCATTGGTTGCAGGTAAAATATCATCCACATACAACACAAGAAAACAAAATTTACTCCCACTAACCTTAAGATATATACATTGATCCATGATATTTTCTTCGAAACCGAATGAAGTAATTATTTCATGGAATTTCCTATACCACTGGTGGCAGGAGGCTTGTTTTAACCCGTATATGAATTTATTTAGTTTACAAACCAAATGCTCATCATCCTTAGAGGAGAATCCTTCATGTTGTTTCATATAAACGTCTTCCTCTAAATCTCCGTTTAGAAAGCCGTTTTCACATCCATCTGATGCAGCTCGAAGTCAAAATGAGATACAAATGCCACAACCACTCGGAAAGAATCTTTCTTTGACACAGGAGAGAAAATTTCTGCGTAATCTATTCCTTCCCTTTAGGCGAACCCTTTGGCAACGAGTCTTTCCATGTTTCTCGATGTTTCCTAGTGAGTCTCTTTTTGTCTTAAAAACCCTTGCATCCAATGATTTTTACACTATCGGGAAACTCAACGAGATTCCAAACTCGATTAGACGCCATAGAATTCATTTCTTCTTTCATAGCATTCAGCCATATGTTTGAATCTGCAGAACTTACAGCTTGTGAAAACGAAAAAGGGTCATTATCGACCCCAATGTTATAATTCGATTCTTGTAGGCAGACTTCATAGTCATCAGGAATAGCTGATCTCCTTTCTCAAGTAGATCTCCTTAATGGGACTTGTTCATCCTCATGATGAACTAGTTCCTCATTTACAACATGATCTATCGGATTTTGATCAACAGTTTGTGGAATTTCTAAACTTATCACTTGAATCAGAGGGTAAAACCTCTAAGCGGTCTATTTTAGGACTAATATTCTGAAATTGATCACTCCCACCAATCAAATCATTCTCAAGAAATTTATCATTTCTTGATTCCACAATCTTGGTACAATTGGACGGATAATAGAATTTATAACCCTTTGACTTCTTGGCATATCCAATGAAATACACACTAATAGTCCTTGGGTCAAGCTTCTTTTCTTGTGGATTGTAAATTCTCACTTCTGACGGGCATCCCCAAATGCGTACATGTTGCAAACTTGGTTTCCAACGTTTGAACAACTCAAAAGGCGTCTTAGAGATGGCCTTGGAAGGAACTCGATTTAATATGTATGTTGCCATCTTAAGAGCTTCAATCCATAAAAATGGTCGAAGTTTAACAATACTTCTCATACTTCTCACCATGTCCATTAAGGTTCGATTTCTTCTTTCTGCCACACCGTTCTGGTCCGGAGTACCAAGCATAGTGTACTGGGTAACAATCCCATGCTCTTGAAGAAATTTTGCAAATGAACCACATGCTTGTCTGTTCTCCATGTATCTACCATAGTACTCACCACCTCTATCTGATCTTACGATTTTAATGTACTTACCACATTGATTCTCTACTTTAGCCTTAAACAATTTGAAGGCTTCCAAAGCATCATCTTTGGAACGAAGCAAATAGAGATACATATATCGTGAATAATCGTCTATGAAGGTGATAAAGTATTTTGGATCATTAGCGTTCATATCCGGACAACAAATATGTGTATGATTTCTAATAGTTCAGAACTCCTCTTTGCACCTTTCTTAAGTATGTTAGTGTGCTTGCCCTTAATGCAACTAATACAAGTCTCAAAATCAGTAAAATCTAGAGTAGAAAGCATGGTTTGAGGTTTCGGCCGGAATAGAGAAATTCCGGCCACCTCGATCCGGTTTCGGTCAACTCTGGGACGAAACCCTAGCAATAATCCGGTTTCAGTTGAGAAAAGAGAAAAAGTTTGAAATTTTAGGAAATTACAAGCATTTAGTTGAAGATCTACGTAAAATCTCGTTGTCGACTTTGATCTCTACATCGACATCAAGCAAATCTAGCCGGAGGGGTTCAAATCTCATTGTCGACCCCGACTGTTGTGATATTTCATTCATTTTCATTTTTTTGGTCTACGGTAGAGTGGATCGATGTTTTTTGAAGGTTAGTCTACAGCACAGCCGATCGATGTTTTTTGGTGGCTAGCGTTTTGAGTTAGGGTATAGTGAGATTGGGCTGGGCATAGATTAATTACATTATGTTTAAGTTGGGCTGGGCTAACAATTAGTTTTCTATTTTAATTAAGTAATGGTTAATTAAAACTGTAAAGTAGCTAGGGTTTAGTTTATTTGTTTATAATATTGTTTGTTGTATTCTATTTTTTATAAACTATATTTTATATTTTATTTACAAAGGATTATTATTACATTTTCATTAACACGTTATTAGAAATCAATACCGGGACCGAAACCGAAATCAAAACCGAAACTTCCAAAATTTCCAAAATCGTCCGAAACTAAGAAAATTTCAATTGACCGAAACTGAAACCGAAACCCAGTTTTCGAACCTTGGTAGAAAGTACTCCATCCTTTACTAATCTCTTAAGTCTCTCAATGGAGATATGTCCCAATCTTCGATGCCACAATATAGAGGATTTTTCATTCATAATACATCTCTTTAAACCAATATTAACATGCATTGAACTATGAGCAATGTCATTTTGCAATTCAAGACGATACAAACCATCAGAAAAAAATACCATAATCAATAATCTCAGAATTTCTAGATAAACTGAAATCAAAATCTGAAAGTTAAAGGAAAATCCCAAAGATACAAGTCTTGAAACTGAAATCAAATTTCTAGCGAAATTTGGTACATAAAACACCTTTTCTAAACGCAAAACAAAACCACTACTTAAGTTAAACTACATGTCCCAACGGCTTCCACACGTGAACCCATATGGCTCCTAGAATAGATGTAATGTTCACTGCCCACTGGTTTCCTTAGGTTTGTCATACCCTGCAAGGTATTCGGAACATGGATTGTAGTACCAGAATCAATCCACCAAGTACTATGATTAACATTAACCATATTTGATTCATAACACACAAATGCAAGAAAATTACCTTTCTTTGCAAGTCAAATTTTGAATTTAGGACAGTCTTTCTTTATGTGCCCCTTCTTTTTACAGAAGTAACACCCATCCTTCTTAATGGCGTGCTTATCCGACATCTTTCCTTAGTGCAATCCTTCTTCTTCTTTTCAAAAGTAGTCAGGTTCACTTTTTCACCCTCTTCCATTATCAATCTTCCTTCTTCTTGAACACACATGGTCATGAGTTCATTAATTGACCACTTATCCTTATGTGTGTTGTAAGATATTTTAAAAGGACCATATTGATGAGGAAGAGTGCATAAAATGAAATGCACTAGGAAAGACTCGGACATAGTAACTTCTAAGTTATTTAGCTGAGCCACAATGTCCCTCATGCGCATAATATACTCACACACCCTTTTAATTTCAGTGAGCCTCATGGATGAAAATTGCATTATTAAGGTGCTAGCAAGAGCTTTGTCTGAAGTTGCAAACTGCTCATCGATGGCCTTATGGAGATCTCTAACCTTAGTATGTTGATCGATGGAACCACAAATACTAGCACAAATTTTGGTATTTATGAACATAACAGAGAGACGGTTAGATCTCTCCCACCTTTCATAAAGGCTAACTGCATCTGGAGTACTAGTCTCAGTAATGTTAGGTGATCCGTCTTTCCTAATAGCATAATCAGTATCCATCCATCCTAACTGTAGCAGCACTCTTTCCTTCCATAGCTTATAGTTATCACCCTTTAATTAAGGAATGTCACATTTGACATCAAAAGAAGCCCCAGGCAAAACTACTGTAAAAAAGGTAAAATACATGCTTAGAAACAAGAATTTTGGGCATAAGTCTTGTCATGATTTACCAATGTAAATTATGAGGAATATATATGAATCTATTGACATAAAACCTGCCTGTGGGCTGATGTTGCACTCAATTAGATTCATAAAAACGATGAAAATAGCAAACAACACAAGGTTCATAATTCCTATGGGTACATGGGTACATTAAGAAACTTAATGGTAAATTTCATCCCAACTAGGAGTATAAATATAATGAAATTCCTATGGGTAAGATTCATTACATGGCATACAACAAAGCGAAAAAACAGCGCGCGGCGTGCAAAAGTTTAGTAACTAGAGATGCTGTGGCTAGTTTCTAGTAACAGGGATACATATTTTACTCACCCGAGGAAGAAGAAAAAGGAAGACGGATGCAACTAGGCATATTACCACGCATGTGTGATATGCTGGTGCCATTTTCTTCTTCTCCCTTAGCTTTTCTAATTAATAAAGCATGTGCAACTCTCTCTCTCTCTCTCTCTCTCTCTGTATATATATATATATATGCGTTGGTCCAATATTTCTATGATATGGGACTAAAACTAATAGATTTGAGAATTTTCCTATTAATCTTTTACATAAACATAGGACATGACAGTTTGCATATCTTCAAATAATCACATGAGTTATGCAGTAAACACTAATGTCATATGGCCCATTGTATAAAGAAAAGAAATCATATGAAATTCATGCAAATTCATTACTAATTCATTTATTTTGCCCAGTGAGTAAAATCTGCAACTTTTATATGAAAACAACAAAAGAGCAACTTGATTTTCATATCAAGCAAGACAGAAGAAATTATCGCTCTGATACCAAATGTAAATTATTTAAATTTAGTTTTTGGCTTAATCATGTTCTCTATATAATCTGAAAATGCAAAATTAAAATTTTAAGGGCGGAAGCTATAAACAAGACCAATTCATTTACCTCCAGCCATTGCAGTTGAATTCTTGAAGCGTATGAAACAACAAATTGAATCTAACTTGAGGAAACCGATTTCCAACTCGTCCAAATCTGTACTGCAATTTCTGATTAAGTGCCAAACCCTCAAACTCTTAATTAGATGGTGTATTTGCCTTATAGAGAACAGGTTTAATGACCTTTGTCAGAAAATGGACTCAAGTTCTCCCTTTTATATTGCTCTTGCCATCAAGGAGCCGTTGAGAATGTGAGAAAGAACGTGGGTGGTTATCTAAAAGTTGGGAGATTAAATATGGTTGTTATCTTGATCATTGATAACTTCCCTTAATAAGTGGACTACATACTTTTTCAAAAAATGACTGAGTTAACTTTTATTAATATCATTTCCTGGAAAAGGCTTGAAACTTCATGAACATGGACATAGGAGGTGATATGTTTAAACGAGGGATGGGATATGCAATTTTTCATAGAAGAGAATTTTGCTCCTCATTCAAATTTTATCAATTTTCTTGTTCTCACTAAGCTCGTTCTTCTATTATTAATTGATGTAACTGGAAACTACATGTTCAAAGATCATTTTAGCATGTATTGAGCGAATAGCTATTACAAAGCAAACCAGTCTCACGTGAAGCATCAAATGGGCAAAGCCCAATTATATCTTTTTCCTTGTGCATTGTAAAATATATATACACTGAGGCTTGTACAGAAAATCATAAAGAAAATACACTGTTCATTTCTTTCTGCTAAATAAAAGCAAATACTTCATTTCTTTAACATGGTATCAGAGTATTCAAACGCTTAACAACACATGCTTTATCATTTCATGATCATAGATCATCTTTCTCATCAGAGCATTCTCATCATCTGAGATTCAATCATACAGTTTAACATAGTATCAGAGAAAATAGTTGGTTTCATCAAGTGGGGCAGTTATAATCTGGCTATGTGGTTTGATGATGGTTTTGAGGAGTTCTTGGGTGACACTGGATTGGTTTTGGATGGATTTAGATGCAGAAATGGGTGAGACAGCACTATTATCATTTTCTTCAGCCATAGATGAAGAGATTACAACAAGAAATGATGATGAAGGTAAGGATTACCAGAAAATGGAAATGAAACAAGAGACTGACTGGATGATGATCAACACTGACAGGAAGTTTCTTGGCACGACACTTCAGGTTAGTCAAACTATATCTTTAAATTGCTGATAGCACTGATGCAGCCGAAGAGATGATATATGATGAGATCTTTCTGATATTGCCTTTTCTTGGCACAGCACAGTGCTATCAGAAAAAACAACCAGTCACTTAGCAAAGGCAGAAGACATTCAAGATGACAGTTGGTATCCAGATTCTAGAGCAACTAATGATGTTACAAACAATCTCAATAACTTGAATCTTGGAAACAAGGAATACAAAGGTAAATATTTATTATATATGGGTAATGGTAAAGCAACTCACATAACACACACTGGAAATGCAAGTATCATAGGTGCAAGGCAACTATATCTTAATAATCTTTTGAGAGTACCAGTTATCAGGAAATACCTGATGAGTGTCTCACAATTTTCAAAAGATAATAATGTATATTTTGAAATTTACCCAAAGTTTTGTTTAGTAAAAGATGCACTAACAAATAAAATTCTTTTGCAGGGTAGAGAATGTAGGGGATTATATAAATTTGATGTTGCAAAATCAAGAAAATACGAAAGTATGAAAAACTGGTGTAACATGTCAGAAACAAAATTCATAAAAAGCTGTAATAACTATGATGTTTGGCATGCTAGACTGGGATACCCCAGCATGAATATTGTACGACATGTTTTGAGTAATAATAATAAAATTCATGTTGAAAACATTCCCTCATTTTACACCTGCACTTATTGCCCCATGGGCAAAAGCCGTAAACTTGCATTTCCAGACTCAAGTACTGAATATGATAAGCCACTAGAACTTATTGCTACAAATCTGTGGGGACCAGCTCCAATATCTACTGATTATGGCTACAAGTATTATATTTCATTTATTGATGCTTTTTCTAGATATGTGTGGATTTATTTATTAAAAGAAAAATCTGAGACTTGCAATGCAATAATGCAGCTCATAGCAAGTGCAGAAAAACAAACAAATTGCCAAGTAATTTTTATTCAGACTGATGGTGGCAAGGAGTTCCTACCGCTCAAAGAATTTTTTCAAAAGAAAGGAATAAATCACAGGACAACTTGTCCACATACCTCTGAACAGAATGGTCTCACAGAGAGGAAGCACAGGCACATTGTAGAAACATGCCGGACTCTTCTTGCACAAGCATCTGTACCTCTAAAGTTCTGGCCTGATGCTTTCTCAACAGCTGTGTATCTTATCAACAGATTACCAACCAAAGTTCTAAAATTTAAAAGTCCAATTGAGACACTGACAAAGATCAAGCTAGATTATCAGAGTCTAAAAGTATTTGGATGCCTTTGCTTCCCCTGTCTGAGACCCCACAAGACACATAAGTTAGAGTTCAGGTCAGCTCCCTGTACCTTTTTAGGATATACAAACAATCAAAAAGGTTACAAATGTCTTGACAATAAATGTAAAATATATATATCAAGGCATGTGACTTTTAATGAGTTTGAATTCCCTTTTAGCAAGTCTGGAAGCAATGCTACTAAAAAGCTATACAACCCAAAAATTTCAATACCTCCAATACCTAAGATAATTATACCAGTTGAAAGACAGATGTCTCGGAATGAGAACAATGTTGTTCAACAACAACAAATAATTAGAAGTGTATCAAGCCATGAGCAGAATGAAGAATCTGAAAGCTCATATCAGTCTCCACAATAAGATAGCATCAGTCATGCAGAACACTACCAAGTATTGAATGATCCTCAACCATCCAATACTCAGCAGGAAAGCACAGTGAAGGATAGAGCTCAATAGATTGATCCTGCAAATAGTGGTCATCATATGATAACAAGATCAAAAAGTGGTATATTCAAACCAAAAATATACAATGTAGAACTATTCAATGAGGAACCCCATACTTATTATCAAGCAATACAAGATGAAAAGTGGAAGACAGCCATGAAGGAAGAATATGATGCACTTACAAGAAATAAAACCTGGGACGTTGTTCAGTTACCTGAACATAAAAATATCATAGGCTGTAAATGGACTTATAGGCTAAAGAAAAATCATGATGGTACAATTCTAAAATACAAGGCCAGATTGGTGGCAAAATGGTATTCACAATAAAGTGGTTTTGATTTTACTGAAACTTTTTCACCGCTTGTGAAATTATCTACCATCAGAATTGTGTTAACTATGGCCTTGTATAAGAATTGGACCATTAAACAATTTGATGCAAATAATGCTTTTTTAAATGGTGTATTGCAGGAGGATGTATACATGGAACAACCACCTGGATTCAAACAACAAGGAGATGAAAGATCAGTGTGCAAACTAAACAAAGCAATCTATGGACTCAAGCAAGCACCAAGAGTGTGGTTTGACAAGCTGAAACAGACACCAGCCAGTCTCAGCTATATCTCAACAAATCCGACAATTCTCTCTTTATTAAATTCTCTAAAGCTACTGTTACTTACATAATTATTTATGTTGATGACTTTATAATTACAGGTAACACAGAAATCAACAAAGTCACACAATAATTAAACAAAGAGTTCTCAATTAAAGATTTGGAGAATTAAACTACTTCATTGGCATAGAAGTTAAAAGAACATATGACAACAAGTTACATCTATGTCGAAAGAAATACATCTCAGAAATTCTGATAAAGGCAAAAATGGACATGGCGAAACCTCTCTCAACCAATGACTAGCAGTTTGCACTTATCAAAGAACAAAGGAGAGCCAATTGAAAATGAGAAACTATACAGAAGTATTGTTGGAGCATTACAATATGCAATAATAACAAGGCCAGACATATCATTCAGTGTCAATAAAGTCAGTCAATTCATGCAAAAACCACTAGATAATCACTGGAAGACAGTTAAAAGAAGACTGAGATACCTTAAAGATACCATAAATCAGGGACTTATTTTACATGCAAGTAAGATACTCAACATCAATGGCTACGCAGATGCATACTGGGCCACTGACGATGATGACAGAAAATCAACAACTGGGTACTGTATCTTTCTAGGAAAAAACCCAATATCTTGGTGTGCTAAGAAATTGCTAACAATATCTAGATCTAATATAGAAGCATAGTACATAAGTGTGGCCAGCGCAACTGCTGAAATTATGTGGGTGGAATCACTGTTAAAGGAATTACAAATTAAAATGACACTACGACAACTATTTGATGTGGCAATCTCAATATTTTATCCCTTACAGCAAATCCAGTATTACATTCCAGAACGAAGTATATGGAACTGGACTTGTATTTCGTTCGAGAGCAAGTTATAAAGGGAAAACTAAGGGTTAATCACATACCTTAAGGCAGATGTTTTTACTAAAGCACTATCAAAGATCAACTTTAGCAGATTCAGAAATGAACTGAATATTGATGAAGTAAACTTAGATTCAGAATGTAGAGCTTCGAATAATTTGCCAGCAACGGAGAGATCTGAGGTCTGTTCATCAAAATGAAGTCTCAACCTTTCCAGATCTATCAACCATACTGATTCCATCTGCAAAACTCATACCTTCTATGGTCGATGATTAGATCTGAGGTTTGCTCATCAAAACGAAGCCTCAACCTTTCCAGATCTATCAACCATACCAATTTCATCTACAAAACTCATACTCTTTGTGATTAATGATTGAATTGAGCCTCTTCGATCTGATAAAACACCACTGGAGTGAAGATTTACCAGATTTGAAGAATAAAAAAAGGAAAAAATCTCGAAGAATTTTTAAGGAATTTTTATTTGTGGCGGCCATTGTTGAGAATATGAAAATCCTAACCGTCGAACTGGTTTTAGGGGGTATCGAGCGAATAGCTGCTACAAAGCAAAGCAGTCTCATATGAAGCATCAAATGGGCCAATCCCAATTATATCTTTTTCCTTCCTTGTGCATTGTATAATATATATATACTGAGGCTTGTCCAGAAAATCATATAGAAAATACACTATTCATTTGTTTCTGCTAAATAAAAGCAAATACTTCATTTCATTAACAGCATGAATTAAGATCTAGTGAGAATCTCATAATATGGATGATTGTTAATGTCAGCATAAAAGTTGTTTTTAACGTGTATAATTTTTCATACATGTTTTTTCGTTGTAGATTCCTACTTGTCATTTCTTGTAGTTTTTTGTTTATTTAGCTACTGTGTAAGCTTTTTTATTTGTTAGTCAAAAATAAGAAATGCAGCGGCAAGCTCTATGATTTTGAAAGTGCCAGTACCAAGAAGCATCAAATTGAAAGAAAATTTTGAATCCCTGTAGAATTCTCCAAGATATTTGGTTGGTAAAGACCTTGGACCACTGTGTGTTAAAGAATTGATACAGTTGGACTTGGAACGTCAACTTGAAGCTTATTTATCATACGATCGGCAAAGAAAGGTATAACATATAATTTAAACCAAATTATGTATGTTATACTGATTATTTTGTTTGAAGAGATTCATATCTTATAAATTGTTTAATGTCTTCTTTTACCGAATTAAAGTATATTTGTTGGAGAAGAGGTAGTTGGAAATATTATTAAATTATATAACTGGAAACTGGCCAAACAGATGAATTTTTCTTTTCAGAATAATATTGTCCGAATTTGGACATTTTTTTTATACTGATTATGTAGATGGTCAAGATGTAAACATTGATTTCACAAATTAAAGTTACTTGATTTACAATGCACTTTTACCAATGGTTGTGATTAGTGAAAACCAGGTACGAACTTTGATTTCATATTACATTTTCATATGTTGTTCTTGCATGGATGAGCTTTATAGCTAGAATTTGTCCCACAATTTTTTAGCCAAATAAGATAATAATTACAATTTATCCTATTAAGTTTCATAACTGAACAAAGATAGGTAATCTGGATAAAAAAATGAAGTGCTATTGTTTTATAGTTTTCTATTAAATGAAGTTGAAATAGTAGTTACCTTGGAATACATATCAAAAAGCTTTTAAGATGTTGATGAGGGTTGAACTAATACATTTGTGTGTGTGTTCAAATTTAACCTATGTTTGCTTTACGAGGAGATACAAATAATGTTGGACCAAACAGAAGAACTTCGTAAGAAGGTAAGTTATCTTAATATAATTCTTTGTAAACTTCGTCCAGATCCGTTCGATTTTCACTTAGACCAGATATTGAAAGAAAGTCTATTAAAAAACATAAAATTTGATGTAAATATCAATGTCCGTCCATGTCCTTGATCGAAAAATGTCCATCTATCTCTGTTTAATTTATTTAGGACATGAGTTAGGACAACACAATTTGTACGAGCATAAATTTCATTTGGTCCATGTCCGATCTGATTTCATTTATGACAGAAACACAACACACCTCCATCCGGTCCGGGACCGATTTACACCCCTAGTACAACTAGAGCAAGAAGGTGCGTGCAACATTTCAAGCAATTCAAGGTCCATTGGACTCAAATGCACAAGCTGATGGAAATTACACTATGAATCATTCTCGGTCTAATGCAACGAACTATGAATATACTTTACAGATCAGAAATATGTACCAATTCTCTCAGCCTGAAACCACAATGCCAACAAACAGTGGTGGTGAGGACAATTTCATGCTGGGTTGGGTTCTTTAAAAAAAAAAAAATTATAAACAAAAAACTGTCTCTGTTATAATCATTATATGCAAGTTTAATGAGATTTGCTCAATTTTCCTATGTCAAGATAAGTACATTAAGATTTCAAAAAAAGAAATTTGGGTATATAATCGCCTTTGTGTCAAAAGTAGCATAATCATTCTTATCAACACGTCTATCATTTTCTACAGTTAATGCTAATAAGGTAGGCTTGAATCAATTTTTTTTATGTAGAGCTATAATAAAATTAAGAAGGCATTACTGCAACATATTCAACTGTAAATCAATGGTTGCTGCAGTGGGTTCTCGTAGTGGAAGCGAACGGCATCTACTCTACTCTATGGTGACATAACATTCAACACTACATATCTATATTTATGTTATAGTTTTATATGTTCTGTTTTAGAAACTTCTCACTTTGATATGTTGTTTTCCACCTCTGTACTTAAAATTATACAATTATGTTGTTATGACCACTTGTTAGCTGACTGCTTTGTACTTGTGTTGGTACACTACTTTGTACGTCTCTATTTCTTGTGTTAATAAACTACTTTATCATCACTTCTGTATCACTACCTTTTATTTTTGTATTTGATTTTCTATTTGACCACTGTACACTTAAATTCATATTTAGTACGTCCACTTTATATGTTGTAATTTATTTGGTGCTACTTATTGTGTGAGCCATGCTTTCTTAATTTGATTACTTCTATAGTTGAAATTATATTAGTAGGAATAGTGTGTTGTGGGCTCTATTTTTGCAGTCATTCTGTTTAAAATTTCTAATTTATGTATAGTTAGGTAGACCCGTCAATGGGTAGGGTTCGGTCCGGATATTATAAAATCCGGACCCAACTCCGGTTACAATAATTAAAACACGAGCTCGACCCGAACCCACAGAGTATTTCAACCCAATATCCGATTTCGGTCCGTCGGACTTTTTAAGCCCGCTAGATAATAGTCGTATACCTAACTCAGAATATTTTTTTTTGAATTACCTAGAGAACCAAGCTTTGCTTGTAAACTCTAGGAAAGTATGTGCCTGCCAAACACATACTTCGGATACTTGTTACAGGGTTGTCAGTTTCGGGGCTCGAACTCGTGACCTTCGATCACGCAGTCCGGACCATTAACCAACTGCGCCAACCCTATTGGCTCCTAACTCAGAATATTTATGTTAAAACCATATTTTAAAACTGCAACTTTGGTAAAATTTATATATAAATAATGTTAACATATAAATTTGACGATGATGTAGTCAAGTTCATAACAAAAGTATGCAAAACATCTACATGTAAACAAACAAAATAGTAAATAAATAAATACATACTCATGTTTTGATACGGCGCAAAACTAATAGTCGGGCCGGGCCCTAACCGGATCGGGTTTTGATAAAACCGTAGCCAACCTGGATCGAGCTTGAGTCGGGATTGGATAGTAAAAAGCAAAACCCTTACCCGCATAAATAGGGTGGGTTCGGGCCGAAATCCGTACTATTAACAGGCCTAATTAGGAATACCAAACTATTACTGAAGTAAAGTATATGCTTCAGCCACAAAATATACATGCAGTCATTAACATTTTTTTTGAAAATCCAGGAGAATTCGGCAGACCGGTAAACTCCTGAGGAGGGTATAGTAAATCTATCCGCTGATCCAAAACTCATACCTCCTGGTAAACTTATATCGGATAGTGAACACTACTAATTTTGTGAATATTAGAGGCCAAAAATAAAGGCAAAAATTAAATTTTCGCCCTAACTAATATTAAATTCGAGGCAAACCAATAAATATCCTCTAATAATATTAAATGGGGCCCAAATAACTGCCCCTAAAACATTTTTCCAAAATTTTGGTGTTGGATGCAAAACTACCGCCACATTTTTACTTGTCGTTTCATCATCTTCTGTTTTGGCTTTTATTCGAAAAAGAATCTCACATGCTTCTTCTCAGATGTGATATAATCATTCTCTCAAATGTATAGGTTATTAAATCTTTTCATCTTTAGATTTATTTAATTCGATCAACTATTGATTTAGTTTCACTTGTTAGGGTTCCTATTTTGGAGTTCAATTTAGGGATTCGTTTAGATTTTCTAACATTTGCTTATATTTATGTCTTCCATATGATTGCTAATGAATTTAATTTCATTTTTTATTTATCTATTCATTAGATTGTTATACCGTTCAAAAATTATTGCATGTGTAAGATCTGGAACTTTTAGAAGGATAATTTTCAATGTATGGGTTTTGGTTAATATTTTTTATATCTATCAAGTTACTTGGTCTTACCTATGTAGATTGAGACGTTAGCTGGATGATAACGAACATCAATATCTTCAACAACAAATCTTGGCGGTATGTCCGAATTTCCATATCCACATATGTGCATACTGGTCTTTGAGTTGTTATTTTTATTAGTTAAATATTTGCTTGGTTATATAATATCCTATTTGCTGGGTGGAATTTTGATCATGTAACCTATAACTTAAGGTATGTACATGGTACGTTGTCCTATATGTTATTTGCATAAATAATTTCCTTAGAAGGGAATACTGTGAATTTCAATTGTATAAATTACAATAATAATTCAAATGCAGTTGAAGAAATTGATATAAAATAAGCACTAATTCAATCATGGATAATCCTTTTCATACTAAATAGTTATCCTTTATACTGTCATGACTCTAAGCTTGAAGTTTACACTCACCACACAGCGCCAAAATTCATACATTTGGAAATTTAGCTCTCATACTCATCGTATGAAATAAGCATTTAGTATATATTATACTTAATAGTATATAGTTTAGTACAAACCAGCACGCGCACGCGCACACACACATAATTTGATCTAGTGAGAGTTTCGGATTCCTCCTATTTTACCTTAATTCATTCACATCCATTTTTGTAACTCTATGTTGTCTTATCCATTTTCTATAGATTATTACCTGAATAATGTGGACTTTGCATTGTTAAAGACAGTTCTATAATCTAGGTTGCGAGCGAGATGATAAGTATTTGATACAGTTACGAAGTTAAAAAGTAACCTGGTTTGATATCTTCAGTTTGTATATAGTGGATATTTTTTTATTATACATGTTAAATCAAATCTTTAAATATGAAATATATTATGTTCAAGTGCGATCGAATTGACAGCAGTAAATCCATGTCCTCTGTCGTAGGTATGGAAAACTACTTACAACATTTTTTGGATGAAGAGTTCATATTATTTATGTAATGCAAATAGTTCATTATTTATGTGTACTAACAATCTACAAAAAATTCATCACATACTAGATAACTGTTGGAAGAGCAATATTAGTGTGTGTTATTTTTTTTAATGTACAGGTAAATGAGAAAATAATGGTTCCTTAGTTTAAGTTTGTTCATGTTCGTAATGGCGTCCGGTTAACTGCTGATAATCAACATCCTGTACTTCTAATTTTCGCAGACATCTAATCCCCACTTATACATATTCAATTCTTTAAATATGATAGATGATTTATATGGTTGAGTCTTTAATACTCGAACAAAACCATTTCCTATGCAGAACTATCATTTTTATAAGACATGTTTTGTAGTAATATATCTGCTTGTATGCTTTTCATTTCCTAAACACTAAATTAGTTGGTATAAATCTTTTACAACACCATATACCTTTTATTGTTTCAAACTTTATATCAAACAAATAATATGTACATGTCCTTAAACTAGAACTACTGTTGTCCATCATCTATTTATGTCTTCAAAGTTTACAATTGTCTACTCATTTAAAATATTGGTAAACTGTCAAATTTAAAAGTTATAAATTATTCTTCAGCATCCCTTTATTGCAGGTGATATGCCTCTATCCGGAACACTTCTTGTATTTTGCATGTAATATGTGACATGCGTGTATATCTTGCTTTAGTGTATATGATGCAGATATTATGAATCAAAACTTTCAACTCCTCTCTGACCTGGTTAATGAAACTAACTGGTCAATCATCAGAGTGAGGGTGGCTCGGTTGTAGATGTTAGTTAGTTAAGCATAAACGAGCCTTAAACAATCAACATGCAAATTCTTGACACTAAGGTGCGTATTTTTTTTGAAACGGTAAAAACTTTAAACTAAATATGGAAACCTTGTAACGTTTTGATTAGAAAGGAAAAATAGTTTCCATTGAATTATTTTTTACAAGCGCCTATTTTACAATGCTTTAGGGAAATGAAAAGCCTGCGACAATCCGTGAGCATATCCTGCATCAGTTTAAGGATTTATCCACAGAAAAGGAAGCTTATGAAATCACAGTAGAAACATCATACAAAGCTATTAACGAGGACTTGACCATAGTCATTCACACCGATACTCAGGTCAAGATGGTATATGACGCAAATGATGTCATATCGAGATATAAATTTGGATTCACTGATTAAATGATCCAACTTGCCCAAACGAACAAGATGAGTCAACCAACAGGTATATATGCTAATTTTATTACCCTGTAATTATTTGAGATTCTACTCATAGGAATGTAGAAATATAGGCATGTTGAAATAAAAATTTCATCCAAACATACACATATGTAGGTGGTATCCTGCATGCAATACTAACATCCTTCGAATCACTAAAAAGGATGGAACACAATCATTGAAGGGACAGCTGCATATTGAAACAGTTAGGTTTATGATTAAACGATGATTACTTTACTATGTTCAACTTTTTATAACCAAAATTATATTCCACTTGCTTGTAGTAGGAAACCAATGGTAGTATCTTTGTGATCAGAGATAAATAATTTGGTTGACGAGTCAATGGTAGACAAATATGCCTAAACCCTCCTAGTTGTTACACCGACCACTATCTCCATTTTTGGATGTAAGTTGACATATATCATTGTAGTCTTAACATTAACTTAAATTAACCATATTTAATTTTAGGTTCATCCACTTTTGACTTTATTAAAGAAAAAAAGGGGTATCTTAATATGAAAATTCCATGAATTAAGGAAGTTGTTCAAAGGTAATGATGTACTTAACACTATTGAACTGCTGTAAATCATCTTGACACATTAACGGTTTAGTGAACCTCTTTACATGTCACATATCTCAGGATGTAGGCTCAGGAAAAAAATACTCTACTAAAGAACTCAAATGGATCACACCCTACTGTTGTGGAAACTGTTAAATCAAATATAGCACATGTGTTGGATGCTGAGGAGAGAAAACTATCAGGTATGTCAGCATAAAGTACTCCATTAGCCTGTAGTTTCAAATATAAAACTTGACCCAACATGTATTGTCCCTTTCCCGTTAAGACTTCAGCTACTTCTTGAATAATGGATTGTTCAAATGAATGGAGGTAACATGTTTATGCAAAAACATATGTGGTTGCCGTGAATTCAGACAATTATTTTGACGATGTATTATTTTAACTGATATTTAATGCAAATTTTTAAAGAATTATATCTATAGCTCTAGAAAGTATTTTTGTTATGTAATTTTCATGAATGGGTGGAGCTTAAAGAGAATACCCATGTTTGTTGTATTAGTGAGCTAGAGAAGCCAGCAAACCAATTTATATAATTGAGTATAGATCTGTCATATTAGTTGCATAAGTTCATTATGGTTTTACCTATCGTCATTCATATAAGCTAGAAGATGCATTTCCATCTATTTGAACATTTTCTATTCTTAATTTATATGTAAATAGAAGGTGCAATTACTAAATCATATATATGTATTAGTTTTCGGAATATGCATTTAATTTATAAATATATAGAAATTAAGTTCATGAACCAAAAATGCAATGACTGGAATTTAATAAAGAAAGCGTGTCTTAAATTAATTTTTATAATGTGATGTACAGTTAAAAATCAGAGATCGTTTTATTCATACATATTTGTTGATCAACATACTAAATATCTTTAACGTAGATCATTTAATTTAATTAATACGCTTGCATAAAAGAGGATAATATGAATATTGTGTATATATTTTTGTTGCAAAGTTCTAAAGTGATTGTGTAAATTTAATTTAAACATTATTGGTCAAAGTCCAAAATTATTTTTATATGAAGCATTCATAGCAAATATTTTATGCTGGCTCCACTTGGATAATTTCAGTGTTTGAATATTATATTCTTAATGTATCGTGCATAAGAAATCAACCATAAGTTATGACTCTGATTTCAAATATGTTAGAGTAACTCTTTGTATTACAACTTTGGTATTATATGTGATCTTTCCTCTTGTGAGATTCTGATATTTTGTTCTTTCTTCTTCCATTTCTATTTTCTTTTATTATACCCTAACTTTCGGTCTTCCCTACACTTGGGTGCTCGACACAAGAATACGGTCGATGTATTATTGTCGACATCTGGCGATTGAGAAGGCCGGACGTTACAAGAAATACGTCATCTAAACGATGAACTGAAATTAGCTCGGCAAATGTTGCACCCCTGGAGAATAGGAATCAAAAATGGAGAGGAAATAAATCCTTCTACTTGCCAAAAGTAAACAGTGCTCCAGGTTAAATCATTTATTGATCCGGCATCTAATAAGTCAGTGTAGAGTGGTATTAATATATGGAACCGATCGAATGTCTCTCAATCCTTGATGTAAGGGGGAAATTTGTCTTGTTATTCAAAAATGATAGGTTAGCGTCTAACAGGAAAGCTTGTATAGCATCAAGGGAGTGCCCTGGCCGAATCTCAGCCATCACATGCCTGACTTTTTCCCTACGAAGTTCATTTAACAAGAAAGGAAGTTTCAGAGATGATTACGCCATAGAATGTGACTTCAGTAAGGCAACTCATCTGTAAGGGTGTGAATGCGCCTACCAGCAACATACATAGTATGATCAATGTCGGAGACGAGTAGGCCTTTAGTATTATTAGTTCGTCTATGTACTGACCAAGGGGCCTAAAGAGTTTATCAATATCTTGATATGCGTGCACTCACTGTTGGTGAAGTTAGTTCACTTTAGCATAATAAGAAACTTTTAATTTTTCAAACTTAGTTTGATAATAGAGGACAACATTGTTCTTCCATTCCTTATCTAATTCTGATGACAAGCTGCTAGAAGGAGCAAATGTGACACCGGGTCTACATTCAGCCTAAGGAAGCGTAAGCAGAAGTATAGGGGCATCCACTTGAAATCCTTTTGCTAGATCAAGGAAAAGTTTGTCTATAATTTCAATTTCATCTCAATCCTTATAAGAAACCTTATACAAACCTCCTATGCTTTATAAAATGATAGGTTAGGGTCTAAAAAGAAAGCTTGTATAACATCAAGGGAGTGCCCTAGCCAAATCTCAGCCATCACATGCCTGACTTTTTCGGTACGAAGTTCATCTAACAAGAAAGTAATTTTCGTAGATGATTATGCCAAAGAATGTGACTTCAGTAAGGCAACTCATTTGTAAGGGTGAATGCGCCTACCAGCAACATACATAGTATGATCAATGTCAGAGACGAGTAGGCCTTTAGTATTCTTAGATCGTCTATGTACTGACTAAGGGGCCTAAAGAGTCTACCAGTATCTTCATGTATGTGCACTCACTGTTGGTGAAGTTAGTTCACTTTAGCATAATAAGAAGTTTTTAATTTTTCAAACTTAGTTTGATAATAGAGGACAACATTGTTCATCCATTCCTTCTCTAATTTAGGTGACAAGCTGCTAGAAGGAGCAAATATGACATCGAGTCAACATTCAGTCTAAGGAAGCGTAAACAGAAGTATATGGGCATCCACTTGAAATTATTTAGCTAGATCAAGGGAAAGTTTGTCTATAATTTCAAGTTCATCTCAATCCTTTTAAGAAGCCTTATATAAACCCCCTATGATTTTCATCTTTTCCTCTAGTTCAACATTGAGTCTCTTTGGGTTTCTCTTTTCTCATCGAAGCTACGTAATGCGGGTGAGTTCTCTCCTCGATCATTTGATTCAAAATCTGTAAATGGTATCAATATTCCTCCTATGGAAGTTATTGAAGCGGGCATTTAATTTTGGCTTGATCAATTCGTTGGTTTTTTCTAGAAGAAATCCACTGTTTTTGGTTGTTAGATATAACTTGATGAAAAAGTGGAGAATGAAAAGTAAAATTATAACGAGAAGTGAAAATTCTATATTTTTCTTTGAATTTTCTTGCCCAGACGATTGTCTAAAAATCTAAGAAGCAGAGCCAACTATGATATTAAGGAAACCGTTTATTGTTTCCTGTTAGAATCCTTTTGTGGACTCTGTTAGAGAAAAGGTCTTGTCCATTCCTATTTGGGTTCAATTATCCAAAATAACATTAGTATTACAATCAATTATTGGCATTAATTAGTTAGCTAACCTTGTTAGGGACCTGGTTTGCTTTGATGCTGTTATAGTTAGTAGGGATGGCTTGGTTATGCTAGGGGTTTGATTGAGATTAAGCTTTCTAGCTTTTTGCCTTCTGCGCTACTTGTTGAACCTATTCCGGGGTTGGTAGCAATAGTAAAAGTAAATTATATGTGGAAACCTCCAATATGTACTACTTGTTGTTCTACTTGCAAGCCTCATGCTACAACTCCCACTCCTATCCCTTTGGTAAAGGAAGACATTGAAATTCCTCTAGCTTAGAAAATACCATTGCCAAAGGTGGCGAATCTACTTTGGGTTCGTAAGTCACCAATGCCAGCCCCTAGTCCTTATAGGACTAACATTGATATTCTATCATCCAACTCTGGCTCCAGCATGTTTCCAATTAGGATATCTTGGTATTCTAATGAGAAAGTTTGGGTTCATGAAGACACTCGGTTTCGTTGTCCCCCTATGAGTGATTGTTACTATAGATATGTTGTTGATGTAGTGGGCAAGCATAGACTTTTAATCTAAGTGATTCTCTTTCTCTATCATAAGTTGGTGAGAATGAGAACCATAATAAAGAAATTATTCAGGATGCTAGTTGGGATAGGATTTTCCTTTACTCTCACAATTCCATGGATTGCGTCCTTTTGCTTGGGAAGTTTTTTAGCTTCTATGTTCATGTGATTCAGTCTGATTTGTCTAATGACGGGTTATCCTCTTTTGGAGGGGAATAGATTTTTTTTAATTTTTAGTAGTTTGGCCTACTATCATTCTCATATTTTCATGTTTTATAGTTTTTCTATGCATATGCAGAGCACTTGTTATAAATTTGATTAATAATAGTAGGACGACCCACTATAAAATCGAAAAACCATGAAAAAAACCTTCTTATCCATTATTTTACTTGTTTCCTCATAAATAAAGCTTATATATATATATACAAATTAGTTGCATATTGTACTTTTTGAACAATATATGGTTACATAAATGTATAATATTTACACATACTAAAAGATATTTTAGTAAGTCTTAGCCCAAATCGAAGCTTAGCTCTACTAATGAAAAAACAGAAATGAGTCACAGTACACCCAGTAGATCTATACATTTTTCCTTTACTATCATGAGATGGCATTATAGTAGGGGATTTGGGTGCATATGGACTGTATATCTATAATATAGAAGAAATTTTTGATAAGCTCAACACGGTTGAGTTTCCGTTGCTTCCTGGGGTCAATCAAAAATTTCTATGATAACTACAAACGATTTTCGAGGTCTACTAGTCAGTGTAGAATGGTATTAATGTGTGGAATCGATCGAATGTCTCTCAATCCTTGATGTAAGGTGGAAATTTGGCTTATTATTCGAAAATGATAGGTTATGGTCTAACAAGAAAGCTTGTATAACATCAAGAGAGTGCCCTAGCCAAATCTCAGCCATCACATGCCTGACTTTTTCCCTACGAAGTTCATCTAACAAGAAAGGAAGTTTCGGAGATGATTACGCCAAAGAATGTGACTTTTCAGTAAGGCAACTCATCTATAAGGGGTGAATGCGCCTACCAGCAACATATATAGTATGATCAATGTCAGAGACGAATAGACCTTTAGTATTCTTGGATCGTCTATGTACCGACTAAGGGGCCTAAAGAGTTTATCAGTATCTTGATGTGCGTGCACTCGCTGTTGGTGAAGCTAGTTTACTTTAGCATAATAAGAAGTTTTTAATTTTTCAAACTTAGTTTGATAATAGAGGACTGTTAGGGATGCAGATTAAGGATCTTAAGGCAGAAATAACACTAGGAGGGGAGGGTGAATAGTGTTTTAAAGAATATATGAACTATATGACTAAATTAAAACTTTCAACACAAATCTAAACAGAATTCTAACACAGAATGATCACATAACATATAACAAATGCAAATAGTAAAGTAAAGCAAGTAAAAGGAAAGAACACACCGGATTTTATACTGGTTCGGAATCCTCCTACATCCAGTCCTGCACCAAGGCAATATCCTTGTACAGATTTTTATAAGCCAATATCCAAATTACAACCCTCAATTTCTAAGGCCTTGAGGAACCCTCCTATCTCCGAGTCTGGGGTAAACTCCCTTGATTTTCGGGACACAAGATCACCCTAATACTTTCTAATAACAATCCTTTTGAATGGATAGACTCTATGGACTTTTTGAATACAAATTGATCCTATAACTCTGAATAGCACTTTGATCTTTAGTAGAATGATGGAGAATCAAATAGAGAGAGTATCTAAATGATTTCCTATTGAGAATTTGGCAGAATGATGACACGATCTTGAAAATATGAAGTTTTATGGATATGGAATGGTGGAGAAGAAAGAGTGAAGAAAATAAGAAAGTAGTTGTTAAAAAAATTCGTTTTGGAAGCCTTTATATAGATGCACAACAGTCATAACCATTGGCGAAAGGTTTTCGAACGAATGGACACTTCTTTTGAAAATTGAATTTTGAATCCAACTGTCACCATGTCGACATGGGGTATCCCCATATGTCGACATCCCTCAGTTCAAAATTATAGAAATGTTGTTTTGTAAAGACAATTGAATTTAAAACAAGTTGAAACTTCACTGAAGCAAAGTAAAGTGTTTAACCAATATTTTAAGATAGAGAATGAATATAAAACATTATTTTAAATATATATATATATATATAATTGATATAGACCGTCAATTATATAAGTAATATGTAAAATCAGAATAAGTTTTGATGTTTTAAAAATAGAAGTTTTAAAAATCAGAATAGAGGAATATTTCAAGGCTAAAACAAAGTTTGAAAATATTTTTGAAAACATGATTTTGAAAGCTAAAACATTTTGAAAACAGATTTAAAAACATTTTGAAAAATCTATTCAAACTGAAATTGCAAGAACCTTCCTACAGAGCTCCTCCATAGGACTCGAGAACTTGTAAAAAGTAGTTTAAATGATTTTGATTTTCGTGGGTTTGTAAGCCACTTGTCGTAGGTTTGTAAGCTACTTGTCGTGGGTTTGTAAGCCACTGGTTTCGATATAAATTGGGTTCCATCCCAAAAGAAAATTGGAAGAAAGATGAGGGTGCTATTATGAAGTTTTAACAAAATACTAGACACTTATCTTGAGATCTTGAAATCTTGATTTTCTAGAGTCTTGAATCTTGAATCTCTAATCTTCATCTTGATGCTTGAGTCTTTATACTGATCAGTCTTCGATGATACCTGCATATACTTCCTATATACATACATATATATATATATATGGAAATGTTAGTATATATTTTATAAAGTAAAGTATAATAACTATATAAGGTTGTTGTCATCAAAACATCGTCAACTCAGTTACTAACAATCTCCCCCTTTTTGATGATGACAACCTTTATTTATAAAATATTCTTACCATACCATATCTCTCCATAACTCCGTGATTTCTTCTTAAAACTACAACTCCCTCTTACTCCATGACTCCCCTTTACACCAAGCACATATATTTTTATAACTTTCTCCCCCTTTGACATCAGCAAAAAGGAATAAAAGATTTACCTGTTCTATTTTTAGATCCAAACTCCGATCGTCTTCCGATTCGAGAATAGTCGTGAAGCACAGATTTGAATTATCAGTTTTCTTCTCGTCATCACTGGATGAATCTGAATCGTCAAGAGTTGCTGCATATGCCTTCTTTCTTTTCCTTAGTTGCTCGTTGTTTGGTTGAAATGTCTGTTTGTTTGGATATGGACAATCTATCTTGTAGTGCCCTGTTTGTTGCAGTTGCAGCATCTATCACCATTGTTGTTGTTGTTGTTGTTGTTGTTGTTGTAATTGTTGTTGTTCTTCAAAGTATTTCTGGAATTCCTTTGATCATTTCTTTTAAAGTTATTCATCTTTCTATACTTCAGAAACTTTCTGAAATTTCTGGTCATGAAAGCAATTTCTTCATCACTATCTTGTTCTGAATCTCCAGTTGTTGCTTTGAATGCGATCGATTTCTTTTCCGTTGCCTTAGATTTTTTTTCTCCCTTGTAGTTGAACTTCATAAGACATTAGATTACTGATTAACTCTTCGATCTTCATTTGACTAACATCATTTGCCTCTTCAATAGTAAGTGTCTTTTGATCCCATTCTGGAGTGAGTGAATTGAGTATTTTTTGACTTGCTCTTCTTCCGAGAAACCCTTTCCTAAAGCAATCAATGAATGTACAAAATCTTGAAATCGACAATACATGTCGGAAATGGACTCATTTTCATGCATTTGAAACAATTGAAACTGGTTAGTTAATATGGAAATTTTAGTCTGTTTAACTTTGCTTGTTCCTTCATGAGTTACTTGCAAAGTTTTCCAGATTTCAAATGCAGACTTACAAACAGAGACTCTATTAAACTCATTCCTATCTAGTGAACAAAATAGTATATTCATAGCCTTAGAATTGTTTTGTGCAATCGTCTTTTGCTCAGTAGTCCACTGGGCAAAATTAGTAGTTGGTTCAACATATTCAATTTGTGTCATATTCCAAGTATCTAAACTTATGGATTGTAAATAAATTTTCATCCTACATGCCCAATATGCATAATTACTGCCATTAAAAAGTGATGGTCTGACAGTAGACTGACCTTCTACAAATGAACTAGTGTTAGTGCTTGTGTTGACAGAAGTAGTGGTGACAGGAGTGAAATTATTAGTGTGTTGTGCCATTAAAACTTTTCAAAATTTCAGATTATGAAAATAATGAAAACCAATGCTCTGATACCAATTGTTAGGGATGCGGATTAAAGATCTTAAGGCAGAAATAACACTAGAGGGGGGGTGAATAGTGTTTTAAAGAATATATGAACTATATGACTAAATTAAAACTTTCAACACAAATCTAAACAGAATTCTAACACAGAATGATCACAGAACATATAACAAATGCAAATAGTAAAGTAAAGCAAGTAAAAGGAAAGAACACACCGGATTTTATACTGGTTTGGAATCCTCCTACATCCAGTCCTGCACCAAGGCAATATCCTTGTACAGATTTTTATAAGCCAATATCCAAATTACAACCCTCAATTTCTAAGGCCTTGAGGAACCCTCCTATCTCCGAGTCTGGGGTAAACTCTCTTGATTTTCGGGACACAAGATCACTCTAATACTTTCTAATAACAATCCTTTTGAATGGATAGACTCTATGGACTTTTTGAATACAAATTGATCTTATAACTCTGAATAGCACTTTGATCTTTAGTAGAATGATGGAGAATCAAATAGAGAGAGTATCTAAATGATTTCCTATTGAGAATTTGGCAGAATGATGGCACGATCTTGAAAATATGAAGTTTTATGGATATGGAATGGTGGAGAAGAAAGAGTGAAGAAAATAAGAAAGTAGTTGTTAAAAAAATTCGTTTTGGAAGCCTTTATATAGATGCACAACAGTCATAACCATTGGCGAAAGGTTTTTGAACGAATGGACACTTCTTTTGAAAATTGAATTTTGAATCCAACTGTCACCATGTCGACATGGGGTATCCCCATATGTCGACATTCCTCAGTTCAAAATTATAGAAATGTTGTTTTGTAAAGACAATTGAATTTAAAACAAGTTGAAACTTCTCTGAAGCAAAGTAAAGTGTTTAAACAATATTTTAAGATAGAGAATGAATATAAAACATTATTTTAAATATATATATATATATATAATTGATATAGACCGTCAATTATATAAGTAATATTTAAAATCAGAATAAGTTTTGATGTTTTAAAAATAGAAGTTTTTAAAATTAGAATAGAGGAATATTTCAAGGCTAAAACAAAGTTTGAAAATATTTTTGAAAACATGATTTTGAAAGCTAAAACATTTTGAAAACAGATTTAAAAACATTTTGAAAAATCTATTCAAACTGAAATTGCAAGAACCTTCCTACAGAGCTCCTCCATAGGATCGAGAACTTGTACAAAGTAGTTTAAATGATTTTGATTTTTGTGGGTTTGTAAGCCACTTGTCGTAGGTTTGTAAGCTACTTGTCGTGGGTTTGTAAACCACTGGTTTCGATAGAAATTGGGTTCCATCCCAAAAGAAAATTGGAAGAAAGATGAGAGTGCTATTATGAAGTTTTAACAAAATACTAGACACTTATCTTGAGATCTTTAAATCTTGATTCTCTAGAGTCTTGAATCTTGAATCTCTAATCTTCATCTTGATGCTTGAGTCTTTATACTGATCAGTCTTCGATGATACCTGCATATACTTCCTATATACATATACATATACATATATATATATATATATATATCTATGTGGAAATGTTAGTATATATTTTATAAAGTAAAGTATAATAACTATATAAGGTTGTTGTCATCAAAACATCATCAACTCAATTCCTAACAAGGACAACATTGTTCTTCCATTCCTTGTCTAATTCTGGTGACAAGCTGCTAGAAGGAGCAAATGTGGCACAAGGTCTACATTCAGTCTAAGGAAGCGTAAGCAGAAGCATAGGGGTATCCACTTGAAATCCTTTAGCTAGATCAAGGGAAAGTTTGTCTATAATTTCAAGTTCATCTCAATCCTTATAAGAAGCCTTATATAAACCCCCTATGTTTTCCATTTTTTCCTCTAGTTCAACATCGAGTCTCTTTGAGGTGTCGAGTTTGGACCTAAGATGAAGTACACACTCATATTGAGCCCAATTGGTGCTTTCAATACCATTAATCTTAGTGACCATGTCCTTATTATCCCTTAACATTTGATCTTGAACTGTCTTCTCAATGGCATTGTTTACATCAACAAGTTCTACAACATTCTTCTTTAAATCCTCTACCTTTTCTCATAAGAAGAGGCCACTCTAGCGAGAGTTCACCCTTCGCATCGATATAAGCAGGAATCGAAGACTTTTAAGGTTAGAAGTGCTACAAATCTAAATAATAGTCATGTATAAGAATGATCTAAAAAGTACAAAAAAAATCCTCTTTTGGTGCAGGTTGTCTCGTATATAGCAAAATTTCACTCAACGGTTTCCTCTTGTAGGTAACTTGAGTAAGCCGAGTTAAAAGCCTTAGAGTCCCTTTCTTAAATTTCCTAGCCATATCCACAAATTATTTTTCTTACCTGGCAATGTGGATTATGCTAGCCCTAATCGTATCCATAGTTTATTTCTTGAGTTGATTAAAACACTCATTAAAGTAATGGAAAATAATCCAATTGCCACTAAACCCCTACCCATGCAACTTACCTTTATTAGAATACTTCACCTAAAAGGAATACATTTTCTATCTAATAAGATGCCTAGAGCAGAAAAACCAAATACACCACATTGCGTAATTTAACGAAAAAATTAATATAACTATGAATAAATGCATAAATGTAAATCGAAGAGCCATACTAAAACAAAATAAATAATCAAATATTTAAATCTTCAACATTTAAAATTTGGGATGTCTTCCCTACTCATAAAGAATTACATGTCGTCTCAGGAATAGATGCAATACAACACAGCTAGTATATTGTTCTTCAAGGTCTTATCATGCTCTAAATTAGCCACAGCTACCTCCTTCCTAACCGAGGCAAGGTTTCCTTAAGAAACCTTGGCCACCTATGCCAAAGAAGCAGCCTCAAACTTTAGTGTAGCCTCTCTACTTCTTGTAGGAGCAAGTCAGTATTAAGTTGAACCACTTCGCTCGTTAGTTGGGAATGAGAAGCCTCAACCATAGAAAGTTTGGATTTAATATAGCCCAGCTCATACCCAATCGAAATTCTTCTTCATCTCGATTATCTAGGTGGCGCTATATAACATGAAATAAATTAAAATTAGGAATTAGTATCAAAAGTGCAAGGAAATGTTACGCGGTAATACCTGCTTAGAAGAAGCCACGGTGAAAGTTTTCAAAGAGGTCTCTATTTATGCAGAAAGAAGAAGGGAAAGTGTACGAAGGAGTGAGAGCACGCTGAAAGTAGTTGGATATAACATCCCAACTACTCAGCAAGTTCAATACCTTTTGTTCTTGGGGATTAGACATCACACATAATGGTGAGGCAGGTGCATGTTAGGAAAGATGCAGCATTAGACACAGCGTAGAAGGAGGAACTCTAGGGAGAGGGTCCTTGGGTAGCATCACTTTCTTCCTTTGTTCAATGGCATCATAAGTCAGCCTCCTTTTTTACTTTGAGAGGAGCCTTATGCAAATTTCCTAAGGCGAAAGCTAGTACTTGGGCCTAAGAAAAACGCATCAACAAGCTTACCCTTGGGTTGAAAGAGGACATATTGCTTATAAAAGTTTAAATAAAGAACAAAAAAATAATAACATTGAAAAATACAACTTCATAAGACAAATCACATAAGAAAGAAAAGCAAACTAAAAATGAATCCTATACCTTACTTAGATGCGGGAATGGAGCTGCTAGCCTTTGGCTAAGGAAACAAGTGATTATAAAGTAATAGAAGATGTGAGACCCATGAATGAAGTGATATTTGCACAATATGGTCTCGGTAAGAATGTTTGAGTACTTGTTAATATTAAAGAAGGTAGAGAATAATTCCTTCGCCGTCCAAAGAAGTTCCTCTGCTCTTTGGTGAAAGCACGAAAAGGAGCTAATGAATAGTAAAAGAAATGAAGTTAGCTCGGATCAATTTGTATTTCGAAAAGGAAAGAAGTCAAAATAGAAAGGGAATTTGTATCGGCTACTTGAAATGAAGGTAGGAACCCATCACTATCAAAAATAAAGAAGTACTGGTTATACCAAGGACAAGTTTTGCAAGAAGTGGTGCAAAGAAAGGATTTTTTGACTTAAATATGGTAGAATTATGCACGACCAAAGGCAGAATTATCCCATAAAGAGTAAAGAAAGCGAAGCTTAGGAAGCTTATGGGGGTGTCCAGATGCTCAACATATAAGATGTATGAGCATATCAAGAGATAATAGAGCCAGTTGGATAAGGACTATTCTCATTAAACCATCCCTTAAACATAGGACTCAAGAGTGGGTATAGGCCACATCGCATGTGTTGTGAAGTTAGGGAAGTAGAACCTTCCCATGGATGATGGATATAATCATAACTGGATGGAAAGCCAGAAAATACCCGCTAATGCCAAAGTTGTTTAAAACCTCCAAAATTTGGTTATTAGAGCAAAGAATGGAGATAGTATCTATGTGGGAAGTATTGCCTACTTAAAATACTAAGGCATCGTCATATGACATAGATAATTGAACATAAAAAATAAAAATCCACAAATAAATGTGAATATTCTACTAAAGGTCATTACTATTACTATATCTTATTTAAAATTTTAATTATTTACCAATGTGTGCATATTACTTCCCAAAATCGTTTTTATTTTTACACTCGGTATACTAATAAATAAGGAAAATAGACATAAAA
Source organism: Allium cepa (assembly GCA_030765085.1). Classification (NCBI taxonomy): domain Eukaryota; kingdom Viridiplantae; phylum Streptophyta; class Magnoliopsida; order Asparagales; family Amaryllidaceae; genus Allium; species Allium cepa. Next base: position 993,649,664 of record CM060934.1, on the reverse strand, counting down.
ATATTCAGGCATTTGATTGAACAAAAGGTGGGCACTATAAAAAAAGGAGGAAAAGATAAGTTCTCAGTAAATGCACAATACAAAAAAGAAGCAACATAGATAAATTAGCAAGAAACCACCCACGGATTTGTTTGATGAAGACGATTGCAAAGATTAGAGCAAGAAACAAGGAATTCTCATGAAGATCTGTATAGAAAGGAAAAAGAGAGTGAAAAGAAAAATGAAGAAGAAGGCAGCAAGGGTTTTCCCTGATGTTGGCCAGCGCAGAATTAGGAAGGTGTTGCCCATTTTATCTATGGAAATATCTTATAGTGGGTAAAGCTGAGTAAAAATGAGTAACGTAGTAAATTTAAAACCTAGGGAAGTATAAGCAAAAGGAACATGTAGTTCATGATGTAGGGTCAGCATATTACAAGTACGATATATCTCTAAGCTATGTCATAAAGAAACTGCACATGTTCCAGATACAGCACGTAAGGCACCTTGAATATCATACTATGATATGTTACGTCAAACACTTATAGCTCAAACATCATCTTAGTACAACACTTAACTGTGTAGTACAACCCACCCATGGACAAGGCAAGAGCACATTTCAAAGCGAAGAACCAGAAGACTAAAGAAGGAACTGCACCAGGCATCATCCTACCAAAACTGAGCTAAAAATGATTGACCAACACACAACATGGATCTTGGAAAGGTGGCATTCATCTAATTGCGTTGCACCAATTTCAATTATTCAAACCATATTATCCCATCTAAACAAAAATGGTAATCTACGACATACAAATTCAAGACAAGATCGATGAATGACATGTGGCAATATCTGACAAAGGCAGTTGAATATGAGAATAATGTCATCAATCCATATGATATCATTCACCTATAATATAACTGAAAGAGGATTGGAGAAGATTGACAAAGAATTTATATTGAAAGTTGTAAAAAAATGTTAGGATCGTTAAAGAATTAGGTGCTTGTATTTAAACCGTATAAAAGAGAAATAGAGATTTGTTCGTGGACGTAGGGACTCAACATCCATACCAAGTAAATCTTCGTATCTTTAAATTTATGTAGTTTATTTTTTCCATGTTGATTCCTTAAATTATTTAGTTTAAATTCACCTAGTCATTTTAACAAATAATTTACTCTGCTAACTTTTAGCCATATAAGCATATAGCAAAACAATTACTCCATGATCATGCCTATTAACAAATAATTAACCCAGCTACTTCATAGTTGTGTCGACAAACAGTAATATAACCATCCCATATTGGTGTTGCGAGACCAAAATTTTTATTAACAACTAGTGTGTGTAGCACTCTTCATATGATGGATGGATATCGAATTACTCATGACTGTTGAATGGAACCAAGGGTTGGCATTATGTGCAAGTATTTGAAACAATTGTAGAATGACTCACCGAGAGTCTTTCATAGGTTTAATATAAAGGTAAATAATTTCATATGATAATGCACAATACTCTTTTGTCTTACGAATATTGTGATCGAATTAAGGTCATAGTTGGGTATAGCTTAAATGAAACACTACTGAAGTGGTGATTCATCTCCATTGAATAAAGGGTTAGTACCGCCGTAACTAGAACTCAACTTAAAGTCAAAGTCTTTGTCCAAGAAAATCAATTAATGTTATTAAATGAGGCATTGGGTTGTATCACAATTTAGTATGAATGTTATTAGAACTTTACTATTGATCTAGCTCTAGACATCTAAGTGAAAAAACATGCACAGTATATTGTTGATTAGGGTATAGCTTAAATGATTAAAATATGATTTTACCTTGATGATCAGTAAGCAAATGAATCGTGTCTACTACTGTGCTTCAGCAAAGTCTATACAAGATTTAATATTTAAATTACTTAGATAACTTAAGGTTGAGTTTATACAAAGAAGTTACACAACCATCACTGTTAGCGTTTATCTAACTTCAACAAAATAAAATAATATATAAATGTTTTAAACTACAATGGAGAAAATTATTATAAATATTGTATTAATTTATTATGGTTTCTATTTATTTATGTGAATCCTTAAACCTAATTAAAATAGTATATTAATGTTATATGCCGATTTAATTAAACAAATGGGCTAGAATAAATGTTTAAATAGTTATTGATGGTCATTAGTTACCAAAATTTACATATATGTTATATAAAGAGGGGTCGACTATGCCAACAGCGTTGGCGCAGTTGGTTAATGGTCCGGATTGCGTGATCGAAGGTCACGAGTTCGAGCCCCGAAACTGACAACCCTGTAACAAGTACCCGAAGTATGTGTTTGGCAGACACATACTTCCCTAGAGTTTACAAGCAAAGCTTGGTTCTCTAGGTAATTCACAAAAAAAAGAGGGGTCGACTATAAAAGAAAAAAATGGGAGCTTCATTTCGTTGGAAAAGAATATTGATAAATGGTTTACCAAACATAAAAAGAATGATAAAAATATGGAATTACACGTGATATTTTCTAGCCATTTAGAGGCTATAAGTACCACTCTATTTCCTTATTCCTTTGATATGGAAAAACGAACATAATATCTAACCTCCATGGAAGGTTATTAAATCGCAAGTTGGCCTTGAAAACCAAGCTAGGAGAAGGAAGAAGGAAATTCAAATTGACGAAGCACAATGAAAGATGTAACCAATCAACATATCATTTAGGTCATTTTATTATTCAAATAATTTAAAATTATATCTATATGTATATAGCCGATTGTTGCTATGTCTGTTTATATATGTATGTGTGTGTGTATGACAAGGATCGACCATTACACATTTCCGTAACACCTTTATTCCGATTGATTTCAGCCACACATTTTGATTTAAATAATATATTGCTCCTCTTGCCATCTCATTAGACTGGGACTCACTCATAAGAGAGGTTCTCCATTAAAGCAATATGATATTGGGTAAGTGCTTGACAACAATGTATATCTAGCATATAACTACTGTAATATTTCACTTTATCTATCCCTATATTTATAGTTTCTCATGGTTTGGACATGAAATGAATAAGGGGTGTTGAGTTTGTACTCATGTTTGTCATTTTGTCCATGAAAGGAATTGAGCAAATCAAAACGGAATTGCGTATCAGATCTACGATACAAATTCGAAAGCCTAGGAAAAAGTAATTGTGTGAAATCAAAATAGAAACTTTATGTGTAATTCGAGGAATCGAAAGGAAAGGGTCAGATCTTCTTTATGAACGAAAGAGGAAAAGGAACTACGTGAAGTCTCGGCCACCTAGATCTGATGTCAATAGGCTTCCAATTGCTAATGATAATTTTTCTCAGCCCTCAAAACCAGATATCTCTCCATTAATGTTATATCTCCACATTAACAAAATCTAACTCTTTTTTGAAATTCAGAATCGGACCCATAATGACTTCGAGTTTCATTTATGTCTACAGATTCGAATGCCATAGAGAAGATGAACTGATACTTGAATGTTGGTTATGAGGGAATGGCAAAAAATGTGTGATTGTTCAATAGGAAGTGAACAAGGAGTCAGTAGTGGAAGAAATCACAAGAAGTGCATGAGATAGAATAGTTATGTGTAATGTTTCATTGATCTAAGGTTGTGATAAGAGTAGTTGAAAGATTGTGATAAGAGTAGTTGCAAGACTGGTTAGAGCATACCAATAAGGGGTTAGTCACTTGGTAACTGACTCCAAACAACGGGTCGGTGAGCCTAGAAATGGGCTTACCACTGACTGCCAAGGTCGCTTTGGTGACCTTTTTGGTTAATGGTTTACCCGGCAATATTAATGCCAGAAAAATAACTAGCATTAATAATGTTGGGTAACTAAGGCAACGACAATAACAATATTACCCTTGCTATGTTTTCCGGCGTTATTAATGGCAAATAAGGCAACGATAATATTATTTTTAATCGTTGCCTTATGTTGTTTTGAACCAAACATTTTATACACAGTTAGTAGAAAACTTAAATATTTCTACAATGTCCGACATTACTTAGTCATCTTCGAAGTTGCTAATACTTGTGAAATCCTACACTGAGGCCGATCGTAGACATTTGATACCTTAATATGATCTTCCCCATGTCAAAACATGGATCGTTAAAGTAAGCTACCATCATTCGATCATGTTCTGATTAATAATCTCTTTTCTTTCGCATATCTTTACGTCCTATGACACTAACACCTTGTTTGGAAGATTCCTTCATCTCCTGTAACTGGATGAGATCTAGTGCTTTGGACGCTATTACTTGTTGTTGAGAAACTTTGTGTATATGACTATCACCCGAAGTTGACGAAGATGAAGATGAAGAAGAGAAGAAAAAATAATCTTTTCATTAGATTCATGTTTATTTGATGTGTTTTTTAGAGGAGGAGGAAGAATAGTCGGCTGAAGAAGAGGGTCGGCTATTTTATACTAGTTTGTTTGGCACTTATAATGCCAGATAAAATAGTGGCCAAAATTTCATTAAAATCCCTAGATGGATTGCCACATGGTGGTCGTTTATTTGCTATTTTGTTATCCTGCATTATAAATGCCAGATAGCTCGCATTTTTTTCTTGTTGGGTTAAACTGCGAATCAATGACTGAAATTTGCCAACATGGCACACGTGACTGTGCCCTAGTGTTGGCAATGCTTTATGTGTGACAAATCAATTATAGAAACACCCTACACCCCTTAATATGCCCAAAAGGACACAATAAAAGGCGTGGTGCATTGTAGGCATAAATGAAACCAGCAGGGACTAAGATTCACAAGACAAATATAGATAAAAACAGCGGAAACTTAAAGTAATAATTTAATTAATATAAAGCTTCATAATAGCTTCATAAATAAGTCAAATACCAAATACCACATACAAGTCTAAAAATCCAATTTGTCTCATGAAACAAAATATCATATTCTCAAAATCGGAGTACATAATATCCTACAGAATAAGCTAGTACATAAAAAGAACAAAAGCTGAAATAAAAAAATACATAGATGAAATCTCCTTCAAGAAAACTCCAAACTGCAGCAATCTAGTGACTTCTCCATTGATTGCCTAAGGGGAGAAGTGGAAAATAGAGGAGTGGGTCAAACTAAAAGTCTGGTAAATGATAGTAATTACTAGAGTCTTTAAGCAAGACAAAGTGATAGACTCTACAACAGTTCTAGCATAAATAAAGATAATAAAGAAAATAGGAAAGAGATAAATTGGAAATAAGTACGATTAAATATTGCTCAATTTATAAGATTGGTTAACTTTGATTGTTTTCACTTGTCCTTGATTTCTGCTTTAATTAGGCTGAATTCCTAATCCTGTAATTGGGATGTGACCCTAATTCTATCCTTTTTGATCGGCCTGCTACTCCATAGACCTTACTATAGACCAGCCGCTATATAACTCCCTGCACAGCAGCCAATGGTATCTACGAAAGATGCATAGAGCAACTACTATGGATCCGGACGACATATATAGTTCCCTACACAGAAGGCAATGATGTCTACGAAAGACACTCATACTAAGCGCTTGGAATTCATAGCTATTAATGAACACTCGAATGAAAGTCGCACGTGTAACTACCACCATGCCCATGCTACCTTTTCCCCCATCTATTGGTCTTCTTATTACCTCAATATCCAGCATAAGCATGCCCCCTCATCCCACTTCAGGCTAACATGAAATCATCATGTGTACATAGAATCTATAGGGGAAATGCTGTTGTTACCGGCCCTTCATCCAAACAATATCTAGTTGCGCCCCTTATGCAAATCCTCCGTGATTTGGACTTCTATTTGACTAATTACCACCACTCTTAGCATAAGCATGCCATAGGCTCAACTTTTCGTCTAATGGAGAATGTTATTTGGTACATGTCCTACTTTCATCTTTGCTTATCAACTTAGATAAATTATTTTAAACAAGCCTTTAGAATTAATCCCTACTATCTTTGCTTATTAATTTATCCTAAGTCTTAAAATAAATCTCATTCTGTTCTGTTTCTTATTATAACCTATGTCATAATCATGCTTATTACTTAACGCAAGGTCTAAGTGTGAAAATAAACTCCTTTCATCTTTTACTCTATTTAGTTATAATTCTAAGTTATAACTATGCCAATTATCTTTAATTAGTCCAATTCTAATTATAATTACGCGTAATTTCAGTCCAGTTTCATTATTTACTACAGTCCAATTCCATTATTTCTTTCCGTCTTTATAATTTACATCTTGTTTTGTTCATTCAATATTTTTATATAATCCATATTCGTGTTAAACTTATTCTAATCCATACGCGAAGAAAAGGGGGTTGAAAAGAATAGACGCTTGCATAAAATCCAAAACGTCGAAAAAAATGTAAATAACACTAAATTAAGTTAAATACTGTAAACTATAAATCAATAAAAAAAACTATGCTTAAAAGAAATAAAACAAAATTATTGAAAAGAACAGCTAAAAGAAAATAGACTGAAAATAATTCTAAAAACTGCAAATAAACTATTGAAAAGGCTATTCCAAAAATCGTAGTAAAGCTACAACTATTGGAAACCCTACTATATTAAATTACATAAAGAAATCTTAAAATAACTACAATCAGTTACCTTCGGCCCTAAGCTTTTCCTTTGGTCTTCCTAGATCCACTTAGAGTTGTAAATTATTTAATTTATAACAATTTTCTCCTTTGGAAAAATTATTCCGTTTTGGATCCTTCCTAGAAAGTGAACCCAATTGGAGAAAACCTAGAATGTGAAAAAGTGTTATGTCTAGGGGTCTATTTATAGGTGTGGAAGTGGATCTTGGACCGTTGAATTTGGAGATTGAATAGGATGCAACCACGTCGTAGGATGAATAGGGTCCATCGGATGTAGAAACGGAGGGGCCAAACCAGTTTGAACGATGCAAAACACGTCGGCTAAGGCCTTTGGAACGTTCGAATGAACGAAAGTTTGTTCATTTGAAATTAGTAGAGGCAGGTCGACTGGGAGGTCGACCGGCTGGTCGACCTGCCTATATATATATTGTTTTGTTGATTATTTCGTTCTTTGCTCAAATTAACTTGGATTCTGACGTTCTATAAATGGAAATTAACCAGAAAATTACCGTGCACACAACGGTGCAACTTTCGTGGCTTTATTCTGATAATCTCACAAATTTATTTTATTATATAATTAATTAACAAATTAATTATTATGGTTAAATTCTAGGTTGTTACATTATACCCTCCTTAAGTGATTTCGTTCCCGTAATCTCTAAGGATAAAAGAATGTACTAAATGTTTTCATCCAACTCTATAACTAACTACTCAATCATCAACCACTCATTCATTGTCCTTAAGTTTTTCTAATGCAATTTATGATACTTATGCAATTGGTGTCATGTAAAAGTTTCTAACTAATGCAAAAGATTAGGTGGTCCACTAATTCAGTTGACCTCCTTTTATGCAATCATGTCCGTGCCATGTATCCAAATGAACGCAAAAAGTTTCTAATGATAACTGATAGTTCTATATGCATGCTACAAACATTACCCAAATGCAACAATCAAGTGATAAACATCCATTTATAGCAACCATGAAAATAAATGAAAATGCACACACATCCATATGCATATGCTCTAGTGTCCTATTTAGGCCGATCCCTAAGAAATAATAGTGCTAGTATACCTATATGCGTCCATAACATCCACTATCAAACACTTGCAACCATGTCATTCATAACATGTTCTATTAACATGTTTACATCAAATCCTATCATCCGTAGATTAAATCCTAAGTTCTACCCTCCCAAAGGATATATAATAAAGGAAAGAACTTATTCAAATCCAAAGATGGAAAAAAAGAACTATAAAAATTACCATTAAAAAAATGACGATAGGAAGTACGAATCTTCTCTTCTGCTTCCCAAGTGGCGTCTGCAACATCATCTCTCCATTGCACCTTCACCAGTGGAACCTCCTTATTCCTTAGTCGCTTGATGTCTCTTCCAACAATCTTCTTGGGGATATGCCGAATAGAAGCTTCTCTTTCTACCTCCACCTCCTCCAACTGACTAAGCTCCATAACCTCCGTCGAGTCATGTAAACACTTTCACAAGTGCGAAACATGGAAAACGTCGTGCACTCCAGCGAGCCCATCAGGTAGCCTTACTTGGTAAGCCATCCTCCCAAATCTCTTTGTGATAGGAAATGGTCCAACAAATAGGGGCTAACTTACCATTTGATCTGAATCTTACCTCCTTCCTAAGCAGGGATACTTTAATAAAAACTACGTCTCCAACCTCAACCTCTAAGTCACTCCTTCGCTTGTCCGCATATGATTTCTATCTTTCTTGAGATGTCTCCATCATTTTTCGAATCAAATCCACCCCTTCAGAGGTCTCCCTAACCATATCGAGTCCAAGTAATAACTTCTCCGTAGACTCTACACAACATGATAGGGACTTGCAAGGTCTCTCATATAAAGCCTCAAATGCTGCCATTCCTATACTTGTTTGGTAACTATTAGTGTATGTGAACTCAACCAATGGAAGATGCTCTTCCCAAATGCCTCCAAAGTCCAAAATGCACATCCACGGCAAATCCTCAAGCACCCTATTTACCCTCTCCATTTTCCCATCAATATGGGGGTGGTAGGTCGTATTCAACCTAAGTGGCGTCCCTAACGCCTCCTGTAAGCTTATGTAAAACTTACTAGTGAAAATGAGATCTCTGCCACTAACAATGCTAGAAGGAACTCCATGCCGACGGATTATATCTCGAATATACAAGGATGCCAAATATGAAGCCGTACGCTTACTCTTGAATGGGATGAAGTGAGCACTCTTGGTCAATCTATCAGCAATCACTCAAATGCTAGTGTTCCCTTTCCTAGAACGGGGTAAACCATCAATGAAATCCATAGAAATACTATCCCACTTCCACTTCGTCACATCTAAGGGCCGAAGTAATCCACTGGGCTTCTGTTGCTCCGCTTTTACCCTTTTGCATATGAGACACTTTGCTACAAATTCTGCCACGTCCTTCTTCATACCACCCCAATAGAACATCCTTTTCCTCTCTCGATGCATTTTGTCGCCACCTTGGATGAATAGTCATACGAGAATGGTGCGCCTCCTTCAAAACTGCCATCACCAAGTCACTAGCGAATGAAACACAAAGCCTCCCATCACTCCGAAGCCACCCTCTGCTACCAGTGGAATAGCATTAGAGATGTCTCGAGACCTCTCCTCGGCTAATTCTATCCATAACGTCCATGAGCTCCAAATCCTTCCGCTCCCTCAAGCTAATCTGCTCCATAAGGATGAGCTCTGAAAGGAAGCTAATCTGATCCCTCAAGCTAATAAACTCCAAGTTCCTCCACTCTATGAACACATGACTAAGGGTTTCTTTCTTTCTACTCAATGCATCCGCAACCACATTACCCTTGCCAGGGGTATAAGCTTTCACAAGATCATATGAGGCAAGAAACTCCATCCACCTCTAGTGCCTCAAGTTCAAGTCCTTCTGCGAGAATACGTACTTCAAAGACTTATGGTCGGTAAAAAGCTCAAACCTCTCTCCAAGCGAATAGCGCCTCCAAGCCTTAAGTGTAAAAACTATGGCAGCCAACCCCAAATCGTGGATAGGGTAGTTCTTCTCATGCGTCCATAACTGCCTACTACCATAATACACTACCCTCCCTTCTTGCATCAACACCGCTCCTATACTGTTCCACATGCATCAATGTATACAATGAAAGGCTTAGCTCTGTCGGGTAAAACTAACACTGGTGCACTAGTAAGGGCTCTGTTAAGCATCGTGAAGGAATCCTCACAATCCACGTACCACAAGAAAGCTTTATTCTTCTTAGAAAGGTACATGAGTGGTGCCGAAATGTTGGCAAAGTTTCTAATGAACATCCTGTAGTAGCCTGCCAATCGTAGGAAGCTCCTAACCTCTGTAATGTTCTTGGGACCCTTCAAATCTAGCACTGTAATAACCTTAGATGGGTCAATAGCCAAACCTTCTTTTGAAACTACGTGCCCAAGAAATGAACTTCCTATCTCCAAATATGACACTTTGAAAACATAACTTTTAAATGATGACTACGAAGTGTGCGAAAAACTTCTTCCAAATGAACAGCACGATCCTCCATATTCTTGGAAAATACCAAGATATCATCCACGAATATCACCACAAACTTACTTAGGACATCCCTAAAGACTCAGCTTATCAAATCAATGAAATAGTCTGGGGCATTGGTTAGCCCAAAAGGCATAACCAACCACTTGAAGAATCCGTCCCGTGTCCTAAAGGCTGTATTATCTATACTGTCATCAGCGACTCTAAGCTGATGGAATCCAGCGGCTAAATCAAGGTGGTAGAAAACCGAAGAACCTATAGGATATCAATTCCTCTTGGTCAGCTTATTTAATTACCTATAGTCCTACAAATTTAGTGAGAACCATCCGCCTTAGTGGCGAAAACGACTGGCACTCCCTACTCCGATATGCTCCTTCTTATGCATCCCTTCTCCAAAATCTCACACATCTGCTTGCTCAATTCTTTCCTCTCCCTAGGTGCCATGTGCCTCAAAGGTAATGTTACTGGCTTAGTACTCTTGGTCAAATAAATTCTGAAGTCAATCTCTCTTTCGGGGGTACTCCCTAAACCTCCTCATAGACGTCTACAAATTCTCTGACGACGGGAACTGAATGCAACTTTGATGACGATGAATCGAGGGAAAAGAGAAAACTCAACATGACTGACTCTTGTGGGTCACAAGATACCTTTAGAGTCCTACCACTGCAAGTCTCATGTCTAATGACTCTCCTCTCGCAGTGTAAGATAGCTCCATATGTGGATAACCAATCCATCCCTAAGATCGTCCCATACCCCAAGAATCCCAAAACATAGACGTCGCGGTCAAACTCTACGCCAAGGATAAAGATTTTCAAACCCCTACTAACCATAGATAAGTGTGCCGATCCTCCTATAAGGTTTGAAACAATAATGGGGTCTACTACTAATGATATGTCCAAGTGTAACAATCTACTAGAGAGCTAGAGATAAAAGAGTGCGATGCTCTGGAATCAAATTAAGTCCGAATGAAAAAAATCATATATAGAAATCAAACCTTCTACTGTGACTTTCCTACCTCTATCTGGAATACTACCAAAAGGTGCTATGTCTAATGCCTGAATCTGCGCAGCTGGTGCATTCGTTTCTTCGGGACAACTCTTACCCATATGACCGGGCTGCCCGCAAGTATAGCACTTTCCCTTCATCTTCTCCTTCCAACAATCCTTGGCCATATGTCCAACTTTCCCACAACCACTGCACTTTATTCCTTTCTTAATCTACTTTTGAGGACCATCACCTTTCTTCTTCTTCTTATTTTTTTCCCACTACTTCTTCTTTGGACCTTCTGACTTAACCTCCTCTTTAGACTCTCCCTCCTTGACTGTATCCGACATATGCATCATCTCGACCAAAGACTCATAAGTAGCTCCCATCGGTACATGAGTCAGCAATAATCCCTAAAGGGGTTGATTCAATCCCTTCATAAACTTCATAGCTTTCTTATGTCGTGTGTTCATCAAATCCATACCAAACTATGACAGCTCATTGAATTGATTGATGTATTCCTTAGCAGACAAACTCCCTTGCTTCAAATTGATAAACCTCTCAAACAGAACACTCTCTTCTGCCTGAGATAGAAACTTCCTATCGAATCTCTCCCTAAATCCATCCAAGTAATATTCCTTCCCTCCAACTTGATCACCTCCCACCAATAAGATTCCTCCTCCTTCAGCTGCCAAGTGGCCAACTGAACTTGCCGGTGTCCATCCAATCCCAAAATACCAAAAATCCTCTATGTGTCCCTAAGCCATGCTCTCGCCTCCACAAAAGTCTCCTTGCTGGAAAAAGTCTTCGCGCCCAAACTTGCAAAATCTTTATAAAGCTTAGAGAAATTGATGGCGGCGGGTGGGTTAATGAGATTCCCACCTGCTGGTGCAGGATTGGACGCAGACCCGTGCACCTCTGGAGTGGTGGCTTGTAAGTACCTATGAAACCAGGCTGGGACTGGAATGCCATCGGAAAGATTTGTGGCATCAGCCATTTACGAAAAGAAAAAGTAGTTTTGGAAAGAGTCAAAGGGAAATTAAACTGGACTTTTGAGGGGATTTTTATTAAAATTCTTTTATACTTAAAAATCATTCTTAAATGTTCCTTTTTGAAAAATACATTTAAAACAATTTATTTTGAAGAAAATACTTTACTTTTTTTTTATATTTGAAATCCTGTAACCTTGGATACTGATACCAAATGAAACACCACATACCCCTTAATATGCCCAAAATGACAGATTAAAAGGCGTGACGCATTATAGGTATAACTGAAACTAACAGAGACTAAGATTCACAAGAAAAATATAGATAAAAACATCGAAACTTAAAGTAATAACTTAATTAAAACAAAGCTTCATAATCGATTCATAAATAAGTCAAATCCCAAATACCACATATAAGTCTAAAAATCCAATATGCCTCATGAAACAAAAACTCATAGTCTCAAAATCAGAGTACATAATATCCCATAAAATAAGCCAGTGCATAGAAAGAACAAAAGCTGAAATAAAAAATATATATCGAAGAAATCTCCTCCAAGAAAACTCCAAGCTGCAGCAATCTACTGACTTCTTCCTTGATTGCCTAAGGGGGAAAGGGGAAATAGAGGAGTGGGTTAGACCAAAAGTCCGGTGAATGACTGTAATTACTAGAGTCTTTAAGAAAGATAAAGTAATAGACTCTACGACAGTTCTAGCATAATTAAGGATAATAAAGGAAATAGGAAAGAGATAAATTGGAAATAAGCACGATTAAATATTTCTCAATTTATAAGATATATTAACTTTTATTGCTTGCACTTGTCCTTGATTTCTGCTTTAATTAGGCTGAATTCCTAATCCTGTGATTAGGATGTGATACTAATTCTTCCATTGTTTATCACCTTGATATTCCATAGACCTTACTACAGACCAGCCTTACATAACTCCCTACACAACAGCCAATGGTGTATACGAAAGATGCATAGAGCAACTACTGCGGATTCGGATGACATATATAGTTTGCTACACAGAAGGCAATGATGTCTATGTAAGACACTCATCCTAAGCATTAGGAACTCATAGCTATTACCGAGCACCCAAATGGAAGTCACACGTGTAACTGCCACCATGCCCATGCTACCTTTTGCTCCACCTATTGGGTCTTCTTATTACCTCAACATCCAGCATAAACATGCTCCTTGTCCCACTTCAGGCTAACGTGAGATCACTGTGTGTCCATAGAATCTATAGGGAAAATGTTGTTGGTACTGGCTCTTCATCCAAACAATATCTAGTTGCACCCCTTATCCAAATCCCTTGTGATTTGGACTTCTATTTGACCAATTACTACCATTTTTAGCATAAGCGTGCCCTAGGCTCATCTTTTTGTCTAATAGGGAATGTTTTGGTACATGTCCTACTTTCATCTTTGCTTATAAACTTAAATAAATTATTTTAAATAAGCGTTTACAATTTATCCCTACTATCTTTTCTTATTAATTTGTTTAAAGTCTTAAAATAAGCCTCATTCTATTTTGTTTCTTATTATAACCTACGTTATAATCATGCTTATTACTTAACCCAAAGTCTAAGTGTGAAAACAAGCTTCTTTCATCTTTTACTCTATTTAGTTATAATTCTAAGTTATAACTATGCCAATTATCTTTAATTTGTCCAATTCTAATTATAATTAGACGTAATTTCAGTCTAATTCCATTATTTATTACCGTCCAATTCCATTATTTGTTACAGTCTTTATAATTTACATCTTATTTTCTTCATTCAATATTCTTTATATAATCCATATTCGCATTTAACTTACTATAATCCATACGCGAAGAAACGGGGGACGAAGAGAATAGACGCTTGCATAAAATCCAAAATGGCGAAAAAGATGTAAATAACAGTAAATAAAATTAAATACTGTAAACTGTAAATCAATATAAAAACTATGCTTAATAGAAATAAACCAAAATTACTGAAAAGAATAGCTGAAAGAAAATAGACTAAAAATAATTCTAAAAACTATAAATAAACTACTAAAAAGGCTATTCCAAAAATCGTAGTAAAACTACAACTATTGAAAACCCTATTATTTTTAATTACTTAAAGAAATTTTAAAATAATTATAATCACTCACCTCCGGTCCTAAGCTTTTCCTTTGGTCTTCTAGGATCCACTTGGTGTTGTAAAATAATTTAATTTATAACAATTTTCTCCTTTGGATAAATTATTCCATTTAGGGTCCTTCCTAGAATAGTGAACCCAATTGAAGAAAACCTAAAATGAGTAAAAGTGTTAGGTCTAGGGGTCTATTTATAGGTATGGAAGTGGATCTTGGACCGTAGGATTTGGAGATTGAATAAGATGCAACCACGTCATTGGTTGAGTAGGAGCCATCGGATGTGGAAACAGAGGGACCAGATCGGTTTAAACGATGCAAAACAAGTCGGCCAAGGGTCTGGAACGTTCGAACGAATGAAAGTTTGTTCTTTCGAAATAAGTAGAGGCGAGTCGACCGGCCGGTCAACCTGCCTATATATTCATTTCTTTAATTATTTCGTTCTTTGCTCAAATTAACTTGGATTCTGATGTTATATGTTTGGAAATTGACCAGAAAATTACCACGGACACAATGGTGCAACTTCTGTAGTTTGATTCTGATAATCTCACAAAGTTATTTTATTACTTAATTAATTAAAAATTAATTATTACGGGTTAAATTATAGGCTGTTACAGTTATAGCCTTATAGATCCACCTGTTCAAAATTCAAATTGGAAAATGGATGTGATTAAAGCAGTATACTATCGATGCTAAAAAAGTCATTGGACATCAGGCTTTTTAGATTGTTATTTAATGTTATATTTACTTGTAATATATAGTAGTTGTATGCTTGGGCTTAGTAAATATATCATGTTGTACTTTATTTTTATCCTATATGGAAATCAATAAAGAATTAATTTTCAAAAAATGATATATTATAGTATAATTAATATTATATATATAATCAATAACACTTTTTATTTAACACCATTTTGTATCCCCCGATATCAATCATAATGTAACGACCCAGAATGAAAAGTAAAACATTCGAGTCAGGAAGTCAAATCAATATCGCAAATATGATTGCAATAACTTAAGAGATGTTGCGGGATTTTCCATCTCCTAAGGATCCGTTAACTATTTATATATAATAGTTTACGCTATAATAGATTACGTCTAGCAGTAAAATTAATATCAAAATAGTGTTAAGGCTATGCATTGATCCACCTTAACACATTTTACAGTTTTAAACCAAAATCGTAGCACGTATAGGGATAAATATGACAAAGCACATGAGGCAATGACCAAGGAAGGATTCTAGCAGTTTACCCTTTCTGGCTGGTCGTAACCCATCTGTGGCCGACCGCGACAATTAATCCAAACAACAAATAAGGTGCACCCATCTAATCCGAAACCACAATAGTAATACGAGGGATCAATGTCGCTAGAGGTAGCTAACCTCAATGGCCAGACATTGGCTTCTGTTTTAGCCATTTTAATTATGACATGAATGTCAAGGCTATCCATCATCGTTCTCTTACTTCATTCCAGTAAACGTCGCCAATTCAACCACTACATTCTGGATATCATCCACCACATACACGGTTGTCAAAGTGGTTCCAATATTGATAGATAGTATGCCAATGAGAGGCTCCAGTCTCTTTAACAACCAATCGTCATTTTACACACTGGTTGGTTCTTTTACATTTCGAAAACAATTTGCACTTGATATCAAAATATCATATTCATCTCAAAAATCAAATCTATTTCAAAATCATCATATATTCGCTTCAACATCAATTCCATTTCGAATTTTCATATTTACTCATAAAAATACACCATATCCTTTTCTTGTTTTTCTTAATATCTCAACTCCATTTTCAAAACCATTTCAAATTACAACTTAGGTTATAACTTCAATTTAACCTCATTCACATTTTAATTCAAGATTTAAATATGAACATTTCACCTCTTTGACCAGTTTGAATTTTTTAGAAAATAGTTTAAATAGATTTAAAATAGTAAAATAGTTAAAAATAGTTCAATAGGAAATATTTAAATAGTTAAATAGTTTAACCAAAAACAATTTGAATATAAACATGGTTTATGTAGTAAAATAGTTTGGAGATCAAAATAAATTTGAATATTTAAAGAATATAGATTTTAAATCGTTTATACTAAAATATTCATTTAAAATGGTTTTAAAGCCAAACTGGTCAACTTTCCAAAATTTTCCAATTTAATCAATCCAGATTCCATTTTATTTTAATCGATTCAATTCCGATTCCAATTCGAATAAATTTTGATTCCACACAAATACCATTTCAATTCACTAATTTCTTTCAATTTCAATTTCCATTTCCAAATTAATTTAAATCTCAATTTCAAATTAATTTCAAATTTCAATTCCGATTCCAAATTAATTTCAATTTAAATTTCAAATTAATTTAAATTCCAATTTGAGATTAATATCCAATTCCAATTTCCAATTCCAAATTCGATGTCAAAATATCGATTTTAAACACTTAAATTAAATTTACTTCTGGTACCAAATTTTAAATCGAATTTTAATTTTAATTCAATTCCAAACTCAAATTTGAAATATCATTTCATATCACTTCCTCTTAAAAATATTCAAAGTTCGAATAAGGTCCAATCTTTTAAAACAAAACAATTTTCGAAAATTTATGCCGTATTTCAAATTTTAATTTAAAGAT
The DNA here is from genome assembly GCA_030765085.1 of Allium cepa. Lineage (NCBI taxonomy): Eukaryota > Viridiplantae > Streptophyta > Magnoliopsida > Asparagales > Amaryllidaceae > Allium > Allium cepa. Next base: position 993,632,837 of record CM060934.1, on the reverse strand, counting down.
CTAAACTTCAATTAATTAAACAATTTCGTTTACCAAGTTTAAATTCCAACATTTCGAGCTTCAATTCAAATTAAGTTCTGTTCCATAAATTTGATTTTATTCTAAAAATTAATTCATTTAAATAATTTCAAAATAACTTTTAAAATCATTTATTTTAACCAACCCGGTGTCCGTATATAATTTTCTAACCTATGAACAAGTGGATAATTATTTCAATTTAATTTCAAGGATATATATATCATTTCAACCTATTTCATAGTTTATTCGAAATAATTCAATTTACAGTCTTATTTACTATAAATTATATATGGGATGATAACATGGAGTATCAAAATAAATAAACATCCAAACTAACAGCCAATAGCATCCATCACAACCAATCATCCGTACAATCAATATAATTTACAACAATTTTATAATTATCAATATTGAGTATAATACTACCAATTAAATTAAATTTATTTTAATGGTCAATTTAATTTCTATCAATTAATTCATATATCAACATAAATGATAATTAAACCTGCCAAACAACAGCCAATAAATTTCATCACATCAGAATATAAATTTAACTAACAAAATTTTATTTTATTCAATTATGAACGTAAAAACACTCACCTTTGATTTATTTGAAACTGAAAATATTTCGGCTTCAACCAAATGTCAATCCAATTCCATCCTGTAGATGACGCGGAACGACCCCAATGCTACAACCCGTACTCGAATCCGATCTCGTACAAACCATATACGAATATGTTAGCATTTGGATGTAATTAAAAATAATCATCTAAATGACAAAAATCAAAACAAACCTATCGTCCATGCACAGCTCCTCATGCTTGTCCTCTCTTCCTCTTGCACTCACGACTTCGATCTTTCTGCGTTTTCTTTTTTTTTCTTTTTTTTTCATGCGCTAAGCCCTAACGCACAGCCGCCCATCGCCTATGCAATCGCCGTTGCCCTCGCATCGAAATCGCCGCCACCAAAGCCTCCTCATCGACCTCGCGTTGCTCGCCACTGAGTCACGACCCTCCCAGTACCGATACCTCGCCATGCGCGAAACCCTTACCTCGCGACTCGCCCATTCTCCTCTTGCACAACCTCCTTGCTTCCATGCTTTGCGACTTCGCTCCCCCTTCTATTTCGACCGACCGCGTTCATGAATTTTTTTTAGATCGATCGGCATCTTTGTTTCTCTTTTTCGATCTGGTTTTTTTACATATGGAGGCTGTGATTTCAATTTGAAGAAATAGGGGGAGGAATATACGGTTAAAAAGGGAACGTGTTGAACGAGTTTCTTTTTATTTTATTTTATTATAATACTTAGAAAATATCTGATTCAATCGACCCGCGAAGTCACAAACTCCAACCGAAGTGTGCCCCTTGGCATTTCTAATGTTTTACCCCCATTTCAAATGCAATGGAACAAGTTCCGAAGTCTAATTCGATCGTATGTTCAAGATAGCTTTTTAAATATAATATTTTAATTAATTTTGAAATTGAATTTCTATGCATTTCAAGCTCGCACGGCCAAACGACAAGTCCGATCGTTACAGAACTTGAAATCCTACAATAATTCATCAATACGGATTCGTTGAAACTGGTTTCGTCGAAATCCAAAACAATGCCCAAAAATGGCTAATTTTACTCGTCAATTAATATATAAAATTTCAAATTATTCACATTTAACTCCAATTTTAAATATTAATAATCTTAATTATTATTTATATAAAATTTTAAATCAATTTACGACATCATTTTCTATCATATTAAATTTAGAATTTAATTATTCAAATAATTTCAAATATTAAATTATTCAACAAATTACATTAATAATCATTTTCATTCAATAATCACCTTAAATTTAATAATTAAAAATAGCTAAAAAATACAGGTCGTTACACACTCCTCCACTCAAAACTTTTCGTCCTTGAAAAGACGTTGAGTACAGAATTTAACACTTGATATATTTTCTCAAAATAATTAACTTATAAAACATAACCATCTTATTTGCGAAACTATTATTACGCTTCTACCACATCATTCCGGTATCGGTTTACGGAAAATATAACTTATGTATAAATTTTTTTTTAAAACTTCAAAAATTTTCTAACTCCCGAATTTACGGAAAATTTCGGTAGAGTCTCCTTTGCGCAACTCGATCGGAAATTTTTTACAGTTTAATATATAACACAAATATAACCAATATATATCAAATATACATCTCATCTCAATGATGAGGCATCCCGAGGGTCAAAAATATAAATTCGCGGTATGTAATCCTAGATACGTACCTTATTATTTATAATACGAGTGAGTTTGCTCATATTAAGCAAGCAAAGCATATAATAATCCACGTATACGCCCCAAACGGCCTTCTTATGTACCTATCTCAACTCAATTTAAGATATTAGTTACATATAACATAATGGATGCTGTATAAGTCTAATATAACCATAAAACATGGATTTTGAATCCAAACAACACAAACAATCACAAATATATAACATACAACAATCATATGCAATCAAAACAGTAAAAACAATGGTTTTCAACAAAAGAAACCATCCAGCCATCAATATCCTTCCAATTAATCCAATTATTCATAAGCATGTGAATTTTCATTATCCAATGTCAATTTTTTTTTAATTTTTTTATGTATGCCCTTCATTTTATTAACATTCATTTCATTAACATTTTAATTGATTCATTTCAGTTTATTTCCATTCAATCAACTTTTATTTAATTAGATTCACACTCAACTGATTTTCCATTCAATTCATTTACTTCTAATTAATTTGCATGCACTTATCAACATTTATGAATTCACATTCTATTACTTTACACTCGTTTATAGTTACATTCATGTTTATCTTTGTTTCTTCCATTATTCATTTTAATATTTCATATAATTAAATACATTTAAGTAATTTAATTCCATACCACATTCCATATATTTTATATTGATTCACATTCACTAATTAATATTCATTTCGTTAATTATACAATAGAGTTATAATCAATTCATTCATTTTTTTTTTCTATTTATCAACATTCAACAAATTTAATTTTAATTCATTGTTTTCTTTCAATCACTATTTACTGCAATCACATTTGATTTAGTCCAATTCAATATACTTACATTCAATCCATTTGTTCCAATTATTTACATTTGTTTCATCCACATTTAAATTTAACTTACATTCCATTAATTGCGTTTTGCTTATCCAAATGCTTAACTCATCCATAATTTGGTTTTCTTTCAATTTATTCAAATTTATTTCATTTACATTTAATTTATTCAATTCAATTTGTGAAATTTATTTCATATAATTTCTTGGTGAATGTTTTATACATTATTCCATTTAACTTTTCTTAAGTTAAATTTTTGTTTTATTTCTACTTAGTACATCCCTTTTTTTATACTGTCATTATTATAAATTGGTTAAGTTTATTATAAATATTTTATACAACGCAACTCACCTTTATTATTACTTCATATCTTAAGTCATTATTAATTCGTCTATTCACTTCATTTATTCAAATTCACATTATTAATTTACCAAAGTGAGTTTCATTTTATAACTCAATTCGTATTAATAACCCTTTTTTTTCTTTTCAGAATTAATTCATTCTGCTTCTCTTAAGTCCACTTTAATTTATAAATTTTTTTCAATAACTTATTCCAGATTATATTAGTTAAAAATTCAAACTTTTATTTAAACTACCACTTGTAAATTAATTTTTCTTTATCCAATTTAGATCAAATCCAATTACTCATGCTAATTTATCCAGGTCCACTTAATATCCAATTCAATTTCATTTAATATTAAGTTAAACTTCATTTTAATTTAATCCACCACTCGTTTTATTTAATCTTATTGAATTTAATTTTTTTTCCTTTCTCTTATCATTCAAATTTAACAAACTTAAAATTTTGTCTTAGGTTAATATTCTCACAGGTAAATAGGCACAAGGAAGAAGTTACAAAAAAATTTAGTCTCAAAGGCAACATGTTTATTTTTTAGTCTGAAGGACACCTTTTAGTGTAAACTGAAAATGATAGTTACAACTATCATTCTGTGATTTACACTATAAAGTGTCCTTCATCCTAAAAGGCAAACTTCTTGTACTTGAAACTAAATTTTTCCCAAACATTTTCCTTGAGCCTAAAAACCTCATATTCTCAAATCTATAAATTATATTATTTATTCATTCATCAACTTCATTTCAAATGTAATTCAATTTTATTTGAGCTTTCATGAGCTAAACTATATTTTATTTACTTCATTTCACTAACTCAATTAATTTAATATTTAATAAATCATTTATTTTGCTTAAACAATAATTTTAACCATTTAAATTTGATTTTTATTTTCCTATTCAAATTTATAAGTGATAACTTAAATTTTTCTACACTATTTTAAATTTATAAGTCATAAACTTATTCCTTATATACTATTTTCAATTTTAAGTACAAACTATTTCATATATTTATTAAACCACTTAGAATATTTTTCACAATCAAAATTTGTTTTAATTTAAAAATAAATTTCTTTTGGCAGCAATTTTCACTCAGAAACACGAAAATGGACACCGGCGATGCTGCAACATCCCCAGAATTATTTTCCAGCGACCAAGTGAGTTTAATGCTTTTATGTCTTTGAAAAATATTTTCAAAGTATATTTCCAGTCAAAACACTTTCAAATAATACTACTACTAATTTTTAAGGCATTGGAAAACAATTTTGAAAACAAAAGGTTTTAAATTCTAAAATCTTAATTTTTTTTAAAATCATTTCTATATATGAGCTATATTATAATATACTTATACAAATTTCCTTAACTTATTTACCAAATAATCCATTAATTTGCAACATGGTCATTTTAATCAATTCTCATTTTAATTTTATTTCAATTCAATTTTAACCTCAAATTCTTCCTAAAATGAAATTTATTAAATATTCGTTTTATTTTTAATTCAACAAATAATCGATGATAATTAAATGTTATCATTTCCAAACAACAATTTCATTAAAAATTATCATTTTATATATATAATGTAATTTAGGTAAAAATATTTCATTTGCCTGATTTTTTTTGAAACAATATTGTGTCGACTTGCCTCGTTTAAGTGTTTAGAAACCCCTATCGATAACATGGCGTCCCATACATCCACCAGAATTCATAAACAACTCAACAGATAAGTCAACACAATATAAAACATTTTGCAACACTCATAAGCACGCCCTGTCACATATATACTCTCAAACCGACTCATTTTAGGGTATTACTACCCTATCGCTAATGAGTCAAACCCCACAAAGACAATGTTATCGCTAAACCTGACTCTGATACCAACTGTGACGACCCACATTTCGAAAGATTTGAATCGACAATAATCTACACATGTCCAACTTAAACAATCCGGAACGTAGATAATCAATGGGGTTAATTAAGAAAAATAAGAAGAGAAGAAGAAAACAAAACACAGAATCTCACAGCGGAAACGATAAAATATAATAATCAAGTAAACAATTCATAAAGCTGTTTACTATACATTTGATTATAATCTATATACATTTTATCAGAGTTAGAAATACACAAAAAGAAGAAATAATCAATGCAATAACATAGCATGACATAGGGTATAATAATAATAGCAATGCACCAAAACTCCGTCTTCGCTCTCCAAAGAATAGTCTTCAATACTCTGAAAAAAACTCAGGACTGACCCGAGCGTAATGAAAAAAAAACACTCGAGTCAGGACTAAAATATTCTTATGTAAGTCAAATCAATATCACAAATATGAGTGCAATAGCTTTAGAGATGATGCGGGATTTTTCATCTCCTAGGGATCCGTTAACTATTTATATATAATAGTTTACACTATAATAGATAATGTCTATCAGTAAAATAAATATCAAAATAGCGTTAAGGCTTTACATTGATCCACCCTAACACATTTTACAGTTTTAAACCAAAATCGTAATGGGCGCGTATAGGGATAAATATGACAAGGCATGTGAGGCAATTCCCAAGGTAGGATTCTACCAGTTTACCCTTTCTGGCTACTCGTAACTCATCCGTGGTCGACGGCAACAATCAATCCAAACAACAAATAAGGTGCACCCATCAAATTCGAAACCATAATAGTAATACAAGGGATCAACGTCGCTAGAGGTAGCTAAACTTAATGGCCACACATAGGCTCCTATTTTAGTCATTTTAATTATGACATGAATATCAAGGCCATCCATCATCGTTCTCTTACTTCATTCCAGTAAACGTCGCCAATTCAACCACTACATTCTGGATATCATCCCGCATACACGGTTTTCAAAGTGGTTCTAGTATTGACAGAGAGTATGCCAATGAGAGGTCCCGGTCTCTTTAACAACTTATCTTCATTTTACACACCGGTTGGTTCTTTTACATTTCGAAAACAATTTGCACTTGATATCAAAATATCATATTCATTTCAAGCCCATTTCGAAATCATCATATATTCGCTTCAACATCAATTCCATTTTGAATTTTCATATTTCCTCAAAAAAATACACCATTTCCTTTTCTTTTTTTCTTAATATCTCAATTCCATTTTCAAAACCGTTTCGAATTAGAACTTAGGTTATAACTTCTATTCAACCTCATTTACATTTTAAATCCAAGATTTAAATATAAACATTTCACCTCTTGACCAATTTGAATTTTTTAGAAAATAGTTTAAATAGTTAAAATAGTTAAAAATAGTTCAATAGGAAATATTTAAATAGTTAAATAGTTTAACCAAAAACAATTTGAATATAAACATGGTTTATGTACTAAAATAGTTTAGAAATCAAAATAAATTTGAATACTTAAAGAACATAGATTTTAAATCATTTATACTAAAATATTCATTTAAAATAGTTTCAAAGCCAAATCGGTCAACTTCTCGAATTTTTCCAATTAAATCATTCCAAATTCCATTTCGTTTTAATCGATTCAATTTCGATTCCAGTTTGAATAAATTTTGATTCCACACAAATTCCATTTCAATTCACTAATTTCTTTCAATTTCAATTTCCATTTCCAAATTAATTTAAATCTCAGTTTCAAATTAATTTCAAATTCAATTCTGATTCCAAATTAATTTAAATTCCAATTTCAAATTAATTTAAATTCTAATTTGAAATTAATTTCCAATTCCAAATTCGATTTCAAAATATCGATTTTAAACACTTAAATCAAATTTACTTCTGGTACCAAATTTTAAATCGAAATTTTAATTTTAATTCAATTCTAAATTCAAATTTGAAATATCATTTCATATCACTTCCTCTTAGAAATATTCGAAGTTCGAATAAAGGTCAACTTTTAAAACAAAACAACTTTCGAAAATTTATGCCGTATTTCTATTTTTAATTTAAAGATCTAAACTTCGATTAATTAAACAATTTCGTTTACCATGTTTAAATTCCAACATTTCGAGCTTCAATTCAAATAAAATTCAATTTCCATAAATTTGATTTTATTCTAAAAATCAATTCATTTAAATAATTTCAAAACAACTTTTAAAATCATTTATTTTAACCAACCCGGTGTCCGTATATAATTTTCTAACCTATAGCCAAGTGGATAATTATTTCAATTTATTTTCAAGGATATATATATATATATATATATATATACATTTTCATATATATACATAGATATATATATATATATATATATATATATATATCATTTCAACCAATTTCATAGTTTATTTCGAAATAATTCAATTTATAGTCTTATTCAGTATAAATTATATACAGGATGATAACATGGAGTATCAAAATAAATAAACATCCAAATTAACAATCAATAGCATCCATCACAACCAATCATTCGTACAGTCAATATAATTCACAACAATTTTATAATTATCAATATCGATTATAATATTGCCAATTAAATTAAATTTATTTTAACGGTCAATTTAAATTCTACCAATTAATCCATATATCGATATAAATGATAATTAAACCTACAAAACAACATCCAATAAATACCATCATATCAGATTATAAATTTAACTAACAAAATTTTATTTTATTCAATTGTGAGCGTAAAAACACTCATCTTTGATTTATTTGAAACTGAAAATACTTCGGCTTCAAATAAATGTCAATCAAATTCCATCCCGTAGATGATGCGGATACAACCCCAATGCAACAACCATACTCGAATCTGATCTCGTATGAACCATATACGAATATGTTAGCATTTAGATATAATTAAAAATAATCATCTAAATAACAGAAATCAAAACAAACCTATCGTCCATGCACAGCTCCTCACGCTTGCCCTCTCTTCCTCTTACACTCACGACTTCGATCTTTCTTCCTTTTCTTTTCTATTTTTTTAGTTTTTTTTCGTGCGCTAAGCCCTAACGCACAACCGCCCATCGCCTATGCAATCGCCGTTGCCCACGCATCGAAATCACCACCGCTAGAGCCTCCTCATCGACCTCGCGTTACTCGCCACTGAGTCACGACCCTCCCAGTGCGGATGCCTCACCGTGCGTGAAACCCTTACGTCGCGACTCGCCCAATCTCCTCTTGCACAACCTCCTTGCTTCCATGCTTCGCGACTTCGCTCCCCCTTTTATTTCGACCGGCCGCATTCACCATTTTTTTAGATCGATCGGCATCTTTATTTTTCTTTTCGATTTTTTTTTTCTATATGGAGGCTGTGATATCAATTTGAAGAAATAGGGGGAGGAATATACGGTTAAAAAGGGAATATATTGAACAAGTTTCTTTTTATTTTATTATAATACTTAGAAAATATCCGATTCAATCGACCCACGAAGTCACGAAATCGAACCGAAGTGGGCCGCTTGGCGTATCTAACGTTTGACCCCCATTTCGAACATAATGGAACAAGTTTCGAAGTCTAATTCGATTGTATGTGGAAGATAGCTTTTTAAATCGAATATTTTAATTAAATTTGAAATTGAATTTCTATGCGTTTCAAGCTCGCTCGGCCAAACGACAAGTCCGATCGTAACGAAACTTGAAATGCTACAATAATTTATCAATACGGGTTCGTTGAAACTGATTTCGTCGAAATCCGAAATAGTGGCCAAAATGGCTAATTTTACTCGTCAATCAATATATAGAATTTTAAGTTTTAAATTATTCACATTTAACTCCAATTTTAAATATTAATAATCTTAATTATTATTTGTATAAAATTTTAAATCAATTTATGACATCGTTTTCTATCATATTAAATTTAGAATTTAATTATTCAAATAATTTCAAATATTAAATTACTCAACAAATTACATTAATAATCATTTTCATTCACTAATCACCTTAAATTTAATAATTAAAAATAGCAAAAAAATACGGGTCGTTACAGTGACCCATTTGTATGCGATATCTCGAAGCGGTTGATTTATATTTTTACTATTATATTTACAGGTTGGATGGATCCAACAGGATTCCTCATCATTGTTGATTTTACTTTCCGTGTATAGGTGAAATATTATGTGTTGGAAGCCATGTTATTGTTTGTGATATGATTTGACTTATTTAGTGCTTTAGTAAAACTCCGCCTTATTTATTGGTATTTTGAAATATTAAAATTTTGATTGTGAATTGGAAATGATTTTTAAAGTAAATTTGGAATTTTATATGCTTTAATGAATTTTGAAATATTAAAAGAAAGAAATTTATTTTAATAAGCATGATTTTATTTGGGTATCTTCAATTTACTATTTTGTAAAGTGTTTTTAAATTGAAATTCAAGAATAATTTATATAAAGGATTTATAAAAGTATATTTTATAAATAAAGAATGGATTTAAAATGGTGTTTTATAAAGTATTAAATGGATTTGAAATCTATATTTTATAAATCGATTTTCTGAATAAATTAGATTATCAAAGAAAAGAGATTTCTAAATGGATTTTATAAATAAATAAGATTTAGAAAAGAATGGATTTATAAAAGGAATTTTATAAACGTAGATAAGTTATAAAAATAGAGGTTTTATCAAATAGAAGTGAAATTTTTAAGCATAGTTTATAAATATAGAAATGATTTATGTTGAAATTTAGGTATAGAGTTAATCGTTTTGAAAGTAATTTATCTTTTGGAAGTAATGTTTTGGAAAATAATAATTCCAAATGGAATTAAATAGTTTGAAATGATTTAAAATGTGATAAGAATCGAAAACATATATTTCTTCATTTATTGTTGTAATTGACGTTTTCGGAGAAGTAAGAATGGTGTGGACTATAACACTGTTGTTATAGTAAATGATTTTCAAAAGGAAATGTTTCGTATAATATACGAGATTTGTATGTATATAATTAATTAATCGAATCCCTATACTAATGTTTTGGGTTGTCGTAATGATGTTTTATGCAACATTTGTTTTGATCCAAATGAAATGCGTTTTGAAGAATATTTTCCTTAAGATTTGTATATAAACTTTTTTTAGTTTTAGGTATATGGAGATATTTTCTAATTTTTGAGAATGAAATGATTTGTGAATATACTTATATCGACAATATAAGTATATGTATATGTTTTCCAAATATCATTAGTTTGAAATGGTTTTGTAATATATCTTTTTATAGATAATTTAAAGTAAATATTTGGAAAGTGATTTAATTAATAAAAGATTTATTAGACGGGCCTAGTGACTGCTTATGTGCTAGATTTTATTGTTTCTTTGATAGTTAAATAATCGACAATCAAAATTTAGCCTCTTTATTGTTGTTGATCCGGATAGACCGGGATCGAATTCATCCAGAAACCACTTCGGACCAACGCATATGCATTTGAATGTACAGATGTTGGAAGACATTGATATTTGGGATTTTTATAATGAAAAACTACTTGTTGATCATTTGGGGATAAACTCACAATATACATATAGTAACGGTGGTCTCTTCGTTATGAAATATCCAATGCCAAGACTAATCGCTACTGATCCTAGGGGTGATTCCCAAAACAGGATGTGGTGGGAGAAGTGCCTTCGGTTTGTCCTGTTCCTAGACAACTTGTATGAACGAATGTCTGACATTGTATTTCTAAATCAAAAACATTGTTTTTACAAACGTACGTATGTTGGTGGCATAGTAGGAAACTTCTATTAGCTTAACACTCTTCTCTGAGGCATATGACCTCGAAGTTTGTATTTTTGTGAAAGCCAATTAGTGATAAACGGGAATGGCAAGATGGCATTCAAAGTGAAATGTGCTATGTGAAAGGTAATTGTTACCTTAGGCATCACACCTGAAAATGACTGAAACAGGGTAGATGCGGCAAGACAATGTGGTTCGCCACCATTAGGATATGATCATCTCCTTCTAGATCTATTTATTCCTGCTATGACGTCGGGTTTTTAATTATTACGTTGTATGCGAAGAGGGCCCTCGCATAGGTCGGTAACAACTAGGGTGGTGATATATTCAGTGTTATCTAGTTAGAGGTAGGCCGGTCTTGTGTTGGTGGAGGACCATCAGTTGGGTCTCGGTATATTCCTCTAGAGATGTACTGTTGGAAGGTAGTCTCTTCACCTGGTCATTTGTATGGAAATCCATTCTCCACTACGTGCCTACCATTTTGTTCGTAGAGCCTAGCATGTTGGAATTTAATGGTAATAATTTCGGCTATGATTAATATTATTTGTGTACTAAACACTAGTATAATATAAGACAATTTTAAATGAAATGTTTTGGTTAACTTAAGATAAAAACTCAGCCGTGTTTATGTGCGGCATGGTCTTACGAGATACCTTTGTTTTGAAAGGTTTTTACAACTTCAAAAATTTAGTTGAGATGTGTTTTCTCACGCTCGCTTACCCGACTGATCTGAACATTCTTCCCTTTCAATGCTCGGGTCAGATCAAGCATATTTATAGATTTAGATTTGGATGCTTTGGGGCTTCAGCAGACGAGCTGGAGGTTTTCAGAGCGTATTCCGTATTTTCCACTGCATTGTTGCTTAAATTATCAGCATTTGTAAAGACAGATTATTATAACTATCCAGGCTGATGATTGTGATTTGATTGTTGTACTCTTATGGATGTATGTAAATTATATTGTAGTTTCTCTTTTTGTAAACATGTCACGACCTGGTATTTCGAACAATTTAAATCGACTATCATCCACTCATGTCGGACTTGAGTTGCTCAAAACAATACATTGTTAATTTATATTTGGCAAACTTAGCATATATAGTAAATAAAATCAATTATAGAATCACAAACACAGAATAATACAACAATAAGCAGCGGAATAGATATATAGCAGTTCATAAAGCTACTATATAAACATTAGAGTTTAAAAAAAATACAACAGATATCTTGAATACGTAGAAGTTACTAACACAAATGCCAATGAAAAGTTTGAACAAAACAACTGGAATAAACTGAAATAACTGGAAAACTGAATAGACAAAGGAAGATCTTCAAGCAAAGTCTCAAGCTCCAAAGGTAAGTCTCAAATGCTGTGACAATCAGTCTGACCCGAGAATAAAGCAAAACACAAAACACTCGAGTCGGGATTAACATTCTTGTCCAAGTAAATCAACTCAAGTGAAATGGAAATAACTTAAAGGATGTTTGAGATTTCCATCCTCTAAGGATCTATGGAACTATCTTCTATGTAGTAATATACGCTATTATAATATGTCAATCAGTAAAGTATCAAAATAGCGTTAAGGCGTTACCTATATCCCCCTTAACACATTTTATATATTCCCGTAGTCTATACAATACTGTAAGCTCCACCAAACCGGTGGTTTACCCAGAGGGAACTCCATAGGTATGGTACAAAGCAAACTCGTAGAAGTTGCAATAAAGCATGTGACAAGGCACGCGAGGCAATGCCCAGGATAGGATTCTACAGTTTGCAGATCTAAACTAGTGGTAATGCATAGTAGCTACTACCGCCCACCTTGAGACACACTCCCAAATCAAAGGTGCACCCAAATTAAATCACAAAGCAATAGAATGGTATCGAAGAAGCATGCTCAATCAGAGGTGCGACCTCACTTGGCCTAGCATGGCTTCTGTTTTAGCCACATCAAGCTGACTCATGGAAGTCAGGGCTATGTTAATACCTCATATAAAATCGTCGCCAAATGATCCTATTTCGTTCTGGAATCTCCACCACGTGCACAGTTGTTAAAGTGGTTTTCGTATTGGCAGAGAGTATGATAATATTTGATCCCGGTCTCTTTAACAACCAAAGGCTTATTTCACACCGTGGTAATTTTATAAAATCACTTTGATAATCATTTCAAACAGTTTATACAGCATATCAAAATATTATATTCATTTCAAAATCATATCCTTCCGAAATCATATACAGTTTCAAAATGTATCGCTTTAAATCAGTTTCATTTCCAAAATCATAACCACATAATAGTTTATAGATTAAAATATTTGTAAATTAAAATAGTTTATATAAAATAGTATATATTTTAAAATGGGTTATATTTAAAATAGTTTATATATTATAAAAGTTGTAAATTAAAATAGTTTATATTTAAAAACAGGTTATATTTAAAATTGTTTATATATTAAAATAGTTTAAATATTAAAATGTTGTAAATTAAAATAGTTTATACTTAAAAATAGGTTATATTTAAAATAATTTATATATTAAAATCGTTTATATATATATAAGAGTTTATACTGAAATAGTTTCGACCAATTCCATAAACTAATTCAAATCAACTTTAGTTTCGAAAATTCAATTTAAATCAATCTTATTTCATCAATTACAATTCAATTCAAATTCTCAATAAGAGCATTTTTCATTTATATCGATTTCGAATTTGATCCACTTCCAATTCAATAGGTCTCAAAGTTTAAATATTCAAACAAATTTACAATAACTCAATTTTGGTAAATTTCATTTATATTTCAAATTCAACTCTAATTTTTATTTTTATTTTGATAACATTTAATAATACCTCAAATTACACGTTTAAATCAAAACTATATATTCAATTTCAATTTATTTAAATTTGAAAATACTCATTTAATCTCCTTTAATTAAACCCAATTATCAAGTAATAAAAATCATATCTTTAAAATCTCAAAGTTAATAAGTTTTAAATTAAATTTTTATTTAAATACAATTCTTGAACAAATAAAATTTCAAATCCACTTTAACTTATCTTTCAAATCTTTATTTACTTAAGTTATTACAAAATCTATTTTAAAAATATTAATATAAATTGTAAATAAGTATTTAAAATATATTACACCCACATTACTTAAATTAAATTCTTATTAAATTAATTATTATTAAATTAAATCTTATTTACTAAATATATTATATAAAATCTTATTTTATTAATTTAAAAATAATAAAATTATGAGAAAAATCTAAAAATTTATATTTTTCAAAACTTAACCTATAAATTTAAAATTTCCAAACATATAATTTGAAAAATCTAAATTTACACATATATCGAAATAAAATCTTTATATTATGTTTAAAAATCAATATTTGTTAAACCTATATATTTTCTTTCAAAACCTTGGAAATCATTTTTCAAAAATAGACCAACGGTGTCCGTATATAGTTTTCTATCCTATGGTCAAGTGACATAGATATTTATCATTTCGATCCGTAATTATTTAATACTTACGGGTACATATCATTTCAACCCGCAATCCCAAAATTTCTAAATCAATAAAATCGCTTGGGTTTATCATTTAAACCCATGACAATTTTCCCTAATCCATAAGATCATTTGGGTATGTAACGTTTCAACCTATAGGGATTTCTAAACTAACATGGAACTAGTAGAGTAAGAAAAAATATCATAATAATATAACATATCGACAACAGGCATATATCATCAGCAATAAATTTAGATATAATATATACAATAAGTTACGGTGTCATATGTCATAGGTAAAAAATTGCAGATAATGGCATATCATATTGAACAATTCAATAACATAACAATCCAAATTTAACATAATATTTCAATTGTCATTTTATGTGATTAAATTTACTAAATATAAGAATGTTAATCGTGAGTGATAGCTCACCTTCCGAGACTAGAGAAATTACATACACAACAAGCTACGATTTTGAATCATGAACTCGACAATCCACTAATCCAAACGACAATTCCAAAGCAAAGCACGATGGACCCACGATTGATGAAGCAAAGCCGATAATTTGGAATCGATGAAAAACAAATAAAAATTAACATGATTAAAAATGGATATAAAATATATATTCTATCCTTTTTCTAAAATCAATATTCAATTTAAAACACATACTTAAAATAAAATCTAATTTTAAATCAATATCTAATTTTGAACTCATATAAAAATAAAGTCTATATATATTCTACTTCAAAATCATTATTTCTTAAAGACGCCTATTTTCTCAAATCAAAATATATGTATATATAAACATTATATTTTAAAAATACTCAAAATCAATATTTTGTACTTTACTTCTTCAAACAAGCATGAATAGGAAGGCAAAAATGAATGCAACTTTGTAAATATACTAACCTTTATTACATATCTATTTAAAATAGAAGCTTGGATGCCGTGTGAAAAACATGCTAAAGAGGAAATACAAAACTAATAGAAGTATATATATATAATACTCTTTTTTTGTTCTGAAAGCACAAAGTAATATTTTATAGGAACAACATATATATACACGTGGCCTCTATATATATATATATATATATATATATATATGTATATATATATATATATATATATATTGAGAGAGGACTTGCTACATTATTTCAAAAAGCAAAATATATGTACAACTTTACATATTTATATATATACAATTTAAAAATCAATATTTAGTAAAGCAAATATATTACCTTTCAAAAATGTTCATACACACACACACAATGGAAAGGTGAGGCCAGAGAGAAGCGGAGAGATGGGGAAAGGTAGATGGCTTTCCCAGAGGTGATGAGATGCTATCGGCATGGAGATTGGTTGGGCTGGAGCAAACGGCAGTAGGAGGGAGGTGGTTGCAAGCTTCGGATGCATGGGCAGAGTTGAGGAAAAGGAGAGAGGATAAAGCATGATGGGTAGTGCTAAGGTGGCGTACAGTCAATTTACGGTTGAGAGCTAGAGTGGGAAAGGTGAAGGTAGCGGTCAGGGTTGGGTGGCATGGAAAAGTGGTTTTCAGTTGATGTAGGGTAAAGAGGGATGGCAAGTGGAAGGGAAGAGAAGATATGTACTTTGGGAATGGATAAGGACTAACTGGTGGGAGATGAAGCGTTGGGTTGCTTTTCAAGCGGAGGTGGGTTCTCGGCGGTGATTGTAGGCTCGGTTTGGAGAGGTTGCATGTGAGTCTCCATGTAAGCATGCAAGCTACCTATTATGCAAACTTTGGAAAATAATTTTTTTATATAATGAGGAGATGGCTTCAAAAGAATAGAGGGCATTGCTATGAAGGAAAAGAGGACTAGTTTTCAGGTTTTCACAATGCAAAATAGGAAGGGGAAGGACAACTGTCTTCAGAGAAAAATATGTAAAACTTTATATTATAATTATATTTCTCGAATGCGGATAATAAAATAAGAAGGGTCAGAGAAAGGAATGCAGAACGAATCAAAATAAATATAAAATAGTGGGAATAGTGACAGCTAGGTTTGAATTCAAGGGAAATAATGAAGACTAGTGTCTATACATTTTCTCACGTTGGATACACGAAAGGACAAAAGGTAAACCAAAGGTTAAAAAACGGGTACTGACACGGCTAACTGTCTCGTGGATTTCGTCACATACCGGACACCGAAACACACAAATGAATATACTACGGAGATCGGCATAAAGAGATTAACAAAATGGCATACAGATATGGAAGATACGATCCACCTATCAAAAGTCGATATTTCGCTGCCAAACTGCAGCAAATTCGCCGGTACTAGAGAATCCCAAATTTGATGAAATGAAATATGACGTCTCACTCGAAAAATGATTTACATTTTTATTGTATAAAAACATTAATATTTTGAAAATATTTTATTTTCATCAAATTAACTAATTTTAAATTGAAATTAAAACATACACAACAAAACAAACATATATATTTTCTGATGAAAATTTGACATTTCACGTTTAATTAGACGTATTCCAAATATTAAATTTTCATTTCCATATTTTACTATTTAAGTTCAAGAAATTTTTTAGTTAGTTACACTATTTAAACTGTTTAAAATTACGGGTTGTTACAAAAGATCATTGATATTATATTATATGTTGTTGCGCTGCATATTTGAGATTCTGTGATTGTTTTTGTTTCTTCTTCTTCTTCTTCCCTTCTCTTCTTTTTTTTCTTCTTTCTTTCCCATAACTATCCGTATTTCTGTTGGATATGTATGGTTTATTGTCAGCTTGAATTGTGCGGGAAACACATCATTACAGCGTGGTATCAGAGCTTAGGGTGTGCGAACACCTAGGCTTTGGTTGGGTACTCATTATAGATTGGGTTAGTAATACCCTAGATTGAGTTTGAGTGTATTATATATATGGGATCATATTTGTTATTGATTATAAATTTTTTTTATATTTTGTTAATTTATCTATTGAGTGGCTTATGAATTCTAGTTGGTACGTGGGACGCCATGTTATCGGTCGGGGTTTCTAAATGCTTAAACATGGCAAACCGACACGACACTATTTTAAACTGGGTAAATGAATAATTTTATAGATTATATTTTATATATATAAGAACAATTTTTCAAAAATAATGATACTTATATATGGTGTGTTTGGTTGTCAGTGAATGATAATATTTGATTATTGTCATTTGTTTTTTGTTCTAATAAAAGTTATTATTATTATAATATAAACAAACATAAACCATAAGAAATGGTTTTATATAACCTAAGTGAACTAATATATAAGGAAAATTTATAAATGTGATTTGTAAATAAAATGGATTTAAAAGAAGTAAAAAGAACTAAACTAACTCACTTTAGTCGTTGGAAAATAATTCGGGTGATGACTACAGCATCATCAGTATTCATTTTTGAGTTTCTAAGTGACGAACTGTTACCTTAATAATTTAGTATTGAAGTTTTATTAAAACAAGTTTTGATCGTAAAATTCCAAGTATGATTTGATAAATATATGGAAGCAAGTTTTTGGACTTATAATTTGAAAATAGTATGGATAAGAAATAAGTTTTATAACTTATAAATTTTGAGAAATATTGAGTTAAAGAAAAAATTTAAAAGTTTGTTGAATATAAATATTAAGAAAGGTAAATTTTGAAATTGAATTATGAAATGAAATTTAACTTAAAGTTAAGTTAAATAAATGAATTTTGAAGTAGAATTTAACTTAAAGTGAAATTCAACTTAAGTTGTAAAATAAATTGAATATGGTTTAAAATGTTATTCGATAAAATTGAATATGAATTTAAGTTGTAACATGAAAATAAACATAAGAAGTGTTATATAAAAAATTTATGAACTTAAGTAGACAATTTTATGGAATGGTTGTTAAGTGTTATTAGTATTAAGAAATATACTAAGTAAATTTAGTATGGAATGAAATGTTGTTAAATATAAATTGAATTTAAAGTGAATATTAATAAGTGAATGTTAACGAATTGAATGTAAGCGAAATTAATATGAATAACTAAATTTGATTTAAATTGAATGTGGATCAAATGAATGTTAATGGAATTGAATGTAAATAAAAGAAAATAGAAAAAAGGAATGGGATATAACAAGAAACTAATTGATATAAATACGTAAGTGCATATATTATTTTATTTGCATAACTGTTTGATCCAGATTCGAATATACAATTTCGAGATTACTTACACCGATCCGAGTTAGATTTTTTCACTCGATTTCTTGACGGCGAACACTGGACAAGGATTTTTGATTGATTATAATACATTCTCCTCCGCACTAGAGTGGTCGTGTGAACGATACTAGTTCGGAAGTGAACTTATGTGATTAAGGAGCGTTGGGGTATGGTTTTGCATACGGATGATATATGTACATCCTACAGGCTTTAATAAATTAAATGTTGACATTGGAAAATGCAAATTGATATGATTATGAATTAATTGGATGAATATTAAAATTGTTTGATGGTTTCTTTTATTACCTTTGCTACATTTGCATATAGTTATTATGTAGTCTATGTTATATGTTGATACTACTTTCTATATACATGTTCTCATTGGTTGTTGATTGATTAATAGGGCGGATGGTATATGCTTCGCATTTGGAGATCGCTTTTACATTATATTGATTGCATATACTCGTTAATACTAATAAATGGTACACATCTCGGATTACATATCGTACTTTTATATATTATTCTCCTACGGGATGCCTCATCCTTGAAGATCAGATGTGTATTTATGATTATATATGTATTATAAATTTTCTCGATCGAACGGAGCAAAGGAGGCGTTAGTGAAATTTTCTGTAAATTTAAGGCGTTAGATTTTTTTAGAATTTTAGGAAATTTTTTGATGATTAAAATTTAATTTTGAGATATAACCTGGAATGTATGAATGGATGGTATTAGTTGGAATATTTGAATGAATTATAAAAGACTTAGAAATTTTATAATCTATTTCAACTAATTTGTTTTGAAAAGTTATTGGGTTTGGGTCATTTTTCTTACCTTGATAACTTTGGGGATGAAATTCCTTTAAGGAGGGGGAATGTAACGACCCAGAATTTCAGTCATTTGAATTTGGAATATTTAATTGATATTAAATACTGAAAAGTTAATTTTATAAGTTAAATAACTTATATTTCAAATATAGCAATTTGTTTGATAATTAAATTGTTAAATTTAATGCATGGAATTGTTTAAATAATTGAATCTTGAATTTATTGTGAATGAAAATGATTTCTAGAGTTGATTTAAATCCTATTTGAATAAGAAGAAAGATAGTAAACTTCTAAATTTGAAATAAAAGTGATTAAACTGATTTTGTAAATAACTCATTTTAAATAACATAGAGAAATAGCCTTCTGGGGCACTATCTTGGATTTCGATGAAACCAATTTCAATGGATCCGTAAAAGTGAATTATAGTATGTCGTCGAATTGTGTGGTGATTAAATGCATCGTTTGGTCATGCGAGTTCGAAACGCGTAAAAAATTATTTAAAGGAATTTAAATTAATACAATTCGATTTTGAAAAGTTAACTTTTGCATATGATGAACTAGTTTCTGCTGTATATTCCATTGTGTTCCGATAAAGGTATAATATATAGAACGCTAAACGACACGCTTCGTTTGGAGTTTAAAATTTTAAATTGGGAATAGTGCTTTGATAATTTTCTATAAAAGGGCCCTAATTTATTTCATTTGCAAACCCTAAATTTTCAGCCGCCATCCTCCTTTCCCATACTAGAGCCCCATCCAACGTCCCCAGTTCAATCTGACCACCTGAGGCCATATCAGCCTTCGAGTTTAACTAACAAAACGTCGGTGAGGTCGAATGTGCTTAATCAATGGTTGAATCAAGCTGATTGGTGATGAGGCAGCGGCTAGGTTCCGCGTTCGTGGTGCAGTTTTAGGGTTGGTGCAGACGCGCATGCATGGCGAGGGCTGGTGGAGCGATGCGAGGCAGCGGCAGCGCGATGACGAGGCGCGAGTGATCGGCGACGGCGGCAAATGGTGGTCGCAAGTGATCGTTGTATAGAAAATAAAAGAACGCGGCTAGAAACGAGCGCGTGAGGGAGAAGATGAAAGGTGATTAAGGATTTGAAAATTTAATCAATTTATGTTAATTTTAATTTAATTATCTTGTACGATCGTCAATTCATTACTTATTCATACGAGGTCGGATTTGAGCACGACAAGTTGCTTTGCGATCGTATCAGCGAGTAATACACTATGGAGTTGGATTGGATGGATTGAAACTAGCAAGAATTTTGGGTTAAATTGAATAAACATTCAATTTTAATTCAAACCGGAGCGTTTTGCTGATTTTGTGAATTTCAGCGGGTAAACTCATATCTCTAGCCTACTTATATTCTTATATAAGTGGAAATAATTTTATTTCCATTTTTTGTTACTTGTTTAGATGATTTACTATATATATTAATTAGTTTGGATATATTTCGTCCTATTACAGAAGATGAGACCCTATTACGTTTCTGTGTAAGAGTGGATGACCCTTTGTATACGATCCCGCCTTGAAGCAGTTGATTTATACTTTTATGATTATATTTTTTATATGATGAAGGGGGACAGGTTGGTGGGATCCAACAAGATTCCTCACCACTGTTGATTTTGCTTTCCATGTATATGGTGACATATGATGTGTTGGATTCTATATTATTGTTTATGATATGATTTGACTTATTTAGTGCTTTAGTAGCACTGAACCTTATTTTTGGGTATTTTGAAATATTGGAATTTTGATTATTGATTGGAAATGATTTTCAAGCGATTTTGAAATTTTGTATGTTTTAATAATTTTTGAATTATTAAAAGAAAGGAATTTATTTTAATTCAGTAAACGCATGATATTTTTTTGGTATTTTAAATTTACTATTTTGTAAAGTGTTTTTAAATAGAGATTCTAGAGTAATTTATATAAAGGAATTATAAAAGTATATTTTATAAATATAGAATGGATTTTAAATGTTGTTTAATAAAATATTAAATGGATTTGAAATCAATACTTTGTAAATGAAGTTTCTACGTTAATTAGATTATCAAAAAGGGATTTATACATGGATTTTTTAAATAAATGGGATTTAGAAAAGAATGGATTTATAAAAGAAATTTTATAAATAAAGATAAGTTATAAAAATAGAAGTTCTATAAGAAAGAATTGAAATTTTTGAGCGTAGCTTATAAATATAGAAATGATTTGTGTTGAAATTTAGGTATGGAGTTAGCCGTTTTAAAAGTAATTTATCTTTTGGAAGTAATGATTTGGAAAATAATAATTCCAAATGGAATTAAATAGTTTGAAAATGACTCAGAATGTGATAAGAATCGAAAACATACATTTCTACATTTATTGTTGTAATAGACGTTTTCGGGGAAGTAAGGAAGGCGTGGACTATAACACTATTGCTACAGTAAATGATATTTGAAAGGAAATGTTTCATATAATATACGAGATATATATATATATATATATATATATATATAATTAATCGAATCCCTATACTAATATTTTGGGTTGTCGTAATGATGTTTTACGAAATATTCGTTTTGATCCAAATGAAGTGCGTTTTGAAGAATATTTTCCTTAAGATTTGTATATAATTTTTTTGGTTTTAGGTATATGGAGATATTTTCTGAATATACTTATATCGATAATATAAGTATATGTAATTGTTTTCCAAATATCGATAGTTTGAAATGGTTTTGTGAATATATCTTTTTAAAGATAATTTGAAGTAAATGTGTGGAAAGTGATTTAATTAATAAAAGATTTATTAGACGAGCCTAGTGGCTGCTTATGTGCTAGATTTTATTGTTTCTTTGATAGTTAAATAACTGACTATCAAAACTTGGCCTCTTTATCGTTGTTGAACCGGAGAGACCGGGATCTGATTCATCTAAAAACCACTTCGGACCAACGTATATGCATTCAAATGTATAGATGTTGGAAGACATTGATATTTGGGATTTTCGTAATGAAAGACTACTTGTTGATCATTTGGGGTTAAACTCCCAATATACATATTGTAGCGGTGGTCTCTTCGTTATGAATATCCAGTGCCAAGACTAATTGCTACCGATCCTAAGGGTGATTCTCAAAACAGGATGTGGTAGGAGAAGTGCCTTCGGTTTGTCCTGTTCCTGGACAACTTGTATGGACGAATGTCCAACGTTATATTTCTAAATTACGAACATTGATTTTTGCAAATATATGTCTGTTTGTGGCGTAGGAGGCAACTTGTATTAGCTTAACACTCTTCTCTGAGACATACGAGCTGGAGGGTTGAAGTTTTTTTTTGAAGTCAATTAGTGATAAATGGGAATGGCAATATGGCATTCAAAGTGAAATGTGTTATGTGAAAGGTAATTGTTACCTCAGGAATCGTACCTGAAAATGACCGAAACGGGGTAGATGCGGCATGTGGTTTGCCACCATTAGGATATAATCATCCCCTTCTAGATCTATTTATTCTTGCTATGACATCGGATTTTAAATTATTATGGTGTATGCAAAGAGGTCCCTCGGATAGGACGGTAACGATCGGGGTGATGACATATTTGGTGTTATCTAGTTAGAGGTAGGTCGATCTTGTATTAGTAGAGGACCATCAGTTCAGCCTCAGTACATTGCTCTAGAGATGTACTGTCGAAAGGTAGTCCATTCACCTGGTCATTTGTATGGAAATCCATTTGTTCGTCGACGGAATTTCTATCGGATTAGAAAACCGTCGAACGAATTTAGAAATAAAAATAACCGCAAGCGCACGGTGTACGAATGTAGCACGCGGCGAATACGGGTCGATCCACAAGGAATTGATGATTTTAAAATTCTATTCAATCAAATTAACCAAAGTTGAAAGTGTGACTAGCTAAAAATGTAAGAAACTAACAAAAAGAAAAGAAATGCAAATATGAGAGTTAAATGACAATTTAGAGAATAAATCCACTCTCTAGATCATGTAGTTCAACACATGAAATCATGATCTCTCTTTTGTGGTCATTAGTGTTTTAATTGGTGTGTTTATTATAAGTATGGCATATTTGAGCTATTGATTAGCCAACATAAGCCATCAAACTATAACACACCCCTTAAAACACTTACTAACTTTCATGAAAATTGATAAAGAAAATGAGAATGAAATCTATTTTATGTATGGCCTATTAACTATTGATTAGATACATAGACCATCAAATTTTAATTTCAAATCACTTTCTTATGCCATAATCATATATTGATGAAGAGGCATTTGTGTTAGTGATTGTTTAAGCATAGCCTATTAGGTGTCAACAATATAGACTATCAAATTCAAAGCAAAAACAACAAATAAAACCACTTCTATCATCATCATTAAGCACAAAAAGAGAGCATGAATTAACAAAATGTTGAAGCTACATTAATTAGAGAGCTTCATTACCCCTAAATTGAAGGACTTTAGCTTCTCATATTTGTCATTTTATTGACAAATGTAGCTAACAACATGAAAGAAAAATGAAGGAGAAAAAGAAAGCAAAATGAAAGGAAAAATTATTCTACTTGCATAAAAGAGAAGAGATCTACACTACAACATGAAAGTAAATGAACATGAAAAGGAAAGAGCATGTATTAAATTGCATAAAAAAAGATTACATAAAATAAAAATGGCTAAGTAGCCATGAAAAGAGAAAGAGGAGCTTTCATTTTATTTTTGATCAAAACTAAAGAGAAGGAGGCCTAAAAGAGAATAAGAGAAGAGAGGAGATTACATGAAACATGTGGGTATTTATACATGTACGAAACCCTAATTCATATTTTTGGAGAATGCCCAAAATGCCCCTTAGGAAGTGTGGATGCCAAGTAATCATTAACATGTCTCAATCCCCCATTAAGTGTACATGAAACCATTAACTCAGCATGTGCATTAGCTTTTAATTTGTACATTAAGGTAGGTGGGTAGGTGGAGTCCTCCATGATCTTCACTTTGAACTTTTTCCATCTTCATTCCTTTATATCCATTTTGTGCATGCATGTTTCTTCATGAACCCACTAATATGAGAAGCTAAATTCCTACAAAATATTATAGAAATTTCCAATTAAATTCTCTCAAATTAATATACGCGCACAAATGGCCATTTTGCCATTATATGAAGATGAATATGTGAAAATTTGGAATTAATATGGATTTTGGTTAAAACAAGTTAAAATACCCAATATGATCATTTATTTAATTTAAATAGATTAAATATGTTGGTAAAAATATGCACATTTATGTACACATCAAATACCCCCACTCTTATCTTTTTATTCGTCCTCGAATAAAGAAAAACTAAGATAAATCCGTTTTCGTAGGGAGCACGATTGCATTGAGCGTATGCAACAAGCCGTTAAACCTCTAGGTGTCCCCAGTAGAACGAGTGTTGTCTCGTGAGGGTTTTCAGCGGATACTACCCACAAAATCCAAATGCAGGATGAAAATATTTACAAAATGCAAGATTTATTTACAAAGAGATGAATGCAAGTTTTTGAAATATTTACAAAATTAAGGATTTATTTTTTAAATCGACACAAATAAGTTAAATATTGGTTTTGGTCATTATCTTGAAAATTTAAGTCATTTACTTGTCAAATGTCCAACAAAAATCAAGTTATCATAACAAATAGACAATAGTTTAACTTGTTGTTTCGGTTGATAACAAAGTGTAATTATAAAATGGATCCTTAGTTGATTATCAAAGTTTATCAAAGTGGTATTTTCATTTCTTTTCAATAACAAATCAAATCAACTAAGTAAAAATAGTGCTAGGATTTCAATTGCTTGCTCTCTCATTATTTGCAAGAAAAATTACACACCTAGCTCAGGTAAACTGAGGCCAGATATACCACCCATGCACTGCCTTTCAGGCTTATGTGAGGGGAGTACAGAGCATGGCGAGTGCACACACTTTCGTGCTTACACCTATCGACCGTAGGTGGTTTTTATTAAGTCTGTTTTTTTACATGTGTTCCATACATGCATAACCGTGAGGACTTTTAAATGAGCATGAAAACACATAATCAAAAATTTCAAGTAATTCACTCATGCATAACCGTGAGGACTTTTAAATGAGAGTGAATACTTTAGATATTATTATTTTTTATATTTTTTTTAGGGAGAGAGAGAGTTTTGAAAAATCATCTTAGCACCATTTAACTTAGAAGACAAAAAAAGTTATATCCTTTGCTTTAAATCAACCACTTTTTAAAACAAAGATTTTCAATTAGGATGTACTTCTAAATTAACACGTATAAATCTTCCTATATACTAGTTAAACCATTATTATTTGTAATCAAACTTCATTTTTATTTTTGTTAAGACAAATAAATTTTCAAAATTTCAATTTAATAAACCAATACCATATATTTATCTTATTGTGTTTCTTTTTAAAATAAATCAAAAGAAAATTTGTTTTTGGGATTTTTTTTTATTTTTTTTTTGTTTTTGTGATTTTAAAGCAAAAATAAACCATGAAAGAAAAAATGAAGATGAGTCTCCCCCCACACTTGATTTTGACTGTGTCCCCACAGTCAACCCAAGTGAAAGGGATGTTTATTATTATTTACATGAAAACGAACGGTATTTACACGAGATCAGAAAGTATATTGTCAAAAAGTAAATGAAACGGTCTTCCAAAAACCGATTCATTTGTCTCTTCGAGTATACGAGACACAGCTTAAGCACGAAAAACCAAACCATAAAAGATTTCGAAGTTGAATGTTGATTTGGAAAAACGAATGTCGTTTTATTGAAAATTGAATGAGTTGTTTTGTTTTCGATGATTTTTGGGGCAGATAAAACAAGTGATTGAAATTCAAGTTTATTTTCACCAAATTGAAATTCAAGTTTGTCATTAAAAAATTCTTCAAAATTATTGTTTTCAAAATCAAAATGGTGATGTAAATCTTCCCCTTCACAATTTAACAACTCATTTTCGAAAAGTCCAAAGAATTCATGTTCATTAAATTCATCTTCCTTTGTTGTATTATCAACAACTTTATTACATGTCTCAAGTTCAAAATTCAAAGTAGTTGTATTCAAATTTTCGAAATCAAGAAAAGGAAGATCGAATTTCAAATTTGGTTCCACATCCTTAAAAGAATTGAAATCCAATTCAATTACCATGTTTTCAACAACTTCATTAAGATTTTCGTTTTCAATTTCAAAAGTTGTTGTTTGAAAATAATCGATTTGGGTAAAAGATGGATTCTCACTTGACTCATCACACATTGGAATTTGATTTTTCTTTTCACGTTGTTTCATATAAGATTCAAACAACAAATCCGTGTGATCATCGTAGATTTCGTTCGTTTGTTCAACAAAATCCAATTTGTAATTATTAACTTGATAATTTTCGATTTGGATTCGTTTAGAACAAAAAATTTCACTCGTATCGTAGTCAAGATTATTCCCATTGCCAAAATTATTTAAAAAGTGGATCACATTTTCATTTTGATTTTGAAATTCATTTTGGAGTTCAAAATTGTATTGGCATGGGTTATACTCGAAATCGTTTGAATTTTGAAGTGAATTCAAATTTTGATTATTTTGAAAACTTTGATTCGAGTTATTGCACAAATATGAATTACTCAACTTATTTATCATTTGATTTTGTTGTGTAGCGATTTCAAGTAAAGGTGAAATGCTATTTTCAAGATTTGAAGGTTGATCATCATTTTGAAAATTTTATGGTTCAAAATTCGAATCGTTTAAACAATAGTTGTTGTTAAAATATCCATACGAATTTGGAGTGAACTCATATGGATTATATTGATTTTCACAACTAAATTCAAGTGAGTAAGAGAGAGGAAACTCGGACATTTTCAAGATTTTTTTGTTGTCTTTTTTTTAATAAAGAAAAATATTTACAAGTGGAATTTATTTTTCAAAATGGAAAATTGATTTTTGTTTTGTTTTTTTTATTTTCAAATTTTTTTTTACGAAAAAGTTTTATATATTTTTTTGGATTTTTTTTTAATTTTTTTTGGATTTTTGAAATTTCAAAGAAAAGGATTTAAAAATTGCAAAGAAAAATAAAAGGAATATTTACAATTTTTTTAGTTTTGGATTTTGATTTTTTTTTTAAAATATGCATGAGATAATGCAACTAAATAAATGCAAGGTTAATTACAAATGATTTATCCTAAGTTAACCCAAAATTGTATTATCACAAATTGTCTTAAATCAACAAGATAGTTCTCAGCCAGGTAACGGACATGATTTATCGGTGCACCACGAATCACCGTAGCAATGCAGCCGAAGGTTTAAGTACCTTCAGAGGAACAACCACTATAATATTTACGATTCACCGTAATATTTATAAATGGTTATTACTCTGCCGTAGCCTAGACACCAAGAAATTAAATTGTTCAAAGAAGACAACTGTCAATATACAATTAAGTGAGTTATTATTTAATCAAATTCTAAGATGAAATGCAAAGCTGAAATAAAACGTGTATTAACAATGCAACTAGAATGAAATTTCTATCGGATTAGAAAACCGTCGAACGAATTTAGAAATAAAAATAACCGCAAGCGCACGGTGTACGAATGTAGCACGCGGCGAATACGGGTCGATCCACAGGGAATTGATGATTTTAAAATTCTATTCAATCAAATTAACCAAAGTTGAAAGTGTGATTAACTAAAAATGTAAGAAACTAACAAAAAGAAAAGAAATGCAAATATGAGAGTTAAATGACAATTTAGAGAATAAATCCACTCTCTAGATCATGTAGTTCAACACATGAAATCATGATCTCTCTTTTGTGGTCATTAGTGTTTTAATTGGTGTGTTTATTATAAGTATGGCATATTTGAGCTATTGATTAGCCAACATAAGCCATCAAACTATAACACACCCCTTAAAACACTTACTAACTTTCATGAAAATTGATAAAGAAAATGAGAATGAAATCTATTTTAAGTATGGCCTATTAACTATTGATTAGAAACATAGACCATCAAATTTTAATTTCAAATCACTTTCTTATGCCATAATCATATATTGATGAAGAGGCATTTGTGTTAGTGATTGTTTAAGCATAGCCTATTTGGTGTCAACAATATAGACTATCAAATTCAAAGCAAAAACAACAAATAAAACCACTTCTATCATCATCATTAAGCACAAAAAGAGAGCATGAATTAACAAAATGTTGAAGCTACATTAATTAGAGAGCTTCATTACCCCTAAATTGAAGTAGTTTAGCTTCTCATATTTGTCATTTTATTGACAAATGTAGCTAACAACATGAAAGAAAAATGAAGAAGAAAAAGAAAGCAAAATGAAAGGAAAAATTATTCTACTTGCATAAAAGAGAAGAGATCTACACTACAACATGAAAGTAAATGAACATGAAAAGGAAAGAGCATGTATTAAATTGCATAAAAAAAGATTACATAAAATAAAAATAGCTAAGTAGCCATGAAAAGAGAAAGAGGAGCTTTCATTTTATTTTTGATCTAAACTAAAGAGAAGGAGGCCTAAAAGAGAATAAGAGAAGAGAGGAGATTACATGAAACATGTGGGTATTTATACATGTATGAAACCCTAATTCATATTTTTGGAGAATGCCCAAAATGCCCCTTAGGAAGTATGGAGGCCAATTAATCATTAACATGTCTCAATCCCCCATTAAGTGTACATGAAACCATTAACTCCAAAAGCATGTGCATTAGCCTTTAATTTGTACATTAAGGTAGGTGGGTAGGTGGGGTCCTCCATGATCTTCACTTTGAATTATTTCCATCTTCATTCCTTTATATCCATTTTGTGCATGCATGTTTCTTCATGAACCCACTAATATGAGAAGCTAAATTCCTACAAAATATTATAGAAATTTCCAATTAAATTCTCTCAAATTAATATACGCGCACAAATGGCCATTTTGCCCTTATATGAAGATGAATATGTGAAAATTTGGAATTAATATGAATTTTGGTTAAAACAAGTTAAAATACCCAATATGATCATTTATTTAATTTAAATAGATTAAATATGTTGGTAAAAATATGCACATTTATGTACACATCACCATTCTCCACTATGTGTCTGCCATTTTGTTTGTAGAGCCTAGTATGCTAGAATTTAATAATGGTAACAATTTCAGCTATGATTAATGTTATTTGTATACTAGGCACTAGTATAATATAACATAATTTGATATGAAATGTTTTGGTTATTGTAAGGTAAAAACCTGTCTATGTTTATGTGTGGCACGGTCTTACGAGATACCCATGTTTTGAAAAGTTTTCATAACTTTAAAAATTCAGTTGAGACGTGTTTTATTACGCTGATTTACCAGACCGATCCGGACGTTCTTCTCTTCCACTGCTCGAGTCAGACCGAGCATATTTACATATTTAGATTTGGATGCTTTGAGGCTTCAACAGACAATCCAGAGGTCTTTAGGACGTATTCTCGTATTTGTGTATTTTCCGCTGCATTGTTCTTTAAATTATCAAAATTTGTAAGGATAGGTTACTATAACTGTCCAGGCTGATGATTGTGATTTTATTGTTGTACTCTTATGGGTGTATGTAAATTATACTACAGTTTCTCTTTTCGTAAGGATCGTTGATATTATATTATATGTTGTTCCGCTGCATAGGTGAGATTCTGTGGTTGTTTTAGTTCTTTTTCATCATCTTCTTCTTGTCTTCTCTTCCTTTTTCTTCGTTCTTTCCCATAACTATCCAACTTTTCATTCAATTTGGGTTGGACATGTGTGGTTTATTATCAGCTTGAATTGTGCGGGAAGCAGGTCGCTACACATAAGTTTCTGTTTAATTTTTTTGTCCATCCTCTGTCGCATAGACCATATATTTAAATATAAACTTACAGGTGATATCAGCGGGCTACAAATGATGCTAAATAAATGGGGTTATTGATCCTAGCTCATATGTGTGTAACCGTGTGTGAGAAATTCTATTTGGACATAATTTGTAGACATAAATGGTGACATAAAATTCTTAATCATCGAATCTTTCCTTGATTTCCACCTACCATATAAGGATAAAAGGATCCAAGGTCGAGATCTATTGTATCACCAATTATGCTTTATTTTGTGTACAAATAGCCAATCCTCTTATATGTGTGTGTGTGTATAGGGGAAGGATCAACAGCCCCCCTCTATTCAGCCTCCAACGTAGCATCTTAAATCCAGCTACTTGTTTTGATTTAAGAAACCATATGGTGTGATAAGAGATAGAAAGTATTATTATTTAAATCGAAACGATTGGCTAAAATTAGGCTACTACATTTTGGCGTTGAATAGAGGGGGATGTTAATCCTTCCTCATACACACATATGAATATAACAAACATAAACATAAATTTTATTATTAGTTCTAGATTTACAAAGTTATGTTTCTGGAAAAAATTAATATATATTATAAAGATTTTAATATGTAAAAGTATTAAAAAGTTAAAAAATCAAACTATAAACTAAAACTTTAAAAAATCATTTTCTTTTAGCGATTATAGAGATATATTATTAACCTTATAAAGTTAGTTTAACAATATGTATTTACATGTATGATGCATGTATGTGTGTGTCTACACACATACACTTACATATATGTGTGTACATGTGTGCACGCACGAACGCATGTGTGTCATTATTATTCATCCATACATTTAAGTTTAAATATAAATAGAATATAATTAAATTCACATAAATCCTTGATAGATTTCTCTATTTAAGTTAGAAATATGATGTCCAGATTATAAGATAACAATTAATTAATAATTTAAGCAATTTTTAACCAATAAAACGAAT
This sequence comes from Allium cepa, assembly GCA_030765085.1. Taxonomy (NCBI): domain Eukaryota; kingdom Viridiplantae; phylum Streptophyta; class Magnoliopsida; order Asparagales; family Amaryllidaceae; genus Allium; species Allium cepa. The sequence goes on along the minus strand of CM060934.1, from coordinate 993,601,377 downwards.
AACTTGAATTTATTATTGACTTAAAATATCAAAGAAGCTACTAAGGACGATTTAATATTAATATTCTTACAAAATTATGATCTTGTGTTAGGAATATATATATATATATAGTGTTTTTATGATAAAAAAACATATGACAATACTAGTGATGAATATTATCAAGTCGGAATATTAGCCCGAAGATGTATTTATAGCTTCATGTCGTCCATGTTCAAAGAAATGTTATATGTTTGAAGAAAAAATATCCTAAGGACTATTAGAGTATAAAAACGAGCTTTAGATAATCAATGTGTTGTTAAGAAAGTATCAAAGATTCGCAATAACACAAGAAGATGAGCACTGAAGACAATATACAAAGTGTGCATCGAGTCTTAGCAGTAAACTATTGTTAAAACCACTCAAACGATTTCCAAATCAATCCAAACTTGGCCACTGCCTCCTACACTTCTCGTAGTGTTTTTATTATTTTTTAAGATTTTTTGAAGGCTTGGAAATGGATGGAAAATGATAGAACAAAATGGTTTCTACCCCAGGCCTATTATGCCTGAAATAACCCATCGGTCAATCGGTGGACCTACCACCAGTCGATCGATAGATGACTTTTAGGCAAAATAAGCATGCGCACATAAAACTTGTTCTTGGTTTGAGTTTCTAGTAATGTCTCTTCACTCTTGGAGGTTTCAACTCTTCTTCAAAGGCCTGATACTCACAGAAACATGTCCAAGTTGAATCCCATCATCCCCAATTTAAGCCTAGCCTCTCTATTTACGAAAATCACTTTTTTACTCTATCAACTCTTTTATTTGTGATTTGGACTTTCAATTTCTAGAACCTAGAATCAATTCTCTATTCAATTTCATATCCAATGCTACAAATATAATCCTAAGCCTTTACCTATCCAATTCAACATCGTTTTGTGGTTAAATGATTATTGTAAGAAGTCGAAAAGGAAAATCAGTGTCATAGAAACAAATTTTTAGAAGAAAATTATCTTATTTGGAAAGGAGAAGTCATGTGTACTAGAAAGGCAGTTAGTCGAAGTTATGTTTAAGAAATTCAGGCAGAGTCCGTATACTTATTCCTTTGGGTTAAGCAGGGTTGTGATAATGAAATATCCAAAGGGAATTCTAAGATTAGAGTAGGAAATGGTATGAACCAATATAAAAATCCTGATTTAGTGAGCTCTTAACATGCCATTGGTATTCAAATATCTACTGCTCCATGTATCTAATTTCTATTAAGTTTGTCAATTAAATCTCACCATTTTTTTAAGCTAACTAGTTGAGAGTTGTACACCCGAATAGTTGATTTCTTAGTAGGCAACTTGAATATTTAAATGTTGCTGTATTGGGGATTCATTATTGACCCCCTTACCAACTTTTTTTTTAAATTTATGTAGGATAACCAACAAATTTCCATTGCTTTCAAGTTCTTATGAGGTCCGATTAGTTGAAAAAGCACTTGAGACATTTGCTTTTGCTGTTATCAACAGGTCACTCACATAAATGAGATGATTTAGAACTTGTTAGATGTTGTAAATCAGATTGTTACTACTCAAAATGTGCTCACTCTCTAAGTTAATTGAAAAAGAATTCCATAATAACAGTAAATAGATAAGGGGAAAAAGGATTCCCTTATTAAATTCCCCTATTGATATACATAAAACCATGAGGGGAGCCATTAGTGATGTAAAAAATGTAGGGTGGATATGCACTAGCAAATGAGGGATAGGAGTTGAGGAGGAAAACCTATCATTTTCATCATATAAAAAATGAATTTTCTACTAATTTTACCATAAACTTTTTGGAGGTCTTACACATGTTTTTATTTGATTTTCCATTGAAGATTCTTGTCATTTCATATGCGAGTAGGGAATTCCCATGATATATACTTGGAAAAAAAGAATTTTGATTGTGATAAATTAAATCGTTCATGTAGTCACTTAGCATGTTGCCAATTATATTTGTTATAATTTTATATATTACATTGCAACATGATACAAGCATATAATTATTTATATTACTAGTAGTAGCGGATTTAGGCACTAAAGAAATAAATGTGTGATTTATTTCTTTAGTGAACTTCCATGTTAGAAAAATATGTGAAATTGCCTGTAGCGACTCCAACTTTAACTTCTAGTTATATTTAAAGAAATTTGCAATCCATCTAACCCAGAGCTGTTGCTGTTATCTATCTGAGCATCTCTCACTTCCTTCATGTCAACTGGTCTGATTAGTTTCTTCTTTACATTCGCAAAAAGCATTTTATTACATATGATTGGCTGAAAATCTTATTTTACTATTTCTGATATGAATAAAGGTGAAAAGTGATTTATTACCTCATTTGTGAATCTTCTCTCCTCATTCGCAATTTGACCATGCTCAGCCATCGAATTAGGTGTTTTAGCACATTACCTTGTAAGCGAAATTTTACTAAATCATTCTGGAGTCAATGATTAAGGACTCAAAAGATCTGTTGATATGAACAATTACAAATTTACTAATAAGAACAAAATTGCATTCAAATTGTACCGACCCGCTATTTTGAACCATTCAAATCGACAATGAAACCACACATGTCTGACTTGAATAACTCAAAATACCGAATTGTTAATTTAAATTTGGTAAAACTCAGAATATGCAGTAAATAAATCAATCACAGATTACAGACACAGAGTAATATAATAATGCAGTAGAAGAAAAGAGATAGTAGTTCATGAAGCTACTATAAAAATATACGTCAGAGTTAAACAAGATACAACAGAAGTCTCAATATGATAATCAAGTACAATTAGAATACAACACATGAGTCAATTGGATAACTGGAATCAATTGGATAACTGAAATGAAACAGATAGCTGGATCTTCAATCAAAGCTCCAACTCTGAATGTGAGTCTCAAATGCTGTATCACTCAGTCTGACCCGAGCGTAAAGAAAAACACAAAACACTCGAGTCAGGACATACATACTTATACAATGTAAACCAACTCAAGTGAACTGTAATATAAGATACAAGCAACTTAAAAGATGCTTGGGACCGTCCATTCTCTAAGGATCCATTAAACTATTTACTATATAGTAATATTTCGCTATTATAATAATGTCTATAGTAAAATAAACTTACCTTTAAATAGTGTAAAGGAGTTACTCAATATCCCTCTTAACACATAATAATGCCAATAGTCTATACAGTACAATAATACCTCCTGATAGGGAGGCTACCAGAGGATACTCCGTAGGTACGACACAAATCAAACTCGTACAATGCACGCTAGGTTAGGTGACACGGCACAACTAGGCAATTCTAGGGTAGATATACCAATTACGCTTTCGGACCGGTGGTAACGCGTAGCAGCTATTACCGCCCACCTCGAGCCGCGCCCTCAAAAATCAAAGGGCCCCAATCAATCACAAGTAATAAAATGGTATCGATGGAGTGTGTCCGATAAGAGGTGCTACCTCCTTAGCCCGTCGATCGCTTCTGTTTTAGCCACCTTATGCCAACTCACAGGAGTCGGGTCCACGTATATACCTCAAAGGAACGCCGCCGCCATCCTACTTCATTCTGGAATCTCCACCGCATACACGGTTGTTTAAGTGGTTTTCCGAATTGGCAGAGAGTATGACAACTTCCGATCCCGGTCTCTTTAACAACCAAACATTATTATTACCCATGGATATTTATTTCAAAGCATTTCTATTCCAAAACCATTTAAAATCAAATACCATTACTTTCCAAAATAATATCCATTTCAAAAATAAATACTATATTATTTCATTTCAAAACTAAACCAATATATCATTTAAATAAGAACCAAATTTTCAAATCACTGAATATTTCCTTTAATTTATTAAACTTGAAATACTCCTTTAAATCATCTTAACCCAAATCACTTTATAAAGTCATCTTCTTAAATTTTAAATTTCAATAAGTTTCAATATAATTAAAGACAATCCTAACTTAAGTACAATTCCAAATAATTTTATTTCCAAAACCGTAGTACTTTCAAAGTTATAACAACCCTGGCCCCAACACTTGAAACCGTAATACTTTGAATCACAACACTTAGAAATATTATCATTTGGAAATTCTAATACTTAGAAAATCGTAATACCTTTAAAATAATATTCATTTAAACCATTTAAATTCAAAGCTGAAGCACTTCTAAATTTATTCATTTAATTATAAAATTTCCAAAACATTGTAAATTTTAGCTACAACGGCACTTATTAAATGTTACGGTAGATGTAGTAACATTTCAAAAACTTTGTCAAATTCAAAAACAACAGCACTTATAAAGTGCTGTAATAGGTGTTTAGTGATTCAAACAGTTCAGTTCAGAACAACAACATTTATAAAGTGTTGTAGTAGTTATTTAGTTATTTTCAGAAATAGTTCAAATTCAGAAACAACAGCACTTCTAAAGTGCTGTAATAGGTATTTAGTTATTTCAGAACCTCGTTAAGTTCAAGAATTGATATCACTTATCAAATGCTATCCTAAAACCATAGCTTTTCTGAAGTGCTACCAATAAAATTCCTGATTTTGTACTAACATTTCAGCGACATTAAAATTTTAATTTTTAGCCATTTTAACTTATAAAAATCATATTTCATACTTCATAAAATATTCATTTGGATATCATTTATCTTATGATTAAATAAAATAAAATTCATAACTAAAATATCCACATTAACCATAATTCATTTATAAGCCAAAATTACCCTATTTTACTTAACTTTTATTTTTAACAAATAGCTTTACACTTTATTTTAGAATATCCATCCCATAAATAAAATATTTCTATCACTAAATTTTCTTAACTTTCATTTGAAAACTAAATTTCACTTATTAAGCTAAGTCATCTTTAAGTTACATTTTTCCATTTAAATCATAATCATTTTTTTACAAACATAACCATAGATAAAATATTTTATCATAGTTAACATAATAATCCAATTCTCTTTATAAATCTATTCATGTAGACATAATTTAACTATGATTTCAAGTTAAATAATTTTTAAATGCCCAATTGAAACTGTATTTCATTTTCTCAATTCAAAATACATTATTTATTATACAAAACATGTCCATTTCATAAAGTAAAATTCATAACAATTACTAGGTTAGATTTAAAACTTCCATATTAAGTAAAATTTAATTATTAAGTTATTTATCATCAATAAAGATCTTTAATTTAGCTTAAACCAATTATTAACTTATAAAAATTTAACTTATAGGAAGACCAATACACCTTTATAATTAAAGCATTAAATCAAATTTTAAGTTAAAATTTCATATATTTATAAAACTCAAAATATAAATAATCTTTTCGGGAAATATTATTCAAAAATTCTTAATAAATTTTAGGAAAATATTATTTAAAAATATAACCATGGGCCTGTATAATATTTTTTAAACTAGGTCAAGTGATACGGATATGTATCATTTCAATCCGTAATTTAAAAGAAAATTCCAAGTTCTATCATTTCAAACACGCAATCCCTAGTAAATCAAATACAATAAAAATCACTCGAGCCTATCATCCAGCTCATAATGATTTTTCCTTATTCCACAGTTCGTTCGGGTATGTATCATTTCAACCCATAGTGATAGGGAACTTGAAGTGTGATAAACAGGAAATAAAATAACAGTATAGCATATGATATCATAACAGATGATGTAATAGATATATAAACAGCATTTAATAATATATAAACATATCACATGCAGGTATGAATATAACATATTAATTTATACAATTCACTTGTCATTCTTTCGCAATTATACAAGTACGTAATGTCTAGAGTGAATAACTCACCTTTTTAAAGCTGAAGATAATAATTCAGAGTACACAATTGAATATCTGAAAAGCACGACAAGGCACGACTGTATTTTTGAGAGAATAAAGAGTTAGATCTGAATCTTGTATGTGAACAAATATCACAAACATAAGCATGATGCAATATAAAAGAATATAGATTAAACAATGGGAAATATGAGATAAATATGACATAACCTTTGCTTCAACCACCAAGTGGGCTCGACCATGGTCTAATAGGCTAGACCATCATCATGTGGCTCGGCCACCTCATGTTTTGTGCAAGCTTGGCTCGGACAAAGGTCAATAGGTACGGCTAAGGCTTGGAATAAGAAGAGGTGGAAGTTACATATGAAGGAAGGCAAAAAGGCAAGGGTTTTGAGATGTATTTGGTTCGGCCATGACTTCAAGTGGGCTCGGCCTTGGCTAGGCTTGGGTCTAGGCATCACAACTCACGGCTAGAGGATGGTAAGGTCATGGCAAAGCAATTTGGTGGAGTTAGTGTGGTGTGGTCGAGGTGGAGATGGTGATAGGGTCGGCTATGAATGAAGGATGGCCAAGCAAAGCTTGCAAAGCAAAAAAGAAAAAGAAAGTAGAAAAAAGAAGAAGAGGAAGGAGAAGCCATGAAATAGATCTTGTATATTTTTTTTTCTCATGCAAATGAATGAGATGGATTTGAGAAACTTTGTACGTGGTTCGCAAAGTGATGGAGGCCAGGGTTTGTAAAAAAATGAACGGCTATAGATGATGTAAATGCTCGACTAAGGAAAGATGAGAAGGTAAGAAAAGAAAAGGCAACAATTAAAGGAGAAAGAACTTGTATATATTTTATTCTTAAATGCAAATGAGAAAGAGGATATTGAGATGGGAATGAAATATTCTTGTACGTGATTAGTGGAATGATTTGTACGGCTAGAGGAGTAGTTTGGACGGCAAGCAAAGGAGTGAAGAGCTAGGCAAATGAATGCTAGGGAAAAGGAAAAGACATTGAAATAAAAACAAGTAGCTAAAGTCCCTTTAAATTTCTAAGCCATTTATCCAAAATAAAACAAGTCAAAAACCAAAAATAAATAAAAGTGCAAACCATAAAATAAAATAAATAAATAAATAAAAAAGAAATGAACATAGGAAATATAAAATAAAATACAGAAAATTATTGCGTGTAAAACATTGTAATTTATCCAGTTTAAAAAGTAAAAAACAGAATTTAACGAAACGAAAAATAGAACGAATATCAGAATTATTTTCTGCTTCAAAAAAAAAAGATTAGAATCTAAAAATTTAAATTTAAAATTTTCAACTGTGGTCAAACTTTGACTTTTAGTTGACCAAAATATAAGATTTTCTGAAAATAGTTATTTTATTGTATTTGGAAAATAAATTACAAAAAATTCCAAATTCACATTGGAAAATTATTAAATTTCGCTTTTAAATGATTTAAAATCAAAGTTTTCAATAAAAAATTTATTAAAATATTTACAAAATTATGGGTTGTTACACTCTCCCCCACTCAAAACTTTTCATACTTGAAAAGGAACGAGACAGGGAGAACAAGGAAAACAGGATAGAATGAGATGGGATTAAGACAATATGAAAAAGAAGATTGAAATTATACCTGATAACTGTCGTTATAGGTGAATCCAACCAGATGGAGATGATCTTCCCAAGATCCTCCATAATCAAGAACATAAGCACAAAGAAGATCCCCTAGAATCTGGTTCACTCTTTCCGTTTGACCGTTGGTCTGTAGATGGTAAGCAGTGTTCTGATTCAGATGAGAACCAAAAACTCCTGAAAAGTTTCCAAACTGAAAGGTAAAGATAAGTTCTTCTGGGAGGAAGAACTACAGATCGATCTTCAGGGATCAGATCAATTCAGAATTCAATTTCCCACTTTAGGATGCAGGAGAATAGGAACAACCCAAAAGAAAAGAGATTGGAAAACAAGATAAGATAATAAATTTAATGCCACGAAAATTTCAACTTAAATTAATAATGGATTTCATCCATTTGATTTCATCTTAATTATTTCTAATTTCATTATCTTATCATCCAATTATCAATTTATAAAATCAAAGATTTGGAAAAGTCATTTATTATACTTATAATTTATTCAATTAATTTAGTTCTTCTTTATTCCAAGTGGTTATATAATTTAATCCACTTAATATTTCTAATCACATACATTAAGTGTATTTACATTTATTATGACTACTCCAATTTATTGATAAATTCCTTTAACACCATTTTATATTGTAAATCATTCAATTAACTTTTCATTCTATTTGCCTCTATTAATCTTTTATAACTAAAATTTAAGCGTATAATATTTATTATAACCGCTCAATTTTTTTATAAAATCCCTTTTATATTGTATATTATGTCACGATCCAAATTTCAGCGTTCGAAAATCGACATCCGTACTCCACTTGTACCTGAATGCCACAGATTCAACCATTGAAATTCGACTCGTGCCATTTTGGTATCAAAGTCAATAGACAGGTTATCCTATCGTCCTCGAAGACACCCGGTCTTCACCACCGGTCTTCAATTGCAATGCATAATGTCGTATCACTATTCAGAATGGGTTATATGATACAAGGTCCTCTCCCGGCTAAACCGAATAGTGAGCGCAATATTTAAAAAACATATGGATATGAGATTTCAGTTAAGTCACAACTTTAATCCCAAAACCTTTCTTCAAATGGTTTAAAACAAATTACCATTTCAAATCTTTTTAAACAAAAAGATTCATTTCACAAAGTTCACCCAGTTTCACAAATATTCATTCACAGGTTTTCAAAACAATTTCCATTTCGATAGGATTAACTCATCCAATATCTAAATTAAAAATTTAACTTATAGCTTTCAAACCCGTTTCTAAAGATTTATTCATAACTTGGAAAACCATTTTCATTTTAGACTTGAAATCCTTTTAACACAAATTGGAAGTTCATTTCTTAGGTGAAAGCTTTTATTATTTGAAAACAAATAGTTTACGTTTCGGAAAAATCCAAATTCATTTATACAAGTTAAAATCTTTGGGTTAAATTCAAATTTCCAAAACAACACTTTTAAAATGGTTTAAAACCCATATAAACTTGTATAACCTTTTTACTTCATAAATTCTCAACATAGAATTCAATTTTCAATTTAAATCAAATTTCAAAACTAGATCAAGTCATTCAAAAGTAACTTTTATCTTTGAAATTCCTTTTTAAAAGATTTTTACTTTAAACCCAATCTATTTCCAAAACCATTTGGATTCAAAAATTCAATTTTTAAAACCATTTCATTAAATTCAAATATCTGTGACTTTAGCAATTTCGCCATGCAATCCATATATGTGTGTGTAAAGTGTGGTCCAGGGATTTTACACAATAAAAGTGCAACATCATCAATCAGTACAGATTCGGATACAACAATATATTTGCTAAGCGGTGTAAATTATAACGCTTATCTTTATTCACAGATCACAGATATATATATCACAGATAATAAATTACATTAGACACAACTCAAATCTAAACAGAGCATCACAATCAGGGATATCAAACAATTCAATCATCCAATAGAATCCAAACATTCATAAGTAAGATCGGTTAATTGTCTGACTAATTCAAAACAGGTTAATTACTTATGAATTACTAATCCTGGTTAATAACATTAATAAATTACAAATAATTTTGATTAATTATTAATTAACTATTAATAATAAGTTAATTAAACTTTAATTATAATTAATCAACCTTTAATTATTAAATAATTAACTTTTAATTATACCATTTAATTAATTATCTTTAATTAATTAATTAACCTGTAATTAATTAATTACCATTAAATTAATTATCCTTAATTAATTATGAATATTAATTAACCTTAAGTTAGTTACAAAATTAATTAATCCTTAATTAATAATCATACCTCAATCACTTTCATTAATTAATTATCCTTTAAATTAATTAATTTATTCTTAACTTGGTCACCTTAATTAATTAATCACATTAATTAATTATTCTTTAAATTAATTAACCTTTGAAAACTTGATTAATCAATCTTTAATCATTTATTATTCATCCTTAATTACTTTTATTAAGTAATTATTTTTAATTAATTGTTCATTAATTACTTGATTAATTAAACTTGAATTATTAATTAATTTTATCTTAATTACTATTAAGTAAATAACTTCAAGTAACTAATTTCCTTCAACAAATAAATTTAACTTAACCTTTAAAAATTAATTAACAATTTTTAAAACATCCTTCATATTAATCAAGACCTTAAATTAATCAAATGTAAATCATTATCTTGATTTATTTCTTAATTTTCATTTAAATCCTTATTCAATAATCCTGGGAAAATTAATTATCATTTACATAAGAATTTAACTTGAAACCTTTAAATTGATTTAAGAATCAAAACAATGTTCAAGACAAACCATTTATTTTGAAAATATCATTTTAAATAACCCTTAAAAAAATCAAATTTATCTTTTTATATATTATTTAACTTAAAATTCTCAAGCTAATTAAAACCATCATTTTTTTCTACTTAAATATACCATTTAAGTTTATAACTTAAGAATTCATTTTAAAATGCATTTTTAAATTTTAACTAAACATTTTCTCTTACATTAAAACTTGATCAAGTTTTCTTTTTCTAAAACCTAGTACCTGATGCAGTCTCGTCCATGAAGCCCCGCTTTTACCAAAACCATGCTTTGATCAACAAATGATACACAGTAGCACTCAGCATGCCGCACTACCAAATTGGGAGTATATCACTGATAACTACCAACTACGTAACCTCTGAGCTCGTACGTCTCAGAGAAGGGCATTAAGCTAAGAGAATAAATTCTTCGCCACCAAACAAAAATGTATTTGATAGAGATCAGTTTTATATCTCAAAGTGTAATGTCAGACATACAACCATACAAGTCTGTTCCGGGTTCGAACAGAACCGAAGGCACTTCCGAAGAAGGCCTTGCAATCCGGGTATCCACAATTCCGATTGACTCTGCACTAAGTTGCTCCGGTATAGACTGTCACGATCCAAATTTCAACGGTTGAATCTGCAGCATTCAGGTACAAGTGGAGCATGGATGTCGATATACGAACGCTGAAATTTAGATCGTGACATTTTGACCGAAGTAATGAACCCGAGCCCAAACTAACAATCCTCGAGATAACACTCGAGCCAAACTCAAAACTTCCCCGAGCTATACTTTCTTTTCTTTCTTTCTAAATTTTTTTAAAACTCTGTAACGTATCAACCCGAAAACACTCTCGAGCCCAATACAAAATTTCACGAGCTAATCCCCGAGACCACCTTCTCCTTCCCAAACACTATAACCGCCCCAAACTTCAACCTGCACATGCACATGCACAAGCTCCACAACCACTTCCGATCGACGTCGCGACCGCCCACGAGTCCCCCTTGACCACGTCGACGAACACCGCCTCCCAGTTCCGATTGATTTATCCAAAATCAAAATCAAGCACACAAGAATCAACTGAACCCATTTTCGGTCGAAGGAACCACCTCTAGCAACCACCTTCGATTACTGGTGAACTCGCCACCGCATCCAGAAGGTCGTCAGAGCTTCCTCTTCCCGTCCCCCCTGACCGATCACCCCACGAGCCCCCACGGTGATGCATTTCCCCTATGAACAAGATCGACAAAATACCAGATAAAACCTAAATCGACTACGTATGCTTTCAACGATGAATTACAAACTCATCGAACATTTTTTGATGATCCTTGACCAATAGACCTGCTCCCACCTCGATCACGAGATTTATCATCGCACTGATCACCAGAATTTGAAGAAAACAACAATTCTGTTCAACTCTCATTTTCCCACGATTTAATACATTAAAAATTCTGATATAACTTTCTAAAATCATCATTTTTGAAGGCGATTCAGATTATATATTCCAATCGAGAAGTCTTACTAATTGAATTTTGGATGTTTTTAATTTTTTCACTGTACTTCCTGATTTCTGGTAATGCTATTTGTATTTGATGCTTTTAAATAGTTTTAAAACCTGAATCAGGTAAATTCAACCACATTTTGTTCAAAAATCCTTGGCTAAAACTTTTTAGATTTCGAGATAAGTTTTTTTTCCCTTCTTAAATTTTCTTATAAACCTGTTGCTAACAGAGTCTAATCAATAAACATGCATCCATAAATTCACACATATATACTTGTAGATATAATCCATCCATGATCATCACATGCAAATAAATATTTGAGCCTAGATTTTAAATTTTAATAAAATGTGGTTTGATCACCTATGTTTTGACAAAGAACAAAGGACTGGAATTTCTTATTTGATCTTGCTTTTGTTTTCTGAAACCTGGATTTTAATTTGAGCTTGTTGAAGTAGATCCTTTGCATTCATTTGAATTTGCTTGCTGTTGAGACCAAGTTGAATTGCATCCTTTAGCTCAGTTGAAATCAAAGCTGGAAGTTGATCTGTTCTTTTCTGGTTTAAGTTTACAAATTGAAGTTCTCATCTTGTTTACTGATTGATTTCTCCAGGTTGAGTTTCCAGATTCTTTGATCTTTGTTTTTACATTGATCTGGACTTTGTTTTAATGTTGAAGCTTTACATTGTTCCAGACTTTGGTTTTAATTTCTTTTTGTTTTAGTTTAGAGAGGATGATTTTAATCTTTGAACTGAATAAAATGAACAGCCTAGTTTCTTTCATTTGATCTTTATTTACATTAAAATTTTAAAAGAAAACATTTTGCCACTTGTATTTTGCATGGTGACATTGTTTAACAATTGTCATGGTCTTTTATTATTATCTTACACTTGTTATCCTCATGATCTACATGTTTTACACTTGTCCTAATTTGTATTTTTATGTTGAAACCCTTTATAAAATTTTATTTTAAAATTTTATTTTATACCCGCTTGTTATCATATTTACAAATTTATACTTTTGTATATATTAAGAATCATGTTTTATGTTCTTAAATTTGTGCTTTTATACATTTACAAACTATTTTCAAATGAAAATGTTCAAATCTTTATAACCAATATTATTTTAACCTTAGTTCATTATACTTTTTGAATTAAAACTATTATACCTTTTAAATAAATAATTATCTATATGTATTATTTTAAACTTTTGTTTCTTGTTTTATATACATTTGTTTATTATTTCTAGTTATACCAATTTAAAGAAAGAGATGATTTTAAACTAATTATGATTTTAATAAATAAACAGATATATAATAGTATTTAGTTTCAAACAATTGTTTTGAAAATCATTTATATCTTATTCAAAATATAAATTTCAAAATAAATATTACATATGTCTCTTAAAATTAGAAAACAAATTTCTACTAGTATAAAATTATATAGTTTCCAAATCCAAATTTTATTTATTTATAAGATATTAAATGTAGAATTTCAAATCCACAGTTAAATTTTAAAATCAATGTCTAAATAAACAAATATCCTATTTAATCTTGGAAAAATTAATTTGATTTACAATTTAAGTTCACAAATTTGTATCAATTACTAATTTTAATTTTACTCAAAATCGAGATCGTTACAGATCCAATCACATTGTTAACTTCTAATAATTAAGGTAAGTTATATTGGTATGTAATTGAGTATTATACAAATAAAATTTTCCAATTCAATTACTTCAAGCTTAAACATTTATTCAAAATTTTGGTTTCATTTTTTTTATTGCAATTATCCTTGGCATAAAGTTTAAGAATTAAATTTTCAATTAATTTCAAACCATTTAGAGATAAAATAAATATATATACATAATATATGTCAATATCAAATTTTAAATCATATATCACATATATTATAAATCAAGTCATAATTTAGAAATCCAAATCAATTTGATTCCCCAAAGCAAGATTGTAGCAAAGCTACAAAATAGTCTCTTCACTTCGAAACTCGAAAATGAATGTCGGTGATGCTGCAGTCATCACCGAAATTATTTTCCGGGGACTAAGAAAAGATCAGTGATTTATAAAATAAAATTCTTTGAAACAATTTCTACTTGAAATATTTTAAATAATACACCCTTTAAAACTTTAAACACAAAGTTTGAAACCATCGAAAATTAAATTCTTAGTTTCTTGTTTTAAATTCATTTAAATTTCCAAATTGATTTATAGCCATGCTTTGCAGTTCAATTATTTATATGTGAAACACAAGCTAATGGTTACAAGCTATATACACATAGTCAAATATTATTTCTCAACATCCAATTCAATTAACTATCAAAATTCAAAAAGTTATACTTATATACATATACAAAATTTATTTCTTTTACTAAATTTGAAAACTATATTGTGTCGGTTTGCTCTATTCAAATATTTTGGAGATCCTATCGATAGCGTTGATAAGACGAATCGATCGAAAACCTATATCAACCTCAACAACTCAAATAACGCAATATATAAAACATTTTTTTAAATATAGGTTTAGAAATACACTATATAGGAATAGATTTTCAAAGCAAGGATAGATATTCAAATTTGATTAACTTAAATCAAAGAAATTTTTGATTTGACGATAAGTTGGAACAAAGGATAAGATGATTAACCAACCGAATAAGGGAAATGGATAGACTTATATAAATCACGAGCAACCTTAACCGGATTAACTGCGACTTCAAGAATCAGATCGATGTAGAATTCTAAGGCAAATCTACATTCGATCTCAAGAGATAGAATTTCGGGACAACAAGAGATACTAGCACTTAACCAGGGATACATAGGAATCTCTGGTAAATCAATGCCTATAGTAAAGGATTTTTTCCCTTTACAAGTCATTCAGTGGAGCTATTGGGTGCTCCATAATTCAGAAGAATACGAAGAGTGAGGGACAAGAATGAATTTCGGAAACGAGGGAACGTTCCAAAATTCAAAGGGAACAGAGTCAAAGAGAAAGAGATTCAAGCTCGAATGAAAGTGATTGTGTAAATAAATTTACCATATACGCTAAGTTTGCCTAGAGCTAAAGCTCTGGTACCAAGTGTAACGACCCGCTATTTTGAACCATTCAAATCGACAATGAAACCACACATGTCTGACTTGAATATCTCAAAATACCGAATTGTTGATTTAAATTTGGCGAAACTCAGAATATGCAGTAAATAAATCAATCATAGATCACAGCACAGAGTTATATGATAACGCATCGGAAGAAAAGAGATAGTAATTCATGAAGCTACTATATAAATATACATTAGAGTTAAACAAGATACAATAGAAGTCTCAATATGATAATCAAGTACAATCAGAATACAACACTGGAGTCAACTGGATAACTGGAATCAACTGGATAACTGAAATGAAATAGATAGCTGGATCTTCAAGCAAAGCTTCAACTCTGAAGGTGAGTCTCAAATGCTGTATCACTCAGTCTGACCTGAGCGTAAAGCAAAAAACAAAACACTCGAGTCGGGACATACATACTTATACAATCTAAGCCAACTCAAGTGAACTGTAATATAAGGTACAAGTAACTGTAAGGATGCTTAGGACCGGCCATCCTCTAAGGATCCGTTAAACTATTTACTATATAGTAATATTTTGCTATTATAATAATATCTATAGTAAAATAAACTTACTTTTAAATAGCGTTAAGGAGTTACCCAATATCCCTCTTAACACATAATAGTGCCAATAGTCTATACAGTACCGTAATACCTCCTGATCGAGAGGCTACTAGAGGATACTCCATAGGTACGACACAAATCAAACTCATACAAGACGCGCTAGGGTAGGTGACACGACACAAATAGGCAGTGCCAGGGTAGATATACCAATTACGTTTCCAAACCGGTGGTAATGCGTAGCAGCTACTACTGCCCACCTCAAGCCACACCACCAAAAATCAAAGGGCCCCAATCAATCACAAAGTAATAGAATAGTATCGAAGGAGTGTGTCCGATAAGAGGTGCTACCACCTTAGCCCGTCGATAGCTCCTGTTTTAGCCAACTCATGGGAGCCGGGTCCACGTACATACCTCAAAGGAACACCGCCACCATCCTACATCATTCTGGAATCTCCACCGCGTACACTGTTGTTAAAGTGGTTTTCGGAGTTGGCAGAGAGTATGAGGACTTCCGGTCCCGGCCTCTTTAACAACCAAACGTTATTATTACCCATGGATATTTATTTCAAAGCATTTCTATTCCAAAACCATTTAAAATCAAATACCATTACTTTCCAAAATAATGTCCATTTCAAAACTAAATATTATATTATTTCATTTCAAAACCAAAGCAATATATCTTTTAAATAAAACCCACAGTTACAAATCACTGAATATTTCCTTCAATTTATTAAACTTGAAATACTCCTTTTAATCATCTTAACACAAACCACTTTATAAAGTCATCTTCTTAAATTTTACATTCTATAAGTTTCAATATAATTAAAGACAATCCCTACTTAAAAACAATTCCAAATAATTTTATTTCCAAAACCATAGTACTTTGAAAGTTATAACAATCCTGACCCCAACACTTGAAACCATAATACTTTGAAATCACAACACTTAGAAATATTATCATTTGGAAATTCTAATACTTAGAAAATCATAACACCTTTAAAATAATATTAATTTAAACCATTTAAATTCAAAGCTGAAGCACTTCTAAGTTCATTCATTTAATTATAAAATTTCCAAAACATTGTAAATTTCAGCTACAACAGAACTTATTAAATGTTACGGTAGATGTAGTAATATTTCAAAAACATTGTCAAACTCAAAACAGCAGCACTTATAAAGTGCTGTAATAGGTGTTTAGTGATTCAAACAGTTCAGTTCAGAACAACAGCATTATAAAGTGTTGTAGTAGTTATTTTCAGAAATAGTTCAAATTCAGAAACAACGACACTTCTAAAGTGCTATAATAGGTATTTAGTTATTTCATAACCTTGTCAAGTTTCAGAATTGATAGCACTTATCAAATGCTATCCCAAAACCATAGCTTTTTTGAAGTGCTACCAATATAATTCCAGATTTTATGCTAACATTTCAGCCACATTAAAATTTCAACTTTTAGCCATTTTAACTTATAAAAATCATATTTCATGCTTCAGAAAATATTCATTTGGATATCATTTATCTTATGACTAAATAAAATAAAATTTATAACTAAAATATCCACATTAACTGTAATTCATTTATAAGCCAAAATTACCCTATTACTTAACTTTTATTTTTAACAAATAGCGTTACACTTTATTATAAAATATCCAACCCATAAATATAATATTTATATCACTAAATTTCTTAACTTCCATTTGAAAGCTAAATTTTCGCTTATCAAGTTAATTCATCTTAAGTTACATTTTTTCATTTAAATCATAATCATTTATTTTTTTTACAAACATAACCATAAATAAAATATTTTTTCATATTTAATATAACAATCCAATTCTCTTTATAAATCTATACATTTAGACATAATTTAACTATGATTTCAATTTAAATAATTTTTATTACAAAATGCCCAATTGAAACTGTATTTCATTTTCTCAATTCAAAATACATTATTTATTATACAGAACATATCTATTTCATAAAGTAAAATTCATAACAATTACTAAGTTGGATTTAAAACTTCCATATTAAGTCAAATTCAATTATTAAATTATTTATCATAAATAAGGATCTTTAATTCAGCTTAAAACTAATTATTAACTTATAAAAATTTAACTTATAGAAAAACCAATGCACCTTTACAATTAAAGCATTAAATCAAATTTTAAGTTAAAATATCATATATTTATAAACTCAAAATACTTAATAATCTTTTACATAAATATTATTCAAAGGTACTTAATAAATTTTTAGGAAAATATTATTTAAAATATAACCATAGGCCTGTATAATATTTTCTAACCTAGATCAAGTGATACGGATATGTATCATTTTAATCCGTCATTTAAAAAAAAATTCCAGGTTCTATCATTTCAAACCTGCAATCCCAAGTAAATCAAATATAATAAAAATCACTCAAGCCTATCATTTCAGCCCATAATGATTTTCCTTATTCTACAGTTCGTTCAGGTATGTATCATTTCCACTCATAGTGATAGGGAACTTGCATTATGATAAACAGGAAATAAAATAACAGTATAGCATATAATATCATAACAGATGATGTAACAGATATATAAATAGCATTTAATAACATATAAACATATCACAGGCAGGTATGAATATAGCATATTAATTTATACAATTCACTTGTCATCCTTTCACAATTATATAAGTAAGTAATGTCTAGAGTGAATAACTCACCTTTTTAAAGCAGAAGATAACCATTCAAAGCACACAATTGAAACTCCAAAAAGCATGACAAGGTACAACTATATTTTTGAGTGAATGAAGAGTCAGATCTGAATCTTGTATGCAAACAAATATCACAAACATAAGTATGATGCAATACAAAAGAATATAGATTAAACAATGGGAAATATGAGATAAATATGACATAATCATTGCTTCAATGACCAAGTGGGCTCGGCCATGGTCTAATAGGCTAGACCATCATCATGTGGCTCGGCCACCTCATGTTTTGTGTAAGCTCGGCTCGGCCAAAGGTCAATAGGTGCGGGTAAGGCTTGGAATAAGAAGAGGTGGAAGTACATATGAAGGAAGGCAAAAAGGCAAGGGTTTTGAGATGTATTTGGTTCGGCCATGACTTTAAGTGGTCTCGGCCTTGGCTAGGCTTGGGTGTAGGCATCAAAACTCTCGGCTAGAGGATGGTAAGGTCATGGAAAAGCAATTTGGTTGATTTAGTGTGGTGTGGCCAAGGTTAATAGAGGAGGAGGTGATGGGAAATAGGCTTGACTAGGCTTTTATGTTGCATTTGGTGATGGTTTCCATCTAGGTGATCACGACCATGGAGGAGGTGGTTGGTGGAGGTTGTGGAGGTGGTCATGTTGAGGTAGATATGGTGATGGGGTTGGCTATGGATGAAGGATGGCCGAGCAAAGCTTGCAAAGCAAAAGAGAAAAAGAAAATAGAAAAAAGAAGAAGAGGAAGGAGAATCCATGAAATAGATCTTATATTTTTTTTCTCATGCAAATGAATGAGATGGATTTGAGAAACTTTGTACGTGGTTTACAAAGTGATGGCGGCTAGGATTTGTAAAAAAATGAATGGCTATAGATGATGTAAATGCACGACTAAGGAAAGATGAGAAGGCAAGAAAAATGGCAACAATTAAAGGAGAATGAACTTGTATTTTATTCTTAAATGCAAATGAAAAAGAGGATATTGAGATGAGAATGAAATACTCTTATACGTGATTAGTGGAATGATTTGTACGGCTAGAGGAGTGGTTTGGATGGCAAGCAAAGGAGTGAAGAGCTAGGCAAATGAATGCTAGGGAAAAGGAAAAGGCATTGAAATAAAAACAAGTAACTAAAGTCCCTTCAAATTTCTAAGCCATTTATCCAAAATAAAACAAGTCAAAACCCAAAAATAAATAAAAGTGCAAACCATAAAATAAAATAAATAAACAGAAAATAAAAATATAGAAATGAACATACGAAATAGAAAATAAAATATAGAAAATTATTGCGTGTAAAACACTGTAATTTATCTAGTTTAAAAAGTAAAACAGAATTTAACGAAACGAAAAATAGAACGAATATCAGAATTATTTTCTGCTTCAAAGAAAAAGATTTGAATTTAAAATTTAAAATTTTCAATTGTGGTCAAACTTTGATTTTCACTTGACCAAAATATAAGATTTTCTAAAAGTAGTTATTTTATTTTATTTGGAAAATAAATTACAAACAAATTCCAAACTTACATTGGAAAATTCTAAAATTTCACTTTTAAATGATTCAAAATCAAAGTTTTGAAATAAATTTTTTATTAAAAATATTACAAAATTATGGGCTGTTAGACAAAATTTTCCTTTATTAATGAATTCGAAAGCATATAGGAGCGAGTATAAATTAGAAAAGAGGATTGCTAGATAATAAAAAAAAATTATTACTTTATTTGCCTGATTACAAAGTTTAAAGTCTATATAATTACATAGTAGAAAAATAGCTAGGAGAGAAGGAAACTTTGAAGTTTTCCATACAATTATCATCTTCAAAACAGCATTTGGCTTTGACTTGGTATAACCCTTTGATTTGATAAATATGGCCAATATTTTAATAGTCCATTTATCTCAACATACCAATTGAACAAATAAAGGAAAGCATTCACCGGGTCTGTGCCATTAGATGCCATTAGCTTCTAGCCAAGCTAATCAAGTTCGTGCAATGCTCAAACTTCTCTCTCGGAATAAACTTCGTCATCATATTCATCGGATTTTCTTTCATACGCAACTTTGCTAACTTTATGATACTCATTTTCCGAAATAAGAAAAAAGCCATGCACATCTATAAGTTTGGTGCATGCATTATAAGCCGAGTTCTCCACTAGATTGTATAGCACTATAACTATCTAAATGAATCTCATGGTTTTCTGCATCATATCAAGATCCTCTAGCAACTGCGACAAGTACCCTACTTTGTCTCCTCCACAATAGCAATTAACTTCGTCTCAGTAGCAAAAAAGTAAAAATAGATTGTAGCTTTGATCTCTATGAAATGGGCCGCCAAGTGTAAATGCACAGTCCAACACCGACTACCGACCATCCATATCCATCGCATAATTTGATTTGGAATATCTAATAAGGACAAGATCCTTACCGACTCCCTAATTAAAAAGCCAACATTCGACATTCCACTCAAATATATAAAATCCATTTCACTGCCTACCAATGAACTTTTCTCGAATTAGACATATATCGACACATAACACCTACTACATCAGTCAAACCTGCTCCGATATGCACCATAGCATACATCAAGCTCCCCACAACACTACAGTATGGAATATCCTCCATAAGAACTTTCTTCTCATCTGATGTAGGAGACATATCATGAGACAAAATAAACTAAAAGCCCAATGAAGTAGCTACCAATTTTTCCTTCTCCATCTCATATCAAACGAGAACTTTATTGATATATTGTGTTTGAGGGTGTCCTAACTCTCTCATCTGCCTATCTTTGATAATCTTCATCCCTAGTATTCGCTATGCTTTTCTTAAGTTCTTTGTATCAAACTCCCTATAGAGCAACACCTTTAGCTCAACAATACTCGCCATACAATGCGAACCAATGAACATACCATCTACATATAATAGCAAATAAATTATACCAGCCTCGCATCTCTTAAAGTACACACATTGGTCCTTATAGCTCTTGGCAATCCTTGTGAAAACATAAACTTGTCAAATATTTTATACCACTATCATGGGATTTTTGGTCCGTACAAAGATTTATTCAGCTCACACACATACTCTAGCTTACTAGAATCAATGAACCCCTATGGCTGATGGATATAGGTATTCACTTCGAGATCTTGAAGCAAAGGTGCAATCTTCACATCTAATTTCTCAATCCCTAAATCAAAATGAGAAACCAGGGCCAATAATACACGAATCGAAGTATGTCTCACGATTAGATAACATATGTCATGAAACTCCTTACTCTTCAGCTATGCATACCCCTTCACAACCAATCTTACCTTATATCTCACCTCTCCATCACCATTGTCTTTCACTATATAGGTCCATTTACTACCGATGGCTCACTTTCCCAAAGTAAGATGCACTAAATCTAAAGTATGATTTTTGTGCAATGACTCCATCACCTCCCCCATAGCTAGCCTCCATCAGTTTTAATCAACAGACATGGTAGCATCTCTATAGTCCCTTGGCTCATCGTAAATAAACCCAAAGCACATTTCACCTTGTCATCAAAATCAATACCCTAAATGTTAAGCCCAACAAAATCACAAAGCCAAGTAGGCTTCCTCCTCTCTCTAACTGGCCTAGATTAAGACTGCACTCCAATACGAGTCAAAATCTAATCAACTATAGTTTCATTGGTAACACCATCAAATACCTCTTCATGGAAAGAATCCGATGACTTACTCTTGTTCAGTACTCCTTTGTCCTCGAATTGTCATCAACTGATGTAGGCTGCACCTTTAACGTAGCCTTCTCATCAAAGAAACATGCCTGCTAGTCACAATCTTCTTTGTACTAAAGCACCACATCCTATGCCCCTTCACTCTTTCATGGTACCTAAGAAAACAAATTGCTCAATTTTGGATTCAACTTACCCTTGCTCTTATGAAAATAAGATAGATATCCAAACATTCTAGGGAATGAATAACTCATAAGTCGACCTTTCCATACTTCTTCAAGGATTTTCGTATCTATGGTAAAAGGTGTGTGGTCGATAAGGAAAATTGCCACAGATAGGCCTCGGCCCAGAACCCCTTCTCCAAACCAATAGTCAATCTCAAACATCGGGTCCTCTCTAGCAATGTATGATTCATCATTTTACCACATCATTCTACTGTGGATCACCTGGTCTAGTATAATGTCTACTAATACCTTCATAATTACAATAGCAGATGAATTATTGGGATACAAATTCACTGCCATTGTCTGAACTCATAAACTTTGGCCTCTTCCCTGACCGCTTTTCCACTATCGATTTCCACTTAAGGAACATGCTTAAGGTCTGATCATTAGACTTCATGAAATATACCCGGACTTTCGGTGAAAAATCATCAATAAAAGAGATAAAATACTTCACCTAGCGAAGCATATGGTGAAGTCCCCCACATATCAGTATGGACATACTCTAACACTTAAAGAAAGTGGGTCAGCCCGCAGTGGAGTTAAAGGGTAAATTTAAAAAAAAAAATCATATTTTAGATCTATTGGGCCAATGAAGTCCAAAGGATTTATTAGATCCAATCTAATATTTTTTTAATAAACCATATATTATTAATTTTTTCTTAGTTTTATAATTTAGTTCTAAATTAATTAAGTGTGAGATATGAAATACTTTGAATATATCAAATATATTCATACTTTATTTATATGACATAATTGCTAAACATAAGGCAAGATGATTAATTGATGATAATATATAGAAATAAACAGGAATAAATCTAGATACAATCACATAAGGAATCTAATAGGGAAGGAAATAAAAGGCGACATCATTGATTGATTCCACCTTCCCTTTTTGCAAACTTAATTGATACAACATTTAATTAACATGCAAGAGGTATTATGACACAATAACATAAACAACAAACAATAATTAATATGCACGTACTTTTAAGTTGTTGGATAATAATAAAAGGGTTTAAATCACGCTTTAGCAATTTGAAATATAAATATTAAAATTTCACTATGCAGACGTATAATTATATGTATATAAAAACTAAAACAAAGCTTCCTAATTAATTCAAAACAAACTTCCATACTGCACTAAAATTTTCTGATGCATTTGTAAATTTATATATACTTGAATTAGTGTAACAACCCTGTATTTTCTTATTATCGTAATTGTATATTTTAATTATTTTAATTTAAATTCCTATTTTAAAAAATTTATTTTATTTATTAAAATGAATATATTTTGTTAATTGAAATATAAATGTTGATTTTGATGTGGATTAAAATTTCAAACATGCAAATATTTCCAGAAAATGTGAATTTTGGTCAATCTGGTCAAACTTTTACTTTTAAATTTAAATTTTAAAAGTTTCAAAATTTGAATTTTATCTTTTATTATGAAAGTAAATAAAATTTCAAGAACACTGCTTTTCGTTTTGTTGAAATCCGAATAATATTGTGAAAGTTATGCTTTTTACAAAATTGGGTGTAAGTTGTTTTATTTAACACTATTTTTTTTATTTTAAATTATATGAATAATCTTTTTAATTGTCATACCTTATTATAAATTGTATTATATGTTATGTTACATATATTTTTACCTTTTAAATATTTTTAAAGTGATGTTTGAATTTTTCCAAAGCTCATTGAATTTATTTTTCTATTTTTAAAGGTTAGTTTCCATTTTTCTGTTATTTTCTTCATTTAAATTATATTTAATTAAAATTTATTTATTCATTTTTATGTATGCATTTTATTTTTATGTTTTTATCTTTATTTATAAATATTTTTCATGTACATACAATTTTCCCAAAGTTCATTTCATTTATTTTCAAATTTTCAAGCCTAATTTACATTTTCTTTGTTATTTTCTTAATTTAATTACATTTAATTAATATTTATTTACTTATTTTTGTTTATTTACTATATTTTCGTGTTTTATCTGTATTTATACATATTTTACATGTATTTAAATTTTAAAAAGAAATGGTGGAAATTTGAAAGGTTTGTGACTCTTTATTTGCTTAAGCCTTTTTGTATTCTGTCTTTTCATTTCTCAACCAACATCTCTTCAATTGGCTGCCTTAACTCCATTCTTCAGCCGTGTATTCTTATTTCTTTTTCATGTGAAAGGGAAGATTTCTCATCCCCTAAAAATCACGGCCATGAAGAAAAAAAAACAAAAAAAAAACAGTGGCTTTTCTTTTCACATTATTCCCTCTTCTTCACTGATTTAGCTTTCCTCTTCTTCATGTTTGCTTGGCCTCACCTCTCTCCTTGCTGACCACCATCCTCTCCACCATCTACAGCAGCACCAACCCCCTCTCCTCTGACCACCACCTCTGGCCATGACCATTAGATGAAGCCACCACCTCATATTTGCAAAGCACTTCACCAAAACAATGCTAGCCAAGCCTATACTCCACTATTGCCTTCATAGTTGCCTTTGGCCACCCCTTAGCCACCACCACCATCATCTACTTCACCTCTGTCTGCCCCTTTCACTACTGTCCAGATCTGACCTGACATGAAGACCCCATGGCCGAGCCTATATGTGGTCATATATTCACACTGCAAGTTCCCTGTTAGAATAGAATCACTATGGGTTGAAATGATACATACCCGAACGGACTTTAGAATAGGGAAAAATCGTTATGGGCTGAAATGATAGGCCTGAGCGATTTTTATTGTATATTATTTGGCTTGGGATTGCGGGTTTGAAATGATAAAACCCGGTTTTCTTTGTAAATTACGAATTGAAATGATATATATCCGTATCACTTGACCTAGGTTAGAAAATTATATACAGACCCCGTGGTATATTTTTAAATGATTTTTTTTAAATATGTATTTTCAAAAGTATGAAATTTTGATTTAAAATATATATATTATGGTTTTAAGAAAGTTAAATATTAAATCTTGAAATTGTGAATTTAAGTGAATTCAAGTATGTAAATTTGGAGTAAATGTGACGTTTGACTTTTAAATTTTATTTTAAGATGTAAACAAATAATTGAAATTAAATTTAAAGTTTTGAAATGATATTTGAAGTAAAATTTTAAGTTTATTAAATTAATAAATTAATAAACAATGAATTTTGACTTAATAAATGAATGGAGTTTGCAAAATTGAATATTTGATCTTAAAATTTTATTGTGTTAAATCATATGTTAAAATGATTTTAAATGTGAAATTTTAAAGTCTAGAAATATGATTTTTAAGTTGTAATAATAATATTTGGAGTTTTATTATTATTTTTGAAAAGCTAAAATGAAACCTGGAATTTTATAGCATTTTCAAAATGCTTTAGTCTTTTGACAGCATTTTAATGCTATTGTTTTGAATCTAACAATGTTTGAAATAACTAAATATCTATTACAACATTTTATAAATGTCGCTATTCTTGAAATAAACCATTTTGGAAAATATAAGCTACGATAGCACTTTATAAATGCTGTCGTTGCTATAATTTGACAATGTTTTGAAATGTTATAGATTTTAACACTGTTTGGGCTATATTTTTAAGTGTTAAATAACTTAACTTTTGAAATGGATTATTTGTGAAATTTTAGAAGTTTTGAATATTTAAATTTGAATTTTTAAGGAATTTAAATTGAATTTGAATTTAAATAAAGTTTACTTGGTTATGTGTTAAACGGAATGAAATGTAATATAATAAATGAATTTTTGAATGGAATTTTGGAATGTATTTTTGGTAATGATGTTTGAAATAATAAATGAATGACATATTTGATTTTTAAATGATATTTAAGTTTGAATATTTGGATTTGAATTCAAATAATGATTTGATTATGAAGTTTTGAAAGGATGTAATATTTTAATGATTTTGAAATGGTGTGGAAATGATTTGATCTTTATTTTGATAAAGAATGTGAATGTTGAATGATATTTGATTTTGCTTTATGTGATAAAGGAATATTTGAAGTTTATATTTGTATGAAAAGATATTTGGTTTAATTATAATTTAAGTTTATTTTAATAATATTGGATTTATGAAATGAATATTTCAAAACAACATAATAATGAAATTAGATTTGAGATATGAATATATGGAATTATAAAGTTTAGTTTTGAAATGTGGGATATTAAAGTCTGGAAACATATTAAAATTGGATAGCTTATTTTGTAGATCAAATCTATATCTGAAATTTATAAGATTTGAAATGTTTTGTTAGAAAATTGAATTGAATTGAAATTAATGGTTTGATTTGAATTAAATTTGAAATTTGGAATTTTGAATTAAATTGGAAATAAATTTGTAAAATGTAAAGAATTAAATGAATGTTTCATGATTTCAAATGTATGATTTCAGAATGTTATGATTTTCAAAGTGTAATGATTTCAAGTATTTTGGTTTCGAAAGAGTTATAACTTTGAAAGTATTATGATTTTTGGAAGTGAATATAGGTTTGAGATAGAAATGATAAAGTATAAACTATTTTGATTTGAATATAATTTTGAAATAAAAATGATTTTGGTTTCGAAGTATAAACTATTTTGATTGAATAAATAGTTTTGAAATAAAAATGGTTTTGGTTTCGGCGTAAACTATTTTGAAAGGAATATAGTTTTGAAATGAAATGATTTGATCCTTTTGAAATATAAACTATTTTGAGATGACTACGGCGTTATAATAACGTTTGGTTGTTAAAGAGACCGGGATCGGAAGTTGTCATACACTCTGCCAACTCCGAAAACCACTTTAACAACCGTGTACGTGGTGGAGATTCCAGAATGAAGTAGGATGGTGGCGACGTTCTTTAGGTATATTACGTGGACCCAACCCCCGTGAGTTGGCATAAGGTGGCTAAAACAGGAGCGATCTCGGGCCAAAGGAGGTAGCACCTCTGGTCGGACACATTCCTTCGATACTATACTCTTACTGGTGATTGATTAGATGGCCATCCTCCGATTTTGATTGGGAGTGTGTTCCGAGGTGGGCGTATGTGGCTGCTGCGTTACCACCAGCCCGTGTGCGTAATTGGTATATCTACCCTGGCATTGCCTTGTGTGTCGTGTCACCTACCATACCGAGCCTTTACTACGTGTTTGTTTTTCTCCCGTAGCCCGTGTGGTATCCTCTGACAGTCACCCGGAGTGGAGATGGCATGATATTGGATGGACTACTGGGACTATTATGTGTGAAGGGTGATATGGGTAGCCCGGAACGCTATTTAAAAGTATGTTTATTTTACTGTAGACACTATTATAATAGCGCAATATTACTACATAGTAAATAGTTTAACG
This sequence comes from Allium cepa, assembly GCA_030765085.1. NCBI lineage: Eukaryota > Viridiplantae > Streptophyta > Magnoliopsida > Asparagales > Amaryllidaceae > Allium > Allium cepa. Next base: position 993,574,009 of record CM060934.1, on the reverse strand, counting down.
GATCCTTAAAGGATGGGCGATCCCAAGCATCCTTTAAGTTACTGATGCATTTTTGTTACTGTTCACTTGAGTTGATTTACAGTTCATAAGTATTTATGTCCTGACTCGAGTGTTTTGTGTTTTGCTTTACGCTCGAGTCAGATTGAGTGAGTTAGCATTCAAGATTCACCTTTGGAGCTGGAGCTTTCCTTGAAATCGAGCCATCTATTTTGCTTTTTGTATCCAGTGATTTCAGTGATGTATTCTGATTTATACCTGATGTATCTTGTTACTCTTCTGTTGTATCTTGTTTAACTCTGATGTATCTTATTTTTATATAGTAGCTTCATGAACTACTATCTCTTTTATTTCCGCTGCATTACTATTTACTCTGTGTCTGTGATCTGTGACTATGTATTTACTGTATATTCTGAGATTTGCCAAATTTTATTTACAACGCGGTATTTTGAGCAATTCAAGTCCGACATGTGCGGATGCCAATGGTTGAAAATATCGGGTCGTTACAGTTGGTATCAGAGCTTTGGTAGCTCTAGGCAAAACTCAGTATATAGGGTAAATGTATTTACAGAATCACTTTCATTCGAGTTTAAACCTCTTCCTTTTTGACTTGATTCCTTTGAATTTTGGAACATTCCCTGTGGTTCCAAAATCCATTCGTGTCCCTCACTATTTATCTTCTTTTGTTTCTGGAGTATCCCATAACTCCACTTCAAAAGATCTTCATAATGAGTCGGCGGTCTCGCCAACCTCAAATTTATTAGTAAAGGGGGAAAACTCCTTTACAACAACATCGATTCACCAAAGATTCTATATCCTCGGTTTAGATGCTAGTATCTCTTATAATTTCGAACTCTACATCTTGAGATCGAATGTCGATTTACCCAAGAAATCCACATTGATCTTATTCTTTAAGTCACGGTTGACCCGGTTAAGGTTGCTCGCGATTTATATAAACTCATCCATCTCCCTATTCTGTTATTTAATCATCTCATCTTTGTTTCCAACTTATCTTCAAATTATTCTTGAAGTGTATTTGTAAACTAATATTTAAAATGTTTTATATATTGTGTTGTTTGAGTTGTTGATGTTGATTTGGGTTTTTAATCGATTCGTCTGATCAACGTTATTGATAAGATTTCCAAAACACTTGAACAGAGCAAACTGACACAATATGTTTTTAAAATTTAGTAATGAAATAAATTTTGTGAAATAAATTTTGTAACTATATTATAAATCTTTATCTGGATTTTATTTGAATTGGTTGTTAAGAAATAATATTTGATTTTATATATCATTTTCTATTGTTTCATATATCTAATTGAACTATAAAACATGGTTATAAATTTGTTTGGAAATTTAAAATGAATGTAAAACAAGAATTTGATAATTTAATTTCCGATGGATTTCAAACTTTGTGTTTAAAGTTTTAAAGGATATATTATTTAAAGTATTTTCGAATAGAAATTTGTTTCTAAAGAATTTTAAATTTAAATTTAGTGCTCTTCTCTTTGTCGCTGGAAAATAATTTCGGTGATGACTGCAGCATCATCGACATTCATTTTCGAGTTTCGAAGTGAAGAGACAGTTCTGTAGTCTTACTACAGCTTTGTTTTGGGAATTTAATTGATTTGAATTTCTAAAATATGACTTGATTTTAATATATATAGATATATGATTGAAATTTGATTTGACATATTATGTATATATTATTAGTTATCTCTAAATGGTTTGAATGGAATCGGAAATTTAATTCTTAAATTCTATCTTAAAGAATAATTTCAATTATGAAAGAAAAAAATTATTTAAAAATTTGGATAAATGATTCAAACTTGAGATAATTGAATTTGAAAGTTTTATTTGTATAACACACAATTGCATTTTAATATAACTTACCTTAATTTTCATAGTTGAATATGTAATTGGATAATATACAATATAAAAAAAATATTTTATAAATAAAATTTGAGTGGTTATTATAAATGTTATATACTTAAATTTTAGTTATAAAAGGATTGATAGAGGTAAATAAAGAAAAAGTGTAATAGAATAATTTACAATATAAAATGATGATAAAGGAACTAAGAATAAATTTAAGGCATTACAATGAGTGTAAATATATTTAACATAGGTGATAAAATATATTGAGAGGGATAAATTTAATTTTAATTAGTAGTGAAGAAGAATTAAATTTTATTTGGTACATTTTGAGTATAATAAAAGATTTTTCAAATACATGATTTTAGGGATTTGTTAATTTAAGATAATTGGATGATAAGATAATGAAATTTGAGATGCTTAAGATTTATTTGACTTATGTAAAATTAATTTTCAGTTTAAGTTGAAATTTTATGGTTTTAAATTTATTATTTTATTTTGTTTTTCAAACTATCTTTTGGTTGTCCTAATTTCCCTTATCTTGCTACAGAATGGGAGGCTATTGCATATACCAGTCTGTTTAGAAATCTTTCTATAATCTTTGGTACTCATCTTTGAATCTAAGCACTGCTTGCCATCCACAGACCGTCGGTCAAACGGGAAGGGTGAATTAGATTCTAAAAGATTTATTTCATGCTTGTGTTCTTGATTCTGGAAGATCTTGGAAAGATCATCTCCGCATTGTTAAACTTACCTATAGCAACAGTTATCAGGTATAATTTTAATCTTCTTGTCATCTTGTCTTAATACTGTTTCATTCTATCTTTTTCTGTGCTTTTCCGTACCTCATTCCTTTTCGGGGACGAAAAGTTTTGAGTGGGGGAGAGTGTAACAACCCTGTATTTTCTTATTATCGTAATTGTATATTTTAATTATGTTAATTTAAATTCCTAATTTAAAAAATTTATTTTATTTATTAAAATGAATATATTTTGTTAATTGAAATATAAATGTTGATTTTGATGTGGATTAAAATTTCAAACATGCATAAATTGAATATTTCCAGAAAATGTGAATTTTGGTCAATCTGGTCAAATTTTTACTTTTAAAATTAAATTTTAAAAGTTTCAAAATTTTAATTATATCTTTTATTATGAAAGTAAATAGAATTTCAAGAACACTGCTTTTCGTTTCGTTGAAATCCGAATAATATTGTGAAAGTTATGCTTTTTACAAAATTGGGTGTAAATTGTTTTATTTAACACTATTTTTTTTATTTTAAATTATATAAATAATCTTTTTAATTATCATACCTTATTATAAATTGTATTATATGTTATGTTACATATATTTTTACCTTTTAAATATTTTTAAAGTGATGTTTGAATTTTTCCAAAGCTCATTGAATTTATTTTTCTATTTTTAAAGGTTAGTTTCCATTTTTCTGTTATTTTCTTCATTTAAATTATATTTAATTAAAATTTATTTATTCATTTTTATGTATGCATTTTATTTTTATGTTTTTATCTTTATTTATAAATATTTTTCATGTACATACAATTTTCCCAAAGTTCATTTCATTTATTTTCAAATTTTCAAGCCTAATTTACATTTTCTTTGTTATTTTCTTAATTTAATTACATTTAATTAATATTTATTTACTTATTTTTGTTTATGTACTATATTTTCGTGTTTTATCTGTATTTATACATATTTTACATGTATTTAAATTTTAAAAAGAAATGGTGGAAATTTGAAAGGTTTGTGACTTTTTATTTGCTTAAGCCTTTTTGTATTCTGTCTTTTCATTTCTCAACCAACATCTCTTCAATTGGCTGCCTTAACTCCATTCTTCAGCCATGTATTCTTATTTCTTTTTCATGTGAAAGGGAAGATTTCTCATCCCCTAAAAATCACGGCCATGAAGAAAAAAAAACAAAAAAAAAACAATGGCTTTTCTTTTCACATTTTTCCCTCTTCTTCACTGATTTAGCCTTCCTCTTCTTCATGTTTGCTTGGCCTCACCTCTCTCCTTGCTGACCACCATCCTCTCCACCATCTACAGCAGCACCAACCCCCTTTCCTCTGACCACCACCTCTGGCCATGACCATTAGATGAAGCCACCACCTCATATTTGCAAAGCACTTCACCAAAACAATGCTAGCCAAGCCTATACTCCACTATTGCCTTCATAGTTGCCTTTGGCCACCCCTTAGCCACCACCACCATCATCTACTTCACCTCTGGCTACCCCTTTCACTACTGTCCAGATCTGACCTGACATGAAGACCCCATGGCCGAGCCTATATGTGGTCATAGCCGAGTCAAAATGCACCAAAAACTTCACATATTTGCCTTGAACCCATGTATGCTTCATGTTGTAACTCTTCCACCACCTTCATCCACTTGGAACCTGACATTTATGGTTGCCATACCTGACCCAAACCAGAGCCTAGTGTGGTGAGATCAAGCCCATTTGATCATGTGACAAGCCTATGTTGTCGTGTGCAAGTCTTTTGCTTCTAAGGTTTGGTCATCTCTCTTGTTTTGCAACTGTTCTGCAAACTAAAGTTGTTGATTGTATTTGTATGTCGATATCTATATTTGTGCTTATGTATGTTATATTTTGTGTTGCTTACAAGGGTCTCCATCAATTCAAATCAAATCGTGCTTGTCGTGCCTTTGGAATTGCTCTTGTGTGTGTTGTTTGTCTCTAGCTTCGTAAAAGGCGAGTCTTTCTCACTCTAACATTTATACTTATGAAATAGTGAATTGATGACAAGTGTTTAGTAATATAAAATGTTTATGCAAGTTAATGATGATCATATGATATGCTATGCCATGTTGTTACCATGTTAAAACTGTTAATTATAACCTGACATCTGATATATGACATTATATTGTGACATTGACATTGTTTATATTGTTTATGCATATATTCACACTGCAAGTTCCCTGTTAGAATAGAATCACTATGGGTTGAAATGATACATACCCGAACGGGCTTTAGAATAGGGAAAAATCGTTATGGGCTGAAATGATAGGCCTGAGCGATTTTTATTGTATATTATTTGTCTTGGGATTGCGAGTTTGAAATGATAAAACCCAGTTTTCTTTGTAAATTACGGATTGAAATGATATATATCCGTATCACTTGACCTAGGTTAAAAAATTATATACAGACCCCGTGGTATATTTTTAAATGATTTTTTTTAAACATGTATTTTCAAAAGTATGAAATTTTGATTTAAAATATATATATTATGGTTTTAAGAAAGTTAAATATTAAATCTTGAAATTGTGAATTTAAGTGAATTCAAGTATGTAAATTTGGAGTAAATGTGACGTTTGACTTTAAATTTTATTTTAAGATGTAAATAAATAATGGAAATTAAATTTAAAGTTTTAAAATGATATTTGAAGTAAAATTTTAAGTTTATTAAATTAATAAATTAATAAACAGTGAATTTTGACTTAATAAATGAATGGAGTTTGCAAAATTGAATATTTGATCTTAAATTTTTATTGTGTTAAATCATATGTTAAAATGATTTTAAATGTGAAATTTTGAAGTCTAGAAATATAATTTTTAAGTTGTAATAATAAAATTTGGAGTTTTATTATTATTTTTGAAAAGCTAAAATGAAACCTGGAATTTTATAGCATTTTCAAAATGCTTTAGTCTTTTGACAGCATTTTAATGTTATTGTTTTGAATCTAACAATGTTTGAAATAACTAAATATCTATTACAACATTTTATAAATGTCGCTATTCTTGAAATAAACCATTTTGGAAAATATAAGCTACGATAGCACTTTATAAATGCTGTCGTTGCTATAATTTGACAATGTTTTGAAATGTTATAGATTTTAACACTGTTTGGGCTATATTTTAAAGTGTTAAATAATTTAACTTTTGAAATGGATTATCTGTGAAATTTTAGAAGTTTTGAATATTTAAATTTGAATTTTTAAGGAATTTAAATTGAATTTGAATTTAAATAAAGTTTACTTGGTTATGTGTTAAACGGAATGAAATGTAATATAATAAATGAATTTTTGAATGGAATTTTGGAATGTATTTTTGGTAATGATGTTTGAAATAATAAATGAATGACATATTTGATTTTTAAATGATATTTAACTTTGAATATTTGGATTTGAATTCTAATAATGATTTGATTATGAAGTTTTGAAAGGATGTAATATTTTAATGATTTTGAAATGGTGTGGAAATGATTTGATCTTTATTTTGATAAAGAATGTGAATGTTGAATGATATTTGATTTTGCTTTATTTGATAAAGGAATATTTGAAGTTTATATTTTTATGAAAAGATATTTGGTTTAATTATAATTTAAGTTTATTTTAATAATATTGGATTTATGAAATGAATATTTCAAAACAACATAATAATGAAATTAGATTTGAGATATGAATATATGGAATTATAAAGTTTAGTTTTGAAATGTGGGATATTAAAGTTTGGAAACATATTAAAATTGGATAGCTTATTTTGTAGATCAAATCTATATCTAAAATTTATAAGATTTGAAATGTTTTGTTAGAAAACTGAATTGAATTGAAATTAATGGTTTGATTTGAATTAAATTGGAAATTTGAAATTTTGAATTAAATTGGAAATAAATTTGTAAAATGTAAAGAATTAAATGAATGTTTCATGATTTCAAATGTATGATTTCAGAATGTTATGATTTTCAAAGTGTAATGATTTCAAGTATTTTGGTTTCGAAAGAGTTATAACTTTGAAAGTATTATGATTTTTGGAAGTGAATATAGGTTTGAGATAGAAATGATAAAGTATAAACTATTTTGATTTGAATATAATTTTGAAATAAAAATGATTTTGGTTTCGAAGTATAAACTATTTTGATTGAATAAATAGTTTTGAAATAAAAATGTTTTGGTTTCGGCGTAAACTATTTTGAAAGGAATATAGTTTTGAAATGAAATGATTTGATCCTTTTGAAATATAAACTATTTTGAAATGCCCACGGCGTTATAATAACGTTTGGTTGTTAAAGAGACCGGGATCGGAAGTTGTCATACTCTCTGCCAACTCCGAAAACCACTTTAACAACCGTGTACGCGGTGGAGATTCCAGAATGAAGTAGGATGGTGGCGACGTTCTTGAGGTATATTACGTGGACCCAACCACCGTGAGTTGGCATAAGGTGGCTAAAACAGGAGCGATCTCGAGCCAAAGGAGGTAGCACCTCTGGTCGGACACATTCCTTCGATACTATACTCTTACTAGTGATTGATTAGATGGCCATCCTCCGATTTTGATTGGGAGTGTGTTCCGAGGTGGGCGTATGTGGCTGCTACGTTACCACCAGCCCGTGTGCGTAATTGGTATATCTACCCTGGCATTGCCTTGTGTGCCGTGTCACCTACCATACCGAGCCTTTACTACGAGTTTGTTTTTCTCCTGTAGCCCGTGTGGTATCCTCTGACAGTCACCCGAAGTGGAGATGGCATGATATTGGATGGACTACTGGGACTATTATGTGTGAAGGGTGATATGGGTAGCCCGGAACGCTATTTAAAAGTATGTTTATTTTACTGTAGACACTATTATAATAGCGCAATATTACTACATAGTAAATAGTTTAACGGATCCTTAAAGGATGGGCGATCCCAAGCATCCTTTAAGTTACTGATGCATTTTTGTTACTGTTCACTTGATTTGATTTACAGTTCATAAGTATTTATGTCCTGACTCGAGTGTTTTGTGTTTTGCTTTACGCTCGAGTCAGATTGAGTGAGTTAGCATTCAAGATTCACCTTTGGAGCTGGAGCTTTCCTTGAAGATCGGGCCATCTATTTTGCTTTTTGTATCCAGTGATTTCAGTGATGTATTCTGATTTATACCTGATGTATCTTGTTACTCTTCTGTTGTATCTTGTTTAACTCTGATGTATCTTATTTTTATATAGTAGCTTCATGAACTACCATCTCTTTTATTTCCGCTGCATTATTATTTACTCTATGTCTGTGATCTGTGACTATGTATTTACTGTATATTCTGAGATTTGCCAAATTTTATTTACAACGCGGTATTTTGAGCAATTCAAGTCCGACATGTGCGGATGCGAATGGTTGAAAATATCGGGTCGTTACAATTAGTTAACAAAGATACATACATACATATAAATATAAATGTGTATATATATATTATGATATTTAACATAAATGGTTTTGTTTACAAAACAAAAGTGGAACACAACAAATTAAGCAATATATTAATAATCCTTTAAAATACTTAAACAAGGACATTTAAGATAATAAATTAGGTAACAAATCCAGAACATTATTGTAATCAATTTTAAAGCTTAGATTCATTATCAAGTCATTCTTTTAGTCGTATATAAATTTCTATTATAATTCATTAGATTAAGAATTAAACAATTTATTTAACAAAGAATTCAAATTGCATGATTATTTTTCAATTCAATGTGAAGTGATGACATGTGTATACAATGTTTCTATTTCAACGCAAATGCAAATAGCCTATACATACAAACTTTCTTATGCGATAAATTACACTTTTATTTAAGAGTTTAAATTACAGATCTATAATTAAAACATTATTTTAATCATATACAAATTTTTGTTTTGATTTATCAAAATGAAAATGAAATCATTTCATTCAACAAACGATTCAAATTACATAAACATTTTCGAATGAAACAAAGCAATAATATACACATACAAACCATGGTAATCATTTCATATTTAATAGAATATTTAAAAATGAAGATACTTCTCAAATCTAGCCAAAAGTCATACCTTGATTTATTACTTCTCCTCAAATCGCCAAGATCCACATCCAATCCTTGCAAGAGAAGGATGAACTGCCTTTATTTTAATTTCATTTGATGTTTCATTTTAAGTTTTTGTCAATTTTTATTATTTCAAAGGAAGATGATGCCAGTGACTATTTTGGAGAGAAGGAAGGATTTTATGTAAAGAGAAAGTGAAAAGAGGAGATTTGTTTGATTGGGATAAAAGAATCTTTTCTCTTTCTCCTTATTTAGCTTCCTTATTCAATCCAATCAGTTAATCCCTTTATTTCCTCCATGTATTGGGTGCTCCTAGCATGCATCCATAATAGGAAAATTCCCAAAAAAATTAATCGTTAATGTAATTATTGTTGAATATGCGATTATATGATTTTTGTTTGATGATAATAAACATATATATATTCATGTAAATGTATTTATTAATGTACTATTTTATTTTTCATAGATTAAATAAATATTTGCTGAATAAAAATAAATAACACAGAATTTGAATTGAAACAGAAATTTTATTCAAACAAATATTTATTACAATCATTGAATAGTACAAAGTTCAAGCTCTCACTATATATGTACAATTTCAATTACAGTACAATTTTGATTACATCACGATTCACATTTACATTTGAACTCACTACATATCACTCATTCACTCAACTCGTATTTTATCTTCAATTTCAATCCAATATTAATCCAACATTTGAGCAATCTGCAAAAATAAATATTGACGCAGTAAAATTAAAAAGAATATATTTTTGAAGTATAAAATTAAATGTGGATGTTGAAAATAATATTTGCCTCATTTATTTGGGTTGTTCGTCATCATTTAACTTTGAATTCATCATACACGAACAGCTTGTGACATACACAGTGTATCACTGTATATGTCATAAGGCCGTGTACACCGATATATACACTTGATAAAATTACATGGACAGGTGAGCACAGGTCAAACCCAAAATGTCGGGTTCAACTCAAGTGCAATAAAAATAATGTCACAATTTTCAGCACAAGGTCAAATCCGAGCTACAAGCTGGATTCAACTCAGGTGTGCTACAAAACATCATAAAACCGTCGAGCATAAAATTCAAATACAACCAAACAGTGCAGTGATGGATATGCAACCAAATGCCATCAAGTGAATATGTACACAAGCACATATCAGCCCATATGAAAATAATTCAACATGAAGGCCGGAGTATACATGAAACATATATGCAAACTGCCTCAAATGGTACAAGTTAAAGAGTGCAACATTACGGCAACTACAAGTGAAAGCAGCATAAAACTAAACCACAAAGAAAATGCAAAGTTCAAGTCACTACTACCATGACTCAAGTGCATGCTACAGATTCAACATAATGCTACAGTTCTGGTCTCAAAAATGAATCAGAAGCAAATGACACCAACTCGAGATCAAGTTCAAGTTATACAACTCAAACTCAACAGGACAGTGCCATCACAATAAACACAAATGCACAAAATCAGACTACATGTACAAACCAGGGCTATGCACATCAAAACAGAGCAACATCAATGATAAAACACTAATGAACCAGTGGCACCAAGTTATACAAGCAACTCAAACTCAACTGCAACAGATACAAACAGAGTTCAACATGACTCGAAGTACAAGTCTATGCAAACAAAACAAGCTACAATGTAGATCAAACTAAATGAAACAGACTACAAGTACAGGCAGAGTGCACACCAAACCTATATATGATTGACCAGAATAACCAAAGGAATAGCAAAAATGCACAAAGGCTACAGGTCTGAAACTCCAGGGCAAGCACAACTGGAAGTATACATGAAGTATATAAATGACCAAATTCAATGCAGCAACACCAAGTAGAAGTTACCTCAAAGCAAAATGTCATGAACAATGTGCACAGATATAGTATGCAGTTATAACACAAGTATAGATTCAAGAATACATGCATACACACATACAAATGTATATATGCACATATATGAATTCACCCAGTGCTATCAGAAGTAAAGGCCGAAGATAATATTAAGTCGTGGAATCGCATGAACAAATCAAGTATGCTACAACCAGAGAATCGAGCTTCAAAAGTAAAGGGTGCAGTGATGCAAAAATCACAATAAATTAAATAGGTGCCGAAGTCAGGTGATAAACAAATTGAAGCAGAAAACAAAATTCAAGTTAAAGCCGATACTAAACAAATCAGTGCCAAAATCATCACAGCATAGTCAGAGCCATGGAAACCAAGAAATCGAACCAAGTCAAAAATCAAAACCGTGGGTATCAAGTATCAAATTATACGAAATTGATAAAGTCAGAGAAATTATCAACATCCAAACATAATCAAATGGCCGAAGCACAGTATTGACAAAATCAAACAACTATCAGATGAACGAAAAATAAGGAGATCGAATCCATATAAAAACCCATAATCATCATCGGCTAAATCCAATCGAGTTTAAGCATTCAACCAGAAAAGAAAAAGAGCAAAAATTACATACTGAAGCCTTTTCGAACTCGATCAAATTCGAAGCAGTTGAAGTAAATAAAAGAGACCATTGATTGACAGAAAAGGAACGCTGAATCGTCTATTCAATCGAGCATTTAAAGTCAGTTTCTTCGAATTTCACAGAAGCCCTAATTTTTGAAGGAAGAGGAACGAACGAGAAACGAGACTGCCATTATCACAAACACAAAGGAATGGGCCAAAAAATATAAAAGAAAAAAGGGGCCGACCTTTCTATTGTTTTGAGTTTATAATTATATAAGGCATTTAGTTTAAAAATTACGGTTTTAATTTTAATTGTTTTAAATTTGTATTTCTCTTTTAAACGGTTGTAATCACTAGTCGTGTGACTAGGGGACAAACTACGTGGCGTAGTTTGAGAATTCGCAACTCAGTGGCTGAGTTGTGATAGTGTTTTGAGCATAGAGTTAGGTTAGTCAGCAGTGGGTGTCGCGAGTTTTCGTGTGTAAGCGTGTGACTACTTAATTTCTAATAGAAACCTTGGGGGCAGCACGTAGGCAGGGTATTGCCGAAGTTGGGTAAATTCTGTGTCGTTCTATTTCTGCATTTATTATTCTGCTATTATCTGTGCTGCTATAATTCTGATTTATTTGTGTTGAAATATTTTTATAAGCTTCCGCAATTAATTTTTATAATTATCAGCATCACCCTATTCACCCCCCTCTAGGGTGAAATCGATCCTACAAGTGGTATCGGAGCCAGGTGCAAAAGTCGTTTTTGTTTTAAAAAATTGATTTTACAAATACCAATTTTTGTTTTAAAAATTTGAATTTTTAAAATGGCTACTTTTGCTGAGGGTTATTCCAATATTATTCCTCCTGTTTTTGATGGAATAGATTTTTTGAATTGGAAATTAAAAATGGAATTTTATTTGAAATCTGTTAATAGTAAATGTTGGAATATTATTGAAAATGGGTGTGATATAACCGACAAGAAAATTATCTCGATTAATGCTCTTGCTATGCATATATTATATTCTCATATTAATCAAGATAATTTTAACTTTATCTCTCATTGTGAAAATGCATAGAAAATCTGGAATGCTTTTGATGCAATATATGGTGCAAAAGTCAACAACAATGAGAAATCATCCTCAATCGACTCAGTTAAAGAAACGAGCTTAACAGGATTGGTAGAAAATAGTAGTGATGAGGATGACGATGATGAAGCAGCAGAGCTGGCGCTGCTAATAAAGAGATTCAAAAGGTGGAACCACAAATACAGAAATCCAGCACCAAATCAACAATTGAAAAGCAGAATAATCAAAGCACTAGACAACTCAGAAGAACACGGGATCATTTGTCACAAGTGCAACCAACCCGGACACGTCAAGCGCAATTGTCCTCAAAACCGACACGACCTTGAAAAAAAAATCAAAAAGGAGAAATTTTGTAGCCACGTGGAATACAAGCGATGAAGATAATCAAAGTTCTAGCAGTGAGAGTGAGAAAGCATATATGTGCCTTAGGGAAATATAACTGATAGTGCCAATGACGAGCCAAGCGAGGTATCAAAACTCACTCACTCAGAATTACTTATATATTTCCACGAAGTAAATGGCTGTTTTGAACGACTTAGGGAGAAGTATGACAAACTTGAATCATAAAAAGATACTTTGATAGAATTAAATGAACAACTTGGCCAATTAGTTAAAAACTATCAAAGTAGGACCCTAAGTGTGATAAGTGTCCAACATTCGAAGAAGAAATTAAAAAGTCAGAAATTAATATAAAATCACTTGAAAATGAAATTCTGATTTTGAAAGAGAGTGAAAATAGTAGGAGAGAGAATTCTATTAAAAAGTGCACACAATTGTTAAACGAAAATGAATCTCTCAAAACACAAGTCCAACAATTGTCAACGAATTTAGATAAATTTTCAAAAAGTTAAAAATCGTTGGATGTGCTATTAGGGAAGCAAACTGTTAATACAGTTAGACAAGGACTTGGATATAATCAATCTGAAAATGTTGAAAGCAATATTAATCAAGTCAATTCTATGTGCACAATTTTTAGAAAATATGGACACAATCACAATAATTGTTGGTATAGACCCAAACATGTGAAAACTATACCAATTTGGGTTCCAAAAGGCACAAATATAAAATCTCTCAAAGTTAAACGAATTTGGGTGCCGAAGGGAACATATATAAATAGTTTTGGGTCTCCACAAAATTATTTTTCTAAATATTCTGCTAACAACCATGGACCTATAAAAACAAATAGGTCACAAAAATCTTTTCCCGTGTAGGTGTGGTGGTAGGCTAAGTAACAACAACGGTTTTATATGGATTCTGGCTGTTCCACAAACACAACGGGCGACAAAGCAATGTTCCTTAGCCTAGTACAAAGGTGACAGAATCACAATGGACAACAACGAAAAATACCGTAAAGGTAAAACGGGCAATGGTATATTTATTTGAACGATATATTAAATGTGATAATCTGCACCGTAATCTGAGCCAAATCAGCTAATAATGAGATGATGAAATAATGATGATTTTGATTCTGACTTATTTAAAATTGTTGGCCAATTATATTCTTATGCCAAAAACACTATTAAAATCTCTAGAGCATTTGAATTACTTCATATATATTAGTTTGGATTAATAATAGTGTTTATTGGATGGTAATACATTTGGTTATAATACGGCTAACTCTATATTCACGGTTTTTTGATTATTTACACGGCTTTAATTCAAATTCAAGAGAATATCATTTAAAAAGCCGTTAAAATTGATTTTGAGATATTTTGTTGCATACTTCATGGTCTGGTCTATCAAATTCAATTAATCATAATTTTGAGTGAAAGAGAAATTCAAATGCAGATTACATTGGTAATCTAGTTGATAAAAAAATTACTAGTTGAACGTGATTTTTGTTGAGACATTTGATAACTACATCGTTTTTCAAAGAAAATTTCTGCATATTTTTCAACTCAAATAATTTTCGAATAGCAGAAATTTTTCTCATATAATCCCTTCTAGACAATCATTTTTGACCATGTTTTCAGATCAATCATTTTGAAAATTTGATTTTATAATTATTTTTGAATTTGATTTTAAATAACTATTTTGACTAATTTGACTCCCTAATAATTATCGAAAAGATAAATAGTGACTGAAAAAGTGATGAGTGTTGATATTTATCATATATTATGACTCGAGACGGTATAATCGTAAATTTCTTTAGAAATTTAAACAAGAGTTATAAAACTTTTTGTTGGTAAAAATTCCATGATCATCTTTATTTCTATCATATTTCTAACAACCATCACTCATCAAAATTCAATATAGTTTGTCAATATGTGGTACTTTAAACATGAATCATTCGTTTTTCATTTTACATTTTTTTAAATAAAATAATAATAATAATAAATCAAAATAAAATCCCAAGTATTCACTCTTATTTTAAAAGTCCTCGCGGTTATGCATGGGTGAATTACTTGGAATTTGTTATGTGCTTCCATGCTCATTTAAAATTCCTCACGGTTATGCATGTATGGAACGCATATCAAAATTGATTTTTAAAATAAACAAGTTGATTCTAATCCGATTTAAAAATCTTCACGGTTATGCGTGGTTAGAAGATAATTGAATTCATTCTTTTAAATAAAATTGGAATACTACTAATCTCATTTAAAAGTCCTAACGGTTATGCATGATTGGTAGATATTCAAATTCATAATATAAATATACCACAAATAAACACAACTGTATGGTTTTATATGATGACATCATTCCCACCATTCTAAAAGTGGAATATGCGCCTAACAAAGTATTTATGATTTTTGTTTGATTTTATATTGAAACTTGATATTTATATTCAATTGAGTTTTAATGTTGGATTAATATCGATCACTTTATCTCTATTTTCTCTAACACTATTACTCTTTTGCTGATAAGAAAAGGGGGAGAGAAAACTTAAGATTTTGTCAAATAAAATCAAGCAAAGGTCAAATATTTTCCATTTTCATCTAGGCTCATTTGCATATTTTTAATTGTATGCATATATGTAGGGGAGCTTTGTGTAGAGAGGAATCATTTAAATAGGGGGAGCAATTAGAGTATATCAATGATCAAATACATTTAACATATTCTAAATCTTAAATATATGTTTGTTATGATCAAAAGGGGGAGATTGCTGAATATGCGATTATATGATTTTTGTTTGATGATAATAAACATATGTGTATATATATATATATATATATATATATTCGTGTAAATGTATTTGTTAATGTACTATTTTATTTTTCATAGATTAAATAAATATTTGCTGAATAAAAATATATAACACATAATTTGAATTCAAACAGAAATTTTATTCAAACAAATATTTATTACAATCTTTGAATAGTACAAAGTTCAAGCTCTCACTATATATATACAATTTCAATTATAGTACAATTTTGATTACATCACGATTCACATTTACATTTGACCTCACTATATATCACTCATCACTCAACTCGTATTTTATCTTCAACTTCACTCCAAATTGAATCCAGCATCTGAGCAATCTGCAAAAATAAATGTTGACGCAGTAAAATTGAAAAGGAAATATTTTTGCAGTACAAAATAAAATGTGGATGTTGAAAATAATATTTGCCTCAGTTATTTAGGTTGTTCGTCATCATTTAACTTTGAATTCATCATACACGAACAACTTGTGACATACACAGTGTATCACTGTATATGCCACAAGGCCGTGCACACCGATATATACACTTGATAAAATTACAGGGACAGGTGAGCACAGGTCAAACCCAAAATGCCGGGTTCAACTCAAATGCAATAAAAATAATGTCACAATTTTCAGCACATGGTCAAATCCGAGCTACAAGCTGGATTCAACTCAAGTGCTCTACAAAACATCATAAAACCGTCGAGCATAAAATTCAAATACAACCAAACAGTGCAGTGACAGATAAGCAATCAAATGCCACCAAGTGAATATGTACACAAACACATATCAGCCCATATGCAAACAATTCAACATGAAGGCCAGAGTATACACGAATCATATATGCAAACTGCCTCAAATGGTACAAGTTAAAGACTGCAACATTACAGCAACTACAAGTGACAAAAGCATGAAACTAAACCACAAAGAAAATGCAAAGTTCAAGTCACTGCTACCATGACTCGAGCGCATGCTACAGATTCAACATAATGCTACAGTTCTGGTCTCAAAAATGAATCAGTAGTAAATGGCACTAACTCGAGATCAAGTTCAAGTTATACAACTCAAACTCAACTGGACAGTGCCATCACAATAAACACAAATGCACAAAATCAGACTACAGGTACAAACCAGAACTGTGCACATCAAAATAGAGCAACATCAATGATCAAACAATAATGAACCAGTGGCACAAGTTATACAAGTAACTCAAACTCAACTGCAACAGAGACAAACGGAGTTCAACATGACTCGAAGTACAAGTCTATGCAAACAAAACAAGCTACAATGAAGATCAAACTAAATGAAACAGACTACAAGTACAAGGCACAGTGCACACCAAACCTACATATAATTGACCAGAATAACCAAAGGAATAGCAACAATGCACAAAGGCTACAGGTCTGAAACTCCAAGGCAAGCACAACTGGAAGTATACATGAAGTATATAAATGACCAAATTCAATGCAGCAACACCAAGCAGAAGTTACCTCAAAGCAAAATGACATGAACAATGTGCACAGATATAGTATGTAGTTATAACACAAGTATAGATTCAACAATACATGCATACACATATACAAATGTATATATGCACATATATAAATTCACCCAGTGCTATCAGAAATAAAGGCCGAAGATAATATTAAGTCATGAAATCGCATGAACAAGTCAAGTATGCTACAACCAGAGAATCAAGCTTCAAAAGTACAAGGTGCAGTGATGCAAAAATCACAATAAATTAAATAGGTGCCGAAGTCAGGTGATAAACAAATTGAAGTAGAAAACAAAATTCAAGTTAAAGCCGATACTGAATAAGTCAGTGCCAAAATCGTCACAGCATAGTCAGAGCCATGGAAACCAAGAAATCGAACCAAGTCAAAAATCAAAATCGTGGGTATCATGTATCAAATTATACGAAATTGATAAAGTCAGAGAAATCATCAACATCCAAACATAATCGAATGGCCGAAGCATAGTATTGAAAAAATCAAACAACTATCAGATGAATGAAAAATAAGGAGATCGAATCCATATAAAAACCCATAATCATCATCGGCTAAATCCAATCGAGTTCAAGCATTCAACCAGAAAAGCAAAAGAGCAAAAATTACATACCGAAGCCTTCTCGAACTCGATCAAATTCGAAGCGGTCGAAGTAAATGAAAGAAACCATCAATTGACAGAAAAGGAACGCTGAATCGTCTATTCAATCGAGCATTTAAAGTCGGCATCTTCGAATTTCATAGAAGCCCTAATTTTTGAAGGAAGAGGAACGAACGAGAAATGAGACTGCCATTATCACAAACACAAAGGAACGGGGCAAAAAATATAAAAGAAAAAAGGGGTCGGCCTTTCTATTGTTTTGAGTTTATAATTATATAAGGCATTTAGTTTAAAAATTAGGGTTTTAATTTTAGTTGTTTTAAATTTGTATTTCTCTTTTAAACGGTTGTAATCACTAGTGGTGTGACTAGGGGACAAACTACGTGGCGTAGTTTGAAAATTCGCAACTCAGTGGCTGAGTTGTGGCAGAGTTTTGAGCGTAGAGTTAGGTTAGTCGGTAGCGGGTGTCGCGAGTTTATGTGTGTAAGCGTGTGACTACTTAATTTCTAGTAGAAATCTTAGGGGCAGCACCTAGGCAGGGTTTTGCCGAAGCTGGGTGAATTATGTGTCGTTCTATTTCTGCATTTATTATTTTGCTATTATCTGTGCTGCTATAATTCTGATTTATCTATGTTGAAGTAATTTTATAAGCTTCCACAATTAATTTTTATAATTATCAACATCACCCTATTCACCACCCTCTAGGGTGAAATCGATCCTATAATTATTTATTTTAAACCCCCGTTAAATGGTGCATCGATATCGAATATCGATATTTGCAAATATTAATATTATACTTGCAATTAAATAATCACTAACAACATTCGAAACATCAAATAAATAAATTATAACTAACTTTTAACAAATATTGATTGATTTAACTAATTTATAACATTTCATAAATTAATTAAATCGTGTGGTTTTTTGGAGATATGACAAATGTAATGACCCGCCTTTTCAAACCCCAAACTTGGCACTAATATATCCACGGTATTTTTATACCCAGCACCCAAGTTTCATAAAAATAGATTATTAGGATAAACAAAAAGAAAAGGAAACAGAACGAGAAAGAAGGAACACAATATTAGATTCTCACAACGGAAAGATAGCGTATAATATCGAAAAACGGTACAAAATCATCACTCTTTGATACAAAGTATTTCAGAGTTATAATTCTAAATACTACAAACAGCATTGATAGTTATAATAGCTTGTCCTCACAAATGCTGATATATATATAATATATTAATACAGCAAAAATAGGAACAATATGGTAGGTGAAACATCCAACTCATCTCCTCGAGCTTTAATGAACATCCAACTAAAACTGAAATTCTCAGACTACTCAAAAAAGTATACGAGGAATTTAGTGAAAAACAAAAACCATAGGTCGGACCTAATTCTGGTGTAAGAAACTTAAAGAATATGTGTATAATATATAACCATACTTTTGAGACTACATGAAATGCCGTAACGGTTATCCCTTCAAAAGAACCACCATCTAATAAGTACATAAGGTGATATAATTGATACATTCTATAGTGTAGAGTATAAATTAGAAAATAACTATATCGTGTGTACACCACAATAATAATAAGTATACAATCAATAACCGTTAGGGCTTGTTTGCATAATAGTGTAGGTTTTCCTATAGGTGCCTACTGTATATCGAGAACGGTCCTTCTGCATAAGGATCAGTGATATCCTTTCGAGCGACGTATATCTCTAAGGAATCTACCGTAGAAAATATAGAATGTGGCTCTGAATGCATCACTCCCACATGCATATCCTTAAGCTATAATAGATGGAGTCGCCTGCACCTTATGGGTTAGCTAAATCCCTTAGTTGTGCATCCTACCTCTAGTTTATGTCATTACCGATAGTGAAGTCACGTTCAATGTCTCAACATAAGAGCCACAACTCGAAAAGAACACAAATCCCTAAATGGATTCCACCATCTCGAACGGATCAAGAATCTCTACATGGATCCAAGCATTTTGAACATATCATAAATCTCAACATAGATTCCAACGTAAGTCTTTTGACGAATGCTAATGTTGTCCTCTCCCTTGGAATACTTCGCAAGATAGACAATCCTATATGATAGCATCGTTCGAAATGTTAACATTGCCTTCTCCCTTGGACTTAACCTTAGGATAGACAGTGTAATTCTATAACATTTCACTTCACAACAACTTCCAAAACATAGATCATGTATATGGTTTTGAAGTGGTTACGGTTTCGAATCATCTCATATGAATACACTCCTCTGCTTATTGGGCGCTCCAAAACCAATCTATAGATTTTTGGTTAACTCAACCGTGATTCTTTTAGAAATAAACTAAGAATGCATAAGGGTGGAGATCACCTCCTATCCAAATAGATTTTGTGACGATCAAAATTTGTGGACATTTGAAATAGAAATATTTAATTGATTTTAAATATTTGAAAGTTAGTTTAACTTGAATTTCAAATATCACTGATTATTGGATAATTTGAATATTGAATTTAATCATTGGAAATTGGATAAAATATGAAATTTGAGGTTTCGAGTTTGTTGAAAATATTTCAAAGGCTTGAGAAATTTATATTGATAACACTGAAGGTAATAGAACCTATATAATTGATTTAAAGATGGTTTGTTCAGTTTTGAAATTTTATTGTTTAAATTAAATTTAAATAAATAGCCTTCCGAGGCACAATCTCGGAATTCGACGAAACCAGTTCCATTGGATCAGTAATAGTATATTATTATCGGATTTCAATTTTCGTAGTGTTTGGAGTGATCGTTTGGCTGTACGATAAGTTAAGCGTTGAAATTAAATCGAAAATTCAGTATAAATATAGGGTCCAAAAGCTATCTTCTCCATATGATCGAATTTGGACTCGAAACCTTTTACATTGCGTTCGAAATAAGGGTTTAACATTATAAACGCCTGACGGCATACCTCGATAGGAGGTCGAGATTTTGGCTCGATTTCGAGACGTTTAAATTCAAATTTAAATTAAATTTGATATTTTGACCAGTCAAAACAAAATTTCTATGATTCAACACGTGGCCTGCCTTATTTAACATTTGTCCCTCCTTGAGGCACGTGTTGTTTTCAAAATAAAATCAAAGCAGTTGGGATTCAAAAAGGAAACAAAAACTCAAAAAAAAGATCGTGTCGCATTTCTCTTTAACTTGAAATCAAAATGAAATTAAAAAAATATGACAGCTATATTCCTTCCAAAAATTAAATCTCATTCCCTCACTTCTAGTTCTAATCACACATCCTCTGAGCCAAATCAACTCCTGAATTTACCCTAGGAATTCATGCTCGCGTGAACGAAGTCGAGTTCGGTTTTAATCCAATCGAACGACTTCGACGATGAGGGATGAGAGCGTGGGCGACAATCATTCGCGTCAGAGTCACGAGGTGTCCCGATAGTCAGAGCTCGAGTGGAATTTAAAGATGGCGCGTTCAAAGCTAGTGCAAGGCCTGTCGGCGTTGAGCACAGCAGGTGAGGGGATCGCTCGAGTGGATTCGTAATGGAGCCGAGGCTTAGCTTCGATGTCAAGGAGGTCGTGGCCATTAGGGGATTGCGGTAAGGAATGAGGGAGCTTGGAGGCCGGGGAAGAGGTATTTTCTGTTTCGGGTTAGATTATAGGATTAATTTTAAAAAAATGATGATAACCGTGTTTTAACTGGAAAAGGAAGAATTTTAAGTCAGATCTTTATTTTTGAAGACATACATTTATTAAAGAAGAAAGTTCTTTTAGCAAAAATAAAACAGATTGCTGTTTGTTTTTTTATATACAGTAAAGAAAAAAATTGGGAATTTGAACATGTTGAAGTTTATATAAATTAGATTTTGAAAACTATAAATTATTTATTTTTATATGTATGCATGTGGTTTCAAAAGAGAATAAATATATGGATATATCTATTTGCATTTACCGGTTTATATTTAAAATAATGTATTATGGAGATTAAACTTATCTAATTATTTGGCCACTAGAAATAATTTACGAAAAGAAAAATTGTTAAAATAAATTATTAGTTAATTGAATTAATTAAATGGTAATTAATTATTTGACTGTTTCAAATATTAATAAATTATGTAATGCCATTCAAGGTTTATAACCGTGAAGAAATGGTCGAGATGGATTGCTAACTAAAATAAAAGGTGAGTTAATCTCACTCATCTGGATTGTTATTTAAATTTAAATAGTTAAATTTAAATATTTGGTTGAATAATTGAATTGATTAGATGTGGTATATTATATAGTAGTGTATATATATTGGAGTGATTGATTTCCCGCATTATATAGCGGATGAGACCCTATGCACCGCATAATAGCGGATGAGATGATATAAACCCATATACCGCGATATTCCACCTTGAAGTGGAATTGGTATTATTATATTTTTCTAACATCTATGGATGCAGGGAAAATATATTGGAGGGATCCAACTGGATTCCTCAAAAATATTTAGATTTTTTTAATACTATATGATATGTTATGTTCGATAATCTATGATAGATTATATTGGAAATGGAAAATTTTGGATGCTATGGTTTAAAATGAATATATTTGGGTATATTGAGGTATCGGAATATAAAGATGGGATTTTTGAGGGAATTAAAAAGAGGATTTTAAGTAAGTAATTATAAAGAATTGTGATAAATTAAAGAATGAATTGGAAAAGGATAAAGGTTGATTTTTTTAAATTCTAATAATAAATTCCGAGTATGGTAAAGGAGATTTTAAATAAATGGAAACAAATGATTATTTTTAACTTAAGTGATATTATCTAGAGAAATAAAAGATTTATTTTAAAAATTCAGGATTCAAATGGTCTGGGAAGAAATAAAAGGGAATTTTTGAAATAAAATATAAAATTTATAATTTCAGTTTTAAATAAGATTTTTAAATCATAATTAATAAGTAAATCTGGAATTAATAGATTTTTGAAATAATCTTTGAATAAATCGGGAAATAAATTTTATGGGAAATTTGAATTTAGAAAATCGATTAAGTGGTTGAAACAGTGTTTCAAAAGAGAAAAAGATTATGGAATTTATAAAAAGGGTTTATAAATAGAGTGAAATATTTATCAAAAGATAATTTGGAAGTATAAATTCACGATGGAAATGTATAAAGGAATGGGTAATTTAATTTAAAAATAAATAGTGGTTTATTTTTAAAAGGTGTGGAAGAGAAGCGTATTTCCCTGAAAAGCCAAGTACGTTTTTCAAAGCAGATTTTTAGTATAAGTTAAAAAATTTAAAGTTTTTTTTAAAGGAATGTTTTTAAGAAATTATTATTTAAGTTGTTTAAATTTTAAAAGTAAACATGTATTTAAATTAATTATGGTAGTGATTAATTGAAAGGTTTGACTAGTATTATGATTTTAAAGATAATTATTAATATTTATATTTTATAAATATTTTTATTTAAAAGATAGTTTGGTTAAAGTTTCATTTGAAACCTGTATAGAATTTCTTAATTCTTACTTTAAAATTTAGTTTGGCTTAACTTTTATTTTTAAAAATTTGTTTTACATTTTATAAAATAGTTTTAAAGTATCTATTTTGAATAAAATATTTAAGTAGTTTTAATTTAAATGTTTTAAAGTATATTTTAGAATAAAATGATTTAAATTATTTCAAAATCTAAAGTACTTGGAGTTGGTAATTTTCAGTGGGAAATAAATAATTTTGGGAATTTATTCTGTGAATGAAAAGAGATTTGAAACAGATTTCAAAGGGTTGAAGTATAGAAAATAACTTGCGAAGTTATTTTGAAATAAATAATTTGGAAAATTATTTGAAGTCTGATGGTTGTTTGTGAATGCTATTTGATAGTTAAATAACCGACTATCAATATTGGCCAATGCGCTGATCATTTCGAAGAGACCGGGATCGGGATTAATTTCCCGAAAACCACTTCGATCCGGTTTGAAACGTTTTCGCGAGAAAGACAAGAGCTGGGAGGCGAATATGGATCAGTGAAGTGCAAGGGCTAATTGCTACTAATCCTAAGGGTGATTCCAAAATGGATGTAGTAGGAGTAGTGCCTTCGGTTCAGTTCGGACCCGAAACGGACTTGTATGGATGAATGCCTTCAGAACATCGTAAGGAGGACGAAGAGCATTCTAAGTGAATGTGTGCTAAAATGGTAAAGCATAACCTCGAGCCTCATCAACTAGGAATGGCTAAAACAGAGGAGGTGCACACAAGGCTAAGTGGCTAGCAACCAATTAGGGAAAGGTCACCCCTATCTAGACGTCCCTTTATTTCGACTGTGTGGGCGGTTGCTTATCCCAATCATGGGGTGAACTTATTCGGACTATCCAGTAAGGGGTAGCTCCAGTCTTGTGATGCAGGGGATCAGGGTGGATCCTCAGTACGGTGATTTAGACCACGTACTGTGACGGGCGGTACCCCAGTAGCCCTGCCATTGTATGGAATCCAATCTCCAATAAGCGCCTGTACGGTTTTGATTGTGCCTAACTATCACTGAAACGTGAGATGCATGCATTTCAGCAAGATTCTATTTTACTTTCTATAGACACTATTATAATATCAGACGGATTTTGATAAAAATGTTTTGGTTATCGTAAGGTAAAAACCCAGAATGTTTATTTGTGACGTCGTCTTACGAGATACCTTTGATTTCAAAGGATTTGAGAACTTTAGTAATCCATTTGAGTGTATTTTCTCATGCTGGTTTCCAGATTGACTCGGGTGTTATTTAACTATAATGCTCGGGTCAGACCGAGTATTATATAATACAGGATATGATGCTGTGGAGCTCAGGAGATGAGCTGGATGGCAAGACATACTTTTGTACTTGATTATTATTCCACTGTATATTCTGTTTTGGGGACCAATTTATATAACTGTCCAGCATTTGGATATTGATTATGTTGTTGAACTGAGTTGTACTCTAATGATGTATGTATAAATCAGTAGAGATTTCTTTGTGTTTTAAAGCTATTATGTATATATTATATTTATCCCGCTGCGACTGTGAGATTCTTGTGTTCTATTTCCTTCTTCTACCCCCTTCTTCTTTAAACCATAATGGTTCATTTTTCCGACATTCGATTGTTCGGCATTTGATTGTTCGGCATTTGATACAGTAGACATATTGATGTCAATTTTCGGACGTTGAAAAATTCTGGCCGTTAAACTTGGTATTAGAGCTGAAGGTTAAGTGAAAACCTTGGCTCTGGTGGGGATTACTCATTAAAAAAGAGTTCATAGTACTCTAGAATGAGTTTGAGTATAATAATAGATATGAGCGCGTATTTGTCGGTGAATATAAAAATTGTTTTTATATTGTGTTGACTTATCGGTTGAGTGTTTATGGATTATGGGCGATATGAGGGACGCCATGTCATCGATAGGGGTTTCTAAACTCTTAAACCAGATAAACCGACATAGTAATGTTTTAAAATAGGGTAAATGAAATAATTTTACCCAAATTATTTCTGTATAAAAAAGGAATAATTTTCAAAAATTATTAGAATTGGCAACTTGATTATTAGGAAGTGATAATATTAAAGTATTATCATTGATGTGTGGAAATTGAAATAAGAAAATAATAGTAGAACCAAAGTTAAGGAATAATTTATAAAGCAGAATGAGATTTGTAAATGTGAATTATAAATGTGATGTAAAAGGAGTGAGACTATGAAATTGAAAATGTAAAAATTGAATAAGAATTGAAATCGTAACTAAAGGCTAAAAAAATAAATTCATACACAAATGGGATTTGTAAGTACAAATTGTAAATGCGAGAAATATTTGAATATAGATTGGAAGGATTTGAAATTTTGAAATTTTGAAAAAGGTTTAAATTCCTTTCGCTTTGAAAATGATTTTTCAAAGGTGGTGGAGGAATAATGGTGATATTATTTGAGAAATATTTTCGAATTAGATTTGAAATCTGGTGAGATTTGGAATTTAAAAATATTGAAATGTTTCTAAGAGATAAAAGCACTGAACTCTCTTTGGATGCTGGGAAATAATTTCAATGATGACTGCAGCATCATCGAGATTCATTTTCGAGTTTCCCGAAGAAAAATTGCTGCTAAATTGTTTTAAATTGGAGTGGTTTGCAAAACTGGGTTTGGTTTTAAGATTCAAAGAATAGTTGATTTGGATATATATGTTTTCAAATTTGATTTTGAATGGTTTAAACTGGAAGCTTATTTAAAATGTTATGGAAATATAAATGGGCTTGATAACTAGTAAAATTTGAGATTTTCTAGAATAGAAAACTTAACTTGAAGTAGAGTTAAATTAAAATAAGTATGAGGACAAATAAAGCTAGGGAAGTAAATCAAATAAATAAGGTAAAAAGATTAGTAAATGTGATGTAATAAGTTTGAAAAAATTATAGAAGTTTAAATTTTTGAGTTAAATCAGAGCGTGATTAAATATGGTTAAGTCAAAGTGAATTTAAAGAAAAGTCTAAGAAGACTAACTGAAATGGTTACTTAAATAAAATTTATTAAGGTGGAAATAAATTTGTGAATGGATAAATGAATGTATAATTTCAAGTAAATGTGACAATAAAATAAGTTAGTAAAGAAAGTCAATTAAATGAAGTAAATTCAAGAGATTGTGAATGGAATGTAAATAAGTTGAAAGGCTTATCGAAACTTAAAATTTAGATTGAATCAGAATGTAAGTGAAAGTGAGCTTTGAGAAAATGATTATTGAAAATAAGTTTATTGAAATTTTAAACAAATGTATAGAGGAACAAAGGAATTTACATTTGTAAGTAAGTAAATGGAAGTGGAATGTTGGAACTAAATTTCAATTGTGTTAAATAAAGTGAAATGGAAAATTTATCAACTTGGATTAAACAAAACAAAGTATTAAATTTAAAATCAGTAAGTGAACTAATTGATTTAAATGGTAAGAAAATGGAATTGAAATTGAATTTTGGGATTGTGTAAAGTAAGGTGAAGTTGTAGAATTGGTTCTAAGTGGATTAAAATAATAAAAGTTGGAAGTAAAATTAGTTTGAGATAGGAATTAATTAGTAAGTGGAACTAATTAGAGAATGGTTAATTATTTAGGGGTTGAGATAATGTGAATAGAATTCAATATTTAAAATAAAAGGGGAATTGAATTTAAATGATATTGAAAATGAAATTTTGAATAAAAGTATATATAAATCAAAGTGGTGAAGTGAAAATAGTTATAAGAAGTATATAAAACATTTATATTGTACTTAAGAGGGAATGATGAAATTCTTAGGTAAATTTGGTTTTGGGAAAATTATTCTAAGATAATATTTGAATGGAGCTTTAATAAAAGGGGTGTGAAATGATAATTGTGAATAAGTGGATGGAAATCAAGATGAGTATGAATAAGAAGAGAATTGATATAGCTAATAATCAACTGAGATAAATACGTAGGGTGTACATATATTATTTTTTTCGCATAGCGATTCGATCTAGATTCGAGCACAGAATTTCGAGATAGTTATCGATCCGAGTTGGGATTTTTTTCACTCGATTTTCAATGGCGAACCCTGGATATGGATTTTTGATTGATTATGAAAATTCTCTATCATATTTTGTGGCTATGCAAGGACAATGACGGTTGCTGATCAAGAAACTAGATCAGAGTGTGCATTAGGAAGTCGGGTGGACGATACTAGTTCGGAAGTGAAATTGTGTGATCGAGCGAGCAATCGAATTATTGCGTATGGATGATATATGTACATTGTACGGGCTTGAATGAAATAGATATTGAAACTATTGTAAATAAATGTATAAAATGATTTTGAATGTTGCAATTGAACATTATTTCTTAGTGGGATACAGGTGTTTAAAAGCAAAAGGAAAATTGGAATTTTGATTTCAGAAGATAAATGGAATTCCAACAAAAGGTATGTATTTAAATTTCTATATGAAATTTGATGATTTTCTTGTATAGCCACTTAGCCTTTTGTTTTTCTTTTGAAATTTGGGAGCCCGTAGAGGCATTTTGTAGTTGTACCGATCTAGCCGCGCAAAGGAGAAGCTGGAAAAAAATTTCAAAATTTAGGGAGTTAGAAAAATTTTGAGAAAATTTTGATAATTTAAAATTTGATATTTAAATTTAAATTTGAATGATTGAGTAAGTGATTTTGGTAGGAACCTATGAAAGAAGTTTGGAAAGTTAGTACAGGTGTTGTGGTGTCTTTAATGAAAAGATTTGTTTTGGGAAATTGTTGAAAACTGTTTGGATTGTGGGATTAATAGTTAACGGGTTATGGACCATTCCTCTTAACTAGTAATTTCGGGGACGAAATTTTTTTAATAGGGGAGGAATGCGACGACCCGAAATTTCTAGATATTTGAAATTGAAATATTTATTTGATTTTAAATATTTGAAAGTTAGTTTAACTTGAATTTCAAATATCACTGGTTTTTGGATAATTTAAATATTGAATTTAATCATTGGAAATTGGATAAAATATGAAATCTGAGGTTTCGAGCTTGTTGAAAATATTTCAAAGGCTTGAGAAATTTATATTGATAATACTGAAGGTAATAGACCCTATAAAATTCAATTTAAAGATGGTTTGTTCAGTTTTGAAATTTTATTGTTTAAATTGAATTTAAATAAATAGCCTTCTGAGGCACAGTCTCGGAATTCGACGAAACCAGTTCCACTAGATCCGTAATAGTGTATTTTTATTGGATTTCAATTTTCGTAGTGTTTGGGGTGATCCTTTGGCTGTACAATAAGTTAACGTGCTGAAATTAAGTCGAAAATTCAGTATAAATATAGGGTCCAAAAGCTATCTTTTCCATGCGATCGAATTTGGACTCGAAACCTTTTCTATTGCGTCTGGAATAGGGGTTTAATATTATAAACGCCTTGCAGCATGCCTTGATAGGAGGTCGAGATTTTGGCTCGATTTCGACACGTTTAAATTTGAATTTAAATTAAATTTGATATTTTGACCAGTCAAAACAAAATTTCTATGATTCAACACATAGCCTGCCTTATTTAACATTTGTCCCTCCCTAAGACATGCGTTGTTTTCAAAATAAAATCAAAGCAGCAGAGATTCAAAAAGGAAAAAAAAGGAAAAAATAAGATCCGGCCGCATTTCTCTTCAACTTGAAATCAAAACAAAATTAAAAAAATATGACAACTATATTCCTTTCAAAAATTAAATCTCGTTCCCTCACTTCGAGTTCTAATCGTGGATCCTCTGAGCCAAATCAATTCTTGAATTTACCCTAGGAGTTCATGCTCGCGTGAACCAAGTCGAGTTCGGTTCTAATCTAATCGAACGATTTCGACGATGACAGATGAAAGAGCGCTCGAAGAGCATTCGCATCAGAGTCGCGAGGCATCGCGATAGTCAGATATTGAGTGGAATTTGAAGATGGAGCATTCGAATCCAGGGCAACGCTGGTCGGCGTCGAGCCCAGTAGGTGAGGGGATCGCTCGGGTGGATTCACGATGGAGCAGAGGCTTAACTTCGATGTCCAGAAGGTCGTGGCCATTAGGGGATTGCGGCGAGGAATGGGGAGCTTAGAGGCTTGGGAAGAGGTATTTTCTTTTTCGGGTTAGATTATATGATTAATTTAAAAAAATGATGATAACCATGTTTTAACTGGAAAAGAAAGAATTTTAAGTCAGATCTTTATTTTTGGAGACACATATTTATTAAAGAAGAAAGTTCTTTTAGGAAAAAAAAACAGATTACTGTTTCTTTTTTTATATACAGTAAAGAATTTTTTTAAGGAATTTGAACATGTTGAAGTTTATATAAATTAGATTTTGAAAACTATAAATTGTTTATTTTTATATGTATGCAAGTAGTTTCAAAAGAGAATAAATATACAGATATATCTATTTGCATTTACTGGTTTATATTTAAAATAATATATTGTGGCAATTAAACTTATCCAATTATTTGGCCATTACAAAATAATTTACAAAAAGAAAAATTGTTAAAATACATTATTAGTTAATAGAATTAATTAAATGGTAATTAACTATTTGACTGTTTCAAATATCAATAAATTATGTAATGTCATTCAAGGTCTATAACCGTGAAGAAATGGTCGAGATGGATTGCGAACAAAAATAAAAGGTGAGTTAATCTCACTCATTTGGATTGTTATTTAAATTTAAATATTTGGTTGAAAAATTAAATTGATTGGATGTGGTATATTATATAGTAGTGTATATTTATTGGAGTGATTGATTTCCTATATTTTATAGCAGATGAGACCCTATGCGCCGCATAATAGCGGATGAGATGACATAAACTCATATACCGTGATATTCCACCTTGAAGTGGAATTGGTATTACTATGTTGTGCTAACATCTGTGGATGTAGGGAAAACATGTTGGAGGGATCCAACTGAACTCCTCAAAAATATTTAGATTTGTTTAATACTCTGTGATATGTCATATTTGATAATTTGTGATAGATTATACTGGAAATGGAAATTTTTGGATGCGATGGTTTAAATTGAATATATTTGGGTATATTGAGACATCAGAATATAAAGATGTGATTTTTGAGGGAATTAAAAAGAGGATTTTAAGTAAATAATTACAAAGAATTGTGATAAATTAAAGAACGAATTGGAAAAGGATAAAGGTTGATTTTTTTTAAATTCTAATAATAAATTCCGATATGGTAAAGGAGATTTTGAATAAATGGAAATAAATGATTGTTTTTAACTTAAGCGATATTATCTAGAGAAATAAAAGATTTATTTTAAAAATTCAGGATTCAAATGGTCTGGGAAGAAAT
Organism: Allium cepa; assembly: GCA_030765085.1. NCBI lineage: Eukaryota > Viridiplantae > Streptophyta > Magnoliopsida > Asparagales > Amaryllidaceae > Allium > Allium cepa. The sequence goes on along the minus strand of CM060934.1, from coordinate 993,543,721 downwards.
AAAAGGGAATTTTTGAAATAAAGTATGAAATTTATAATTTCAGTTTTAAATAATATTTTTAAATCATAATTAAGAAGTAAATCTCGAATTAATAGATTTCTGAAATAAGCTTTGAATAAATCGAGAAATAAATTTTATAGAAATTTAAATTTAGAAAATCATTAAGTGATTAAAATTGTGTTCCAAAAGAGAAAAAGGTTATGGAATTTATATACAGGGTTTATAAATAGAGTGAAATATTTATCAGAAGATAATTAGGAAGTATGAATTCACGATGGAAATTTATAAAGTAATAGGTAATTTATTTTGAAAATAAATAGTGGTTTATTTTTAAAAGTTGTGGAAGAGAAGTGTATTTCCCTGAAAAGTCAAGAACGTTTTTCAAAGCAGAATTTTAGTATAAGTTAAAAGTTTTAAAGTTTGTTTAAAGGAATGCTTTTAAGAAATTATTATTTAAGTTGCTTAAATTTTAAAGGTAAACATTAATTTAAATTAATTATAGTAGTAATTAATTGAAAGGCTTGACTAGTATTATGATTTTAAAGATAATAATTAATATTTATATTTTATAAATAGTTTTATTTAAAAGATAGTTGGGTTAAAGTTTTATTTAAAACTTGTATAGAATTTCGTAGCTCTTATTTTAAAATTTAGTTTGGCTTAGTTTTTTTTTAATTTGTTTTATATTTTATAAAATAGTTTTAAAGTATATATTTTGAATAAAGTATTTAAGTAGTTTTAATTTAAATATTTTAAAGTATATTTTAGAATAAATGATTTAAATTATTTTAAAATCTAAAGTATTTGGACTTGGTAATTTTCAGTGAGAAATAAACAATTTTGAGAATTTATTCCGCGCCGCGAGTGAAAAGAGATCGGCGCGTGAAAAGAGATTTGAAATAGATTTCAAAGGGTTAAGGTATGAAAAATTACTTGCGAACTTATTTTGAAATAAATAATTTAGGAAATTATTAAAAATCTGATGGTTGTTCGTGAATGCTATTTGATAGTTAAATAACCGACTATCAATATTGGCCAATGTGCGGATCGTTTCGAAGAGACAGGGATCGGGATTAATTTTTCGAAAACCACTTCGATGCGGTTTAAACGTTTTCATGAGAAAGACAAGAGCTGGGAGTCGAAGATGGAGCAGTGAAGTGCAAGGGCTAATCGCTACTAATCCTGAGGGTGATTCCAAAATGGATGTAGTAGAAGTAGTGCCTTCGGTTCCGTTCGGACCCGGAACGAACTTGTATGGACGATGCTTTCAGAACATCATCAGGAGGACGATGAGCATTCTAAGTGAATGTGTGCTAAAAAGGTAACGCATAGCCTCGAGCCTCATCAATCGGGAATGGCTAAAATAGGGAAGGTGAACACAAGGCTAAGTGGTTAGCAACCAATTAGGGTAAGGTCACCCCTGTCTAGATGTCTCTTTATTTCGGCTATGTGGGCGGTTGTTGATCCCAACCGTGGGGTGAACTTATTCGGACTATCCAGTAAGGGATAGCTAAAGTCTTGTGATGTAGAGGATCAGGGTGGATCCTCGATACGGTGATCTAGACCACATACTATGATGATCCTCGGTACGGTGATCTAGACCACGTACTGTGACGAACGGTACCCCAGTAGCCCTACCATTGTATGGAATCCATTCTCCAATAAGCGCCTGTACGGTTTTGATTGTGCCCAACTATTGCTGAAACGTGAGATGCAAGCATTTCAGCTAGATTCTATTTTACTTTCTATAGACACTATTATAATATCAGGCGGATTTTGATAAAAATGTTTTGGTTATCGTAAGATAAAAACCCGACATGTTTATTTATGGCGTGGTCTTATGAGATACCTTTGATTTCAAAGGATTTGAGAACTTTAATGATCCGTTTGAGTGTATTTTCTTGCGCTGGTTCCCAAACTGACTCGGATGTTATTTAACTATAATGCTCGGGTTAGACCGAGTATTATAGAATATAGGATATGATGCTGTGGAGCTCAGGAGACGAGCTAGATAGGAGACGTACTTCCGTACTCTGTTGTGTATTCAGTTTTGAGGACAAGTTTATATAACTTTCCAGCATTTGGATATTGATTATGTTTTTGAATTGAGTTGTACTCTGATGATGTATGTATAAATCAGTATAGATTTCTTTATGTTTTAAAGCTATTGTTATATATTATATTTATTCCGCTCCGACTGTGGGATTTTGATGTTCTATTTCCTTCTTCTACCCCCTTCTTCTTTAAACCCTAATGGTTCGTTTTTCCGACATTCGATTATTCAGCATTTGATACAGTGGACGTATTGATGTTGATTTTCGAACGTCAAAAAATTCGAGTCTTTACAGATTTCCTTATCATTTGTTTCAGAAGAGTAAGACGATTTTATACGTACATTATAGCATCATCGAAGATAACTGTACCATATAACCCTAATGTTTCTTCTAAATATTCCTTAAGTCATTTTGGTTAAATTCAACAACAATAAGAATATTCGTATATGAAAACCAAGTCTTATATACTTATCACATTTTCGACCTTCTCAACTCACATTACCCCTCGATCAAGAGTGAAGCCGGTTGGTTAGAGCACTCTTTCTTTTACTCTCCTCGAACGTCAGCCTTAACTCTTATAGATAGAACAAGCCTACTTCGTCGACTTTTTATGCTAAGTGCACGACTAAATACTTTCCATAAACGAGTAAATAAACAAAGCATGATTATGCCACATAAAGCAGAGTAAGCCACATAAACGACTCCCAGTCCCTTTTTTATTTAATTACATCTTTATTAATTAAACCTCTTTTATTAATGCTGACATCTCCCTTGGATTTAACCTTAGGATAAACAGTGCAACTCTGTAATATTTTGCTTCGCAGCAGCTTCTAGAACATAGATCATGTGCATGGTTTTGAAGTGGTTACAATTTTTTGTCATCTTATATAAGTACACTCCCCCACTTACCGGACACTTCAAAACCAATCGATTAATGTCTAATTAACTCTACCTTAGTTCTTTCGGAAATAAAGAAAAAATACATAATAGTGAAGATCATCTCCTATCCGGATAGATTTCCTTATCATTTGTCCTAGAAGACAAAGACGAGTTCATATGTACAGTATAACATTACCGAAGATAACTGTACCATATAATTCTCGTGTTTCTTCTCGATATTCATTAAGTCATTTTGGTCAAATTAAACAACAACAAGAACAATCATGTATGGAAACCAAGTCTTGTATACTTATCACATTTTAGACATTCTCAATTCACACTATCCACCAGTCAAGAGTGAAGCTAATAGGTTAGAGCACTATTGCTTCTACACCCTACTCGAACATCAGTCTTAATTCTCACAGATATAACAAGCCTATATCATCGGCTTTTAGTGCCAAGTGCATGACTAAATACTTTTCATATACGAGTAAGCATACAAAGCACGATTAAGCCACATGAACAGCTCCTAATCCCATTTTTATTTAATTAAACCTTTATTAATTAAACCTTTTTTATTAGTATAATATATTTAGACTTTTTTCCTATTAATTAGCATACTTATAGTACTTATTAAAAATGCGAATAAATGTTTAGGATGTCTTTCAAAGTTGACTTTGAAAGTCGTCGAACACAAGACATTTTCAAAGTCCATCCATAGCAACCTTTTTGCTTCTAACTTTCGCAACTTCCATTCATAATTTCTATAACATCCCAAACCCACTCCTTTGTGTCAAACGCACCAAAACATATGTAAGGAACAACCAAACATATATATTTCCACAATATAATCACATTTTTAACCAGTTTAATATATGTTAGATACAAGGGATTTCAAAATGCGTTTATAGTGGCTGTTTCGCTTCAAACATTCACAACACACTTGACTTCACAAATAAAATTATCGAACATGTAAACAATAAGTCTTAGCCACGGTACATGTTTTCGAGGGTTATAAGAGAGATTATACTATACATAATGTTGTCACTTGCTTTCCAAAGCAATAAGGGGTCCAATAGTAATAACCTGCATTGTTATCTATTTCAACTCATATTTAACTCACAAACATTATATACAGCATACACAAATTAAATGGTCAATTAACTCACCCAAGCCTAAGAAAATCCCAGATGTAGATAATCCTATTATAAGTGCAACGGCAAAAACGGCGTCTCGATTGGACCTCGTATGCAAGTGATATAGATTTTATAAAAATTAGAATTAAAAATATTAACTGACCAATATTTATTAACTTAATTGCACTTAATTACCTTCTCCTTCTTCCCCAATTCCATTTCTTATACATGCACACATATCCTATGTACAAACCCACTCCCTCCATCCTTTCTTTCTTTTATTACTCCCTTTCTGGTTGATTAATTCATTCATCGTCAATTTTTCTGAACTTCTCTTTGCATTCTCTTCCCAATGTACCACACCCTGGCACACTCTACTACAACTAGCAAAATGCGACCTACTTGTCCTTGCTGCAATAGTGAAATGTTGCACTTCACATTACAACGTCGCACGTTTCCTTTATAACACCACCAACTAGCCTCTGCCCGAGAAGCACTACGAAACCATCACCTTAGGTTAATTCCACCTAAATCTCCTCTAAAGACAAAACATAATCACCCATCGTTCACGTCGTGTTTTTCAAATCATGATCGGAGTTGCCCAAACCCACTCCATTCCACTCTATTTCACACCAATTTCACAACGGCAACCTCCGCTACGCCAATTGACGTCCTTACCTCCATTGCCATATTCAAAATCCACGATACCCAAAAACACGACTTTGTCAAGAAAGGCCGCACCGAACATAGCTTATACCAATATGTAGCTCTCCTCACCATGATCACAACGAATCTGACATTGGCTTCTCTCATCGCCCATAGCTCTGGATTTAATTCAATGAAAGTAACAGCCGCTTTATTTCATTTATAGGAAATGGAGAAAGAAAAGTTAGGAGACTGAGAGATAATGGTGGGGTTATTTATAATACAATATATATTATATTTAATTTCTCAAATTAATCACAATGCATTTCGAGCTCGCACGACCACACAGTACATCCAATCGTCCTGAGAACTCATCAGTGTACATCACCTTATTATTCCAGTCCCGATGACATTAGTTTCATCAAAATCTAAGAAAGTGCCCCAGGATGATAATTTCATGGGTTTTGAGGCCGTTTATCGATAAAATGATTTTCGATCACATTATCGGAATTTCTTCAAACTACTTATTTTTGTAAACATTTTTAAAAAACAAGTTTACCATCATTAATTGTTATTTAAAAGGGGTTAAAAGATTATTAAATCAAAGATTCAAATATTTAAATAATTCATATATTTAAATACAAAGTTTTGAAATTCTAGGTCGTTGTGCAAATGCGGTTGTACGACTCAGATAAATGAATTCAGTCAGCAATTAATATTGAATAATTCAAATATTAACATCCACGCATCGCCTTAGCTAATGGTGTGATATTTTGGCAAAATTCTTCGCTTATAGATCTTTTTGGTAAAATGCAGTTTCACATTTTCTTAAGTGGTACATGGTAGTAACAATTATTTACACCAATTCTCTTCGTCAAAACAATATCACATTAGGACTTTTGGAATTTGGTTGTGATCAAAATTCCAATATTGTCCACTTTCAAATTTATAGTCTAACCACAAAGTCCTTGGTTTAATAATAGTTATTATTATTCACTGAACTACTCTGGTCAAAGATTTTAACTTTGAGTTGACTTCAGTTGACCATGATATTAACCCTATATAACCGAGGAGATGAATCCTCTCTCGAATAGTGTTTCACTTTTAATACTTCCATTCGACCCAACTATAATCATTCAGTGTATGTCATGCCATGATTTAACTATACTCAAAGTGGAGCTTTCATATTGAAGGCCAATAATATTCTCAAGTCAAGAGAACTGTGTAAATTAGTCATTTCTATATTTTCTATTTGACCTTAGTGATATTAACAAAAAGAAAACTATCGAGTGGATCATTTTATAGTTATCCAACAACTATTAGTACGTAACCTATTGGTGTCCCCATCATTCATAAGTAATACACTACCGAAGATTTTAAATGGCATCATGCACTCTAATCTCAACGGATGCATCGATCTTTGGTTTCGATACTTCTTGACTAGGAATATTTAAAATGGTATGCTTATCATATTGTGATATAATACTCATGGTTACAATAGTTTGTAACTACTATCACAAACACATCATTTATCGACTTTCTGACATATACACTTAAATGACCTAACTATTTATTTATAGTATTTTATAATAATTATATAACAAAAAGGAAACATTTTTAATTTTGAACAAGATTGGTTATTGAATTAGATTTATGTAAAAAATACATAATTGCCCTTAGGGCATACCCTTAACTCTATCAATCTCCCACTTGCACTTGGTATCAATTATAGAATCTTATTCCAACTTTTTCAATTGGTTTCTTCAAATCTAATTGGATCGGTCCGTCAGTGAATAGGCAAGCTATTATGTTTTAATTATCTACAATGTTAATCAACTCTCTCTGGTGTCGATAAACTGCCTTTGCATGTGGAACAACTCGAAATATGTCTCTCGACCCCTAGTGAGCTCTAAGTTTTGCTGGGAACTATATTACAACATTTTTATCATATGACAATGTTATGAGGTTCTCAACATTTGGAATCACCCTCGGCTTAAATTTGTGCATTTATTACGTATATAAATTGCTTTTATTGTGGCGTTATTCAAAGCGATGTACTTGGCCTTTTACTGAGTCATCCACAATCCCTCATTTTGAATATCTCCAACTTAAAGCTTTTTAACTAAGCTTTGAATATGAGTTTTCTATTTAACATACCATACTCAATATCACATATGAAGTCTGAGTTTGTATACTCCTTCATGAGGAGTTCGTTGTTTCTATAAGCAATTCTCCTATATTTCATAGATATGCGAAAACACTGTAAACTACCATTTAGTGACCTTAATTTGACATTTACTTCATGTATTAAACAAAAAACAAATCACGATATAGCAAACAACATAACATGTATGATAATTCCTATTGCCAATGCATAAGGAATCTCTTACATATTTCTTTTTAACATTTTGATAAGGTGTTTTTGCGTAATGTCTGGTACATTCCCAATGTCCTTTATACTCACTATAAAAGATATCATTTAGAATCTAACTCAAGAATTAAATCAACTAAATGCCGATTTTAACACAAGTATATCATTAAAAATCAGCAGCGTGTTGTTTTCTTATATTTAGAAATATCAATGCACCTTCAACGTTCTTTCTTATAAATATACGCTTCCTCTACTTTTTGACTAAAATCAAACTATTTGATATTTCTATCAAAATGCTATTCAATTTTGATGCTTGTCGAATGATACCTTTGTATCGATTCCTAGATCATATCCAAAACCCACAAACTCAATACCGCTGCCACTAATTTTGAGGCACTTTAGTCATTACGTGCAAATAGTCTAGTCTAAATCTTTATTTAGACTTTCTATTTCAGTATATATGTACCAAAAACCAAAGTCACACTAGGCGATAAGTTAATGAGTAAATCTGAATCAACTTGAGGACATCAAATGGCGAATCGGTTACGCTAATTTCAAAAATTGAAATTAACAATGTTATTCTTATCAATGTGGCTCACTATATTCCAACTGAAATTGTCTTTCTCTTAAAGATACATTTGTGACCGATGGATCATGTCTCTTCGGGTACAACTGTTAAAATCATAATTTGATAATTTATGGAATCTATTTTAGATTTTTGCATCGTACCATGTCAAAGATCAATACTCTTAATGGTTTATCTAAACAGACGAAGATTACTTATTCTTAACATTGACAAGAAACTCAAAGTTTCTCCTTGACATGCAAGAGTACTCATTAGACATTCTAATGTATTGTATTCATTTAGGTTTTGTTAATTTCATTTCATTCCTTGTAATCAATTTTAACTTTGGATCATGTCCATATCCATTTTACTACCAATAATTTCTCAAAGAAATTCATTTGCTACTAAGTTAGTCTTGAAACAACAGTTATTTATCAATGCAATGGAATAGGCATTTATAAATATTTTATGAATTGCCTTATATAACTTATTTGGTATTAGCTCATAATATTTATGTTCACAACATAAATTAGTTATCCAATGACTATCATTCCCAAACTTCTTTTTATGTGATTCACACAAGATCCTTATGTACAATTATTACATGCAGTCTTTTAACTCACACAACCCGCTAGCTCCTTGGCCTAAGACATGATGAGGTTTCTTATAAACTCTTATCTTGTGTGATTATGTAAACTATTCTTTGGATGCTATTAATTTTAGCCTTGTGTACCACTCATTAGTACACATCTCATAGAAAGAATTTAACTTAACTTCACTAAATATTAATCGTGTTTTGTCCAACAAAGTTCGATTACTTTTTATCAATACAATATTAGTGATTATATGGTGGAGTGACTTGAGACTGAATTTATATTAATTTTAGGTACATTTGAAACACTTTCCAATATTCCTACCCATTCGATCAAATTAAATCATTTTCTTGCATGGTATTTTATTTACTTCCATTTTATATTCTATGAGCTTATTATAGACATACTACATGTGCATACACATGTCCATGTAAGTGATAACTCATCGGTGAATATAACAAAATAAATGGAACCACTTTGGTATTAATAAACTTGTGATTACATACATTTATATGTACTAATCCAAAGAGTTCATTTACTCTTATGATTGCTCCCACAGAATGGGTGCATTGCCTTTTATTGTTTGAGATATAATTCACTAGTACCACATGATTCATAATCACATAATCAAAGAATTATTTCTCCAAACTTTGGCTTAGTCCATAATTCCAAAATATTTGCAAATAATTTAGATACTTCTGTATTTTCCAATGCATCAGAAATACCAATATTATAGTTGTATTTTAAAACAAGCATTCATAATATTCATAATGAAATAAAACTATGACTATTTTTCATTCAACATAGAAAAATAATTATTATTTGATAATAATGTTTAGTACATTTTACAAAAAATTTCGTAATTTGATGCATCTAATAAGTGATAAATGGCATGCTCCCATTATGTCCACCATTATTATAATAACGTATGAAATACGAAGCTCCATTTTACCATTTGATACACGGTTATTTCCTTCATTTACTGTAACTGGTTTACATTTGAGGAGTTTTTGATAAAATATCTTAAATTCAAAGAATAAATCTCACAGAAAACAATTTTCTATTTGAAAATACATTTTGGAATATGTTTGGACCAAAAATGGCACAAACACCCAATAGAGAATAGAAGAGAACAAAAAGTGAAGAAAACAAATTAAAATGGGTAAGAAACAAACATACATGGTTTTATAGTGGTTCGGCAAACTTCGGCTTACGTCCACTTAATGATTTTATTATTTAACTTCTGACTTGGGGAAGAAGTTCTTAGGGATTAGTACAACTTCGACACTTATTTCATAATTCCAATAATATAGAGTAGAGTTGAGGTAGAGCCAAAAAGATCTTGAAAAATGAGCCCTACCTCTCTATTTATAGAGGCAGGAAGCCTAATATCTCGCACAAAATATCTCCAGGCCGTTACTCAAGATTTAGACCAATTCCTCCAAGAAAGTAGGTGCCACTTCATCAACCACCTATGGGTCGGTATTACTCCATGGGTAGGAGTCGGTATTGAATCCTAAAATTGCCAAATCATCTGCCTTCAGCTCTTCGTTTCGGATTGTCTTGTGGTTAACTTCATGATTTCATAGTTGTTTGTACCAATATCAGCTTGTTTCGGAGTCTAAATGATGGAGAAGTAAAAGAACAAAGTTGCGGATTTAGGAGTTTATGGAGATTGATGTAAAATTGCATTAGGCCAACAAAACAACATTGGAAACAGGTTATTGACACCAAGTAGGACCCCTACGAAGAAGATATGCTCCCATGGGGGAGTTTATGTGAGTATCGACTCCACACTTATGGGTCTCCGATCTTCGTATTTTGGTGGTGAGTTGGTATTTGAGTTGTAATCTTGGTTGTACTTTGATTTATGAGCTTCGTGTCATCGCTCTGGATGCCTTATTTTGATAACTTTGAAGTTTGACTCGTCGGTTTTATACTGCCTGGTCAAAAGGCAAGATAACCGAATAAAAATCATATTTCTTATTCCAATGTTAGATATCAACTATTACTTTGCAATTCTCATTTTCGATGTTTATTTATGAAGCAGAAGTGATCATTCACTCTCTTCATCCCAACCGTGCCTTAGGTTAAATCCATTATTATACATTTGATTTCCTTTCTATACGATCAAACCATTCAAAGGAAATCGTTGCTATAATATTATACTAAACTCTTTGCAAAAGTGCATTTGATCATCTTTAACCTTTAAGGATATTAAATAAATTGCACTTTACGAAGACTAATTAAATTGACAATTCAGCGATCGAATTCTTAGATCTATCTTGTAGCCTTCAGTCCAGTGTTACATTTAATTCAACAAGATCATTATTGCACTGAATCATATTGCATACATAATCTCACACTACAGTTTAAATGCTTATTTCAATGGACTAATTTCATCGACGTTTTGTACGTTATGAATTGTGACCGTTCACCATATAAAATTTATATGTGATCGTATATGGATCAAATATCCATATTTTTGTATTGCTTTTAAAGTTCGAAACTCGTTAAAGAGAATACACATTCTCAAGAAAGTAAACTCGTAAGTGACCAAGTTACAAACATATTTAGTGGTAAGTATATTTTATATTTCTATTTGTCAATATTAATTCAATTCATTTGTATATTTTAATTGATAAACATTTTATCAATTATATTAGTTACACAAATTTATTAATGTAGATTATTATAATGTATGCAATTAAAGCGCTTAGAGGTTCTATAGCAGTGGAAGAACAAAATGTTTTGGCGAGGATAAAGCGGGGATTTAACTAAAAATAGCGAAGGTGCAAAACGCTTCATTAGATATAAAAGCAAATATTAAAGTTAATTTATTATCATTCTCACATCATTTATGTAGGAAAATGAAATATTGTTTAATCTTATATAAAAAAACTGAAGAATATCATTATTTATGCATTTTAGATTTGGTGACCACAATAGATTTCTAACTTATATTGAGCATTTATGCCTTAAAATTAGGTGTTTATCCTAACTTTGTTGATTCGGTTTTAAAGTGAGCTAGTCAAATCAACCTTTTTATATTTATGTTGCTAAAGCGGGTGCTAAAAAGCCTTGATTTAATGCGTGTAGCGAAAAATAACGGAAATGGATCAACCGATTAATAGCGCTAAATTGAAAAAAACATAGCGGTAGACCAAGGCTATGCGCTATAGCGGGGATTTTGCATAGCTTTAACTACATTGATTATAACTTTATTTAGGAGATGTTCTTACAATATGAGAAATGTTAAATATTACCATTTCATTTTCCTAATAAGGCACTTATTGGTATTTTATGCTTCTTCAAACCCTAAGACGAAACATAAAAGTCTTTCGACTTCATTAATGGGTGTTACGACTCATCTGTCTTGGGATTCTAACCTTGCGTATGCTCAACAAATCGAAAGAAATTATTCATTCGTACCTAGCATTTTGTGATAGCCTAAGTATAATATATATATACCTTGAGTTTGCTCAATAAATACATATAGTTACCTTACCTTGTCTAGTCAATATATTAATAATACTACACATAACATCTCTAGCTTGAGTTTGCTCAACTACTAGAGTGTATGCACGTAATTTATTAATATATAAATCGTGGCGGACAACAGTTATATTAAAGATTCATAATCTTCAATATATTTAATTGAGTGATGTCAAATTATGGAATTATGTATATTTTTATGAAATACTCCCATGGTTAAAGTGTTGGACATATCAGAAATCACCTACGTACTATATGTATGTATGTATTTCTTAAGACTAATTGGGTTTCTTACTGTTCCACCTTCAGTTTATACATTTTTATTATATAATTTTTAGTATATATAACTTTTATACTTTATTTAACTTACAATATTTTATGTATAACATTATATTAATTAAATCTTATTTAATTAACTAACATTTAGTTAATTATTATATTATTCAATTATAACATATTATATTGAATATGTATATCTAGTATAAGCTTTACAGTAATACACACATATCTTTTATACGTGTAATTTTAGTTAATTTATTTAATTAATTAATTAACCATTAAGTAATTAATTTAATTAAAAAAATTATATTAATTTTGAAAATTTATTTTATATATGTCAATGTATATAATATATCAATATATGTTATCTTAAACATTTTAAAATAACTTAAAATATGTCAATGTATATAATATATCCAAATATTTCTTAATTAATTAACTTATTTAATCATATTTATTTTAGTAATCTTATTAGAAAATTTTAAATTTCAAAATTAATATATAAATATCAAACATTTTGAAAATTTCATTATCTTTTCAAACATTTTGAAAATTGAAGTTATGTTATAACTTTTATAATAAAAAAGTTTTATTTTAAACTTAACTTTTAAACATAAAATCTTTTTTTTGCAAAACTGTTTTGAAAATTAGCCTAAGGCCCAATTCAAATAGTGTCTTTTATATTAGAGGAAACCTGTGGGCTAACTTCACCTTTAGGCCAGGCCGATAACCAGGTAGGATTGGGTACTTGATTACACCACATATGCTATTGGGCTCGGATACTATTGATGCTCCAACCCAAAGTCCTTTGGGGTGGCATAACTAGATACTTGACGAGCGAGTTTTACATGCAGCCTTTCGACTAATGCAATCAACACAGGACACGTATAGGTAAGAGGAAATGCTTCGTCATAGATCACAATGTGAGAACCCCTTCTCATGATAGCAATAGGGATCGAACTTTGGACATCCAATGTACAAGTGAATGCCTCAACCAACCTTGCTCCAACTATTGAAGGAAATGGGCCAGCTTGTAGTAGAGTTATATCGTAAATTTCAAAAAAGTTCCTATTTTGGATCTAGTGGCATATGAAGTTTGAAGGATTTATTAGATCCAAACTAATATTGTTTTAATAAAATCATATTTTATTAATTTTATCTTAATTTTTTTAATGTAATTCTAAATTAATTAAGTGCAAGATATGAAAAAAAATGAACATATTTGATATATTCATATTTTAATTGTGTGATGGAATTGCTAAACATAAAGCAAGCATGATTAATTGATGACAATATATTGAAATAAACAAGAATAAATCTAGACATAAGGATCAAGTAGGAAGGAAACAAAAAGTGGCATTGTTGATTGATTCCACCTTCTCTCTTTAGAAAATTTGATTGATACAACATTTTAGCACAGAAGAGGTATTATGGCACAATAGCATAACAACAAACAATAATTAATATATAGCTTTAAAATTGTTTCATAATAATAAAAGGGTTTTAATCATGATCCAGAAATTTGAAATACAAATATTAAATGCTTATATGTACATACACATATAGATATAATTATGCGCATATAAAGACTAAACCAAAACTTTCTAATTAATTCAAAACAAACTTTCGTACTGGGTTAACATTTTCTGATGTATTTGTAAACTTATGTATACCTAAATTAGTTAACAATGATACATATATACATATAAATTAAAAGATTGTTTACAAAACAAAAGTGGAATACAACAAATTAAGCAATATATTTGATAGAGTTAGGGGTATGCCCTACGGACAATTATGTAATTTGTTATATATATCTAACTCGTTGACCAATCTGTTCAAAATAAATGATATTTTCTTTCTATAGTATACTTGATACAATGAGTTATATTAATTAATCAATTTAATTAAAAGTATATTTAATAGATAATCCATTAATAGTATATTTTGTGGTAGCAGTTACAAAGTGTTGTAACCGTGAGTAATTTATCATAATGAATATAAATATACCATTTTAAATGCCCCTAGCTAAGATGCATCAAGACTAGATATTGATGTATCCGTTGAGACTAGAGTATGTAATGCTCTCCAAATGTTAGGCGGTGTATCACTCGTGCCTACTAGGGGCACTTAGATGTTACGTAGTAATAGTTATTGGATAACTAAGGAACAACTCACTCGATAATTTTCTATTGATTATATATTAAGCTCAAACCGAGAATATTAATGTGATTGATTTACACATTTCTCTCGACTTGAGAATACTATGGATCTTCAATATGAAATCTCCGCTTTGATTATAGTCAATCATAGCCTGACGTTCCATCGAGTGACTATAGTTGGGTCAAGTGGAAGTATTGGAAGTGAAGCACTATTCAAAAGAGGATTCGTCTCCTCAATTACATAGGGTTAGTATCATGGTCAACTCAAGTTAACTCAAAGTCAAAGTCTCTAACCAGAGCATTTCGTTTAAAAATAATTGTTATTATTAAACCAAGGACTATATGTTTGGATTATAGATTTGAATATGGATGCTATTGGAATTTTGACCATTACCAAATTCTACAAGTCCAAAGTGATAGTTTTGACGAAGAGAATTGGTGTAAATAATGTCACAGCCGAGTAGCGTTTATTAAACTAAAATTGGATTTTGCCAAAATTGAGTAAGCGGTAAATTTGGCTATAATGTCACACCACCTACTAAGTGATGTGCGAATGTTAAAATTCAAATAATTCAATGTTAATTGCTGACCGACTTTACACCCAAAAGTTACACAACGGAAATGATGATTTCTCTTTAGACCAAACGATTTAAATAGTTTATAATTTTTAGAAATTAATTTAGTTAATTAATATTTATGAAATATTAATTGTAAAATTTTGAATATAATTTGAGAAATAAATATTGTCATATATATTTATAATGGTTATAAATATATCAATTGATATGAGATATCCATGATGAGTTAAATTGGATTTAATTAAATATATTCACTTGGGTTTAAATGGGCTTTTTGGCCCATAAGGATGGAGGCTATATTTGGTTGTAAAGACAAGGATATGGGGGCTAAAAATATGGAAAAAGTCCTTGAGATGGATGGTGGAGATCAGATGAGAAAAAGTAAGAGATACGATCCTCTTTTCTCTCTCTCATTTAACCATTATGAAAGGATCTCTAAACCTAATTCCAAAGAGTGATTTTTTGGCTGCTTCCTCTTCCTCGTGGAAGCCAAATTACTTCATTATAAACCTTAAAAAAATTCTCAAATCAAATCAATTTAAACCGTAGGCTATTTGACATCAAGAAGGTATATGATTTAAGACTAGAAATCTGACGAATCAAGGAATTTCAAAGGAAGAGAATTCATCCTTTCAATGTGGACATGAAGGTAGGGGTGGGCTCGGTCGGTGAACCGATTCAATCATTTATTCAATTAACTGGTTGTCGATTAATTTGGTTCTAGTCTACCGACCGAACCGGTTAAAATTAACCACGGTTAACTGGTTAATTTAATCGATTAACCGTTTAAATTTACTGGTTAACTGGTTAAACAACAACATATGTACACTTACAAGCATTAAAAACACATATATATGCAAATAAAAATAGTTTCAGACTTCATTTCATATAGTATAGCCACCATTACAATGAGCTGATTGCAACTATGGTTTAGTTCGTGCATTCAGTTCAATGGTTCATATTTCACTTCACTTCAGCTTTAGACTTCACTTCAGCTTTAGACTTCAGTTCAAACTTCAGTGCAGTTCTCATCTCTCAATTCATACATTACAAGCAATCAAGCATCATTACAGTGATTATATTATGTTAGGAATTCGAATACATTAATGCAACACTCTCTACTCTCAATTCTTCAACTTTAGTCTCTATTCTCCAAGTTTATCCAAACAAAGGTAAACACGGTAATTTAGCAATTGACTAAAGCATATAAGCGTGAAATGTAGATATGTACAATCACAGAGAGCTGAAGGCTGAACTTGAAGCATGCACATTTTAATTTATTTCAGACTTCAAATATATACTGCTCCTTCTATTAATTAATCGATCAATTCATATTAAATATGTAAGGCGGTTTGGGGTGTTAACAGATATTGAGACATATATTATTTCTCACTAGAAATGTATAAAATATTCTTTATTTTTTCCAAGTTGTTGAATTTTTTTATGCCATGCTTAATTTGAATTAAGTATTTCAGAAAATTGTAATACATCAATTTATATAATAAACCTCTTTTCTAACCTAATTAACAAAGTATGGTGCTAAATTTTATGATCGATAATCTTTAGACTGACAATGTCTGTGTGTATATGGATCTGAAATATGAAAGCATGGTGTTTTTGCAACAACTTTTGGAAGAATAATTTTATTGCACAGTTACATATTTGCTTCAAATTTCAAATATAGTCTGCTCCTTCTTCCTAAAATTAATGCTAAAAGATTTTGTTAATAACCTGAACCATACTATATATTAAGCAAAGCCAAAGACATTTTATATTTTTTATACTTTATCTTTTGTGCTAACTATCATGTCAACATGTACCTAGATAACCTGAATCATATTATATATTAACCAAATCCAAAATATTATATGTTAACCGAATCCAAAAATCATAGACTAGATAACCAAAGTTTTAATGAACTGACTATCATGTCAACATGCAGTTCAATTTCCAAGTTATATTTTTATTTTTGCCTTTCCATACATCATTGATCATGGAATAGGTACCATTAATTTTGTTATAAATGTCAGAAATTCTTTACTGTTCGATCTTTCGTGATTAATGATGAACAATTCAAGTAATAGCCCAAGGATCACCAATACCGAATATTTCAAAAACAAAGCTTAATATGATTTTTTTTTTGTTCAAGATGACGTACCTTGATTAACAGCGGAAGATGTAATGGCTGCCATCTTCTTCTTCTGACTTCTAATAATTACTTTTCTTCTCAGAATTCGGTTTCTCTCTCCAACCCTATTTCTTTTTCTGTTTCTTGATGGAGAATAATACATCTATATCCAAGAGAGAGAGGACCCAATCCTTTACATAACATTTAACTCTAAATTTGGTACGTCCATCATATACCAATTTAACGCTTAAGATTAATCACAAACCTAATGTTCTAATTATAGAAGTCTATTTATGACTTAATTAATCGGGTCACATTAAGATTAGAAACTGCATAACGTTAAAGGTAAATGAAACGTTCTATTTATGACCTAATTAATAGGGTCATATTAAGATTAGAAACTGCATAACGTTAAAAGTAAATGAAACAATTGCAGTTTCTAATAGCAGTTTTCTAACATTCTCCCACTTGACCCGATTATTCATAATATCAAGTGTTGAACATCATACTATGATAAATTGCTGAGAGTTATGACGGTTGTGCATTATTAATTCAATGCATTCCCTTCCATATACTACAATACCAGCAATCCATCATTTTATACTCATAATTTATTTTAAAAAACAGCATAATGGTCCACATAATGTCTTATATCATAATGATTAAACATAATGTCTTTATAAGACTCTTTCTTGTTTAAAATTACACAAAGTACTTATTACCACATTAAAACAAGAGACACATAATTGTATTTCAGAAACACACAAAGGAGCTCAGAATGTCACACGTCAACCAAGACTCATTCTTTGAACATGTTTCTTAAATTGTCTTGGCTGTAACCCTTTCGTTAAAGGGTCTGCAATCATAAGTTCTGCCTTATGTGCATGATTGATACTCTTTGTTTCTGAACCTCATCTTTCACAACAAGATACTTCAGCTCCATATGTTTGGCACCTTTAGAGTACTTGTCTTTTTTTGAGAAAAACACTGCTGCAGAGTTATCACAATAAATTTTCAGCGGCTTGCTAATGGTGTCGATAACTGCAAGTACTGGAATAAAGTTCCGCAACTATAATGCATGAATTGTGGCCTCGTAACATGCCACAAATTCTGCCTCCATGGTAGATGAAGCAACAATAGTTTGTTTCACACTTTTCCATGATATGGCTCCTTGATCAAACATAAATAGGTAACCAGAAGTCGATTTTCTAGCATCGATGCATCCAGCAAAATATGAATCGCTATATCCAATCACCTCCAATTCATTGGATCTACTATACATGAGCATGTAATCTTTCATGCCTTGTATGTACCTTAACACTTTCTTTGTAGCTTGCCAATGTTCCCTTCCTGGATTACTTTGATACCTCCCTAACATACCGACCACAAAACTGATATCCGATCTAGTACAGGTTTGAGCGTACATTAAGCTACCAACTATATATGCATTTGGAATTGATTCCATTTTCTCTCGTTCAACATCATTCGTAGGACATTGCATGAGATTGAATTTATCACCTTTCTATACAGGAATTTTCCCAAGTGAACACTTACTCATTCCAAATCTCTCTAGAATCCTTTCGATATATCCTTTCAGAGACAATCCCAATATTCCTTGTAATCGATCATGAAATATTTCTATTCGAATCACATAGGATGCCTCTCCCATATCTTTCATTTCAAAGTTCGTTGACAGAAATTCCTTAGTCTCATGCAATATGCTTAAGTTATTTGTAGTAAACTAGATGTCGTCAACATAAAGGACTAGATAAATAAACTTGCTCCCACCGGTCTTTTGGTATAAACAGTGATCAACCGTATTTTCCTTAGAATCAAAAGATGTAATAATGGTATTGAAGATATACTATTAGTGGGATGCTTGTTTAAGCCCATATATTGACTTCTTAAGTATACACACCAATTATTCTTTACCTTTTACAGAAAAACCCTCAGGTTGATCCATATAAACATCCTTATCAAGATCTCCTTTCAGAAAGGCAGTTTTGACATCCATTTGATGCAATTCCAGATCATAATATGCTACTAATGCCATTATTATTCTTAGTGAGTCCTTTTTCAAAACAGGAGAAAATGTCTCCTTGTAATCAACACCATCTTTCTGAGTGTAACCCTTCGCAACAAGTCTAGCTTTATACCGTTCGACATTACCACTAGAGTCGTGTTTGGTTTTAAAAACCCATTTGCATTCGACTCTTTTACAGCCATGTGGTAACTCAATGAGATCCTAAACTTCATTCTGTTGCATGGATTTTAGTTCTTCTTTCATGGCATTAATCCATTTCTTTGACTCTTTACTTTCTACAGCATGTGAAAACGAAACTGGGTCCATATTGATTCCTATATCTTAATCTGATTCTTGCATATAAACCATATAATCATTAGAAATAGTTGACCTACGATCTCTTTGAGATCTTCTTAATGCTACTTGTTGTGGTTCATGCATATCAGCATTATGTAAGTCATTTCCTTCACGAAGTACTTCTTTATTTATATGTTGTACATCATCATGCGGTTCTCCAACAGCTGGAACAACATTTGGAGTAATAGTAGATGGAGGAACTATTCTAGGCAATGTAACAATTATCCTTGTTTCCTTTATTTCCACTATTTCTCTTCTAGTACTCCCACTGACTTCACCAATCTCAATCAATCTTGCATTACCAGTTTCTATAATTCTTGGACTATGATTAGCATAGTAAAACACATATTCTTTAGATTTTTTAGGGTAACCTAAAAAATGCCCACTATTCGTTCGAGAATCTAATTTCTTTTCATGTGGATTATAAATTCTCGCTTCCGCTGGACAACACCAAACATGCAGGTGTCTTAAGCTAGGTTCCTGTTAGTCCATAATTCAAAAGGAGCCTTTTGAACAGCTTTACTAGGAACCCTATTCAATAAATAATTAGCGGTTTTGAGAGCATACGACCACAAATTCTTAGGTAGTGTAGAATCTAACATCATACTCCCAATCATATCTATTAATGTCCTATTGCGCCTTTCTGCTACACCATTTTGCTGTGGTGTACCTGGCATTGTGTATTGCGCACATATGCCATGACTTTCAAGGAATTTTGCAAATGGACCTAGAACACTGGCCTGACTCATTATATTTGCCATAATATTCACCACCTCTATCAGACCTTATGATTTTCACCTTTTTACCTAATTGCCTCTCAACTTCCTTTACAAACGTCTCAAGGACACTCATAGATTGAGATTTTTCATGAAGCAAATAGACATAACCATAGCGGGAAAAAGCGTCAATAAAAGTGATGAAATACTTTTCTCCATTAAAGGCTGGAGTGTCCATAGGTTCGCAAATATCAGTGTGTATTATTTCAAGAAGCTGGCTGCTTCTAATGGCTCCTTTCTTATTATGTTTGGTTTGTTTACCTTTAATACAATCCACACATAATTCTAGATCATTAAAGTTCAAATTTGACAAATTTTCATTACTTACTAATCTCATCATTCTTTCTTTGGATATGTGACCTAGTCTTTTATGCCATGAGAAAGCAGAATTTTCATTCAACATGCTACGTTTGCATCCAACATTATTTATTACATTCAGCAAGGAATTCACATAAGTGTCATTCAGTTTCAATTTATATAAACCATCAATTAGAATACCAGAACCAACATTATCGGTATTCTTATATAAATCAAAACAACCAGATCAAAACATACATCTAAAAGCAGAAATATCCAACTTACTTACGGAAATAAGGTTTCTAGATAATGAAGGTATATAAAGGGTATTATATAAGTCTAATACATATCCACTTTATAGAATTAGGCGATAAGTCCCAATGCCTTCTATGGTGGATTTCATTCCATTTCCCATAAAGAGAAAACAATCTTCATTTGGATTATGGTTCGGGTCATAAGAAATCCCTACACATTATTGGAGACATGAGTTGTAGCACCAGTATCAAGCCACCATGTATTAATAGGAACTTCAGCTAAATTTGATTCAAAACATACGAGAGATAGATGATTACATTTCTTTTCGAACCAAGCTATTCTTTTTAGACAATCATTTTGATAATGTCCTTTCCTTTTATAGAAATGACATCGAACATCCTTTAGTTCTTCTTTTCCTTATCCTGCCCATTCTTAGCAGGTGCATTTTTCTTCTTGAAATGACTTGATTTTCCATTCTTTTCTTTACCAGCTTTATTACTCGCAAAACTTACTAAGTGATTCACTTGATTTTTCAAACGTCCTTCTTCCTGAACAAGTCTACCGGCCAATTCATTAACATTCCACTTATCCTTTATAGTGTTAAAGTTAATTTGAAAAGGTCCATATTCAGAAGGTAGTGAGTTCAGGATGAACTGGACAAGAAAAGAATCATCTATTGTAAGTCCAAGTGAGTTTAACCTTGCTGCAAGATTAGTCATCTCTATAATGTGCTCTTGCATAGTTCGGTACCCATCAAACTTCATGGTCGTGAGTTCTACCATAAGAGTACCAGCGAGTGACTTATCAACTGAACGAAAACGCTCTTCCACAAACTGCATATATTACTTAGCACTTTCTGTTTGCGGAATTGTTGACTTAATGTTGTTAGAAACAGTCATCTTAATAAACATGAGGCTCAATCTGTTACTGCGTTCCCATGCTTTATGGTGTGATTTTTTTTGTCTCGGTACTAGCTGTTGTAAGAGCAACAGGTTTATCCTCAAGGAGTGCCAAGTCAAGATCCTGAACACCTAAATGGAAATTGACTTGTTCTCTCCGTTCAGAAAAATTAACATCGGTGAACAATGTAACAGATGAAGCATGTGTATTCATAGGAACTACTGCAAATTTAAAAAAAATTGAAATAACTATAAGCTCATAGCTAACGCGATTCAGATATGTACATAATAGTATAATATAGCACTCCTTTGGGTAGATACTATCTAATACTTAACATAATTAAATAACAAAACATAAGTAAGTAATAAATATATTCAATTAAATAAAACTAACATCTTTGGATGATCAATATTTATTTAATCAAGATATCAATTAAACCTCATCATATCAACTAGTTATAGAATAAGACTTTCCTTTGGGTGAGTTCTCAGGTTCTACCATTGGTGAAGCCGGTTTTTTTTTGGGTATTATTATAACTTGCAATTTCTATCAATAATCATTATGTCACTTGTGCACTAAATGATTATTCTGATTTTGACCACTTTGGTGATTAACAAAATCATAAATCTCATGTGCATAATTGACTTATAACACATACTTGATTAAAAATCATGAGTAAAGCATAAAACAGATCAATTGCAACCATAGGAAATATTCAGTTATTGATTGGTGGCTCTGATACCAAATGTCAGAAATTCTTTACTGTTCGATCTTTCATGATTATTGATGCACAATTCAAGCAATAGCCCAAGGATCACCAATACCGAATATTTCACAAACAAAGCTTAATATGATTTTTGTTTGTTTAAGATGACGTACCTTGATTAACAGCGGAAGATGTAATGGATGTCATCTTCTTCTTTTGACTTCTAATAATTACTCTTCTTCTCAGAATTCGGTTTCTCTCTCTAATCCTATTTCTTTATATGTTTCTTGATGGAGAAGAATACATCTATATCCAGGAGAGAGAGGACCCAATCCTTTATATAACATTTAACTCTAAATCTGGTACGTCCATCATATACTAATTCAACACTTAAGATTAATCACAGACCTAATGTTCTAATTACAAAACGGTCTATTTATGACTTAATTAATCGAGTCACACTAAGATTAGAAATTGCATAACGCTAAAGGTAAATGAAACGTTCTATTTATGACCTAATTAATAGGGTCATATTAAGATTAGAAACTGCATAACATCAAAAGTAAATGAAACGATTGCAGTTTCTAATAGCAGTTTTCTAACAATAAATGTTAGGTACTACTCACTACCGGTGTCTTAAAACTGCAAAAAATAAGTTAGACCTCATGTAGAGGATAGTATGAATGAAATCATGAACCATATTAGTTAATGTTTATCTTAGCTTAAACTATATACCAAATAGGTATTACTGAAGAAACAACAGTTTTAGGAATAAAGGTAAATGCAGCAATATGCATATACCTCCTCTAATATCATTTGTAGGCGCAGTTATAATGGTTCATAAGAAGTACAATCACCACTTGAACTTGTTGAATAACAGTGAATAGAATACTTTCAGTTCATAGTTTACAATGATGAAATATAGTTTATAATGCCAAAAATACAACAGATACACAAAAAAAACATGATTCATGTGGGGGAAATTGTTTATACGCTATTGTATTTGGTTACACACACTAAATCACTCGCGCATGCAATTTACACTAATTAATTCAAGGTAATTAGACTCACATGCTTTCTCTTTGTAGCGGCCTACTTTTTCGTATAGTTTAAGCAGAAAATAAACCACACATGTCCAACCCAAGTTGAACAGAAAGATGGTTAGTTATAGGAAGAAAGAAGAAGGAAGAGAAGAAGAAGAGGAAAAGAAACTAAAACAACAAAGAATTTCACAATGGAACAAATAATCTATAATATACAATAAATTTTTATGCAAAGAAAAATGTAATACGTACACTAAATCAGAGTACAACAACAAATTGCTAATCATCAGCTTAAATAGCTATAATAACCAGTCCTCACAAATGCTGGTAATTAAAATAACCAATGCAGCGAAAAATAAACATATACGTGAATACGACTTGAAGTCCTCCAACTCTTCTTCGGAAGATCCGAAGCAACCAAACTGAATCTGTAAATTTGCACGGTTTGACCCGAGCATTAAAAGAGAAGAATTCCTAGATCAGTCTGGTAAACCAGCATAAGAAAACACACCCAAATGAATTTAATGTTTATCAAAAACCTTTCAAATAAAGGCATCTCGTAAGACTGCGTCGCACATAAACACGGACTGGTTTACCATACGATAACTAAAAAAATTCTTAGAAAATCCATTGATATTATAATAATGTCTAGGGGTCAAAGTAAAATATGAATATAGATGAAATGCTTGCATCTTACATTTCAGCATAGTTGGGCACAATTAAAACCCTAAAGCTCATATTAGAGAAAGGATTCCATACTATGACAAGGTAAGGATCTACCTTCCGATGGTCATCTCTAAATAAAATGCATAGGGTCTGAGAAGAACATCTTGTACCACTACCACAAAGGATTGGTCTACCACTTGACTAGTAGTACCGAATATGGTCATCCCGCTATAGACCCCAAAGCATGCATGAGTAGATAGTAATCAATCTAGATTTGGAATGACCATACCATGATAGGAGCGACCCACATGGCCCCTGCATGCCCGATTTTTGTCATTTCTCAGTTGATGAGGTATGAGGCTATGTTTTACCTTTTCAAATAGCAAACCAACTTGGAATGCTAAATTTCCTTCCAGTCGACGACACAGTGTCAGAATACATTCATATAAGTCGTTCAGGAGATAAACGAACTGAAGCCACTACTTCTACAACATCCATTTTGGAATCACCTTTAGGATTAGTAGCAAGCAGCCATTGCACTTCAAAGAGCTCCATCTTCAAATTCCATCATCTTCAAGATGTCTTCATTTCGAAACGCTTGAGTTGGCTCGAAGTGGTTTTTCGATAACATATCTGATCCCGATCTCTTCGAAACAAATATAATTGTTTTTGGTAAACTCAACCCCGCTTCTTTAGGAAATAAACAATCAAAGATAAGAGCGGAGGTCACCTCCTAACCATTTGTAGACGGATTTCCTTATCATTTGTCCTATGAGAACGATACGAGATTTGTATGCATGTTGCAGCATCGTCGGAGATGATTGCGCCATATAACTCACGTGTTTCTCCTAGATATTTCCAAAATTACTTTTTGGGTCCATATTTGATAGTTGGTTATTTAACTATCAACACACATATCCAAATTAGGGATTTAATTCCATAGGGAAAACCAACACCGGTTAAGCACATAAGCAACCACTAACCTCTATAATAAATCTTTTCATTAATTAAAATCACTTTGTAAATTACTTGTTTAAAAATACTTCTACAAAGATATACCAATAATCCATATATTTTCAATACTTGGAAAAATATCCATATACTTATCTCAACGGTATAAGTATATTCACAAATGTTATACCTCACAACTTAGAAAATGTACTTATGTACTTATCTCAATGGTATAAGTATATTTACAAAAGCGAGAAAGATTTTCTTTTTATTCAATTCTAAAATCATTTCCAAACTTCCTATAAATCTCTAAAACCATTCATAAATCCCTGAAAATCATTTACAATCTCTTTTATAAATTTCAATCACTTATAAATTCTTTTTATACATTTCTAAAAATCCTTTACAAATTCATTATAAATCCATAAAACTATTTATAAAACTTATTTTATAAACCTATAAACCCCTTTATAAAATCCCTTTATAAATATTTATGAACAATTATTAACTCTTTTATAAATCAATAAAAACCATTTATAAACCATTTTATAAATCTTTAAAACCATTTATATAACTTTATTTATAAATCTCGAAAAAATTTATTAATAAATAATAATCATTTGCTTCATTATATAATAATAATTATTATTAATAAACAATATAAATAAATCATAATTGTTAACTTTAAAACATCTTAAAAATAATAATTAATAATTTTAAAAACATTATTAATAGAATAATAATAAATAAACCTTCAACGTTATTGAATAATATTAATTAATTTCCAAAACATTATTAGTAGATCATCATTATTAATTTCAAACCATATTAATTATTTAAATAATTAGCTTTTCAGAGTATTAAAATATTGATAAATAATCTTAAAACAATATTAAACAATAGTTGAACACTTTAAATCATTTCTAGTAATTTAGAAAAGATGGATAATAAGGTTGGGTATAATTGATAATAAATCCATTTAAAATAAAATATTTTCGTAAACCCAAATTCAAATTTTAAATCTTTCTCCATCTCAAAAATCAATTCCAACCCAATGGCAATTCATAGCATTTCAATTTCCTAGTTTGAGGCTAATGTCTACCAAATACTTAACCAATATCAATATTGATTCCCTATTACTACAAGGTTTATGTTTTAAACATATAACAATGTCATAATCAATAGAGCCAACAATCAGGTTTAATGTCCAATAATCCATATGACATGAATATTATTGAAAATAAAATCAACAATGGTGAGGAATCATGTTATATATGTAAATAAAATCAACAGTGGTAAGGATTCCTATTGGATCCCTCCAACCTGTTCCTTTGCATCCTAGCTCATATGTAATCATATAATATAAGCCATCCACTATTAGGCGGGTATATATAAAAGGTCATCCGCTCCAAAGGAGGAAATAAAACCAAACCAATTGATAAAATAGTAAATCATCCAAACATTCAATCAAAAAATTTATCAACTATATAATATTTCTGGTTAACCAAAAAGATGAGTTTAACTCTCCGTATTTGTAACCAAATTGGTCACAAAACACCCAAGAATAGATTTTTTAGAGAAGTAAGTGAAGAAAATATGATTAAACTGACGAAATCACTAAACTAATAACAAATAAAAAGTAATAATCAGAAACACAAAGATTTATAGTGGTTCGGCATTGTATGCCTACATCCACTTTAAAGATTATCTTTATTGATCACTTATAAATCTGATTACAGTAGTTGAGAATAGAGAAAACTTGATTACAATAAAGTCTAAAGTAACAAGTAGCATAAAGATCCCCTGAATGACCAATTAGGCCAATGTTTATAGGTGAAAACAGGGAAATATCTCCCTGAAAATTGGGTAGAAGGCTCTCCAGGACCATACAAGCCCATGGTAGGGATCGTAGGGCCCAAATCCCAAGAAATAGGGATCGGTACCAATCCCTATTATAGTGGACTATGGCGGTACGATCCCTCTAGTATGTTCTCTATGTTGTTATAGGCTTGTCTTCCAAATTTCACTGTATTCGGAGCTGTGGATGGTGAGATATTGATCAATCATTGTTGCATTATTCTTCCGAAGTTAACTAGGCCAAACCTTATGGAGGGATCGGTTTCGACCCCTCTTCTGGAAGAATCAAGGGATGCGATCCCTATGGGAAATCCAACTTATCATCATATGCTAGCTCCTTAAGTTTCAAGTTATCTGGATGTATGGTTGTTACGATATGGAATGATCTTTGTGGTAGATGGTCGTAAAAGTTGAATCGGGTCGAACCCTCCATAGGGTTATATGCCAATCCTTCAAGGTTTGGCCACGTGATGTGCATTCTCTAGGGTCAACATATCCTTCCATCCAAATTTCATGGGCTTTGGAGTTGTAGATCCTGAGACATGGAGTGTTGTGTGCATGAATGCTCTCATAATTTGTTGGATGACAATTCCTCAATAATCATGCTGATCCCTTCCTATTTTCCATATTATGTCAAACCCTTCCATTCATTAAGCCATATTCCATGTTTCAAACATCCTACATTATACATCTATCAAATCCATTCAATTCCTACTTCATATAATCATCTGCACTTGACCTTCAGTCCCCATAATTATCATTCAGGAACCATCGGCCTTTATGGAAATCAGATCGAAGTCGTGCAACCAGTTCAACATAGCCAACCTAGAATTTCGAGTAACACTTGCCCCTCAGAGTATGTCTTATGATTAACATGACGTGCTTTGAATCGTTGGAAATGAGATCTATCTAGCTTTCCGAACAGCTGCTATTCTTTTATTGAATCATTTGTCTAAGGCGTCAAATTCCTTATTGATTGTCCTAACACTTGGTCAATTTTCAATAATATAAATCCAGTGCCATGTCCCGTCAACTGATGTATATAAATCTGGTTCTGCAAGACTAACAAGCTTTTGTTATCCAGTTCAGCCCCGAACTAGAAGGTTTCAGGTTTGACTTCAATTTCTATCGATTTTAAGTTATACACGGGCGTGCTCATATACACGTGTTAGCGTCAAAATTGGTCACTAACACGTCAAAATTGGTCACTAACACCCAAACCCAAATGAAAGCACCAAATCACAGTCACAGATCACAGATAGTATGTATATAGAGAGTATGAATGTGAAGAACAATAAAAATTAAAAAGAAAGCACTAACAACATAGGATTTATAGTGGTTCGGCTAACTTCGGTCGACGTCCACTCTAGAAATTTCTTTCGATTGATATTTGAATCAATTACAGTTACAATCTAGAGTTTCTAAAGCAACAACAGTAGAGTAGCCTTAACGGGAAGAAGAAGGGAAGCATACTGAAGATTCCTTTTCTGAAGCCCCACATGTTGTATTTATAGGCAAAACCCAAGTTACTGGGATTCCTGAGTAGTCCGGGCTCATCAAGGTCATAGCCGAACCAGACTCAACACTACGACCGAACTAGGAAAGTCGAGCCACATCCACCGATCCACTTTAGTATGACTGAACCAGAACATGACGAACCACTAAGACCGATCCCTTCGAGGCCGAATCACCAATGCCGATCCCATATAACCAATCCACCAAGGCCGATCCTATCAAGGTCGAACCATGAATGCTGATCCCATATAACCAGTCCACCAAGGCCAATCCCATCGAGGCCGAACCACCAATGTCGTCCCTTATAACCAGTACGCCAAGGCCGATCCCTTCGAGGTCGAACTACCAGTATCGATCCACTCCAAAGTCGAACCAGGCCCGACCGTCCTATCTTGGTCGACCCACCTAGGCCAAGCCATGCATGACCTTTCATCCTTTGCCGAGCGGCACTTGCCGAACCACCTAGGACTAACCGTCTATCCTTCCAGTTGGCTCAAACCCGTCGTATTCCAGTCTCAAAAAACGAGCAGTCGATTTAGTTAAATCCGCCTGTTTATAGCCTTACCAAAAGGCGGGTTAACATTTTCCCTTCAAAACATGCATTTCTATTGGAAGATGTGTTTTAAATAGTCTTAAATTTGATATCCAAAGTCCATGTTGCATTCATTATCAAGAAATTCCATCCAAATCTGATAGTCTACTTTGCGACCGTTCCGAGTCGTTATCCAATTCCGAATCCATTCCAAATCCATTAACCGAATCAACGATCTCTTCAGATTGGGACCTCTTCGAGTCCTGTAGTCCAAACCGAGGACCTTGCTAGATCCAAATCCTAAGTTGGGACCCCACCGGGTCCTAAAATCCATATCCAGAACCTCGTCGGGTCCTTATCTAATTCTGTAGTTGTTCGAAGCCACTATCCAAATCCATTTCACACCTTGGAAGTTAGTAATCGAATCCTACGATCTCTCCAGATCGTTGTCGGCCTCTTTGGACCCTTGCTAAGCTCATCCAAACTTAATGATTGAATAGGAAGATCATGTCATGCTCCGGTGAAGCAACATATACCTTGCACTCCGGTTCAGTGTCCCTGAACATTAAGCGATGCTATGATCCTCTTGGACCGATATCAGCCTCTCCAGGCTCTTACTGGATCCCGTCCTGTCACTCTCTGGTGAAGGGGAAACAACATTTAGTGAGCCAATCCTATCGCTCTTTGGTGAATCAGCACCACCCCCCGCACTCTGATTCAATATCCTTGAGCATTAAGCGATGTCATGGCCGAAGTCCTAAACCAATTGTAGCCTCTCAAGGCTCTTTTTAAATCCCATGTTGTCACTCTCCGGTGAAGGGGAAACAATAATGAGCGAGCCGATCCTATTGCTCTCCTACGAAGCGGCATCGCTCCCTACACTTTGGTTCAGTGTCCTTGAACATAAAGCAAATTAATTTCCAACTGACTTCCAATATACATCCCATAACTCTCTGATTAGGTATTCGTTACACAAAACCAAAATCCATTTATCAAATCCAAGGTCCAAATGTCCAACAAGAAAAATAGAAAAAACTAAGGGTTGCCTCTCTAGGAAAAGTAGCCTATTACCATCTCAGAGCGTGCCTTGGGATCACTCTGGTACCCTTACATGTGTAAGTGTCATAGTTGTTGTTTATTTTTTATAAAACGAAATCAGAAAAGATTATTCGATGACCAGAGTCCAAATCCTGAACTCGGTCCTTGCCATCGCAATCAGCAGATGACGAGTCATGACCTCATTCCAGGGTCATTCCTGTTTGATCCAAGCGATAGTTGCTTGTGTTCTACTACTCTTGTCAGATTCCTCACATACTGTGGCAACCTTCCACTTCTAACATGTTCCTCCACCACATCCTTTAGGTGGCAGCATTCATCCATAGAGTGCCATCCAGCTCATGGAATAGACAGTACTTTCCACTTCTGCGTTCCCATTCAATGGGATCTCTCTTGGGTGGTTTCCGATAGGGGAGCTACCCCTGAGTGTCCAAGTAAATCCATTCCAAATTATCGGTTAAATTCGCATACATCACGAATTTGGGTTCTCGACCTCTCCTCCATTTATCTGAACCACCAAGTCCATCGTCTAGCTTACGGTTTCCTTTATCCAGACTTCTTCCTTCATCAGACGTTCCTTCGCCTTGCACGGCGTTTATCTCCTGCCTTTCGGCACATGAATCCTCTAACCGAATGAATCTTTCCGCCTCATGATAGAACTCTCCAAGATCTTGTGGTGGATCCCGTGCTAATGAATCCTGGAGTTTCGTGCCTTCTGCAATCCCTTCAACCGCCCCCATCAAAATCATTGATGGATCCGGGCGGTCTACCGAGGCCACAGCTGCATTAAATCGTATTAGAAATCCTCTCACGGACTCTCTTGTCCTCTGCTTCATCGATGCCAGTTTTATTACATTCCTAGGGTCATGTCATGTGGACCCTGAACTGCCTCATGAAGCGTTCCATTAGCTTGCCCCATGTCCCAATCGATCCACTCTCCAGCTGCCTGAACCAAAGTGCAGCCAAATCCATTAAGTATAAAGGGAACATCTTGCCATCACCTCCTCGGATGCCCCCAGAACTTCCATATGTCTGATGTATCTAGTTACATGATAGTTGGATCCGATTTTCCATCATAGTCCTCCAGTGTTGGCAGTTTGAATTTTGGAAGGTTCCTTGCATTCTCGATTTTCAGAGTGAATGGACTTCGACTGACTTACTCCAAGCCTCTACTCGGTAGTCCTCCTCTCATAATCCTTCTTATTAATCCATCCATCCTCTCGTCTCCATTCGGGGGTAGTCTCTAGTTCGCATCTCCACCTTGCCCCCCATGTCCTAGAGGGTACTCTGGGTAGTACTCTTCATGTTGGCCATTTACGTTCATGTTGGCCCTTGCTCGTCGAGCTTCATTCATAGATCTCCCAGTATCCAATACCGGGGGTCTGCCCTTGGGCCTTTGCTGATTTTCTTCAATCCCTCCAGTCTGTTTCTGGTTTTGACCCTCAGAAACTTCTACTGCTCCGATTCCTTGTTCTGTATTGCCAGCAACCACGGTTGGTCCATTCCTTTGACTTTGTGCTCCAGCTTGTCCAACTTGTCGAAGTAGGTTCTGCATTATCTCCTCCTGTCTTTTCAGAAATTCTTCCTGCGTAGCTCCCATCATCATCTTCATCTCGTCCTTGGTGATATAGACGGAGGCATGATTAGCTCCATAGGAAGCCTCCTGACTTCCCTCTTACTGACTTCTTTCTATCCTCTATCTCCTGGTTGATTACTTTGCCATAGTCTCCAGAATCCAAGTTCCTAAGCCTTTAAATCCAAACTCCAAGCTTCTTAATCGCTGAGTGCTAGTTCACGGTGAAATCACCAAAATGTTGACGCCAAAATTGGTCACTAACACCCAAATACATATGAAAGCACCAAATCACGATCTTAGATCACACATAGTATGTATGTAGAGAGTATGAATGTGAAGAAAAATAAAATTAAAAAGGAAACAGTAATAACATAGGATTTATAGTGGTTCGGCTAACTCCGGCCTATGTGCATTCCAGAAATTTCCTTTCTATTGATATTCGAATCAATTACAGTTATAATCCAGAGTTTTTAAAGCAACAATGGCAGAGTAGCCTTAATAGAGAAAAAGAAATGAAGCAGAATGAAGATCCCTTTTATGAAGCCTCATGTGCTGTATTTATAGGCAAAACCCGAATTACCGGGCTTCCTGAGTAGTCCAGGCCAATCAAGGCCATAGCCGAACCAGACTAAACATTACGATCGAACCAGGCAAGCTGAGCCACATCCACCAATCTACTTTAGTAAAACTGAACCAGAACATGACGAACCACCAAGACCGATCACATCGAGGCCGAACCACCAATGCCAATCCCATATAACCAATCCACCAAAAGGCCGATCCTATCGAGGCCGAACCACCAATGTCGATCCCATATAACAAGTCCACCAAGGCCGATCCCATCTAGATCGAACCACCAATGTCAATCCCAAATAACCAGTCCACCAAGATTGATCCCTTCGAGGCCAAATCACCAGTGTCGATTCACTCCAAACCGAACCAGCCCGACCGTCCTATCTTGGTCGACCCACCTTGGCCGAGCCATGCATGAACTTTCATCCTTTGCCAAGCGACACCTGTCGAACCACGTAGGCCGAACCATATACACCGAACCACCTATGACTAACCGTATATCCATTCAGTTGGCTCAAACCCATCATATTCCAGTCTCGACAAACGAACAATCGATTTAGTTAAATTTGCATGTTTACGGCCTTACCAAAAGGCGGGTTAACAACACGTTTTCGTAATTGGCTCCTAGACGTGTTCGAAAACTTAAGGGTCGTTGCCGATTTTCATAGTATTTTTCTTGTTCATGCTTATAGCCAAACCCCTATAACCATTTTTTAGCAAGAAGGGATCGGTGTGGCGATTTCTGAATTGGGATCGGAATTCTATCCCTGGAATAGGGATCAGTATTGTTCCCTTAGAGAGCGATCATACAAATCTCTTTTTGGATAAATGGACTTAACCATTTCAACCCAACAAGGCGGGCCGAACCCTCGAGCCCCATATATATAAGCTAACACTTCCCTTCCCTTCATATATTCATTTTCTCAGCTCCATTGTACCGATCCTTATCTCCTCAATTCGATTTAGTGTCACCTTAAATTTCCATTCCCTCATAAATCGATCATCATTACTTGAATTAACGCTCTTACACATCTGAATCCATCACCTATTCCCCAATTCAAATTGAACCTTTAACTTTATCACCGTTGTTATCAAAATGCATAGGTTGGTTTTCAGTTTTGATTTGTCTTTAAGCCTATTTTGTGATGATATGATGGGTTGTTCATGCTATTTGTTTACATGGACATGGATTGAGGTCGAAGATGGACGATAGCACCATAGGTTTTGGTGAAATGTGAAAACAAATGAAGGAGAAGGAGAAACAATGAAGGGATCGGTGAAAATGGTGGAGTTGAAGGATGGAGCTGTAGTATGGAGGGATCGGTCGTATTGTGTCAAGAAGGAAGGGATTAGTGTTAGTAGGCCTTTGTTCGGTAGAGATGTTTTGTTAAGGGATTGGTCGTAGTGGTGGAATAGGGATCTTTTGTGATTAGAACCAAACTGTATTGACTTAAGCATGATTAAGCCGAACCATGCCTTGACGAGCATACTCATACAAATCAATATAGATATTTAGTACTCGCGTATCCATCATTGAACCTTGACTTGAATATGAATAATAACTTGAAATACGAACTTTACTTTTTAAAACTCACACTCCAAAATAACTATGACTGTTCTTGAAGCCACTACAACCAATCCATGTGAAACCCAATTGAGAAGATCAGCAATGGCGGTCACTTTGGTCGAACTCCCAAGTCTTGTCACTACTTTTGCTTTTAATTCTGAGTTGTTTATCTTTGCATTACACGATATTACACTACACTAGCACACACTTTGCATTGGGAGAAACTGGTGAACTTTTCTAACCTCGATTATATACTAAGTATAGCCAATATGGACTCCAAGCATTCAGAGTGTTTAGCTAGTATGTCTTTCGATCCGGCAATGCAACACATCGATTCTGAAGCAAAATCAATTTCTACGAAAATATCTAGCATGCTTTCTCCCAGCCATCAAGCAGAACGGATAGAAGTTTCTGGCCTAATGGTTGACCTTTTCTCAGATGTTCTGGTCCTCCTGGCAGAGGATATAATCCTTGCTCCTGATGTAACCGAGGGAGCCATTCTTCTACATAACCCGATAGATTCTCAAGCCTCCCGAATTGGCGAGGCTGCCTATCGCCGGCTATGTTCTATACATGGAATTCCATTTGTATATGTCTTGGCCCTTCAATAAATGACAGACCTCACTTGCCATCGGAGGGGCACATGGCGTATAACAAATTTATGTGCTGGGATGGATGCGCATGACCTTTTAATTCGTTCATTCAAGAGATGTTGAGATATCTTGGAATAGCTCCTACTCAACTCCATCCAAACAGTTACACCTTTATACATAGAACCTTCTTGCTATTAATGAGTGTTCTATTTCAATCGCCGACTCTTGAGGTCATAAGATTCATTTACAACTTCAAACGGTGGTCAAGGAGTCCCTCCTATGTCTTTCTTGAACCTTCTCCAAACTACCAAGTCTCGACTAGCGCTTCGAACAAACTTTCTATGTTCAAGCAACAGTGGTTCTATGTTCAATGTCCACCCGGCTTCACGAGATGATGGTTGGAACGATGTAAGTGTTACTTTCATCTCATTCTCAATTCTGTTAATTCAAGTCATTACTTTTCCTTTGAATCTGCTAAAATTTGGGATTCTTTCAGGTGTCCGTTCATGTCCTGAAGGCGTTAATTTATCACTATCGCTGTCGAAAATAGAGATATCAAACTTATTATTACTAATGAGCTACTATCTTTATTCGGGCTGCTAGAAGAGGGTCGTAGAATTAGGCTCTGTGGAAGCGCAACATTACTGAGAAACATTACAGAGGAAAAAAAAGATGCCATCGATCCTATCGTACCCCTTACAGAGGGGACTCAGGATGACAATGAAGAAGGTGAGATTAAGGGTTCTCAGGCCAGTGAACCCGGAGACACTGACGTGGGCCCAAATATGATGCCCATGGTCGAACCGTCGTAAGGCACACAGCCTCAAATATTTACCAAGAGGAAGAAGTGGCTTGCATACAAAATTCGTAAAAGAAAAACTGCTGCAGATCCTGAATTCGTCATTAATGCTATTGAAAAAGAATCATCTTCTTAACACTTGGAAAGTTCGCTGAAGGGATTTTCAAATCTCCAAATTCCAGGCGATATTATGACCTATGACTCTCAATTCTTCTACTAGGAGGTTAAAGGTAGTCATCCTTTTGGTAAAGGGGAGAGAATGCCCATGAGCAAGGCTACAGCCACCGGCCTATCGGGGGAACACTAGGACACTCACGACCACGTGCACTTCACTACACGCTCTTCATTAATTTTCCACACAATAATTACTCACATGTCCCCATTTGGTCTTTCCAGGTGCAATGACTCTGTCCTGGGCCTTTGATCGCTTAAGAGGTTTTCCAACATATCATTGATCTAGCAGTGACTCGAAGTCTTACCGGCATAGGAGAAAGACGATGAACGGGATAAAAGCTATCATTCAAGGGAATCCTCCTCTTTAAAGTGCAAGTATCAATCCCAGACATCACGTCAAGGAGAACAGCCTAATTTTCCTACTTATAGCGGAGACCAACCTCCTTACCGTGGTCCTCAAATCGCCACATCACACAAGAAACATTCTGGCTCATTGAGCTATAGGCAGTCTCACGAATGTAGATCAAGCAAACATCCAACTACCGCTCCCATGTTAACCACAGCTCCCAACATTTCTACTGCTGAGAAATTGCCGAGCTTAAGGCCACTTTTCTGAAAATCTGCTTTAATGGACTTAAATTCCTTCCTACAATACATATGATTCTGGGGCACGCCGGAGCGAGTTGTCTTGCATGTGTCAATGATGTGTTCGTGCAGAACGAATCGTTTCAACATTTGGTAGAAAAAATCTCTGAAGTGTCCATTGAGGGACAATATGAAATACACCACCTCAAGTTAGAAGAAATACATGATAAAGACATAATTAAACATCAAGATTCTGAATTGTTAAAATTGAAAACACAATGCCGAAACATAGAGAATTTCTGAGGAAATGGCAGAGGTGGTGAGCCATTTGGAAACATTTTATAAAAAAGAACTCGACACTGCCTTCAATTGCAGCGGGGCACTTGCTCTGTAAAAAGATTCCTTGCAAAAGGAAAATGATGTTTTGTCCTGTCTGTGTCGAGGAACTTGATGAGCTTCTCAAAAAA
Source organism: Allium cepa (assembly GCA_030765085.1). Taxonomy (NCBI): domain Eukaryota; kingdom Viridiplantae; phylum Streptophyta; class Magnoliopsida; order Asparagales; family Amaryllidaceae; genus Allium; species Allium cepa. The sequence continues at coordinate 993,507,568 of CM060934.1, read as the reverse complement.
GAAAGGGTAGAGAAAATCGAGGCTTGGGAAAAATCGCAAAAGTACGACGAAGAGGCCGTCAAAGCCAAGAGCCTGAAAATTAAGGTTGATGAGTAGTTCGCTAAAATTAAAGCTCTTAAAGAGGAGGCTCGAGCGGAAGGCCGTAAAGAAGTGATTGAACAAGTTGAATCCCAAGTGAAAGACACTAAAGAGTCTAGTAGGAATGAAATCGAAGACTTGTTCAATCCATTGATCATCCAGTACAATGCCAAATTCCTTATCCACCGCGACTTTAGTTTCCTTAGCGAAGGCTATATCAAATCACTTGTTGAAGCTTGGGAGCATGTCATTAAGATGAAGAAGGGAGAATTGGGCGTAGCTAAACTTGATGAAGAAAAATTAGTGCGGGAGATCCTCCGTGGAAACGAACCTCTAGATTTGGCTGTTGTAAAACTTCATTACTTTAATGCTTCTTCACCTATCAAGAAAGGGGAACACATCGTCGGATCTTCAGGAGCCGATCCTAAGTGTCCCTCATCTTCCCAAGCAGTCGCAGCATCGGTGTCCTTCGGCCTGGAGCAGGACTTGGCCTATGATCAAGACAGGCCCTACTATCAATCCAAAATGTTTTCCCCTATTTTAGAAGGAGTTACCCTAGCAACCACCGAGAGCTGACTGGATATGGGTATAGCACTTTGCTTTCCAATTAAGAAAGGTTTTTCTCTTTGCGCCCGATGGTTTTAAGCTCATCTCCCTGTTTTAACAAATTTTGCAGGTCTTCCAAGTCTCGATCAAACTTTAATAGCGATGCTGTTATAGAGCAACAAGAGAAACCAGTGGAGATTCCGACAACTACTGATGTTCTGAGGCCTGATACTCAAGCCAACAGAGCTTTTGACGATGACAAAGTCCAAGATCAATTCCCAACGGATGTGTCTAATGATATTATGATTGTCGGCGCCTCTAAATGCAGCGATGAGATTAGCTTGAAAGAGCAGATTGAAAAGGAGGAGTTGCTGAAGAAAAAGGCTAAAGCTGAGCCTGTTGAGGTGGACATCAACTACCCACACCTTATTCCATTGCAAGTTATCCATCTGGTAGGTCAATTCCCAATGAACTTCCTCCTATCTCTGAAAGCTCTCCTATAAAAGGTGGCAATGGATCCAGGACGAGAAGCATTGGTGGCTTAAGTGGTACCGCTCCCGAAAAACCAAAAAAGGAGAGGAGGTCAAATAAATAGCCATCACTTTGGCTCAATGTGTATATAGTTTTCACAGTCATTTGCTCATCATTTCTTTCATTAGTCGTGGTTGTACGGGTATAAGTCCCAATTTTTTTAAATAACTTGTACGACAATCTTAAATTCTGTCATGTGAACAAATTTTTTTGTTTTTTTATTGAACTTTCGTGTGGACTATTATTTAAGTAGTTAAACTATTACTTTCCATTCAATGCACTTGTAATTCGTTGTTCATTCATTTTGGTAAAAA